>OU342630.1:35155420-36355420 GCA_910589415.1 Malachius bipustulatus
TGACAGTGTTAAAAGTGATTGTTTAAATGGAAGCGTGTTAAAAGTACTTTTAACACTAGTGTTAAAAGTACATTACAACACTCGTGTTAAAAGTAATTCTATCTACTTTTTCTGTACTTACATTCTCTTTTTAAACTACATTTTCTCATGATGAAATCAGACAAAATTATAGGTAGTAAGATTTTTTCATCTTCTTTTTATTACTGGCAAACATATTAATAAAAAAATACGTACCTAGTCAAGAATTCAAAACAATAATAATTGTTCAGAAATTGCAATCAATAATAATTATTATTATGGCATCTCTTTTATTTGTATGCACGCATTTATTTGCTAGTAACCATAGCGTCGGCAACGGTTTCTATGCATAATAGTACACTACTTGTACTGATCTGTAATATTTTAAAATGCAATTTGAAGTTGTGTCATTCTAAATTCATCTGTTTTATTATCAAAATAGAGCAGTTTTACAAAAACCATTGTATGATATTCGTCTTAAAAGTGATTTTATTATATGTTCGTGAATTAGTAAAATTCGCTCCGCTACGCTTCGCTCATTTCACAAACCTTTTCACTCACAAAATAAAACTTCACTTTTAACACCAATATCATAAATAGCTATTTTAATAAATTTCCTAGCTGATATTAAAGTTTATTGGGAAATAACGCGCCAAACGAAAAATTTCAATTCGTGGTCACTTTTTTATTATCCATTTTTGGAAAAAAAGTTATTCTCCATAAAAAGTTGTGCTTGGTCTGAAACCTAAAATGGAATAGTCTGACTTAAAATTTTTGCAATCGTATACGAGCTTTGTCCTAAAACACGAATAGTACCAAAGAGTAAAATAGTTATTTTATTATTTATTTATATTTATTGTTATAAGTAAAATGTTTTATTTTCGACAATATCAAAAATTGTTACTTAAAAATGTTGATCAGCACTGCAAATAACATTCAAATAAACAAAAACATGCAGTTGCGTGACTAACAAAAAAAAACATACAAACTATACAGTGCATTTTTTTAAGTGTTGCCATAGGGAATAGCATGTAAAAATATGCACCCTATGTTAACTTAATGTCTTGTACCTACTTTGGGAGTCGTTTTTAATTTTCAATAATAGTACATGTCATCTACTTTACAATACGACCTTTCAGAAAAGCCGGTCGTCGTTTAATTTAATTATACTTGTCCCATTGAGGAAAAAAAACTGCATGAAACTGTAAGAGATACGAAGTCGGTTAAATTACAAAAAAGTTGCGCAGTATTTGGCAATTTTTTTTTCTCAATATTCCCAGAATTTCTTGAAATATCCTGAAAAAAACTTGAAACATGCAGATTTATTATTTTAGTCATATCTTCTTTATTATTGAAAAAAAAATTTTTATGTAGGTTTACATAAGCCTTAATGAGCCACACATTTGACGTTTCAAAAATTTACAAAGCCGACTAGATCTTGGGATTTTCAAAGTCAACTTTTGTTTTTCTTATGCCCGCCATATTGTTTTTCATGCCATTCGCTATAGAAAAAATCCCGGAACCCAAAAATTGATCACATTGCAAATAAATTCGAAAAAATGTAATCTTCTTTATTAAAAATAACGTAATAAAATTTTACCGAATGTCAAAAAGTGCATTTTTAAAGTATTTCCATAGGTAATAATATGTAAAACATTACACCCTATATTAACTTATGTTGTACCTACCCATTGTAACTTAGAAGTCGTTTTAAATTTTCAATACCTACATGCATGTCATGTACTTTACGATACAACATGTCAAAAAAACGGTCGTCTTTAAATTTTAATATTTCGTTCTCATTTGAATTAATAAACTTTAATAAAGGAGTCAGAATAAACAAAGTGTGTTAAAATTTTTAAATTTTTTTGTTTATTAATTTGTGGTTTCTTACTTTGTGCATGGTACCTTATTAAAAAGATTTAGCTTAAATAAGATCTCGATTTTTGTTTTTTTATCACGATATTTCAGCAGCATCCTATTATTATCCTATTTTTTTTTCAGATTCTCAATACTTCTCAATATTTAAAATTGTCCACATTTTTTGAAATTTAACAGACCCTGTTTTTTTTTTACTATTTCCGATGTCCACGTAGCGGAGTCACGAATACCCAGTTAATGAACCTCGTATAATTAAATTGAATAAAGTCCGGTTTTTCCAACTAGTGGAGCGAAATGGGAAAGAAAATGTGTTGTTTTATTTTTGCGTAAAACCAGCTACCACTTATATGTATCATATGTTTAGACTACTCCTAACATGAAATGTACATTTACGACTTTTTTTGCAGGACAGGACTTTTAGAATTACAAAAAATTCAAAAATTGATGATTCAGAAAAATTGCATTTTAAAAGTTTTAAATATTTGAAACTACTCAACTAGTTCGACGAAATCGACAAAATTTTTCATTTAAATTAAAGCGCTTCTGTTGGCGGTAAACTTGTTTAGGATTTTTATATTTGATTGTGAAATCAAAAGGTAATTGAAAATTTCCACAAAATTGTATCGATATTTTTTGAGTAAGTTAAAAAAAATAAAAGTTCAGCCCTGTGAAAAATCAATCCAACTAAACTGATTTCAATCAACAATCAGAGAAAAACAGTTCCAATACAAAAGGTTACCTATAGGAAACAAAATCAAAATAACAGGAAATAAACGAAAATAACTCAAGTAATGTTTAGGTAGGTACTCGTAAGTTAAATCAAAAAACAAAGTTACAAAATACAGTTACTATTAAATAGGTGCATGCAGTATAGTTGGACCAGAGATATAACGAAACGACTTCTGTCATTTTATCAATTTTTGGATTATTGAAATATTGTTGAAGTCATAAAATATGACAATTTAAATATTAGATCATTTCGTTATATCTCTTGGTCGACTATACCATACCTACCTTACTGACTGCAGTCTTTAAACGATCACAAATTAATAATTATAATTTGGTGATAACCAGTTAGGTACTTATGTACCTATATTTTCATTGATCATGATTTTAAAACTTATAATATTGTAGTTAGGTACTGTGATTTATAAATTTGGTGGGTGGGTAGGTGAATATAAAAAAAACCTATGAAACTTTCAAAATTTTTAAAAATACATGATAAAATTCTATAATATTATGCACAAACCCTTTCTAAACTATTTATGTACCTATTGTTTTTATAAGTTACTTTTCTAAGCGCGCTATAAACCTAGACGAACAAATTTAGCTCCAAAATGAAATTAGATTTTTTTGGTCTGATATTTCAGATAATTTATACTTTTGATTACATACTCGTATTAAGTATTATTACTTCTGATTACAGATATTCATTGATTTTAATTGATTTTAGATGAAGAAAAAACATTTGTAAAAAATTTAATAAACTTTTCTTTTATAAGAAAATGTATAAATGATTTAATGATGGCATTTCAATAGCACTAAATAATAATCGTGCTACTGTTAATTTCGAAGATATTCCTTGCCCTGAAAGTGAAGAAAAAAATAGCAATGCGACCGTAGTGCCACAGATGCCTTAGTTAGTGACCTTAATATTAGATTTCAATAACTGTTTTTAGCTTCTTACCCACCCAGCACCCCTATTTCGCTCCTTGATCCAGAAAAAATTGATGGAACTTAGGATACGTGGATGTAAATATTTACAAAAGTTTTTTTTCGAAAAAAGAATATAATTAAAAATAATAATAATTATTAATATAAAATTTTTTTGAATGTTATTAATTTTTGTTTCCTTGATTTTTATCTTATACCGAACGACATGAAAAAATCAATATGGCGGCCATAAGAAAAACAAAAGTAGGCTATGAAAACTGGAATTTAGTCGGCTTTGAAAATTTTTATAATGTGAAAGGGATAGCTTTTGACGACTAATGTAAGTCTACAAAAAATAATTAATTAATTTCCAATAATAAAAAAGATATGGCTAAAAAAAGAAATTTTGATTGTTCAGGTTTTTCAGGATATTTCAGCAACGACTGGAAATATTCAAAGAAAAAATTCAGATTCTCATTAAGCATTAAATTGTGCAACTTTTCTCTAATTTAACCGAGTCTGTATCTCTTGCCGTTTCCAAGATCCCCATGTAGTACTGCCACTTACAACTGGACACATTATTGTATAGGTTTATGAGGTAGGTCCTATAATAATAGGTAACATGCTAACATGCAATGATCAAAATATAGGTAAGTACTTTTAATGTCTTGAATTTATTTTCATCAGAGCATAATAACGTACGTTGATTGTTTAAATTTTTTGTTTTTACAATAATTTCATAACACGGAATAAGTACCTACCGCGGGCTGCTTGCTATATTGACATTTTTTGCCCTCTTATTAGACCAGCATGCCAGCTGGTTAGTTCTCCAGCAGACCAACAGTTTTGTGATACTAGTAAAAGAATACACATACTTTACCTACCACCTAGAAATTGAACGAGTGAACTGGAAGACTGGAACTGACTGATTCTTTTGTTTGCTACTTACTCGTTTGTTCCTAAATTATGATTTCTGAACATAAATCCCTATCTGGTCGGCAGTAAAATAAACGCAAGTAAAACCGTTGCTGAATAAAATCTTATGTCTTCACACCCGTCTCATTTTATGGTACTTAACCACTGAATCATCTTGTTTTATAATATATTAAAATATTTTTGTGAAATACACAATATGTATAGTCCAGTCAGTAAAGTAAAAAATGTACCAAAATTTCATAAAAAATTAAAAAATCTTATTATATGAGATTTTTCTCCAATAAAATAAATATATAAATAAATATCGTATGGCTGTGGTAAAGTCCAAGTGTTGTTAGTGAATTAAATTGGGTAAATATTTACATCTACGTATCCTAAGTTCCATCAATTTTTTCGGGACCGAGGAGCGAAATAGGGGTGCTGGGTGGGTAAGAGCTAAAAACAGCCATTGCAAACTAATATTAAGGTCACAACTATGGCCTCTTTGACACTACGGTCGCATTGCTATTTTTTTCTTCATTTCATTTTTCTTCAATAGTAGCACGATTATTATTTTGAATTTAATTTATTTTGCATTTTCATTCCAAAAAGCGTAACATCATAGACCCTATAATCTGGATACGATATGAGAAAGCTTATATCCGGCTTGACGTATTCATCGCCTCTCTGGTCTGGTGCATGTTTATATGTGTTTATACGCCGGCTAACCAGGACCGGACTCCCTACTGCGATTTTTAGTGCCATTTTTTTGCTAATCATGAATCTGCAAAGCAAATGAATACCTTCCTAGTGTTACTATACGTCCTCTACCCCTATATAGGGTGCACCATAAATCCTTCTCTACAGGGTGCACCATGTATCCTTCTCTATATTGCTATCTCCTAACGCTAACAGATACAGGGTCGGTTAAACAAGTCCAAAGGAGCGCAATTTTGTGGCCATCTCGATTCCGTCGAGACATACAAGATATCTGTGACCGTTCCTGAAATATCCTGAAAAAATTGAAAAATCGAGGTTTCTTATTTTTTCCATATCTTTTTTATTATTGGAGATTAATGAATAATTTTTTGTGGGCTTACATAAGTCGGCAAGAGCTACCCATCTGACATTTAAAAAATTTTCAAAGTCGACTAGATCTCAGAATTTTCATAGTCTTCATTGAATTTTTTTTTATGTTTATTAATTTGTTGTTTCCATTATTTTTTTATATCGAATGACATAAAAAAATAATATGGCGGTCATAAGAAAAACGAAAGTTGACTGTGAAAACTCTTGGATCTAGTCGGCCTTGAACATTTTTATACTGACAGATGGGTATAATAGCTCTTGACGACTTCTGTAAGCCTACAAAAAATTATTTAGTAATTTCCAATTATCAGAAAGATATGGCAAATAATATAAGAAATCTCGATTTTTCAGTTTTTTTCAGGATATTTCAGGAGCAGTCACAGATATTTTGTATGTCTTGACGGATTCGAGATGGCCACAAAATTGCGCATCTTTTCTCTAATTTAACCGACGCTATATGCTATATCTCTTAGCGTTCAGGAGATAGCAATATAGAGAATAGGATATATGGTGCACCCTGTATTATAGGTGCCATAGTGAAACTGTAAGATACCCAGATGTAAATATTGACCGTTTTTTCATAATTAATTTATTAAAGGTCATTATTTATTTACCTTTTATTTATTAGTATTTTTGTTATTTTTTTTAATATTATTTTACTATTATGTATTTATAAAATGATAAATGATATAGGTAGGTACTTAGGTACGCGGTGTCTCTAGGCAAGTGCCAATCAGTTGTTATTTTTTTTTAATAATAAAAAAAATCATTAATTTAAGTAATTTTAAAATGAGGGATGACTTCACTTTAGTAATTAGCACATTATTTGTGTCTTACATTTATACACAAATTGTAGATTTTCATTATCAAAATATGTATGAAATATCCACTGTTAATGTCGCCATTCTGTAGAAATTCTCGATTAAGCAGTAAGTAGCTGGTAGTCTATTTTTGCCGTACACCGAAGCGACATAATAATTGCTGTTTAAAGTTCCGATGATGGTATTAGCAATGCTTTTCGGAAACAGTTTTGATGTTTTTCTAACTTAACTATCACAGATACCATTTTGAAAAATTGGAACAACAAAGTTTCATTTATAAACTATCACATTTTGCAAAAAAATTGACAATTTTGAATAGTGCGTTTTTGCACAGGACGATTTTTTGACGAGAATTAGGTATTTAGCCCATTCCTGAAAATTTCAGCCATGTACCTACTCTAAAGGCCCACAGGGCGACAACTTATTGCTAGATTGGCACTCTAACTATAGAATACCCTGTAGGTATATGTAATTAATATAGAATGGTCTTACTACCGGTTAACCGTTTTAGGTATAGTCCCTCTCCTCTATCTATTTTCTAACTTAAAAAAAAAATCGGCAGACTGCTGGTATAATAATCTTAAACGCGTATAAAATCCAATGAAAGGTTCCCGCAGTCGGATAGTCTGTAACACTGGATGCAATCTTTGGACCCCTGAACTGAAATTTTGAGAAGTGGAAATAGAAAAGGGTAGAAGATGGATGATTCTACTTTCAGAAAAAGAGGAAAAAAGAGAGAAATACAAGAGACACTAATCGCTGGCCCGGGATGTTGTGAGGAACCTTCACAGAGTAATGGATCATAAATCAGATAATGCAGCTTTTTATTGACTGCAAAAAATAATAATTGGGATTGTAAGGGATAATAAGGGATTGCTTAAAATTCAAATATGTGTACAGTATATACCTAAGTAGGTATCTTAATATTACAAGACTCACTGTCTGCTATATTTATTTACACTTCAGAGAGGAATTTGAATTATTTTCTCAATAATTTCTTCACTTTCCGACGGTGGCCATCAGATGCGGTCGTCGGATTATTTTTTCCGGTTTGTTTGAGTTTGAATGAAGTACCTACTTCCTTAGTTTTTGTTTTTATTATTGAGAAAACAGGTTTCTGGAAGCTGTTTATGACTTTTTGTAGCGTAATGTGAGTAATGTGACATCATCCTGCTCCTGCAAGTTGCATATCAATAAATCTTGATTTATAAGGCAGATTATGATAGGGCACTTATTCTGGTTCCTTTCATTTTAATGAATTGCTTTTGTTTTATTTTTATAATACAAAGTATTTGTTATTTAGTTAAAATTAGCAAACAGTTGAACTTGAACATAATTACTTCAAATATGTTTGTTAATTTGGCATTAGAAGTAGGTACATAATTTTGTGCTAAATTTAATTGAATAAAATAATTTTATCTATAAAATTTTTATTACCGATAGCTTTTTATTTTTTACTGATGAAGAGGATAACCAGTTAATCGTCGGTTAACCGGTTAGTAATATTTCATAAAACTAAAACACACATGCAGCCCGAAAATAAGTATCGAGAAATAAAAAATCTTTATCTTTATATAGTTTAAGGGCTAGTTGCACAAAAGTTAATTAAAGATTTGTCAGATAATTAAATTACTGATTTTAAATTGCCAATTTTGAAAGTATGGGTGAATATTTTGAATTAACTTTTATTGTTATTTACCCGTGATTTAACTCTTCTAAAGGGGAGTAGAATTTATTTCCTGACCTGACCAACATTTTGATAATACAGGGCATTTTAAAATCAGTAATTATCTGGCAGATCTTTAACGTTTGTGCAACCGGACCTAAGATTATTAGACTTATGAAAGTAAATAGAACTTACACTTACGTTTATCAGTAGTAATAACCCAAGGACATTGATAATTTAGGCGTCGGTCTGTTGCCAAGCAACAAGCTTGAGAAAGTTGTTATAAAATTTTTGAGCATTTATCAAAGTTCGAGGGTTATCGGATACAAATTTTTTTGCTAATTATAATATGAAAAAATCAGAGCAAAAACAATTATTTATTTAAAGGTGCAATTAACTTTTGTGGCCATAAGAAAAACAAAAGTTGACTTCGAAAATCCCAAGATCTAGTCGGCTTTGGAAATTTTTGAAACGTCAAATGAGTAGCTCATTATTTGAGTAGCTCATCATACAAAAAATAATAAATCTTTTTTCAATAATAAAGAAGATATGGCTAAAATAATAAATCTGCATGCTTCAAGTTTGATCAGGATATTTCAGGAAATTCTGGGATTATTGGGAAACAAAAATTGCCAAATACTCGTCTCAAAACAGCGCAACTTTTTTATAATTATTTAACCGACTGCATGAAAAAAACTGAAAAAACCGAAAAAAACTGCATGAAACGGTAAGAGATATGACTCTTACCGTTTCATTCAGTTTTTTTTACCTCAGCCTGTATCATAAAATTAAACAACGACCGACTTTTCTGAAAGGTCGTATTGTATTTATGGCTTATACAATTTATGGTAGTTATCTTATTAGCCTATTAAATGAAAATTTAATATTTAACTATTAAAAAAGTTAAAAACGCTACATTTGAATTTTTATCGAAAATTCCTATCGAAATTGTATAAGTAGGTACCTATATATGTCTTTTTTGCAGTACAATTTACAATGGCATACCGAAAATGTAATAAAAATAGTTTACCTTTTTGTACGAGACAAAAGATGTCATGTGACCCGGACTCTGGGTGCAACTTTTTTTAAGTAAAAGCTTAATGAACGGAAATAAAATGAAATTATAATGAATGTAATATACCTTTAATACTATTCAAACATTAATAGTTTCTACAATGGTTTTTTTTTAGTAGTAAGTAAGTATCCATTAGCGTAAGGATGATAATAATTGCGCTAGGACGAACCAGCCTGTACAAAGAGACAATAATTCGTCTATCCGGATCCGGGGACACTTAGATGTTCTGTACTGTATATCCACAGAATAGACATATTCTGTGCTAATACTGCTTATCCGAGGCCCTGAGAAGTGGCAACAAAGCAGGGTTTCCGGTAATCGGATGGGTATATACTTTTAGTGCAGTGGGCTATGTATTGACATAAGAACGTTCAGGGATTCTAAAATTCTTAAGGATATAACCAGATTTGTATGTTGTGAAATGTTTACCCCTCGCAGGTTGCTTCGATTAATATGATGTTTCTCTTCACTTTCAGTTATAATACACACCATCAAGTCTATTATTAAGGGCGGGACTCCGGTTACCTGTGCAACGTACCGGGCTTCGTGAAATAAGCTTAATGTGTATATATATATAGCGCTATAGTACCATCCTGAACCAAATGTATGCTTCCGTACGGTTAATCCTGAACCAGTCGAACAAACCTGAACCATATATGTGGTTCAGGATTGCAGACCCTTGTTAAACGACTTAGAGTGACCTCTAGATAGCGTGGTATGAATATGAAAATGGTTCAGGATGGTATGAAACTCCAAACTTTAGTTCAGCCTATTTCCGCATTTTGTGATGATGGCGCTGCAATCGCGTCGTTCATGTATACATGTATATGTTTGCGTATGGGGGACAATCCTGAACCAAGCGAGAATGCCAGGGCGACAGCTCGGCTCGAGTCTTCGCCGCATGGCTCAGGATGGCCAAACCCGTTCCCTCTTAGACTATTAATATTTATTTAATAGTGTAAGCGTTCCCTGTATAATAAAACTCTTTTGTTCACGAATTGAATGGAATGGTGTCAGATTTCAGCGAGAGGCCATGATACTCAAGATTATGGTTTCATTTGTTTTAATTTCATTTCATTTCATCTAAGATTGTTGTTCAATTTTTAATCAAAATAATGTACTTATACCTACCTACCTATTGTTATCTCCTTAGGTATTAGCAAGACGATTTGAGGTTTTTTTCGGAATTATTTCACTTTTTCTCACTTTTTAACCACATAAAAAAATTTGCAAAATTTTAGCATAATATTATAATGACAAAATAAAAACAAAATATGACGTGTGCTATATATTTTTTTTATCAAATTGAAACATTACCGAGATGAAATTTCTTGGTAAAGCGTTAATGTTTTTGATTACAATTATTACAGTAGAACATTCCCACCAATGAATCAGTCTAATAATTATTTTTATAATTTTAAACATTTTGAGAAACAGGAAACTTTCCGTTATACGGATAATAAAAATAAAACACGAAAAATGAAGACTAATTAGAAAGATTTATGATATTAGTCATTTCCAAATTTCGCAAAAAGTCACAAATTGTTTAGGACTTTGAATACAACTTTTTTAAAGCGATTATTTAAAAGGATACAAAACAACTTTTGTAAAGTAGTGTTGTTGTAGGGCTGAGTCTTTTTATTGTATATTTCGTTTCGTTGATCTTTTGCAGACATCAGACATCAACTTGCGCTTATTTTTAAATGGCATGGTAAAATATTATTTGCGTTTTTTGAGATTTTTGCTACATACAGCCCAAAGGACCCCGCATAATCCTTTAGCTCAGATGTCTCCATGAGCATAGCTTCCCAAAAAGTCTTGTTCTCGAGATAAAAGTCTAAAAATTAATTTTTTCTATGACTAGGGATGAAAAATTGCGTTTAATGAAATAAACTTGTAAACAGCCGTATTAAAGGTTTAAACGCGAGAAATCTTAGATACCTAGTTCATTTGTTAAGATTGAAAAGCTGCTTCTGTATCAGTGGTTACATTTGAGGTCTGATGAGTAATTTTCGAGAATAACGGGAAAGAGTTTTCATTTTATGTTATCATAGCCTTACCAATAGCCTTGGCTGTGACTTTCAAACTGGATTTTTTTGCGCTTTTGTTTGTTGTAGTTTTTATTCTTAAAATTACGAAAATGATAAGACAAAATGAAAACTTTTCTGTTTTTCTCGAAAATGACTCAACATACCGAAAATGTAACTACTGAAACATAGACAGCTTTTTAATCGTAACAAATGATCTCTCTAATTTTCTCTCTATAACAAGTAGGACGGCTAACACTTTAAAATATATCCGTGACTGTCATGATAGGAAAAAATCCATCTTCAGGGGTGAATATCTCGAAAACAGAACTTTTTGGGGGGCTAAGCCCATGGAGACTTCTGATCAACTCATTGAATACTACCGATCACCAAAGTTGCAACAAATTTAACCGGGAGCCAGTTCCCATAAGGATTCTGCGGAGTCCTTTTGTAAGAGCCTTTCTTTTCATCTATTTTACTTCTTTTTTACTTTTTTTTTACTTTTTACTTGGCTACAAAAATTACGATATTATCTCCTTTATGGTTCATAATTTAGAGACAATATTTGATTAACCGGAAGTTTTATTACATCAAAAAAGTTAAATATGCAGGGTGTCCCTTGAGTCCCTTGACTCGACAGCCATAGTCTTAATAAGGTCCTTCTTTTAAGATCCTCCAAATCCTTGAACTGTTTTGAAAATACCTTATACATATTTGTCCAAAACTCGTTTGCTTTCAAAATAAATCTGATTTCTTAATTATTGAGGTTTAATGCTGTTATCCGTTAGATTATTAAATAATATCATTGAAGGTATTTTGATTATTACACACATTCTTATACCGTGTGACAAGTTTCAAAGCAGAACATAGGCGAATAGCATGGGAAATCACATATTTGCAGTTTATTTCTCACCACTTTTATCTATAAGAAGAACGGTAATGGTGTCTATCGAATGAGAATTGTTTTCTGAGCATGCTGATATACCAAATACTTAATAATTAACAGTTTGTTTATGATGACAGAAGAACTTAAAAATTTTCCAAAATTAAAATTGTGAGCGGCCATGACATGCCTAATTCGAATAATTTTGTTACTGTCAAAACAAACATTTTTAATTACCAATACGCGTTTCCCTGAAAAGATTGTCAATGAATAATAATTATGGCTATTCTAATGCGGGACGCGTTTTTATCGCCGTGGTATTATTAACTGGCCGGCCAGATCTCCCGATTTAGCAGCTTATCCTTGTTGTGATTTTTCTTGGGATCTTGGGTTTACCAAAAACAAAATTTACAGAGCTAGTCATTGCTGAATGTGCACTCGTTAATAGTCAACAACTCGGACAAGTCCGAAGCACAATTTATAAAAGGGTGGGAATATTGATTTCAAAATGAAGGACTATTTGAATATTTGTTGTACTTATTTATTGTTTTAGTACAATTATTTTACGTGTTTATTTTTCATAGTCAATTTTTGGTAAAAAAAATTATGGTAAATGAGGATTTTCGTAATTGTTTAGTGATGTTCAATCAGAATTAAAATAAATTAAATAATTCAAAATATTTGCTTTGACAACGAAAAATGTATCTGAATTTAGCATGTCATGGCTGCTCATTTTTAATTTTGAAAATGTTTAAGTTCTTTTGGCATGATAAAAAAGCTGTTAATTATTAAGTATTTGGTATCAGCATGCTCAGAAAACAATTCTCTTTCGATAGACACCATTACCGTTCTTCTTATAGATAAAAGTGGTGAGAAATAAACTGCAAATATGTGATTTCACTGATTTCCCATGCTATTCGCCTATGTTCTGCTTTGAAACTTGTCACACGGTATGTGTGAGGACGTTTCAGTGAGGACGTTTATAATTCCCCCCTCCCCTTTAACTTCCGAGCCGGACGAGATAGAACTTTGGTAATAGCTATTTATGATATTATTGTTAAAAGTAATAATAATAATAATAATAAATATTTAAATAATAATATTATTTATAATATTATTATTTAAATTATTATTATTAATTTTGTGAGTGAAAAGGTTTGTGAAATGAGCGAAGCGTAGCGGAGCGAATTCAACAAATTCACGAACAAAATAAAATCACTTTTAAGACGAATATCATACAATGGTTTTTGTAAAACTGCTTTATTATGATAATAAAATTGATGAATTTAGAATGACACTCAACTGCAAAATAGCATTTTAAAATATTACAGATAAGTACAAGTGTACTATGCATAGCAACCGTTGCCGGCGCTATGGTTACTAACAAATGCGTGCATACAAATAAAAGAGATGTCATAATAATTATTATTGATTACAATTTCTGAACAATTATTTTTGTCTTGAATTCTTGACTAGACACTTATTTTTTATTAATATGTTTGCCAGTAATAAAAAGAATATGAAACAATCTTATTACCTATAATTTCGTCTAATTTCATCATGAGAAAATTTAGTTTAAAAAGAGAATGTACAGAAAAAGTAGATAGAAATACTTATTTTTAACACCAGTGTTGTAATATATTTTTAACACGCTTCCATGTAAACAATCATCACTTTTAACACTGTCAGCTGTCGTTAAAAGTGTGACTTATAATGGCAGTTGTACAAAAAAAAATTTAATGACATATATTTTACTACTTTTTGACATAAAACTAATTGTCAAATGTAAAAGAAAAAAAACGTTGCAGTCCCTGATGATTTGAGTGACAGTCAATATTCTGTGAGGACGTTTAAAGCTTCCTCTCCCCCTGTAAATTATAAACCGAATGAGATAGCACTTTGGTACAGATCAAAATTTTATAGCAGGATAATTTTTGACGTAAAAAGTAACAAGGAACCTTTGCTGTTCTTTTCCATTATTTCAAATTTCGGAAGGACCACAAAAGCACAAATTAATATTAAATATAAAAATAATAACTCTATATAAAAAATTTAATTACGTCGCATTAAAGAATTCTGCATGATAATGAAATAATCAAGTTCAGAAAAATCATGTATAAAGCTATGGTTAATTGAAAATTCTTAAGGACTATAGGCAAAATTACTTCTGTTATTATAAAGCTATGTATAGTCCAGTCGGTAAAGTAAAAAATGTAGCAAAAACTGAATATTTTTCTCGAAAACCAAACAAGCGATGATGAAAAGCGAAAAAAGGTTTTGAAGGGGAACATAAAATACAACTTTTTTGCCAAACTGGTGTTCACATATACATAAATGTTATAGATTATCTTTTAGGTCAAGGCATTACCGCAATGTGGAAAAAAAATTACTTGAGCTGTCGGTGGCCTCGGGGTTTAGCGTGCAAACGGCTAAACCGTTGGACTCCCTCGGACTCAGTTCGATTCTCAGTCGCGCTCTGGTTGTCTGTGTCGTCTATTGTTAATTGGCAAACTTGTGTCTGGGTGGAATGAGCTTGTTCTCGAATCCCATAATTACTGGAGTGGAGCGACTTTGTTTTACCTACATAGTTAAGACCGAAGCTCCCTCCTTTAAAAAAAAATACTTTTTGACTAGTAATATTATAAAATTTAGCCAAATTTTGGCAATTTTTTTTCTTATTTCCTATAAAATACAGCTAATATTTTTTTACGTAGGTACATCTTATCGTATAGCAATATTTTGTAATATTAAAATAAAATTTGGCTACTTATTATTTATTTTTATTTTTTATTTTTAGGAAATAATAAAAAATTACCAAATTTTTATAACTTTAATATGGTGGTAAAATTGCTATTTCTTATTTTTTTTTATTTTTAACTTTTTCAGCATTGAGGTACCTAATGCTTTGTCCTAAAAGGTAATATAATATTATATTGAGATAAATTATTTTTATCAGGCCTGCAAGTACTTAAAATAGAAACCAACAGACAATAATTATTATTGCACTATATTTATACTAATATTGTAATATCTATACACCGTGTTTTATATTAAGTCGGCACTATTGCTAGCTTCGTTATTTTTTAACCTAGAAAGTCGGTTAAATTAGCAAACTAGTAGTATTTTTTCTCCTAAATAAAATGGCGAAAACAGAAAAACAATTGAACATCGCGATTTCGAGATATTTAAAAAAATGTAACTTTTTTAATGGAACACCCTATATATTTTTGGATGGATCGGTTGCAAATTTTTTTTAAAGGAAAAAGTCTTTATGCACTATGATCCTAAAATAATAAATTCATTGATTATTTATTATTTTACTACTCCTAAAGTAGGCTGCGATAATTAATGAAATTTAGTGTACCTACCTACGTAATGTAAGGTAAAAAAATATATCGTCCTCAATAGTGTATTTTTCAATAAAAAAATACACAAAAAAAGGAGTTGTTATATTGAAAAGGATTTAATTTTAAATAAACAAATAACAGAACTTGTCTGTGTTTTAAATTAAGTCGGCACTATTGCAAACTTCGTTATTATTTGAGCTAGAAAGTCGGTTAAATTAGCAAACTAGTAGTATTTTTTCTCCTGAATAAAACGATGAAAACAGGAAAACAATTGAACATCGCGTTTTCGATATATTTAAAAAAATGGATATTTTTTATGGAACACCCTGTATATTTTTAGATGGATCGGTTGCAAATTTTTTTTAAAGGAAAAAGTCTAGAATAAAAAAGTCTAGAATAAAAAGTCTAGAAGAATAAAATTTTACACACAAACAAGTTCTGTTATTTGTTTATGTAAAATTAAATCCTTTTCAAGGTAACAACTCTTATTTTTAGTGTATTTTTTTATTGAAAAATACACTATTGAGGTCGACATAATTTTTTTACCTTACATTACGTAGGTACACTAAATTACAATAATTGTCGCAGCCTACTTTGGGAGTAATAAAATAATGAATAATTAATGAATTTATTATTTTAGGACCATAGTGTATAAAGACTTTTCCCTTTAAAAAAAAATTTGCAACCGATCCATCTAAAAATATACAGGATGTTCCATTAAAAAAATTAAATTTTTTTAAATATCTCGAAAACGCGATGTTCCATTGTTTTTCTGCTTTCGCCATTTTATTCAGCGGCAAAAATACTACTAGTTTGCTAATTTAACCGACTTTCTAGGTTAAATAATAACGAAGTTAGCAATAGTGCCGACTTAATATAAAACACGGTGTATAAATAAATACTTACTATAAATTATTCATAATCAGTGAGTTTGGCAAAAAAATGCTGCACAATTCAAAACCTATTTTGATTTTTCTTCGTAGGTTGTTTGGTTTTCGAGTAATTTAATTTTTTCTATAGAGGCTGGGCGCTAACAATTAATTCGAAAGCTTGACAGAGAAAAAAGAGTTTTCTTTAATTTAATTGACTGCAATCCCAAATAATTCCTAATATCATTATACATAACTGGACAGTCGAAATTAAACTACTAATCCATTTATGATAAAATGATATATATTTTATGATATACCTACGGATAACTCGAGGGACTCTACGGATAACCAGTTATTAGCAAAAAATATTTTTTTACTAAAGCTTTTTTTTGAGGGGGGGGGGAGGGACGGGCTGCACTCTCAGAACTGATTTTTGTGGACTTATGTTCTATAACCTCTTCACTAACAGTTATTGAAGGAAAATCTTATATAATATTTTTTATGAACTTTTGGTACATTTTTTACTTTACCGACTGGGCTAATAATACTATAATAGAAAACTAACTCGTCGGCTCATCCATCAGCTCTAACCGAACTGGGGTTGGGGTTGAAAAACCAATACACTATTGAATCTTGTTTTTCTTATTCCTATTTTCCCGCGTTTATTGCTCATTGCCACAGAAGTGTCTGATAAATCAAATGAATATTCCATAACAATTTAAATAAAAAAAAAACAATCCCTGCCGCAGTGGCGGCTATGAAGTGATATGAAGTAACTACCTACCTCTTTACCTATTTTTAATTATAAATAATATATTTTTAAATCGGAAAAATGTTTTTTTAAATTATAATTTTTTCTTATTAGTAAAGGTATTAGGTAGGTATTTATTATTATTCTTTTTAATTTGAAATTTTATTGCATTTATATATAGCATTTTATACGGTACCTAAATAAAGGTAATAAAGTATGGAGCGCCAGTCTATTTATGTATCGTAAATTATTACATATTGGGATCCAGGGTGTGATTTGATGTCGAATACTGGCGCACTGGCGGTAGGATTTTTTCTGAAAGACACAAACATTGTAAACATTATAATAATAATAATTAAACTAGAGAAGTGTTGCAGCCACGGCGGACGAACCGGTCTAGCACTTCAGAATAACCCAGCACTTCTGTTTACAACATAATTCCATATTTTAAGGGTTCCACATTTGAAAGAGCATCATTATTATATTGTAATAGTTCTCCAACGCAACCTCAAGTCCTTCTTCCCGCTCGTTCTTCCTAAATAACCAATTTTTTTTAAGACTGTATTTTTTACTTTTTGTTCATTTTATACTTACCTACCTACTGACTTTTGCGTTTATTTTCATGACAGTTTAAATTTTGTGTTTTATTTAGTACGGATTTTGATTTCAATCAGGACAGGTCTAGGTGCTATACATCAGGGTGATTTATAATCAAGAAAAAAATTACACAGTACCTATTCAGTATCAGTATTCAGTATGACACTTGAAACAAAAAACTGGTATACTTACATTTTTTTATTTAATTAGCTTCCTTACAAAGTTATTTACAAAAAAATTTTTACTTCTTATGTAGTATTTTAATTGGATACAGAAAACCAAAAACTAAATTCTTTATCTCAAATGGCATTCTGAACACTTGTATAAATTTGTTACATACCTATACCTACCTAATTTTAATTATTATAAATCACCCTACATGTTTTTGCTTAAAAATATGCAATCCAGAATCCAGTTAGTGATATTGGTATATCAGGGTTAGAACTATTTAAAGGGCCTCTACAGGGATATCATAAGCCATTAAAGAAACGAGTTCGGTTAAATTACAGAAAAGTTGCGCTATTTTTAGATGAGTATTTCACGAAAAAAAATTTTGAAATACTATCCCCAGTATTTTCGGAAATATCCTGAAAAAACTGAAAACTCTAGAAATCTAGTTTTTGACATATCATAATTTCTTATATTCAGCCATATTATTTTTTTATGTCGTTCGATATGAAAAAAATAATTGAAACCGAAAATTAATAAACTTCAGAAAAAAAATCCAAAATTTTTACTCTAATTTTTTTCAAAGAAAAACAGAAAATTTTTCGCTGAAATAGGTCAATATGAAGTCATACTGCTTGCCTTATAGTTTTTTTTAATTTCTCTATGATATTCGGTCCAAAAAGTTGTCTTTGCTTTTAAAAGAAGAACAAAAAAATTTTAAATTTATTTTTTGAAGTTTATTAGTTTTTGTTTTCCATTATTTTTTCATACCGAACGACATAAAAAACAAGGTAGGTAATTATTACATCCGCGTGTCCTAAGTTCCATCAATTTTTTCGGGACCGAGGAGCGAAATAGGGGTGCTGAGTGGGTAAGAATCTAAAATAATAGCCATTGCAAGCTAATATTAAGGTCAGAACTAAGGCTTCTTTGACACTACGGTCGAATTGCAATTTTTTTCTTCACATTCAAGGCAAGGAAAATCTTCGAGATCAACAGTAGCACGATTAATATTTTTCATTTGCATTTATTTTGCATTTGCATTCCAAAAAGCGTGACATTTGATCACTATTATTATAGTCTGGATACGTTATGAGTGAGCTTGGGAACTTATGCCGGTACTGGAGCGTTCAGATGATGAATCTGCCGCGGCCTTGCATGTTTATATATGTATTGTTATGGTATTCCTTTTTCCTCCCTTATCTTATTTATTATTATTAATTCTATTTTTTTAAATGTAATACCATCAACAAAAAATTTGAATTATTCTATGAGGGAACTCTCTTTCGCAGGTGGGTTCAGATAGATATTTCAGTATTATTTTACAAGTTTGATCAAAATAAAATAAAGAAGAATTAGTTTGAAATTATTATTATTTTTTTTATAACTTGTAACTTACAAACTGTTTTTCAAAATAAAGGAAAATCTAACCTACCTAGAGCTCTGAATCTGACTATTATCTATCTAATAATTTAAATCAATAACTATAAATAATTTGAATTAAATAACATTCAATTTTGTGTTATCTACCACCATCAAACTTCCTTGCACCTTTCTCCAGGAAATTTACTCCAATTCTCCTTCTATTCTCTAACCAGCTCTTGTTGTCAAGCTTCTAATTTTCTATATAATTTCTACTTATTATGTCTTCTTTTCAACGCTCGTAGTATCTATATTTTCTTTATTATTTATCAAAAACCTTACTTCTTCTCTTCTTCTATAACAGCAACAGCTACCATCTCCTTTTCCAATTTCTAGTTTCCTGAAGAATTCCTTTTCCCAATATGATTTTACGTGTTCTTCTATTTTTTACTCGTCAAGATTCTTTCACCTGCTCCTTTAATTTCAAAATTTTCTTTTCGTTGCTTATATTATTCCTTGGTTTAAAACATCTCTTTTCTCCTCCATTTTCCTGCTTCCTTATGTTCTTGCAAAATAATTTCTTTCGTCCTTTTACTTTTTTCTCGACAGATACTCTTCAAAGTTTCTTATTCATTAATTATTATCCCCGTTGCTATCAAAATCCTTCCCCTTCACTTTTTTTTATGCACTCATTTTTTAAACAATTCAAATATATTTATTTTTTACGTTTATAATTATTAATTACTACTAATTTTTATTTGTTACAAGTCATAAATTTAATTGTCATAATATTCAAACTAGATCCAAACTTGAAATCACCGGTTTCTTACAGCTGAACCCAATTTTTCATTACAGTATACAGGGTGTTATGTAATTGAATGTCAATATTTAAGGGGGTGATTTTTGGGTCCATTTTAAGAAGAAAACTTCATAATAACGTATGTCCTAAGAGTCTTAACTTTTGAGATACAGGGCGGTAAAGTTTTATTAAAACAAATAATTTTTTCGTAATATCTGTAATACATCGCTCTGGATATTTTAATGAAATTTCGTATACAGGTATTACGCATGAAGGAGCATTTTTTCATGTACCGCGTTTCATTTTATTTCCACTAGTGACGATGGTGCAAGATCGTGCAGAATTTTACCGGCACATTTTAACAGAGCGTACAGATGGTACGCCACTGATTTCTGTTCAAATAGAAATCATTTTTGGGATCCTCATTCATTTCCAAGCAAATTTGATTACTTATTTTTTTTCAGACCGATGCACCGTTTTCGCCTAAAAAAATAAAATCTGTTTCTCTACATGATCACAAGATTGTCGTTAAATGACAATAAAAAAATATAAAAATATGCAGGTAAAATTCTGCACGATCGTCACTAGTGGAGATAAAACGAAATGTGGTACATGAAAAAATGCCTCTTGATGAGTAATACCTGTCTATTAAATTTCATTAAAATATCCAGAGCGGTATTACAGATATTATGAAAAAATTATTTATTTTTAAAAACTATTACCACCCTGTATCTCAAAAGTTAAGACTTTTAGGACATACGTTCTTATGAAGTTTTCTTGTTAAAATGGACTCAAAAATTACCCCCTTAAATATTGACATTCAATTACAAAACACCCTGTATATGCGGTGCTAACCAGGACCGGATTCCCTAGACCTAGACCGATTTTTAGTGCTTTTTTCGCTAACCATGCATTTGCAAAGCAAATGAATACCTTCCTGGTGTTACTATAGGTACGTCCTTCACCCTTATAATAAGTGCCATAGTGAAACTGTAGGACACCAAGATTTAAATAATGACAGTGATATTTAATTGACAGTTGGTGGAGTGTCTTTATAAGATACCATTTCTCACCCTGGCAGGAATTATTTCTTTTTAAATTTTACTGACTAGTATTTATTTAATTCCTCTGGCACTTCTTGTCAGTCCCGATAATAAACTGGTATGGCAATAATACATTGGCGGTTAGTAATCAGGACAAAGTGCGGGAAGAATTATTATGACATCGGGAAAATAGGACTTATAGGATAATAAACAAGTTGAGGTTGTGTATTATTGCTTTCAAAGATGAGAAGAATATGTTTGTATTGTTTATATTGAATTGACAAAACAAAAATAATATTATTTTTTCAGCGACGGGCTATAAGTTTGACCTTTTTTCCCCGTTGACAGGTAGAAAAATGCCTCATTATATGAGCTGCATCTTATCGGGGAAAAAAATGAATTAGCAGGGAAATAAATGAGTACTTATTTCCCCGAAATGGCGGCTTAGGTATAGCTATTATTAACACTCAGATATCATTAAATTTATATCAAATATACGTAAACGAAAGTTACATAATTACATTAATATGACGTTTATGTAATTAAATCGTTTCGTTACCCAGGCAACGTCAATTACGATAAAAGACAGTTTGAAAATCCAGGTTTAACTTTTTTTTTTAATACATATACATATAAATATTGCCATATTGAATATAGTATAATTGTCCATTAGATTTTGCTATTTTTAATTTTTGCATGCCTAATAAAAATAATTTATATCAATATAATCTTAGAGATGGTATTATCTTTTAGGTCAATGCATTACGAAATATTGTTATACGATAAGTGTTCTTAAAGAAAATTATAAGCTGCATTTTCAATTTGTTTTCGTCTTTTTATTTTATTTTTAGGGAATTATAAAAAAAAATTCCAAAGTTTGGCCAACTTTAATATGCTGGTAAAAAAAGATTATACATCTGTAACATTATAATGATTTAAATTATTTTTATAAGACCCGCAATAGGCAGACAATTGTACCATATTTTAATATGTACCTAGTACCTACCTACCAAAAAAATATTCATAATCAAAGAGGAAGGCAAAAAAGTATTCATGCCCCCTTCAAAACCCATTTTAATTTTTATTTATAAGTTGTTTGGTTTTCCAGTAATTTCATTTTTTGTAAAGGCAGCGCGCCTAAATTTAAAGTATAAAAAAATTCGGGAGCATCAAAAATAGAAAATTTACAATTGATTAAATATTAAATTCTAAAACTAAGTATGGATACGAAAAAATTACAAAATACCTTTTTTTTGGAAATCACTCTATAATAGCTTTCTGCTTCTTTTCTCTAATTTGTATTTTTTTTTTTAATTTTCCAACGATTAGGTAACGAGTTACTAGCAAAAAAAAATACTTTTTTAACCAAAGGGATGAGTTTTTTGGTGAAGGGGGGGACGCCCCACACCCCCAGAACTAATTTTTGTCTATATGTTCTATAACCGGTTCATTAACAATTATTGAAAGAAAATCTTAGGTAAGATTTTTTATGAACTTTTGTTATATATTTTTTACTTTACCGACTGGACAATTTGTTCCGTTATTAAGACTTTTCCCCATTTTTTTTCGCAAAAATTACTTTGTACATACAGGTAGGTATCTATGAGAATTCCTGTAAGAAATTATAAGCGAATCCGAATAATGTTTTTACTTCAATCAAAATTAGGTAGGTCGGTACTATTACTACTATTTTACTATAAGTTGTTTTTTTATGCTAGTTTATTTGCCTAGGTAAATATTCCTGAAATTAATGGAATTTTAAAGGCGACAATAATGTGATATAGGGAGTATAATATTAGAAGACACAATGAGCGGGTAGAGGTATTCCACTGGATTTTTTTTTCTTTGTTCATTGACTAGAACAGCAATAAATAAATATCCGAATATCCGGAACATCCCCCTGGAGCTGACAGATATTGGTCTTGGTCATAATAAACTACAATCGGTTCATTCTGCATAATACAAAATTACAAAAATACAATAATTCTCTATCTACATTATATAATTTGAGGAATTCAGTCCTAAATGTTAATTAAAATATGGAAATTGTGATTATTAGATTTATGCGATTTGATTCTGGTTTATTTTAATACACGTCAATTTAAATGAGATAAACTATATGTTGCAAAGGTTTGTATCAAATGACCCTAGAATTGGAAAAATTATTCTGAAGTTTTCTGTGATAATACTTGATGATGACAACTACATTAAAAATACAAACCTCGAAAAATACAAACATACCTGCTAGAGTCCTAATTCGAAAATCCACAAAAAAAAATCCACAATGTTTGTGGAAATTTTGTGGACAAATGGTTATTTAATAACCACTTTTAAACACTTAAGAATAATAATAGCATTATGTGTGCGCAAGAATTTCAATTTTATCTTTACCCGTTTGCGAGATACAGCCCTTTAAAAGTAAGTATCGGAGTACATAATTTGAATCGGCGGAACGCTCTACTATTGGCTTGACGTCACTACCTCTGTCTGAATCTGGTGGACCCGCGCCCCACAGTTCTCATGCATAACGCCGTAAACCAGGTATTCCGCTTCGGTGTCGTGTGAGGGGGTTTACGTTAAATGCGCACATTAAGTATTGCTAAGAAATTTAAAAGTTTAATACAAAATATAAAATTACACGAATATGGAAGAAGATTTTCAAAAGGCCGACTCACATAACTTACCTACTGTCGATGTTACAACAATGGTACTTAACACAGTGGTTCTAAAGCAGACCCGAAAATATAATAGATTTTACTATTTAACATTAAAAATGTTTTATTAAATAGAGAATCCTAATATTGCGGCACCGTGCATTGGATGAATTTGAAAGTCTCGTATCTTTTTTAGTTTTTACGTTAGAGCAAAATCATTTTGGAAAAATCTTGGAGCACATTATTATGCTAAAACTAGCTGAAGTAAACGCAAAGGAATTATTTTTCGAAAATGTTTCTTAATTGAGATACAGGATGTTGAAAAACCTGTTTTGTAAATGACACTTACACAACGTCTATCTCGGTTAAAAAACATTTTCGGAAAAAAAATTCTTTACATTTTAGCTTCATCTGCAGCTCTTCAATTTATATGGTATTTATGGTTAGCTATTAACTAAAAATAATAAAGATAAAAAATGTAAATAAAAAGTTAAGAGCGCTACATTTGAGTTTTTATCGAAGACAATTTTATTGAGTCCTATCGAAATTTAATAAGTACCTATGATGGCTTTTTGTATCAATTTAAAATGGCATTTCCAAAAAGCAATAATAATAAAAAAAAACTATACACGCAGTACACACAGTATAAAGTTAGTAAAAATATCCTCCCGCGGAATACACTGTCGTGTCTTATTTGCTTAATTAGACATGCACCTAAAAAAATTGATAACTATTCTGTTTTGCCCACGGTGTAAGATATAGAGGTGAACGCACGATGCTTGTCTTTTAACGCTAGCGAACGACACTAAACTGCGAACGTCGATGTGGGAGAGAGATAGTTCTTTTGGGCGATCCATGCGCTCTCCCCTCTTACTTCCACACGTGGAATTCTCATAACAAGTGTAGGTTTTAAGAAGTCGCGCTGCTACACTTTATTTTTTATTGAGTGAGTGATAAGTAAATATGGGAAGAAAGTGTGTTGTACCTAATTGTAGAAGTGGATACGATGAAACTACAAAGGGTATTTCTTTTTTCGGCATACCTAAACATAAATTAGAAGCGTATCAAAGGGCGATTCCCCGCCAAGATAGACAATTGACCGCTAAAGATGCGATTTGTGCAAAGCACTTTAAAGATGAAGACATCATAATAATATATAAAGTCGAAACTGCCTGTTATTCGGTAAGTAATATATTTAGTGCCGATTATACAAGTGTTGGAACTTTCCTTAGCTTGAAGATTATTAAAAAAAAAAAAATAGTTAGATAAAATGATGATAATTTCAATACCTATACCTACAAAACTAATAGGTATGTAGGTATGTAAGTACCTATTTCTTGGTAATTATTAAGTAGGTAGGTACATATAAATATCTCATACATAACTAGAGTTTTTTTCATGATCAAAAAATATCTTTATAACTCATATGTAGTTGTTTGTTGCCTGAGGTGAGTTTAAATACCCGCTCAGCGCTATGAAATTGAAATAGGAGCGTGGCCGAGTGCTTTAGGCTGTTGCTTGGCACTCTGGGCATTCTGATAGTACGGTACTCGAATCCACGAAAGGATTGTTTCTTTTTTTTTTTAATACACTAATAGGTAGGTAACTAGACATACCTAATTTTTTAAATTTTGTTTATTAAATTATTTTTATACAAGCAGTCTGAGTTTTTATTTCGTGTTAAGTTAAACGAATAAATAATAATTAATTCGTATTTTCCTTATTTTCCGATATGTAGGTACAATACAATAATATAGAGGGTACTAGGTGAGTATATTAGAGTACCTACCTACACATTTATCAATGTAGGTAAGTACCTATACGCATTGAATTCTGCTAGCGCTTGCCCAAGTTGTCTACCTCTCACAGCAGTCGCACCGCTCTAATCGTGACTGTTTACGCTCGCTTTTCGAGCTGTCGTCGATTCACCTCTATATCTTACACCGTGGTTTTGCCTAAGAGTTCGGTCAGTATTTATATTTAGCTATCCTACAGTTTCACTATGGGCATCTACAATATAGGGGTGGTTACCTATAGTAACACCAGGAAGGTATTCATTTGCTTTGCAAATACATGATTAGCAAAAATAAAGGCCTATAAATCGGTATAGGGAGTCCGGTCCTGGTTAGTACCGCGTATAAACACATAGTAAACAAGCACTAGAAGAAGTGTTGAAGTGGCCTATCGCGTCGTAGCGTTGCCGACGATACAGAGACGGATCCGAACGGATATAGCTTTCTATATCCTGGGTACGATATGACCCAGACTATAGGGACTGATGTCACGCTTTTTGGAATGTAAATGCAAAATAAATGTAAAGATCAAAATAATAATCGTGCTACTGTTAATTTCGAAGATATTCCTTGCCCTGATATTGAATAAAAAATAACAATGCGACCGTAGTGTCAAAGAGGCATTAGTTGTGACCTTAATATTTGTTTGCAATATCTGTTTTTAGCTTCTTACCCACCCAGTACACCTATTTCCCTCCTCGATCCCGAAAAAATTTATGGAATAACTTAGGAGACGCGGATGTATATATTTACTAAGAGTTCTAATACTTCCCCATCATCGTTTGTTCCCTCTAATGAAATGAAATATCTTGCTTGTCGAATACCAAAACCTGCAATACTGCAATGAACAGATATCTGCAATGAACGGGGAAATACCCAAGCACCTATAACGTTCAATATGACAACAGCGCTAATGACTTGTGATGTGATGAAGTTGCATGTCTATAGGTAACACGTAAATTTGAATCAGTTGTTGCATTGTAAGATTTTTGTTTTTTTGTATAAAATTAAACAAGAAAGAAGAAGAAAGAAGGAAATGTGGAATGTCAGGTAAACAATAAAAAGTCCCTCTGAATTGAGGGACTCTAGTCAACAACTGTCTGAAATCTGCAATGGTTACGCCAGGATACTAAACCACAACCATGCAGGAATATTATTAATTAATTATAAGGCAATTGAATGGTCGAGTGGTGAAGTTACTTAAAAAATCAGGATAAAAATGCCTGACGAGGCTCTCTAATTCTTGTAGTTATGTTCTTGCATGATTTCTATTAGAGTTCTTATAGCTTAAAAAACATTCAATTGCAAATAAATGATTGTACTTTATTTATAATACCTACATTTATTTATTTTCACATTTGTTGGGTATTAGCAAAATCAAAATAAAATTTAATATGTATGTACAAAGAAGGGAATTATGTATTTCAAAAAACCCTATAATGATTTCTTTTAATAATAATATCCCTTGAAGAATTCTGTATAAATGTTTTATTTTTCATTATCGTTAACTTTGACCGACTAATTTTCATCGGCAAATCAATTTATTCATTATGCCATTTGAAAAAATTTGCTTAAAGAATTTGAAGAGCTTCCGAATAATGAAAGTAAAATTGTTTATTCCTCTTATTGGGGTACGGGACCGTGAAAACTTTGATTTGACTTGATCAACATAAATAAATACACTTCTACACTTATTAACACTTATTAACATACTTTAAACATTTATTTATTAATTAAATGAATGTAGGTATGTATAACAAAATAAAGTGTGAGCCATAAAAAATTGACTTCTAATCCGCGTTACCAACACAAATTTATGTTCACCACTAAATCGTCCTGGTATTCCCACTAAAAAATCACCAGAATTTTGAAAATAGCCTCGTAGGAGAGGGGGGAGGGGAAGCGCCGCAGGCGAAAATGGTTGAAAGTTCAAGTCAAGGTTTTCAAAAATTTTCCAGTAGTTGAAAATTTATTCAATCTTAAAATAAAAAAATTAAAACCAATTTTTGTAGTCAATCAGCTACAGGAATTAACAAAAAAAATTCGATTCATTATTATTATCAACCAGCAAAAACAATTTTTTCAAATGAAGTTTCTCAAGTCCTGTTTCTTATGTACAATACAACATAAATATTATGAACACAAAAAAGAAAGAATGAATAACGGGTGGTATTTTATGATCAATAGCTGTCAGCTCCCGGGATTAATTTATTGCTTTCCTTTTAGTTGGCTAGTGGCAATAGTGGCATCCTCATACCTACCCTCTTGATGCTATTAGGTATGTTTATTACATATTGGTATTTCTGAAGATTTAAAACTATGAATTTGTTTGTTATTTACTTCGCTCTATTTAGTCACCCTATCAGATTGTTGAATTATATTTTAAAAATGCGCCCTAAATTTCCATTAAATTTATTAAACAAAACATCAAAATAAGAATTCTCATTGTATTCATAACATATTTTACTTAGTTGAACAATGGTGACCAAATTTTATTAGAAGCCATTTAAAAACCCAGTGACCAGAATATCTTAAATTTCCTCTTACTTCTAATGTCAGTTACAAACGTCTCAGAGCAATAAAATTATTTAAATCAAAAAACCGCCGCATTAATTTTGGCGTATTATTTTATACGAGTAGGTAACTGCATATATGGTCTACTTAGATAATATTTTTTCAAAGGAAAGATATTTAACCCGTCAATGATCTGACCGATCAGTTTCTGGTCAGGTTGGAACACTTTCTTTGAAAAAACAATTTCAAATGAGCCGTGTTGGGAAACACTTTTTGAGTTCAGATAGTTCAGTTTGTTAGCTGCGTTGAGCTGCACTCCCGAAATGAAGAAAAAAATAGAAATATAGTCAAAGAGACCTTAGTTGTGACCTTAATATATTAGTTTGCAATAGTGGTTTTTAGCTTCTTACCCTCCCAGCACCCCTATTTCGCTCCTCGATCCCGAAAAAATTGATGAAGCTTAGGATACGTGGATGTAAATATTTACCTTTTTTAATTTTTAAAATGGGGTAAGTAGTTTTTCGAGCGACATGAACCTGCGTTTTACAAAAAAAGTGAATAGGCAGTTGTGAGAAAAGACGTGGTTCAGAATTGTATGAACCATCTAAAATATATACAATGGTTCAGGTCAGCACAAATATGATGGTTCAGGATGGTACGGTTTTTTTTGTATAAAATGATAAAAAATAAATATCTTTTTTCGTGATGTATATGTTCAAAAATATGATATTCGAATAATGACAAATAAATATACGCCGAGAGACGGGCTCCAACTGCTTATTTAAGCCATGGTTCAGGATGGTATGAAATTTCGACTGGCTCAGGAAGGATATAAAGATCTATATATATATATATATATATATATATATATATACACATTAAGCTTATTTCACGAAGCCCGGTACGTTGCACAGGTAACCGGAGTCCCGCCCTTAATAATAGACTTGATGGTGTGTATTATAACTGAAAGTGAAGAGAAACATCATATTAATCGAAGCAACCTGCGAGGGGTAAACATTTCACAACATACAAATCTGGTTATATCCTTAAGAATTTTAGAATCCCTGAACGTTCTTATGTCAATACATAGCCCACTGCACTAAAAGTATATACCCATCCGATTACCGGAAACCCTGCTTTGTTGCCACTTCTCAGGGCCTCGGATAAGCAGTATTAGCACAGAATATGTCTATTCTGTGGATATACAGTACAGAACATCTAAGTGTTCCCGGATCCGGATAGACGAATTGTCTCTTTGTACAGGCTGGTTCGTCCTAGCGCAATTATTATCATCCTTACGCTAATGGATACTTACTTACTACTAAAAAAAAACCATTGTAGAAACTATTAATGTTTGAATAGTATTAAAGGTATATTACATTCATTAATTTCATTTTATTTCCGTTCATTAAGCTTTTACTTAAAAAAAGTTGCACCCAGAGTCCGGGTCACATGACATCTTTTGTCTCGTACAACAAGGTAAACTATTTTTATTACATTTTCGGTATGCCATTGTAAATTGTACTGCAAAAAAGACATATATAGGTACCTACTTATACAATTTCGATAGGATTTTTCGATAAAAATTCAAATGTAGCGTTTTTAACTTTTTTAATAGTTAAATATTAAATTTTTATTTAATAGGCTAATAAGATAACTACCATAAATTGTATAAGCCATAAATACAATACGACCTTTCAGACAAGTCGGTCGTTGTTTTATTTTATGATACAGGCTGAGGTAAAAAACTGAATGAAACGGTAAGAGTCATATCTCTTACCTTTTGATGCAGTTTTTTTTCGGTTTTTTCAGTTTTTTTCATGCAGTCGGTTAAATAATTATAAAAAAGTTTTGAGACGAGTATTTGGCAATTTTTGTTTCCCAATAATCCCAGAATTTCCTGAAATATCCTGATCAAACTTGAAGCATGCAGATTTATTATTTTAGCCATATCTTTTTTATTATTGAAAAAAGATTTATTATTTTTTGTATGATGAGCTACTCAAATAATGAGCTACTCATTTGACGTTTCAAAAATTTCCAAAGCCGACTAGATCTTGGGATTTTCGAAGTCAACTTTTGTTTTTCTTATGGCCACAAAAGTTAATTGCACCTTTAAATAAATAATTGTTTTTGCTCTGATTTTTTCATATTATAATTAGCAAAAAAATTTGTATCCGATAACCCTCGAACTTTGATAAATGCTCAAAAATTTTATAACAACTTTCTCAAGCTTGTTGCTTGGCAACAGACCGACGCCTAAATTATCAATGTCCTTGGGTTATTACTACTGTTAAACGTAAGTGTAAGTTCTATTTACTTTCATAAGTCTAATAATCTTAGGTCCGGTTGCACAAACGTTAAAGATCTGCCAGATAATTACTGATTTTAAAATGCATATTTTAAATAAAAAAAACCTGTATTATCAAAATGTTGGTCAGGTCAGGAAATAAATTCTACTCCCCTTTAGAAGAGTTAAATCACGGGTAAATAACAATAAAAGATCATTCAAAATATTCACCCATACTTTCAAAATTGGCAATTTAAAATCAGTAATTATCTGACAAATCTTTAATTAACTTTCGTGCAACTAGCCCTTAAACTATATAAAGATAAAGATTTTTTATTTCTCGTTACTTATTTTCGGGCTGCATGTGTGTTTTAGTTTTATGAAATATTACTAACCGGTTAACCGACGATTAACTGGTTATCCTCTTCATCAGTAAAAAATAAAAAGCTATCGGTAATAAAAATTTAATAGATAAAATTATTTTATTCAATTAAAATTAGCACAAAATTATGTACCTACTTCTAATGCCAAATTAACAAACATATTTGAAGTAATTATGTTCAAGTTCAACTGTTTGCTAATTTTAACTAAATAACAAATACTTTGTATTATAAAAATAAAACTAAAGCAATTCATTAAAATGAAAGGAACCAGAATAAGTGCCCTATCATAATCTGCCTTATAAATCAAGATTTATTGATATGCAACATGCAGGAGCAGGATGATGTCACATTACTCACATTACGCTACAAAAAGTCATAAACAGCTTCCAGAAACCTGTTTTCTAAATAATAAAAACAAAAACTAAGGAAGTAGGTACTTCATTCAAACTCAAACAAACCGGAAAAAATAATCCGACGACCGCATCTGATCTGATGGCCACCGTCAAAAAGTGAAGAAATTATTGAGAAAATGTTTCAAATTCCTCTCTGAAGTGTAAATAAATATACCAGACAGTGAGTCTTGTAATATTAAGATACCTACTTAGGTATATACTGTACACATATTTGAATTTTAAGCAATCCCTTATTATCCCTTACAATCCCAATTATTATTTTTTGCAGTCAATAAAAAGCTGCATTATCTGATTTATGATCCATTACTCTGTGAAGGTTCCTCACAACATCCCGGGCGAGCGATTAGTGTCTCTTGTATTTCTCTCTTTTTTCCTCTTTTTCTGAAAGTAGAATCATCCATCTTCTACCCTTTTCTACTTCCACTTCTCAAAATTTCAGTTCAGGGGTCTAAAGATTGCATCCAGTGTTCAGACTATCCGACTGCGGGAACCTTTCATTGGATTTTATACGCGTTTAAGATTATTATACCAGCAGTCTGCCGATTTTTTTTAAGTTAGAAAATAGATAGAGGAGAGGACTATACCTAAAACGGTTAACCGGTAGTAAGATATCTATTCTATATTAATTACATATACCTACAGGGTATTCTATAGTTAGAGTGCCAATCTAGCAGTTGTCGCCCTGTGGGCCTTTAGAGTAGGTACATGGCTGAAATTTTCAGGAATGGGCTAAATACCTAATTCTCGTCAAAAAATCGTCCTGTGCAAAAAGGCACTATTCAAAATTGTCAATTTTTTTGCAAAATGTGATAGTTTATAAATGAAACTTTGTTGTTCCAATTTTTCAAAATGGTATCTGTGATAGTTAAGTTAGAAAAACATCAAAACTGTTTCCGAAAAGCATTGCTAATACCATCATCGGAACTTTAAACAGCAATTATTATGTCGCTTCGGTGTACGGCAAAAATAGACTACCAGCTACTTACTGCTTAATCGAGAATTTCTACAGAATGGCGACATTAACAGTGGATATTTCATACATATTTTGATAATGAAAATCTACAATTTGTGTATAAATGTAAGACACAAATAATGTGCTAATTACTAAAGTGAAGTCATCCCTCATTTTAAAATTACTTAAATTAATGATTTTTTTTATTATTAAAAAAAAATAACAACTGATTGGCACTTGCCTAGAGACACCGCGTACCTAAGTACCTACCTATATATCATTTATCATTTTATAAATACATAATAGTAAAATAATATTAAAAAAATAACAAAATAATAAAATAAATAATGACCTTTAATAAATTAATTATGAAAAAATCGGTCAATATTTACATCTGGGTATCTTACAGTTTCACTATGGCACCTATAATACAGGGTGCACCATATATCCTATTCTCTATATTGCTATCTCCTGAACGCTAAGAGATATAGCATATAGCGTCGGTTAAATTAGAGAAAAGATGCGCAATTTTGTGGCCATCTCGAATCCGTCAAGACATACAAAATATCTGTGACTGCTCCTGAAATATCCTGAAAAAAACTGAAAAATCGAGATTTCTTATATTATTTGCCATATCTTTCTGATAATTGGAAATTACTAAATAATTTTTTGTAGGCTTACAGAAGTCGTCAAGAGCTATACCCATCTGTCAGTATAAAAATGTGCAAGGCCGACTAGATCCAAGAGTTTTCACAGTCAACTTTCGTTTTTCTTATGGCCGCCATATTATTTTTTTATGTCATTCGATATAAAAAAATAATGGAAACAACAAATTAATAAACATAAAAAAAAAATTCTATGAAGACTTTAAAAATTCTGAGATCTAGTCGACTTTGAAAATTTTTTAAATGTCAGATGGGTAGCTCTTGCCGACTTATGTAAGCCCACAAAAAATTATTCATTAATCTCCAATAATAAAAAAGATATGGAAACAATAAGAAACCTCGATTTTTCAGTTTTTTCATGATATTTCAGGAACGGTTACAGATATCTTGTATGTCTCGACGGAATCGAGATGGCCACAAAATTGCGCTCCTTTGGACTTGTTTAACCGACCCTGTATCTGTTAGCGTTAGGAGATAGCAATATAGAGAAGGATACATGGTGCACCCTGTAGAGAAGAATTTATGGTGCACCCTATACATATAGGGGTAGAGGACGTATCTATACCTATAGTAACACTAGGAAGGTATTCATTTGCTTTGCAGATTCATGATTAGCAAAAAAATGGCACTAAAAATCGCAGTAGGGAGTCCGGTCCTGGTTAGCCGGCGTATAAACACATATAAACATGCACCAGACCAGAGAGGTGATGAATACGTCAAGCCGGATATAAGCTTTCTCATATCGTATCCAGATTATAGGGACTGATGTTACGCTTTTTGGAATGAAAATGCAAAATAAATTAAATTCAAAATAATAATCGTACTACTATTGAAGAAAAATGAAATGAAGAAAAAAATAGCAATGCGACCGTAGTGTCAAAGAGGCCATAGTTGTGACCTTAATATTAGTTTGCAATGGCTGTTTTTAGCTCTTACCCACCCAGCACCCCTATTTCGCTCCTCGGTCCCGAAAAAATTGATGGAACTTAGGATACGTAGATGTAAATATTTACCCAATTTAATTCACTAACAACACTTGGGCTTTACCACAGCCATACGATATTTATTTATATATTTATTTTATTGGAGAAAAATCTCATATAATAAGATTTTTTAATTTTTCATGAAATTTTGGTTCATTTTTTACTTTACTGACTGGACTACATATTGTGTATTTCACGAAAAGATTTTAATATATTATAAAACAAGATGATTCAGTGGTTAAGTACCATAAAATGAGACGGGTGTGAAGACATAAGATTTTATTCAGCAACGGTTTTACTTGCGTTTATTTTACTGCCGACCAGATAGGGATTTATGTTCAGAAATCATAATTTAGGAACAAACGAGTAAGTAGCAAACAAAAGAATCAGTCAGTTCCAGTCTTCCAGTTCACTCTTCAATTTCTAGGTGGTAGGTAAAGTATGTGTATTCTTTTACTAGTATCACAAAACTGTTGGTCTGCTGGAGAACTAACCAGCTGGCATGCTGGTCTAAGAGGGCAAAAAATGTCAATATAGCAAGCAGCCCGCGGTAGGTACTTATTCCGTGTTATGAAATTATTGTAAAAACAAAAAATTTAAACAATCAACGTACGTTATTATGCTCTAATCAAAATAAAATTCAAGCCATTAAAAGTACTTACCTATATTTTGATCATTGCATGTTAGCATGTTACCTATTATAGGACCTACCTAAACCTATACAATAATGTGTCCAGTTGTAAGTGGCAGTACTACATGGGGATCTTGGAAACGGCAAGAGATACAGGGTCGGTTAAATTAGAGAAAAGCTGCACAATTTAATGCTTAATAAGAATCTGAATTTTTTCTTTGAATATTTCCAGTCGTTGCTGAAATATCCTGAAAAACCTGAACAATCAAAATTTCTTTTTTTAGCCATATCTTTTTTATTATTGGAAATTAATTAATTTTTTTTTGTAGACTCACATTAGTCGTCAAAAGCTATCCCTTTCACATTATAAAAATTTTCAAAGCCGACTAAATTCCAGAGTTTTCATAGCCTACTTTTGTTTTTCTTATGGCCGCCATATTGATTTTTTCATGTCGTTCGGTATAAGATAAAAATCAAGGAAACAAAAATTAATAACATTCAAAAAATTTTTTATATTTATAATTATTATTATTTTTGGTAATTGTATACATCCGCGGCTCCTAAGTTTCATCAATTTTTTCGGGACCGAGGAGCTAAATAGGGGTGCTGGGTGGGTAAGAAAGTAAAAACAGTCATTGCAAACTAATATTAAGGTCACAACTAAGGCCTCTTTGGCACTACGGTCGAATTTCTATTTTTTTTTTTCACTTTCAGGGCAAGGAAAATCTTCTAAAATAACAGTACCACGATTTTTATTTTGAATTTTGCATTTATTTTGAATTTATAATCCGAAAATCATTGCATCAATCCCTGTGCGGACTGGACACGTAATGAAAGCGGATATATCGCCCAGTCCGCCTCTGTGAGCCTCTAACACAGAATAGAATACTTGGCAATTATGATGAAGTGGTTTTATCCGGGATCGCGGCATCTAATCGGTGCCTCTTGTCAGGTCCGCACTCCCTCCGCACTCTCAAAACTGTTTTTTTACACCGTTTTGTGGCTTTCCCTTTCATTTGCAAAGCAAATGAATACCTTCCTGGTGTTACTATAGGTATGTTCTCCACCCCTATATAAGTTCCATAGTGAAACTGTATGAGCCGCGGATGTATATAATGACCTTATTTTTAATTATATTCTTTTTTCGAAAAAAAACTTTTGTAAATATTTACATCCACGTATCCTAAGTTCCATCAATTTTTTCTGGATCAAGGAGCGAAAAAACAACTTAATCTTCGCAAGTTTAAAGAAACAGTCCGTGAATACCTATACTGTAAGCAATAGGAAACTCGTAGGGTCATGGGAATCAGGGTCGGGGATAGGAGGACGGATGCTTGTGGCGGGGGGAGAGGAGTCAGAGCGGAAATGAAATTGTACTCACTTTATATTTTGTCTTTATCTTATTGTTATCTTACTGATTTTACTGATTGCAGATTAGGCTAGGTAGGTTAGGTTAGTATTAGGTGAAAACTTTATATCTATTGAGTTGTTAGGATCACAAGGTTTAGGTGGCAGAGCAGTAAAGGATATATATCCCAAGCTGAACCTCACCTTGAGATTGATCATGCAGGATTATAATGATTTTGTTGTAAAATTATACTTACGTATGGTCAATAAAGCACATTTATTATTATTATTATTATTATTAAATAGGGGTGCTGGGTGGGTAAGAAGCTAAAAACAGTTATTGCAATCTAATATTAAGGTCACTAACTAAGGCATTGTGGCACGACGGTCGCATTGCTATTTTTTTCTTCACTTTCAGGGCAAGGAATATCTTCGAAATTAACAGTAGCACGATTATTATTTAGTGCTATTGAAATGCCATCATTAAATCATTTATACATTTTCTTATAAAAGAAAAGTTTATTAAATTTTTTACAAATGTTTTTTCTTCATCTAAAATCAATTAAAATCAATGAATATCTGTAATCAGAAGTAATAATACTTAATACGAGTATGTAATCAAAAGTATAAATTATCTGAAATATCAGACCAAAAAAATCTAATTTCATTTTGGAGCTAAATTTGTTCGTCTAGGTTTATAGCGCGCTTAGAAAAGTAACTTATAAAAACAATAGGTACATAAATAGTTTAGAAAGGGTTTGTGCATAATATTATAGAATTTTATCATGTATTTTTAAAAATTTTGAAAGTTTCATAGGTTTTTTTATATTCACCTACCCACCCACCAAACTTATAAATCACAGTAGTACCTAACTACAATATTATAAGTTTTAAAATCACGATCAATGAAAATATAGGTACATCGCCTAACTGGTTATCACCAAATTATAATTATTATTAATTTGTGATCGTTTAAAGACTGCAGTCAGTAAGGTAGGTATGGTATAGTCGACCAAGAGATATAACGAAATGATCTAATTGTTAAACTGTCATATTTTATGACTTCAACAATATTTCAATAATCCAAAAATTGATAAAATGACAGAAGTCGTTTCGTTATATCTCTGGTCCAACTATACTGCATGCACCTATTTAATAGTAACTGTATTTTGTAACTTTGTTTTTTGATTTAACTTACGAGTACCTACCTAAACATTACTTGAGTTATTTTCGTTTATTTCCTGTTATTTTGATTTTGTTTCCTAGGTAACCTTTTGTATTGGAACTGTTTTTCTCTGATTGTTGATTGAAATCAGTTTAGTTGGATTGATTTTTCACAGGGCTGAACTTTTATTTTTTTTAACTTACTCAAAAAATATCGATACAATTTTGTGGAAATTTTCAATTACCTTTCGATTTCACAATCAAATATAAAAATCCTAAACAAGTTTACCGCCAACAGAAGCGCTTTAATTTAAATGAAAAATTTTGTCGATTTCGTCGAACTAGTTGAGTAGTTTGAAATATTTAAAACTTTTAAATCCTTGGTGTGGGTCAAAGCGCACTGTGGAGTAAAAAACAACGAAATAGTAGACAAAATGGCAAAAGAATCCATACGAAAAGGAACGCTAGCAGAGTATAAATACCCTTGGCAAGACATAATGGTTCGCATGAAAGATAGGGTAAGTACGACAGAATACACCAACAGCACAAAAGGATTATTCTATATTAAAAATATACAAGAAACTCCTCTCAGAAATCTCTGGTTCAAAAATATGAATTTGAACAGAACAGAAATAACTACGGTAACTAGACTGAGATGTAACCATGGACGGGTACCCCAACACTTAAACAAAATAGGATTGTCAGACTCCCCAAATTGCCGTTGTGGAGAAATTGGGGACGCGGAACATATGATTCTTAACTGCAGTCTGAACTCTAACAAAACAGATGGATACACGAAAGACATATCGATGGTGAACTGGCAATATGTCCTATCTGAAATTTGAGGCATTTTCCGTTTATTGTGTTAAATTGTCCTATCTGCTATTATACACGTTCAGCATGTGATTAATATTTATTGCTAAATTTAAGTATATGTTACAAAATAAACATATACGTATTTTTTTCTTGTTTCGGAAATTCTAAATTAAAAAAAAAGAACGTTTTTTTCGCTTCCTGACCAATTTAATTTTTTGAGATAGGACTTATTGCCAGTTCACCATCGATATATTACAATGACAATAACACTATTACCCTACCTTTCAACCTCACACAAATTCTAAGAACCCCCAACGCAGATGAATTAAAAAGACTGGTCAGACATATAAAAAACAGCAATCTGGACATTTAAGCATATAAGTAGAAAGTAAACCATAGAAAGAAATTGGTATACAATTAAAGTGGTGTAGAATACTGTCTCAAATTAAAAGTATCATAAATTATTGGGAAATAAGCGGATGGACGTAGTTTCCGTAGCCAAAACATTCGACATACACACACACAAAACTTTTAAAATGCAATTTTTCTGAATCATCAATTTTTGAATTTTTTGTAATTCTAAAAGTCCTGTCCTGCAAAAAAAGTCGTAAATGTACATTTCATGTTAGGAGTAGTCTAAACATGATACATATAAGTGGTAGCTGGTTTTACGCAAAAATAAAACAACACATTTTCTTTCCCATTTCGCTCCACTAGTTGGAAAAACCGGACTTTATTCAATTTAATTATACGAGGTTCATTAACTGGGTATTCGTGACTCGCTACGTGGACATCGGAAATAGTAAAAAAAACAGGGTCTGTTAAATTTCAAAAAATGTGGACAATTTTAAATATTGAGAAGTATTGAGAATCTGAAAAAAAAAATAGGATAATAATAGGATGCTGCTGAAATATCGTGATAAAAAAACAAAAATCGAGATCTTATTTCAGCTAAATCTTTTTAATAAGGTACCATGCACAAAGTAAGAAACCACAAATTAATAAACAAAAAAATTTAAAAATTTTAACACACTTTGTTTATTCTGACTCCTTTATTAAAGTTTATTAATTCAAATGAGAACGAAATATTAAAATTTAAAGACGACCGTTTTTTTGACATGTTGTATCGTAAAGTACATGACATGCATGTAGGTATTGAAAATTTAAAACGACTTCTAAGTTACAATGGGTAGGTACAACATAAGTTAATATAGGGTGTAATGTTTTACATATTAATTACTTAATATATTAAATATTACCTATGGAAATACTTAAAAAATGCACTTTTTGACATTCGGTAAAATTTTATTACGTTATTTTTAATAAAGAAGATTACATTTTTTCGAATTTATTTGCAATGTGATCAATTTTTGGGTTCCGGGATTTTTTCTATAGCGAATGGCATGAAAAACAATATGGCGGCCATAAGAAAAACAAAAGTTGACTTTGAAAATCCCAAGATCTAGTCGGCTTTGTAAATTTTTGAAACGTCAAATGTGTGGCTCATTAAGGCTTATGTAAACCTACATAAAATTTTTTTTTTCAATAATAAAGAAGATATGACTAAAATAATAAATCTGCATGTTTCAAGTTTTTTTCAGGATATTTCAGGAAATTCTGGGAATATTGAGAAAAAAAAAATTGCCAAATACTGCGCAACTTTTTTGTAATGTAACCGACTTCGTATCTCTTACAGTTTCATGCAGTTTTTTTTTTCCTCAATGGGACAAGTATAATTAAATTAAACGACGACCGGCTTTTCTGAAAGGTCGTATTGTAAAGTAGATGACATGTACTATTATTGAAAATTAAAAACGACTTCCAAAGTAGGTACAAGACATTAAGTTAACATAGGGTGCATATTTTTACATGCTATTCCCTATGGCAACACTTAAAAAAATGCACTGTATAGTTTGTATGTTGTTTTTTGTTAGTCACGCAACTGCATGTTTTTGTTTATTTGAATGTCATTTGCAGTGCTGATCAACATTTTTAAGTAACAATTTTTGATATTGTCGAAAATAAATAATTTTACTTATAACAATAAATATAAATAAATAATAAAATAACTATTTTTCTCTTTGGTACTATTCGTGTTTTAGGACAAAGCTCGTATACGATTGCAAAAATTTTATGTCAGACTATTCCATTTTAGGTTTCAGACCAAGCACAACTTTTTATGGAGAATAACTTTTTTTCCAAAAATGGATAATAAAAAAGTGACCACGAATTGAAATTTTTCGTTTGGCGCGTTATTTCCCAATAAACTTTAATATCAGCTAGGAAATTTATTAAAATAGCTATTTATGATATTGGTGTTAAAAGTGAAGTTTTATTTTGTGAGTGAAAAGGTTTGTGAAATGAGCGAAGCGTAGCGGAGCGAATTTTACAAATTCACGAACATATAATAAAATCACTTTTAAAACGAATATCATACAATGGTTTTTGTAAAACTGCTCTATTTTGATAATAAAATTGATGAATTTAGAATGACACAACTTCAAATTGCATTTTAAAATATTACATATCAGTACAAGTAGTGTACTATGCATAGAAACCGTTGCCGACGCTATGGTTACTAACAAATAAATGCGTGCATACAAATAAAAGAGATGCCATAATAATAATTATTATTGATTGCAATTTCTGAACAATTATTATTGTCTTGAATTCTTGACTAGGTACTTATTTTTTTATTAATATGTTTGCCAGTAATAAAAAGAATATGAAAAAATCTTACTACCTATAATTTTGTCTGATTTCATCATGAGAAAATGTAGTTTAAAAAGAGAATGTAAGTACAGAAAAAGTAGATAGAATTACTTTTAACACGAGTGTTGTAATGTACTTTTAACACTAGTGTTAAAAGTACTTTTAACACGCTTCCATTTAAACAATCACTTTTAACACTGTCAGCTGTCGTTAAAAGTGATGTATGTGTCTTTTAATGGCAGTTGCACAAAAACATTTTTTTGTGCCATTGAAGCCCATGGAAGCGGGTTAAAAAAATTTGTAACAGTGTTAAATACATTACAACACTCGTGTTAAAAGTAATTCTATCTACTTTATCTGTACTTACTTACATTCTCTTTTTAAACTACATTTTCTCATCACGAAATCAGACAAAATTATAGGTAAGTAATAAGATTTTTTCATATTCTTTTTATTACTGGCAAACATATTAATAAAAAATAAGTAGCTAGTCAAGAATTCAAGACAATAATAATTGTTCAGAAATTGCAAATAATAATAATTATTATGACATCTCTTTTATTTGTATGCACGCATTTGTTAGTAACCATAGCGTCAGCAACGGTTGCTATTGCATAGTACACTACTTGTACTTACTTGTCTGTAATATTTTAAAATGCAATTTGAAGTTGAGTGTCATTGTAAATTCATCAATTTTATTATCAAAATAGAGCAGTTTTACAAAAACCATTGTATGATATTCGTCTTAAAAGTGATTTTATTTTGTTCGTGAATTTGTAAAATTCGCTCCGCTACGCTTCGCTCATTTCACAAACCTTTTCACTAACAAAATAAAACTTCACTTCTAACATTAATATCATAAATAGCTATTAAATTTGTTTTACCGCCGCATATGTTTCATCAATGAACTATGAATTATCAGCCGCGCTTCTTAGTTTTTTGTCGTTTCAATTGACTTTGTATAAACTCTACTTTAAAAGTTACCAAGTTTTTTTTGTGAACATAAAATCGCAACTTTCAAACATTAAGATGATCTTTGATTGACTACCACCATCGCAAGTTTCATCTTTTAGTTTTAAAAAGCAAGGTCGCAAGGTATATTTCTTTTAAATAAATTGCTATAATGCAAAAATACAGTCAGAAAATCTGAACACGATAATGTAAAAAAATACGTTGTTCTATTTCAAAAAATTAACCGGGTAAAAATGGGACACCTGTACCTATACCTATAGCTGAAAATAATGTTGGCTTATGCATACGTAGGAATTTTAGTTTAAAAGTTCTGTGCTAAAATTGTTAAAATACCAAGAATTTATGAGGTGATCCAAGAATGGTTGATTGGCTTTTATGCGGTTATTATACGAAACGCAGCTCGTAATGCTTGCGCTGGCGACTGTAAACACAGTTGCTCTCGGGTTAAATTATTTTACTGGAGAGGAGATTGAAGAGCTCGTGATGCTTATGAATTGATGTAAACATATCATCATTCAATGCACCGTTGCCAATTTTACCGGGACTCGAATAATCGGCTGTGCGTCTACAGGCTTCGAAAAATGCTCGACATATACACAATTATATACTAACGTGCGCCGCTCCCTCTGTAGAACGTTTCGTTGAACTATGTCGCGTATGTTTTAGGGTACCCAGGTGTCAAAGTGATGCCCTGGGCAAAATTTGTCCAATGGTTCCACCGATAGATGGCCATGCTGTACGACGTTTATACACGTTAAAATTTTCGAAGCCCGAAGTCGGGCTTCACATGGGAGGTCCAGGCTTCGAATACTCAACTGAACATAGCATTTTAGGCTTCGTATGGGCTCTTAATATGTCTATATATATATATATATATATATATATATATATATATATATATATATATATATATATATATATATATATCGTGGGCAGGTGAATTTTGGAAAACCACTTTTTCGTGATCTGGGGGTCATGATCGGTGGACATTTGATGAGTTTGGGTGATTTTTGGAAAGTGATGTCGTCCTCAATAGTGTATTTTTTTGTTAAAAAATACACTAATAGATTTGTCTCAAACTTGAGCAATTTTTTAACATTTTGTAGACGTTTTTACAGGATTCGAATAAGGCAATGTCTCTGCACAACGAATGATAATATCGGAAAACATTTGGTAGATAACCATAGAGTCTGCAAGGAGGTTACGTCAATCATTCAAGCCTGTTGAAGATTGTTTGAACTTGTGGTGGTTATGGGGCTATACAGGGTGTTAACTACCAACTAGTACAAAATAAAGGACGTGATTCTACGACTTATTCTAAAAAGTCCCTATTCAATGGGGTCCGCAAACGCACCGTTTTCGAGATGCAGGGTGTTCAAAAAAATTGTTTTTTCTTACTTTTTTGCGATATCTCAAGAACCGTTTGAGATACAGGCTCCAGCTTTTGTACAGATTTTTACATTAATAATAGCTATACTTTTAAGGCTATGGTTTAAGATATGCCAGTGGTGGAGATTTTAGGGTTGCGGAAGGGATTTACCCCCCTAACTTTTACGGCACTGGAAAAATTGATATTTTGAGAGCAAATTTCAAAGAGCCAATTTTTATCACACAAAAAAGTACTCTTAGTCAAAAGCTGTAGAAGCCACCGTTCTCGAGAAAAACGGAATTTTGTGATCAAAAACTGTGCTCGTGCTAAATGTTGGGCGCCTTTAAAACAATTTGACCAGCTCTTTTACAAAAGACTCTTATGAGTTTTAACAAAAATCCTTATCTCAGTTCACATGGGTTAAGTGAAACCCTCAAATCAAAACGATAACCCTTTTAACTTTAACATTTATAATCAGTGCTTACCATACAAACATAAATCTTAACTTAATAACAAACTTAGTTTGCTTCTTTCTTCTGGGCCCTATGATATTATTCCATCGGTACTCCGTATGGATTATGATTCTTCTTTGATTTGGTTTTATGTTACCTTCCTTCAGAAGTCTAAGAAATTTGTCCAGTATTGTTGCTATTTCTCTTGGAGAACTATCTTCAATAATATAGTTTCAAATTCTTGATCTAATAGATCTTCTAGGTCTTCTTCAATAATAATCAGACGCTGGCTTTTCTACCGCTGACGCCGCTGACGCCGCGTTCTCCTGTCTACTTTCTAGTATTACCGACCGAGTCCCTAACAACAACAACATGACTTTTCAACAATCTAAAATGGACTCCTGTAACTTGGCGTTTTTACCCAGGACTGCAACCCATATCGAGTGCATTACCCCCCACAATGTTCACATCCATAGAAACACAGTGATAGAGATTGAACATTGTCCTGCACCAAAGACTGACAACTTTTGATTAACAATTAACAATTAATATTAAGAAAGAAAATGCAAATAGAATATCTAAATCTACAAACCATTCTTTTCCCATCCCACAGGACATCAGTAGATCACTGACAATCAGTAACAATCTAATACCTAATTGAACCAAAAACAAGAAAACAGGGATTCTTTTTAAAATTATCAATAATAATTCTCTAAGTAATGGCAAACTCAATTAAATCAAAAAATCAGTATTTTTGAACTTATTTTTCTTTCAATCAATCACATTTCTGTAATTCCTGGTTTCCATAACTTTATATCGTAAACATTCCTATTACCAATAGATTGACGATCATTTATTCCTACAAGTTCATATGAATTTGTACCTGCAATCGATTGTACTTCGTATGGTCCAGAATATATTAAAAAGAGTTTTTTAATTATATTAATGGTCGCTTCAGGTTGGGGATGGGTTCTTAGGAGAACCATGTCACCCACTTTGAATTCAGTGTCTTGCTTTGTTTGGTGACGGATTTTACATTTTTCCTCTCTATTTCTAAGATTCTCCCGAGCAATTATTATGATATCTTGCCCCTCAGATACCTCTCCTGGAAATTCAATGTTCTTGATGAAAGGGTTTGTCTTTTTAATTCCAAAGTGCACTTCTACCGGAGCAGAACCTATACTATCATGATGTGCATTCTTCAGCCATGGTTCCACCTCCTTCAATAAATGCGCCCATTTTTGGTGCGAATCGTAACAATAAGCTCTTAAACTGCGATCAATTTCTTTATTTTTATTCAGAAGATCACACAATTTACTTTTTTCACATGAGTCTAGCACGTCGGTTTGTTCCACCACTTCTTCAATTTGTCCAGTTGAATAGTTTTCCTTTATATGTTTTGTTTCCTTCTTAAATTCTGCATAATTAATCTTCACCCCCCTCTCGCGTATAATACAATCGTCATATTTAATCTCAATTGCTTGATCATTAAACTTTCCTTTTAAAACAGCTAGGTTAGAATTAATTTCGATTTCGTGTTCAATTATAAAATCATAGCCAAGTATGACGCTTTTTATAAGGTTTGGCACTACCAGACAAGGAACCAAAATTGTCTGTCCATTTAATTTCATTGGAAGTTGGATTTGTTGATTTACTTTTTTAATTTGACCTTTAACAGCACCCACTAAAGTAACGCCTGACGCTGGTAACATTAACAGACCCTTATTTATTTTTTTAATTTCATCTACTAAGTTTTCAGACACACAACTGACTTGTGCTCCTGTATCGATCAATGCTGACACTAATATTCCTTCAATCTTTATCTGAATCGTGGGACATCCCGGAACAGCTGGCAACGTCTCATCACTTTCCTTGAGCAGTTCATCTTCTATTTGGTTAAACGTTGTGCAGATCTGAATGCACCCTTCATCGCTCACCTCGACTTTATTATTTTCGGTCAAGTATTCACTTCCGCTACAGCCGTTATCACCGCAGTCTGGTTCTTTTGCTGTTTTAACCTCGCATGAATTCTCGCTCTGCAGGTGGATATGATTTACTTGGCGATGAGAATTTTCTCTTCGGTACGAATCATTTCCAGCAGGCGTCGGTGAATTCCTCTCAGGGTTCGGTTTTCTCCACGAATTACCATCGGTTACATTATTATTTCTATACTGGTTACTTCGACCATACGTCATTTGATTATTCCTATCTGGCTCTGTACGTGAAACCCTATTGCTATTTTCATTTCTCACGTAGCTATTATTATTTCCAAAATTCCGGGATTCATTTCTATCATTTCGACTTGGATTATTATAAGCCGTCTCACGACTCTGGTTTCGCGCATAATTTGAACGTCTTTGTAATGCATTTTCTAAGTCATCTAACTCTCTTAAATATTTTTCAATTAAATATGGATCACTCAAACTATGAATTGGTAGGTTATTCCTAACTTCAGGTGGAAAATGCGTAACTATCATAGTAGCCAACTCGGAATCTCTCGGTGGGTATCTAAGATATGACGCCTCTTTCATTGTTTTCAAAAAATAATCCGACTTCGACATTTTCCCGTCAAACTCCCCATATTCGATATGTCGTAAGAGTTCCCTTTCCTTTGAAATCGGCCAATAGCGTTCCAAAAATTCATCTTCGAATTGTATATAGGTACAAATCTGTACTTCTCTCCATTCTAACCAGCTCTTTGCACCACCTACTAACAGTTTTGATACTAAATTTAACAGTTTATCATTCGGGACCATTGCCTCTTTTGCAATTTTCCGAAAATTCCGAAGGAATTGGACAGGATGAATTTTTGAGTTCAGATCAAATTTTAATTCGAAACCTCCTAAATCCCTAAATAATGACAGATATAAGTGTGAATTTGTATTACTCATGGTGTAATTATCTCCTCGGATATAACCACTACTCTCCTCCTTCTGATTGACATTCATACCCCCCTTGTGATTGAAATTCACACTCCCCTTACTGTTTTCTCTGACATAACCCCTTTCTTCACTTTCTCTATACTGATTTTCATACCTAACTGGGTTTATTCCATCAAATTCTGTTACTTCTTGTACAACATCCCTCTGTTCTTGGCTTCTTTTGTTTATACTATCCCTTACTAACCTGTCTCCTACATTTAGTTTATCCCAACTGTTTATTAATTTCTCAGTCACTGACACTAAAAACTCTTCATTTGACTTTTTCAAATTTTCTTCAATACCTCTCATGTTCTGATAAATTTGGTTCATTAAAAACTCATTATTTGATGTTATCATGTCTTCCCCAAAAACTACCTGATTTGAATTTTGGACATTTTCCACACCCCCTTCGTCATTATTTGACCCTACAGAACTATTGGTTGCACTGTCTGATTTTGACAGTTCTCCCTTATTAGTTTCATTAACATTGGTGGAGATTGACTCCTCCGCTTTACCCGCCTTAGACATTGCTCTAGTTATTATCTTATCCATTTCAGATTGCTGTCACAAATTCATTATCATTGGATCATTCGAGATATAATGATTAATATTAATGGGCTTCGCTTTGTTTCCAGGGTTCTCACAATTTATCTACGATTTTCAAACTTATCGAGCCCCGCGTTGTGGGCCAATTTATGTGCTCGTGCTAAATGTTGGGCGCCTTTAAAACAATTTGACCAGCTCTTTTACAAAAGACTCTTATGAGTTTTAACAAAAATCCTTATCTCAGTTCACATGGGTTAAGTGAAACCCTCAAATCAAAACGATAACCCTTTTAACTTTAACATTTATAATCAGTGCTTACCATACAAACATAAATCTTAACTTAATAACAAACTTAGTTTGCTTCTTTCTTCTGGGCCCTATGATATTATTCCATCGGTACTCCGTATGGATTATGATTCTTCTTTGATTTGGTTTTATGTTACCTCCCTTCAGAAGTCTAAGAAATTTGTCCAGTATTGTTGCTATTTCTCTTGGAGAACTATCTTCAATAATATAGTTTCAAATTCTTGATCTAATAGATCTTCTAGGTCTTCTTCAATAATAATCAGACGCTGGCTTTTCTACCGCTGACGCCGCTGACGCCGCGTTCTCCTGTCTACTTTCTAGTATTACCGACCGAGTCCCTAACAACAACAACATGACTTTTCAACAATCTAAAATGGACTCCTGTAACTTGGCGTTTTTACCCAGGACTGCAACCCATATCGAGTGCAAAACGTACAAAATTCAACATGAACAAAAAATTTATTTTCAAAATTTTCCATACTGTAACATGGCACAAATTCAAATTTGCACCTATTTTTCTTGTGCTTGTAGCTAGATTTTTTTTAACCTCGTCTAGAACAGCTTCATCCACCTGAACATGAAGAGCATTTGACCGTTTATATCTACAAGAAACGTACGATTCAAATTTTTTTGTTTATTGTAATAATACTTAAATTATTTCGTCGGATAATTTTGGCATTCAATAAGAAAAATAAAGACAGGATAAAAGACGATAAAGGAGCGATAAAAGACGAAAAAGTGCTAGATTGCCGTTATCGTACTTTTAACATTTTTGTTCTGAATTTCTGTTTTCAGTCGATTGAATGAATAAATTTTTACTCATACGAATGACAAATTTTTCGGACGACAGCAATAATTTAATTATTATTCAATTTAGAAGTTCAATCGTACGTTTCTGGTAGATATGAACGGCCAAATGCTCTTCATGTTTAGATGGAAGAAGCTGTTCTAGACAAAGTTGAAAACAAAATAAAAATAGGTGCAAATTTTAATTTGTGAAATGTTTACAGTATGGAAAATTTTGAAAATAAATTTTTTGTTTAACTGTAAAAGTTAAGGGGGTAAATCCCTTCCGCAACCCTAAAATCTCCACCACTGGCATATCTTAGAACATTAGTTTGGAGCCTTAAAAGTAGCTATTATTACTGTAAAAATATGTACAAAAGCTGGAGCCTGTAGCTCAAACGGTTCTTGAGATATCGCAAAAAAAAGAAAAACAATTTTTTTGAACACCCTTATCTCGAAAACGGTGCGTTTGCGGACCCCATTGAATAGAGACTTTTCTTTTTAGAATAAGTCGTAGAATCATCTCCTTTATTTTGTACTAGTTGGTAGTTAACACCCTGTATAACTATAGGGTTATAGGTTATAGTTCAAAGTATCACCCGAAAATTATGCCAAGACGATTTCGGTACACGGGTGCACTTCAAAGTCACGTCAATCCTTAATGATAACATATATATACACAAACCTGGGAGTTGAGGAACTTCGATGTAGCTGATTTCTTCTTGTAAAATTTTGAGAAAGCTTAAGTGACTATACTTTGTCGGCGATGGAACTCCAAAAAAGTGTGCCCTTAATTTTGTGCAGTAGTTTTTTTGTCAAAAATAAAATGATTTAGGGCCGGTTGTTCGTACGTCAGTTAAAAATTTTGAGATAACTACTTACTGATTTTAAATTGCAAATTTTGAAAATACGGCGAATATAATTAAAGATTTTGTATTTTTAATCAGTAATTAACTCTTCTCAAAGCGAGCAGAATTCATTTTCAGAAATATCAGACCAATGGTTTGATAATACAGGGCATTTTAAAATCGGTAATTATCTCAAAATTTTTAACTGACGTACGAACAACCGGCCCTTAGAAGTTTAAATTTGACGAAAGTCAAGCTAGCCTTCCAGTAAGTGCTATAATTTGTCCCTAAATTTTGAGCCCGCATGCACCGGTGAAAAAATTGTTCACCCTCGCCAACATTAGGTTCTGGGTATAAGGCCTTGCTTCAACTGGATTCACGATTACTCAAGTCTCATGTAATTTGTGCCGGTCCACGAAGATTATTATTTTTTTGTATTAAAACGTCTGTCGTAACTGTGGAAAAAACTTCTGGAGTGAGAACCATTGCTCAAGAGCCAAGAATTTCTTATCATGACATAAATTGTCTGTTCTGGTTTATTTATTTATTTATAGTTTATAGTTTATTTATAGTTGCAAGTTAATGTTCCTCCTAAAATTGCTTAAAATTAATTAACTGTTGAATTTACTTGGAATATTTCTTGTTTTCTCCTTATTAAAGGTAAGTACTATACTATGATCGTAAATGAAGCGAAGCAACGAAACTGTTATCAGCTCGATAATAGTAATTTTAAAGGCTAAACTCTAAACTTCATTATAGCCAATTTTTCCATTACAAATAAAATACGGTCTTCATAATAAATGGAGATACCTATAACTTTACAGGATTAGTAATTATTGCAGATATCATTATTGGAATTTACTAGTGATGGGCGCACCTAATTAAAAATCGTCGACAATCCAATTATTAAAAACATACGATTCTTGCCATCACTTTATTTACCAATTTCATTGCTTTGAGACTCAACCAGATAGGCGTAGAAGTGTTTTCCGAAAATTTTTAATGAATAATGGAAAAACTTTCCATCATTTGTGCACGAGCTATAGACGTCAAGGGGAACGATATTTGGATGTGACGTTGACAGAAGTGATACTTATTGTGGTGTGTCTATCATGGCGTGGTGTGAGATAATTTTGAACGGACGCACAGTATTTGAAAATGGAGCATTGACGAGATCGTTGAACCAATTATTGTTATCCCATTTGCGAATCGGATGGATGCCAATTTCATTTTACAGCAAGATATTGCAAGGCCTCATACTGCTAGAATCGTTCGCTATTTTTTCGAAGTACAAAATCTTGAAGTAATGGAGTGGCCGGCCAATATTTCTGATCTTAACCCTATTTAACATCTTTGGAATATTATGAAACGAAGATTGCTAGTTCGACGATCAGCAGAAAATTTTGAAGCATTAGCTCTGCAACTCCAAGAAGAATGGAATAAGATTATCAAGATTTGAGGTACCTACTTCCCTGATAGAGTCAATGCCAGACCGTTATGATGAGATTCTAAGAGTCAGATGCGGACATATTCGCAATATTAATTTTTTTATTTTATTTTTGAATTTTGTCTTATTTATATTTTTTTCATGAATTATGAGGTTTAATTTTTTAAGATAAGTTTGTTTTTTGCTTTTTCGTGATTTCAATGACAATTTTTCGCATTATGCAGTATACAGTAAACTCTAGCTAATCCGAATCATATCACTAGGGGTGGGACTATATTATACCACATATTTTTGAAATTCAATATTTTAAAATTATACAGGATGAGAAGTTTCGAAAGAATGTTCCATTGCATTAAAAAGTTGTGATCATTCAAGGAAGTGATACCTACTATTTCAATGTGACTAGATTATTTCAAACTTATAAAAAGTGACAAATTCGATTTTGTAGATCATCTTTCAAAAATCAATAATTTTAGTTAAAAATGTGGTAGGTAGTGAAATTTTACAGATGGAGTTTTTGTAACCTGAAATCTTATAATAATTTTAAGATGGTGTAAGATGGAATTGTATCAGAAAAAATTAAATCTTTTTTATTTTTTTTTATAAGAAAACTATTTCTTTTTAGTGGGAGTTACGTGGAAATTAATTTTGTTAAATAAACTTTAATAACTTCAAGAAATTTTTTTTTGCTTTGTATACATATTTCAAATTCGTTTTTATCTGTGTATTCCATCAATAATGAGGGTCCGCGCTCATGTATGTGTGTGTACGGATAATCCATGCACGGTACTCTATTACTGTAATTTAATTCCTAAACACACTGTAAAACGCGCCGAAATAATACTTTTAATCAACATTCGCAGAAAAAATCACGCAAAATAACTTTAGAAATGGGAAAAAATTTTTTTGTGGACGTTTGTTCACATGTTTTGCATATTTTAGCATTGTACTACCTCATCAATATTTAATTGTAAAAATGTTAGCAATACTTACACTTCAGGTCGTTTTATTTCTTCAGTTACAGTCGTCACAGAGTTCCTAAAATAGAGCTAGAAAAATTATTTTGTTCACATTTGACACGAATAAATAGCTTAACTTACCAGCCATCATATGCCCAGAGACCGCTATAAAAAGCCAGAGCGATATTCCTAGGATTGTAGCTGGTACCCTCGAAACCTTTCTCAAGATTCTCCGTCTTTCCTTTATTAAACATCATTTTTCATAAGATAATAATATGTAATCAATAAGTAGGTAAACACAATCTTACCTCGACAGAGCTCATATATTCCACCACCTATTACTATGAGGCATGCTATGATTTTGAATGAACCAAAAATGTTCTGGACCCGCACGTACAACTTCACACTCATTACATTAATATACGTCATTATACCTGCAAAAAAATAATTAGGCATCACCCCTATATTTTGTCTCTTCTTCAACTAGAACTTACCAAGCGCAACGAGTCCTACGGCTTTAATGACCCTCCGGCTGGTATCTTCGTCACGGATGCAATAGTAATCGAGAAATGGGCGGCTGAAATATTCGGCGAAGGTGAGAGTGATAACGGCTACTTCAGCGGGCTTAATTAGAGGTACCATGACCCAAGAGTAGAGAAACGCAGGCATTGGTCCCCAGAAGATGTGCAAGGGACTGTAGGCGTCCGCTATGTAGGCAAATTCGGCCCCCGAACGAGGTACTACAGTGCCCAGTTCTGCGAACGCTAGAGCTCCTGAAAATTGTTTAAATTCTCGTGAGAAGAGATCATATGTTATCACACAGGTTTGTTTAATAAAGGATCTTTATTATAATAATGTGTTGCTCTTTGAGTAGAAGAAACTTGAAAAAAAATTAACTAGTATGTAAAAGTTATGTAGTAACAACCTTTATCATTCTTTATCCTAGAAGTGTAAGTAGGTACTTGCGACTTTATGAGGAGAGGTGTCAGTTAGATAATTCTCTTATTGTAGACATTGCATAGTCATACAACCGAACAAAAAAAATGGCTTAATAAAAGAGTCAAGGCACTGACCCATAAGAGAGACGATTCCGCAAACAATCCACACCACAAGACACATCCCCACTGATCCGGAGTACTGCAGAACGGGCGCTGGGGAAACGAAGATTCCGGATCCGATCATCACGGCCAAGATCATGTTCACCGCTGAGAAGAGCCCCAGCTCCCGTCGTAATGTCACGCCACTGGCCTGCTGGGCGCACGCTCGGTTGGCTTCCTCGTGCTTCTCCATTTGGAGGGAGTTTTTCTCCTGGTCCCGAGGACCTGATTCTGAAAGAGAACAGAATTTAAAATTACTCAAAAATTGAAACGAAAATTGGAATAGTTTATCAATTTCACTGTTGTAGTCTGGTCTCAATCACAAAATGCGGGGTGACAGAGTGGCACCCTTGGGCAACTTTAAATATCGAGGTAAAAGTTCACAGGGTCTAAAAAAAACTGAACTCACACATTTTATCGCTAATGAAAGGGAGTCGGCTGTCCAAAATTGAATATTTGCAATTTGATAAATATTTACTATACAGGGTTATAAAAATTTCATGGTGCCAGTACTGGGATATGGATATCCGAAACCATAAGAGATACAGGGTCGCTTAAATTAGAGAAAATAAGCTCTATTTTGTGGCCATCGCGAATCCGTCGAGACATACAATAATATACAGCGTGTTCAGCTAAGGGTACGGACCGGCCATATCTCGGTAACTATTGGTCCTAGAGCCTCAAATTAAAAATTTTCCAGACATAAGTGACCATGAGAAATTCAAGAAAAATATTTTCAAGGTGGCCACATTTTCGGAAATACCTGAAGTTGACACCTAGTTCGTTATTTTAACGGGAACACCCTGTAAAATTTTATATTTTTTAAATGTCTGAAGAAATCGAATACAGGTGGTTTTCACCATTGGAATTTAGATTGAGCGGTTTATGAGTTATAAACAAGTGAAAATAGAACATTTTCAACTTCAAAGCAGTGTAGAACTAGACCGGCTCAAGATATCTAAAAACGGTTTACATGCCCCTGTCCTAACTTTTCGCATTGTATCCTACTATTGTCCGTATTCATCAAACTTCAAAATATAACTCTGGGGTTATATTTTGAATTTTCTGACAGCTGATTGGTCTAATGCTCAAACCCTACGACCGCTACGAATTTTAAACCAATCACATGTTCCAAAATATAACCCCAGGGGTTATATTTATTGATGAATACGGGCCTATGTGGTTTAAATTTTAATACAGGTTGATGAAAAATCGGATAATTTTCATCACCCTGTATTAAAATTTACTCCACATAGTGGGATAAAACATGAAAAGTTACGATAGGGACATGTAAACCGTTTTTAGATATCTTGAGCCGTTCTAGTTCTACACTGCTTTGAAGTTGAAAATTTTCGATTTTCACTTGTTTATAACTCATAAACGACTAAATCTAAATTCCAATGGTGAAAACCACCTGTATTCGATTTCTTCAGACATTTAAAAAATATAATATTTTACAGGGTGTTCCCGTTAAAATAACGAACTAGGTGTCAACTTCAGGTATTTCCGGAAGTGTGGCCATCTTGAAAATATTTTCCTTGAATTTATCATGGTCACTTATGTCTGGAAAATTTTTAATTTGAGGCTCTAGGACCAATAGTTACCGAGATATGGCCGCTCCGTACCCTTAGCTGAACACGCTGTATATGGGACCATTCCTGAAATATCCTGAAAAAACTGAAAAATCGAGATTTCTTATTTTCGACATATCTTTTTTGTTATTGGAAATTAATAAATAATTTTTTGTAGGCTTACATAAGCCGTTAGGAGCTATTCATCTGACATTTCCAAACTTTTCAAAGCTAGATTCAAAGCAAAGTAGAGTATTCATAGTCAACTTTTGTTTTTCTTCTGGCCGTCAATTTGATTTTCATGTCATTCTGTATTGAAAACATTAAGAAAACCAACAATCTCTTACATTCAAAAATAATTTCTTCAAAATTTTCTTCTTCTTTTTTCGAAAACCTTTCTTCAACCCAATATTTTCCCAACCCAATAATCATAAGTCAAGCAATGTCACGTCATATTGAGACGTCACACGATGTCGTTCGGTGATAAAATTTTCTTTTTCTTTTAGAAAAAAGAAGAAAATGTTGAAGAATTTTTTTTTAATGTGATAGGTTTTTGGTTTCCTTAATTTTTTTAATACAGAATGACATGAAAATCCAATATGGCGGCCGTAAGAAAAACAAAACTTGACTATGAATACTCTGGGTCTGGGATCTAGTTGGCTTTTGGCTTTGAAAATTTTTCAAATGTCAGGCGTTCAGGTCAGGTTAGGTGCATGTCAGATGCATGCACCTGACCTGACCTGACCGTTAAGAGCTATTAATAGCGGCTTGACGGCTTATGTAAGCCTACAAAAAATAATCTCCAAAAAAAAAAAAAGATATATGGCAAAAATAAGAAATATCGATTTTTCAGTTTTTCCGGATATTTCAGGAACGGTCCCAGATATCTTGCATGCTTTGGCAGATTCGAGATGGCCACAAAATAGAGCAGCTTTTCTCTAATTTAAGTGACCCTACATCTCATCTTATGGCTTAGGATATCCCAATACTAGCACCATGAAATTTGCATAAATAAAATATAAAAAATTGTATTTTTTTTTTGCATGTTAAACATGTCTGAACATACCAAGTAAGTGTTGCTTTTTTAACAGCCATCGTACTGGTTCACTAGTAGGCTTATTGATTATATCCTAATAAACAGGGCAAAAAGTAATTATTAAAAGAGAGAGTTTTTATTGCATGATTCCTTCAAACGGTCATTAAGGATTAAAAAAATCGCATAATGCTATTAAATTAGAGGGTGGAAATTGGAGATAAAGGATGAAATCGCACCTCTTGCACTTTTTCAAGTCTTAAAAACGAAGCAAAAAACTAGTATAGTTATTTGCGAAATTTTTTGTAGATAATGCAATTTTAGATCGAAATAGTTCATTTAAAAAATATAGAAAAAAATTATTATGTCAAAAATATTTAAAAGGTAATTTGAAAAAAAAAATAAAAAAAATTTCTGAGCAGAGACACTAACAGGCATTGCTTCACAGGAACAGGAAAACAATTAGATTAAATTTCCTTCAAAATGGTGGGCTAAAAAAGATTTTTGAATAAAAGCTGATTTAGATCTAGCCGCGCAAACTTATTTTTTTTTAATTTTCATCGCGTTTACCTTGATATCATTTTTCAGTTCATAATTTTTACAACAAAATTGAGTTTTATTTAAAAAAATATATTACAGTTTCATACACTCGAACAAATATTGATTTTTTACGGACAATTTATTAACTTTAATTTTTTTCTATTGAATCAATTTTGTTGTAAAAAATAAGAACTAAAACGATATAAAAGGTAAACGCGTTAAATTGAAAAAAAACTAAGTTTGAGCGGCTACATCTAAGTCAGCGCTTATTCAAAAACCTTTTTGAACTGACCCACCATATTGAAGGAAATTTATTCTACCTATTTTTCTGTACAATCTGTAAAATTCTCAGAAAAAAGTTATAAGCAAAAGAATAAAACAATGGATTCTTTTCAAAATTTTCAATATTTTTGACACAAGAAACTTTATTTTTTTTTTTTAATAAACTATTTTGATCTATAAGTCCATTATCTACAAAAATTTCTATTAACTATACCTGAATTTTGCTTCGTTTTCGAGTTGTACCCTATTTCAAGGTCACATGACTCGGTGACCGGACTGTTATTGGTAAAACAAAGCAACTCCGATAAACAGAGGCGGATTAACAAATGTGCCGCCTATAGGCTAAATCAAATCGCCGCCTATGGTAGCATTTAACCCCTGTCGTATAGGGTCCGAGGGTCCTCCCTCGGGAAATTTTTAGAATTATTTGCTAAAAAAGTGATGAAAAGATCGCAAAATGACAAAAATTTTAATTTTCATTCTGTAAATAAGTGATGCTGCTTGTAAAGGCAAGCTCAGCACCCCCTCAGTCCTTGTGCTCTAAGCTCTAGCGCCTGATTTGACTGTGGGTAAATCAGGCCGTGTCCTTGTGGGCTTCAAAAAGAATATGAATTCAAAGGCGAAGCGGGGTTTCGAAAGGGTTCAGAACGGTTTTTCCCTCTCGACAAAGCGCCGCAGGCAAATTTGTTTTCAATATCCAAGGTTACGCAATTTCCCAGCACTCGAAAATTTGCCGCCTACAAAAATTTGCTGCCGTAGACTATAGCCTACTTACTTAGCCTAATCGGAAATCCGCCACTACCGATAAAGGCAGGTTTATGAAACTATCCAGCTTTATCTAGATTCTAGAACCTTCAGAAGAACTTAACTGGACTGGAAGCGCTTTACATCCTTGCCATAGACTGGTCATATTATGATTGTTTGTTCGCAATGAACATATAAGAAATTATATAAGAAATCATATAAGAAATACAAGAATAAGAAAAAGAGCCGTTCGTCCCGTCAACCGACGCGCTTATTTCGAGAGTTCAATCTTATCTCTGGTACAAAAAACTTAAAAAGATAACTTTCCACTCGGGATGGGATTCTTATTTTCGAGATGGAAAGCATAAAATAAAATTAAGGAACTGAGTACGTAACATCACCGCCCACCCAAATTTAATTAATTTGATGCCCAAATATATACAAATATGTGTTGAGAAGAAAGAGAAAAAAAAGAGAAAGGAAAAAAAAGAGAGAAAAAAAAAGAGCACTTAAACATGGAAAATATTTACAGTAAGAATTTAGAGTGAAGAAAAAAAATCTAAGTCTGATCGAGAGGTAGCTGGACAAGTTTATTAACGGGTCTGGTGAATGTTCCTGCGGAAGTTTGAACGCGAGCTACCCTCACGACTCCATCTGGACCGGGAAAAACTTCTATTATACGCCCAATTGGCCAAGAAAGAGGAGTGGTACCTATCCCATATAGATATGCGACATCCCCACATTTCAGATTTGGACTCCCTCTTGTCCATTTGTTGCGCTGTATCTGAGTGTGCAGATATTCAAGTGACCAACGTCGCCAAAATGATTGAGCGAGTTGGCGAATACGCTGCCATCGGCATCGTAGAGAAATGGTCTCATCTATAATGGTTTCGGGGGAGCTGAGCAGAGGTGAGCCAATCAGAAAATGTCCGGGGCTGAGATAGTCGGTGTTATCATTTGGATCTGAGGTAATACCACAGAGTGGGCGACTGTTTAGTACAGCTTCAATTCGAGAGAACAGAGTAGCGTATTCTTCAAAGGTATGAGGAGTGTCTCCAATAAGACGAACTAAATGCGACTTCGCGGATTTAACTCCTGCCTTCCAGAGACCACCGAAATTAGGGGCAGCAGGAGGGTTAAGGCACCAGCGCATGTCACGCGATGAAAGGTGAGAAAAAATATCCTCGTGATTGCGTTGAAGAAACAACGATACTTCTTTAAGATGGCGAGAGGCTCCTACAAAGTTGCGACCGCAATCCGAATAAATGCACTGGGGAAGGCCTCGGCGAGATACAAATCTATCTAGGCAAGCTAGAAACGCCATTGTAGTAAGTTCAGATACGAACTCCAGGTGGAGAGCCTTGCTGGACATACACACAAAAACTGCGAGATAACCTTTGGAGATGCGAGCTTTTCTGCGGTTACTTTCACGCACAGAAAACGGTCCGGCAAAGTCAACCCCTACATTGAGAAAAGCTCTAATCAGCTGTACCCGGGGTGCGGGTAGATCCGCCATGTAGGGTTGAGAAGGGCTAGACTTGAACTTAAAGCAACGCAAACATTGATAAATGCGTTTTCGGAGCAGACTGCGAAGAGATACGATCCAATATTTCTGAAAAATGAGCACTTGGACGGTGCGAGATCCTGAATGTAGAGATTGTTGATGATAATAATCACAAATGAGAGAAGATAGAGGAACATCTTTCGGTAAGAGAAGGGGGTGTTTCGAGTCATAGGGTAAATCGGCATTGCGTAAGCGACCGCCCACCCTAACAAGGCCGGTTTGGTCGATAAAAGGGGACAAGTTCTTCAGAGAGGAGTACGTGCAATTTTGATCGGTAAGTTCTGAAATTAATTGAGAGTAATAACAACGTTGTGTTACGCGAATCAACGCTGTGACAGAATTTCTCAGTTCCTGTGAAATGAGCGGACCAGACATCTGGTCCTTTGGAGTTCTGCAGTTGTGAATAAAACGTAGGACATAAGCGAAGATTCTTTGCAGTCGTGAAAAAGTAGAAACCTTTTCAATAACATCAGCGAGATAGTCGGGAACTTTATTAGATGCTGATAAAATGACTTTCCCTGTTTTGAGCTCGGGAACATCAGAAGGCGAAATAGTAATAGCTTCAGACTTCGGCCAATTCGACGAAGTGCTCGCGAGAAAGTCGGGTCCGTGCCACCAAAGTTTATTGTACACTAGTTGAGAAGGGGTAGTTCCCCTGGAAGCTGAATCAGCGGGATTATTTTGAGAATCAATATGGCGCCACGAGATAGGGGACGTAAGTTCGAGTATCTGAACGACTCTATTTGCTACAAAAGTCTTCAGTGTGTGAGGAGGAGTGGCTAACCAAGCGAGAACAATCATAGAGTCAGTGTAAAGAGAAATCTTATCAAATGCGATGTGTGTCAAGGAGTCAAGAATAGATTTGAGTAATTTCGATAGCAACAGAGCACCGCATAATTCTAATCTAGGAATACTGAGCTTCTTAAGAGGGGCAACTTTGCTTTTAGACTTAAGCACAGAGCTAAAACGAGAGGAATCAGAATACAAGAAAATCACTGCCGCATACCCCTTTTCTGAGGCGTCGCAGAATCCAATTAGGCTATAATTGGAAACGGGGTCCGGAACGTGTCTAGGGATACGAAGAGATTGTAAAGCGTCCATCTGAGCAACGAAACGTAACCAAGAGTCGTTAAGATTCGGGGCAAGTTCATCATCCCATTGTGCATGAGATAACCAGATTTCCTGCATAAAGTGTTTGATCCAAAATACAACGGGAGTTAGCTGACCTAGTGGATCGAATATCCTGGATACATATGACAACACAGAACGTTTAGTTACTTTACCTCTAAAAGGTTGAACGTGGTAACGAAAACAGTCATCTTTAGGATCCCACATCAAACCCAATATTTTTATGGCTTGTTCATCATCTGTGAAATTAAGAGGAGTTTCAAGATGTTCCAGCGGTAAGGAAGATAGTACCTCTGGGTGGCTACTTGACCATTTCCTAAGTTCGAATCCACCGAACGATAATATTTTTGATAACTGCTCTGCGAGCTGCTTGGCTTCATTAACAGAATCAGCACCAGTAACCACATCATCAACATATGTGTGATTAAGCAATGAATATGATGAAAGGGGAAGAGAAGCGCCGTTATCTGTGACCAATTGCTGAACCACTCTCTGAGCAAGAAAGGCACAAGGAGTGAGTCCGTATGTTAGGGTATTCAATTCATATTCACGTATGAGCGAGGATTCGGACGGTCTCCAGAAAATATGTTGTAGATGACGTTGTTTGGGATCGAGAAGAATCTGCCGATACATCATTCTGATGTCAGCACAAAGAGCGACTTTATGAAATCTGAAGGACAATAAAATAGCACTGAGATCCTTTTGTAATTTGGGACCTGGCAAAAGGCAATCATTTAAAGAAACGCCGTTAGAGCTGGGAGCAGAGCCATTGAATACTACACGGATTTTGGTGCTGGAACTGCTATCTTTTGTGACGCAATGATAGGGCAAAATGTAAGAAGAAGAATTCTTAGCAAGTTGCATGTGGCCGCAATCGTAATATTCTTTCAAGAAGTTGTTACAAGAGGAACCAAATTGGGGAACACGTTTCATTTTTCGTTCTAGGTTGAGAAAGGTTTTCATAGAATTATTTCTATTGTCTGTCAAAGAAGGAGAATTTTCCTTGAATGGCAGACTAACAACATATCTTCCGGTTTCATCTCTAGTGTGAGAAGATTGAAAATGAGACTCGCAAAATTCGTCCTCGGGATTGACTATCGCAGGGGACGAAACTTCTTCCATTTCCCAAAAGTTACGCAACAAGGAGTCTAATGAACAAGTGACAGAAAGAGATGTTTTATGAGTAGATTCTGAAGAATCGGTGGAGCCCAGGATAATCCATCCAAAAATAGTATTTATGGCTGAAGGATGTCCTTTCACCGTACTAGGAGTCGAGTCATTGAGAATGTGAGGATAGAGATCAGCTCCTATCAGAAAATCTATTCGAGAAGGAGTAGTGAAATTAGAATCTGCTAGAGGTAGATCGCAAAACCGATCACGTAATTCACGAGACAGAGGAGCCGTTGGCATTTCTGAAGATATTTCAGAAAGAACAACTGCTCGGGAGTGGATGAAATTCTTTTCCGAATAACGAGAGCGCAAAACGCAATTTACTAAACCTAACACTTTGACTGACGAGTTTACTGACACACTTACTCTAATAGTATGGTGAAGACAGAGACATCGATGTTTCAATGGTCATTTCCATCTCATCAGTCTGTCACATCACCACCACTAGAGAAGTGTGCCGATCAGAAAGAAAATCAAAAGCTATAAGCAAAATGATTTGTCGGAAACATGGTGACTTGCAAGGCAAATGCCATCTGACGACTGAAAAGTATACAACTTTCATGACCATTGAAACATCGATGTCTCTGACTTCACCATACTATTAGAGTTAATGTGTCGTTCAGAAAACATTATTGTTTTTCAACAATCGGATTGCTGTAAGTGATATAATAATTCATTATTATTCTCCTGCTCCCTCCTAGTAAGATTTGGTAACACGTGATGGGATCCCCCGTCTTCCTTATTTGATAACTCCCCCCTACTCTAAAATTTTTTATATAATTTAAAAATTTATTAAGACAATATTTAATATTAGGAAAATTTGCCTTAGTATACTCAAAATACAATAAAACAAATAAAGTTTTGAAAGAATATCTATATACAGGCTGTCCGCTAACGCTAAGTAGGTACCTACCTCCTAATTTTTCGGGAACATACAGGGGACGTCAAAATAAATCTAGTCTGTCACAAACAAAAATCCTACAGTGTTCGTAAACGAAGATACAGAACCCCAAAAGGGTACCAAGCGATTTTCTTTTTTGGCTCTAACTTTTGAACCGACTGCATAGTTCAGTGAAATATTAATATTTTATAGATGCCATAAAGAGTCATTAAAACATATACTGTAGTAAATGTTAGACGTCGTCAAGGAAGTCAGGAACGGACTTGCTACCTCATTCGTTTTGGGTAAGTAGCGAAACACGTGTAACGTTTATATCATCCATCAGTATGCAGAGATTCTACAAATTAAGGGTTGAAAGCATAAATTTTAAGGGATTTTTTAAGATTAAATTTTGATATACAGGATGTCCGAGATAACAGGTGGTACATGGGGATGTCGGAAATGAGATACGAAGTCAGTTAAATGGAGGTAAAGTTGGCTAATTTCGTGCTTATTGAGAATCCGAAAATAAAATTTAAAAAATTCAGTCATTACTGAAATATAAACTGAAAAATTGAGATTTCTTATCTAAGCGATATCTTTCTTATTATTAAAAATAAATGAAATAGTTTTTGTAGGTTTTTGTAGGTTTACATAAGATGCCGGAAGCTATCCATTTGACATTTCAAAAAAATTTCAAAGCTAACAAAGATCTTTCTTTCTTTCTTTCTTTCAAAGATCCCATAGTTTTCATAGCCAACTTTTATTTTTCTCTTGGCCGTCATATTGGATTTTTATGTGATTCTGTATTGAAAAAATTAAGGAACCCAAAAATCTATCACGTTTTATTCCTTTTTTCGAGAAAAAATAACCTCCTTTTTAACCGAATATCAGAAATAACAGAAAGGCAAGCAATGTCATATTCCAACGTCACACGATGTTATTCGTTGAAAAATTTTAATTTTTTTTCAAAAAGGAAGAATAAAATTTTGAAAAAATATTTTTTAATAGATTTCTAGTTTTAGTCCTTGATTTTTTTATTACCTAATGATATGGAAAAACAATATGGCGGCTATAAGAAAAACAGAAGTTGGCTATGAAAACTCTGGGATTTAGTTTGGCTTTGAAATTTTTTTTATTATCGAATTGATGGCTCTTGGCGACTTATCTTAACCTACAAAAAAAGAATTAATCAATTTTCAATAATAAAAAAATATGGCTAAGATAAGAAATGGCCATTTTTCAGTTTTTCAGCATATTTACGGATTTTCAATAAGCATGAAATTGGCCAACTTTTCCTCCATTTAACCGATCTCGTATATCTCTCGCGGTTTCCGAGATCCGCATGTACCACCTGTTATCTCGGACACTCTGTATATTTTGTATGAATTGTAACATATGAGAAATGCTTATTGAATTCAAATTTTCCAAAGTAATTGAGTGATGTTGTTCTTTGAAGTTCCAGTCTTGTCCCTGAATATTTTGGAAAAAATGGTTATTTATTAGTTTGAGCTGGAAAACAGCAAATAAGTCAAGAAATGGGAGGACCCAACACACTAACAGCGGGTATTATAAAGGCTCATTAAGTTTACGGGCAGATTTCTGTGGTCATTTCTGAAGAAGGTATCGAGTCTAAGTGGAAATTTTTTTAATTTATCCATTCTTGACATGAAAGTAATTACAAAAATATTAATAAAAGTCATTTGACGTCAATATTAGCTTCAAAAACGAGCACAGAAATCTGCCCGTTAGCCTAATGAGCCTTTATAATATTGGCTGTTAATCATATTGACTTGTCGGAACATAGTGACTTGCAAGGAAAATAGATACCATCTAACGACTGAAAGTATACACCTTTCAATATGTCATTAGAGATTTTCTCAGAGAAATCTGCAATTTTTCACTGCCATCTCTGACTGTTCATCGAAAAAGCAATTACCTTGCGAATCTCGATAAACAAATCAGAGATAGAGCTATAGTCACTAAAGTTGTATTCCTCCTAGAAAGGAAGTATGTAGTAGTTTCTAAGAAACAAATTGATACATAAATAATATCAATTACAGCGATCCGATTATTGAAAAACAATAACGTTTTCTGAACGACACAATGTAATGGTATGATAAAAACATTTAGATTTTTTTTTTACCGAGTTCGTATCTCTTCTATTTTCCGAGATCCCATAATGATGTAGCTCGAATTTGACTCACCCTGTATAGCACCAAACACCAAAATCGCAGTTTTCAAAGCTCAAAGTATTTTTTTTATAAAAAAATACACTAATAAGCACCATTTTTATTACATTTTCTCAGACAATCTAAAAATGCAATAATGTATGGGGTGTCCAATTTAAAAAAACAAAGATGGCACTTCCTTTCCCCATTTTTAAATTTGCCGCCATCTTGGTTATATTTCATTTTGACTCGTAATTGCTTATGTTACCTAATAGCTACAAGTTTTAGATCTCTACCTCAACTAGAAGTGGAAAATATTCTAATGGGCACCTGAAAAGAATCACGTTGTAAGATTCAACTTTGAAAACCACACATAACGACATGACGTGTTATGTCTAGACTAATAATTTATTGCTATGGTAACGACATGTGTAAACGTCACCGATATAAACATTAGTCGAATAAAATAAATAAGTTGATAACTTATGTTTACTTTATTTGACTCATGTTTAAAATTCAGTCAAAAACATTTAAAACGCCGTACCGGTTTTCTAATGAAGAGTATGCAGATATACATTTGGTGTATGGTTTTTGTAAAGGGTTTTTGTAAACCGCCCGTCGTGCAGTTATTGAATACCGACATAGCTTTCCGAATAGACGCGGATACCCACGTACAGAACATTTATGGAAGTACACAGACAGTTTAGAGAATGCGGATTACGTGACTATCTTTACGACAGAGGAGTAAATTTGCCAGCAGATGTAGATGAACAAGTACTCGATGCTATTACAAGAGATCCAACTAGTGTGTGTACACCGAATTAGCAGACAACTTAGGAGTACCACGAATGATGGTTTGGCGAATTTTCAAACGTGAGAGCCAATATCCATATCATTAAAAGAAGGTGCAAGGTTTGCTTGAGGCAGACCTACAGTATCGGCTAGTTTATTCTACCTGGATCCTCCGACAGACCGGGTAAACGTATTAATTTCTGAAAATTCATTCTCTGGACAGATGAAGCTTCATTTACCAGACGTGATATGATTAATCTGAGAAACCTACATAGGTGGGAAATAGCATTTGGATTCAAATGGATGGGGCACATTTCGGAATTTGCGTAACTTTCTGAATAACAATTATTATGAACACTGGATTGGTCGAGGGGTTCCTTTAAAATGGCCGCCTCGATCACCGGACAATAATCCTTTCGATATTATTTTTGGGGATTAAAGACTTGGTATAAGCACAAGGAAGTGTATTCAGCAATACGCGAAAAAAAAACGAAAAATTAGAACTGTCTCTTCTGCAATAGGCCTCCGAGCACAAGCATGTATTCATCAAGGAGGAGGACATTTTGAACACACATGATGAACTAATTACTTGGTCAATAAAATAATAAGTTTTATGTGGTTTTCAAATTTAAATCTGGTTATTTACTAGACATTATTTTCTTAGGTCTGTAACTTCGTAACGAATGCAGGTAGAGCTGCCACTTTTGGGATTTTTATGCTTAGACATAAGCCTACTATATGCTCACAAAATTTGAACATAACAATACGGGACACCGGGACACCTGTATAGGGGTGGAGGACGTACCTATAGTAACACCAGGAAGGTATTCATTTACTTTGCAAATACATGGTTATAATATGCCGAGTCTCGGAAGTAACAACTTGACGACAAAGCCAACCGCCTCGAAGCATACAGCTTTCAGAATATAGCTTTCTCATATCGTATCCAGACTATAGGGACTGATGTCATGGTTTTTGGAACGCAAATGCAAAATAAATGCAAAATAAATGCAAATATCAAAATAAAAATCGTGCTACTGTTAATTTCGAAGATATTCCTTTCCCTGAAAGTGAAGAAATAAACAGCAATTCGAGCGTAGTGTCAGAGAGGCCTTCGTTGTGACCTTAATATTAGTTTGCGATAACTGTTTTTAGCTTCTTACCCACCCAGCACCCCTATTTCGCTCCTCGGCCCCGAAAAAATATATGGAACTTAGCATACGAGGATGTAAACATTTCTCATATGGGAGACTTTATAGCCCAAAATAATTTTAGATTATGATAATAATAATTGTGACCCTGCATATGAATTTGTAAAAAAAATATAAAAATGCATCGTTTGGCTCACAGAAACCGACTCGAATGAGCTGGGACACCTGTATTTTCATGATTATTTGAAAATTTATGCGAAGTACATATTATATCGCATAGACTAATAATACATAAATAAAAAAAATAAGGTGATTAGGAAGCACTAATTTTTGTTTGTTTTTGGTATTTATATCTTAAGTGTGACACACTGTATTTAGGTGTAATATGTAATACGTAATCTCAAGGTGAAAACTATATTTCCAACCAATTTATTTGATCGATATTATTAAAAGTGAAATGTTTATTTTCGTCGCACCCTTATAAAGTACATTAATTCTATTTTTACTACTTCTAGAATCAAAAACGTATACAATTTATTTATTACCTTGACGAAGTTGAGTATACCTAATTACAGTTGAAAGAAATACTCCTTTGATGCAATTGATGGACCAACAAGTTGAATAGAAATTTATTAATTTATATTAATTAAAGAAGAAAAATAGCCACGTAGCAGTAGCTAGCAGTAAGCTGGCAAGACAGTAAAGAAATAGAGTTTTCTTCTTCACAGTCAAGAATTTAGCTATATAAGTAGCAGGTACGGTTAACCACGTATTGCTAAGTACTACGTATTGCTAAATGAGATAAGAGTTACCAAGCATTTGAGTAAAGAGCAATAATTAAAGAAGAAAAGTAGTCAAGTAGCAGTAGATAGCAGTAAGCTGTCAAGACAGTAAAGAAATAAGAGTTTTCTTCTTCACAGTCAGTCAATAATTATTATTACCTAAGTAGGTACGGTTGGTTTACTAATTATATTGCTAAGTGAGATAAGAGCTACCGGTCTAATCACCAAACACTTGAGTAAAGAGCAATCAATTCTAATTTCGAAATACTAAAATTAAAAATTATTGTTTCATATACAGGATGCGTAATTAATTTTATTGCGAAATATATATTTTTAAGATTAAAAGCAATTTTATATATTTAAGACTGACTAGATTTTCCATAGTCTACTGTTTACTTTTACTTTATAGTACCTACTACTGAATTAAACGTAAAATAAAATTCAATATGACGAACATAAGAAATAAAAAAGACTATCGTCGTGCAAAAATCCGCAACAAAACTATTTCAACCCTAAATTTTTTGCACGTCATCAACAACAGACATTTTTTTTTTTATTAATTTTGACACAAAAATAAATAAGGTGAGCAAGCCGTGTTTCATCATTTCATCAGCAAATTTCAAATGGATCTCTGTTCTAGTTTTTGAGAAAAGCGACTTTAAGACAGACAACCAATTCTGAGTGGAATACATTTTTACCTTTTGAGGTGCGAAAATAAAAAGGTTACAAATTCTTATTGCAATGGGACAAATGGATTCTTTGTGGAGAATTATTTTTTCTCTAATTTGGTTCCTAATAATAAATAATAATTTATTTCTAATCCATGTAGTTTTCGGGACACTATATTTTTATGGCCGCGGAATTAATATTTCTCTGCATTATATTTTCATTTTTCAATGATCTCTAAACGCAAAACATTTATTACATCTCTCCCTTAATTTTTGCAAAACCTTACAAAGTACTTTTACTTATTATTTGGAAAATATTACAAGCATAACTAACTAGAAGTTTGATTAATATCTATTGATTTTATGTCTCGATTATGTAATAAGGAAAACTATGTTGCTATGGTATGAGTCGTTTCAGAGAACCATATGACGTCATTGATAACAAAACTACAATAAGGTTGTCAGTTTTCAAGACGGGATCAATTACACAGTCTAAAGGTTCTTTAATGTAATAAAAATGTAATCAAAATACAACTGATAATGAATCTTCCATGCAAGAATGAAAGATATCATAATACAAGTAACCCAATACCGCTGACTCATTCAGATTGAAATACGCGGAATAACGAAAATTATCTTGAGAGTAATAATTTGACAGTTATTTTCATTCGAATTAATACGACTACATTGCTCGGGCTTACCGCTTCAAATAATATCATCACACGCTCAGAGCTGTACGTGCTCGTGTTTTGCCTAGATAAAGTTGGTATAAAGATTATGTCATTCATAACTTCATGGTCAATTTAGCTGAAACGACCCATTATAAGGAGCAGGTAACTATATTTTGTGAAGTTTCTAGTCAGAAATAATAATTAACAATTAATAATAAAGTATAGCTTGTTTTTTCAATGCCAATTTTTAAAGCGTCAAATTTAAAAGAACACCCATCGTATTTGAAGAAAACGTATCCCCAAGAAAAGTTCCGTTTATACTCCTCCCCCCCCCCCACTGCATTCCTTACCTGGCCTCGAACCGTCTAAATCTAATTCTTAGGGAATCGCTAAGTTCGTGAAGACAGAGGGGTAAGGATACCAAATAATTTGCCCCTAACAAAGTTTTGTTGATTTTGTTGCTGTATGGTGGCTCTTCTTCTATAGTTTTACTATAGTCTGTCTGTGAAAATAAAAGCCTTGGTATCATCAAAAAAGATCCGGGAGATCACTTATGAAAATTAAAAATAGGAGAGACCTAAGCGCTGATCCCTGAGGAACCCCTTGAGGATCAAAATGTAATAATTTGTAATACGCAGACTGGTGACCAATGAACGCACCGTTTGAAATCTGTTAGCCAAGGAAGGTGAAAATTAAAAATTTTGAAAAAAAGTACGAGTATTTCAATAATTGTGTTATTTATAATCATCGAATATTCAAAGGTTTGCTTTCAAATTAAATGTCAAACTTGACGATCCGGAAGAAAGTTGAAAACGACAAAGTTTTTTTGAAAAATAACAACAGAAAAAAAACTTTATTTTATGCGGTATTATTCTCAATATTTTTCTCTTGTTATATAAAAAAAAATTGTCGTTTTCAACTTTCTTCCGGATCGTCAAGTTTGACATTTAATTTGAAAGCAAACTTTTGAATATTCGATGATTTTAAATACATGTAACACAATAATTATTGCAATACTGTTTTTTTGGTTATTCGAACGACAAAGTTTTTTGAAAAGTGTAATAAGAAAAATAAAAGTTTGATAATAAAATTCTTCATAAAATAAAGTAGGTACCGACATAATAATTTTTTAAATCGACCAACTGGTAAAAAAAATATGTAACATTTTAAGTGTGCATCATCCCTTATCAACCCTTTATACACTGATACATGTACCAAATATTGTTTTTCTAAGTTCAATAAAATCATATGTCTGTGTGAACTGATAGCTCGCACACCACAGACATAACATATTATGCGAGTGGTAGCCTTCGCCCGATATGCGGTTATGACACTTTATAGCTGAGATGTTGAATTTTTTCGAAATTTGGAACCCCTATTTCAAGGCCTATAACTTCTCAGGGGTGAAATTTATTATAGAGATAAGTCAAATCAGCCTATTTAGGTTAGGTACCTTGCGATACCCTACACGCCATTGCTCTGTGTCGGTTTTTATGCGAATCACCCTGTATATTTTGGATTTACAAAACGACCCTGCAGTTTGATCTTTCAAGATTAATGAACGATATTTTGCAATCTTGTAGAACTTTTGGAGGACTTTCGATTTAGGTTAAAAATTTTTCCAAAAGTCGTGTTACTTATTCAGGTGTCCCTTCAAAATTCGATAAAAACCGTTCTTGTCCCCCATTTCAAGTCGAAGTTTTAAATCTTTGTTTTATATCCACAAGGAGTGGTCTAGGCCGCCTTTTGAATTTTAGGGACAATGGCTATTTTTTGAACCCCTGTATAAGTAAGATTGAAAAAACTTTGAAACTAAATTAACATAATCGCAAGAAAATTATTCGAACTTTAGTTAGTGTAAAAATTTAATTATGTAAAATAATTTCATTATACAGGGTTATGCAAATTTCATGGTGCCAGTATTGGAATATCCTAAACCATAAGAGATACAGGGTTGCTTAAATTAGAGAAAAGTTGCGCTATTTTATGGCCATCTCGAATCCGTCAAAACATGCAAGATATCTGTGACCGTTCCTGAAATATCCTGAAAAAACTGAAAAATCGAGAAATCTTATTTTTGGAATATCTTTCTTACCATTAGAAATTAATAAATAATTTTTTGTAGCCTTACATAAGCCGTTATAAGCTATTTATCTGACGTTTCAAAAATTTTCACAGCCGACTAGATCCCAGAGTTTTCATAGTCAACTTTCGTTTTTCTTATGGCCGCCATTTTATTTTTTTATGTCGTTCGATAAGAAAAAAATAATGGAAACCAAAAACTAATAAACTTCAAAAAATAACTTTCAAAAATTTTTGTTCTTCTTTTTTTTATAAAAAAAGACAACTTTTTAGATCGAATATCATAGAGAAATTAACAACCTATAAGGCAAGCAGTATGACTTCATATTGGCCTATTTCAGTTAAGAACTATCTGTTTTTCTTTGAAAAAAGAAGAATAAAAATTTTCCAATTTTTTTTTTTGAAATTTATTAATTTTTGGTTTACATTATTTTTTTCTTATCGAACGACAAAAAAATAATATGGCGGCCATAAGAAAAACGAATGTTGACTATGAAAACTCTGGGATCTAGTCGGCTGTGAAAATTTTTGAAACGTCAGATAAATAGCTTATAACGGCTTATGTAAGGCTACAAAAAATTATTTATTAATTTCCAATGGTAAGAAAGATATTCTAAAAATAAGATTTCTCGATTTTTCAGTTTTTTCAGGATATTTCAGGAACGGTCACAGATATCTTGCATGTTTTGACGGATTCGAGATGGCCATAAAATAGCGCAACTTTTCTCTAATTTAAGCAACCCTGTATCTTATGGTTCAGGATATTCCAATACTGACACCATGAAATTTGCATAACCCTGTATACAGGGTGCACCATGTATCCTTCTCTATATTGCTATCTCCTAACGCTAACAGATACAGGGTCGGTTAAACAAGTCCAAAGGAGCGCAATTTTGTGGCCATCTCGATTCCGTCGAGACATACAAGATATCTGTGACCGTTCCTGAAATATCCTGAAAAAACTGAAAACTCGAGATTTCTTATTTTTTCCATGTCTTTTTTATTATTGGAGATTAATGAATAATTTTTTGTGGGCTTACATAAGTCGTCAAGAGCTACCCATCTGACATTTCAAAAATTTTTAAAGCCGACTAGATCCCAGTATTTTCATAGTCAACTTTCGTTTTTCTTATGACCACCATAGTGTTTTTTTATGTTGTTCGGTATAAAAAAAATAATAAAAACTAAAAATTGTTAAACTTCAAAAAATAAACGTAAAAAATTTTTATTCTTCTTTTTTCTTTACAAAAAAGACGCATTTTTAGACCGAATTTCATATATAAATTAAAAAACCATAAGGCAAGCACTATTTCGGAGTATTTTACAAATGTTGACGTTTTTCGACGATTTTTTTTTAGGTTTTTCTTTGAAAAATGAAGAATAAAAATAAAATAAATTTTTTTTTAAGTTTATTAATTTTTGGTTTCCATTATTTTTTTCATATCGAACGACATAAAAAAATAATATGGCGGCCATAAGAAAAACGAAAGTTGACTGTAAAAACTCTTGGATCTAGTAGAAGGCCTTGAAAATTTTTGAAATGTCAGATGGATAGCTCTTAACGGCTTATGTAAGTCTACGAAAAATTATTTATTAATTTCCAATAATAAAAAAAGATATGACGAAAATAAGAAATCTCGATTTTTCAGTTTTTTCAGGATATTTCAGGAACGGTCACAGACATCTTGCATGTTTTGAGGGATTCGAGATGGCCACAAAATAGCGCATCTTTTCTCTAATTTAACCGACCCTGTATCTCTTAGCGTTCAGAAGATAGCAATATAGAGAAGGATACATGGTGCACCCTGTATGTACCTACATAATATTCAGCCAGGGTAAGAAAAGGGTAAAAATTGCAAAAAATCTATAACCCTTTATGAGCACATTTTTGAAGAAATTGAACGGAAATTTTTACAGTAGACAGATATACTAATGACCTTTAACCTTGCAAAATTTCCAGCAGCAAATTTCAAAAACGGTGGAGATATTAAAAATTATCATATGATGTTAAATTCACTAAAATTTGAAATTTTCGATTTTCCAAACACCCCTGTAGCTTTTATCTTTCAAAATTAGTACCTACGCGAAATATTGCTACCGTGTAGAACTTATGAAGGACGAAGGACTTTAAATTTTCGTTGAAAAAGTTTTCTAAATTCGCGTGACTTCTACAGTGTCCCACGGGAAACGAATGTCTCAAAAGTCGAGAAACTCTTTCTTTTCACTCGATCATAGGTCGTAGATTTTAATCTATGGAACTGAAATTATTTGAAATAGTGGGATGTAGTTGGATGTCTTGAGGGAGTTGCATAGCATTGTATTTGGGAAATGGCGGCCATTTGAACTTACGTAAAAACTGATTTTTTTGACAATTTTGTAAAAATATTTGCAAAACTAAACATACATTTTCAATCAAGAAAACAGTATCCGACGACATTATAGACTTGTGTCAAAAAATTGGCATTATTTTTACTATAGTGACGTAGATAGAAAATAAATTAAAATTGCGAATTTTTTATATCAATTTTAAGGGGTCTTCAAGGAGATTGTACTGAAATTTTTTACAGAAAACAGCTATATATTAATATGATTTGAATTTGAAAAATTTTAACAACACTGTAGGATATTTTATTTTTAACAGGTTCGAGAACAGATAGGTAACTGCTACGCAAAACTCTGGATATTCCGCGAGGAGTTTGTTTTGCAACCGAGATCAAGAAATGTAGGAGGATCGGCAGGTGCCGGTGTTGGTGCAGAGTAGTTTAAATAAGGAAAAGGTAACACGGGAAATAGGTACCTACACTAATTACGCGATTGAAGCGCAAGAAAGTTTTAATTTATAAACAGCAGCCCATTTTAACACCCTCTTTTGGGCAAAAATATTATTTAAAATATTATCTTAATAAAGAAAATACTATCTAGTTTCTTAAAAAATAGTAGGTATATTATATAGGTAGGTACCTAATTGTTACATAATACCTAAATACATAGATAAGTATTGCAATTCGTTATAATAGAAATGCCACAATAGTTATTGACAATAAGTAATAATAATTATTAAATAATATTAAGTACAACTACTGTTTATTACTTAACATGTAGAATGGATAACAACAAATAGAAATAGAATATAATAGTTTGATAAGTTGATAACAATATTTTTGAACTGTTTCATTATCTATGCATGTATGTATTATTGTATGTATGAATATTTGAAAATTAATTGTTGTAAGTATATACAACAGTAGATGGAATGTTTCTATGATGTAAACATTATTATTTGAATATTGGCAATGATAATTGATAATTTTAAATACATACAACGATGTTTGATTATCCTTCTCAAATTCAAGTTATTTATTATTTATATGTATAGTAAAACGATTGTAGCTTTTTTATACAAACTTATAATAATATTTTCTATTTTTTTTTCATTGTACAAGGATACAAGGTGTTCCAGAAATATGTGATGATAAAGATCCAGTCAAATATGTAATGATAACAAAAATTCATGATAGAGATAGATCTTTTTCGATAGTAGGCAGCGCAAAACTTCATGGATGTAGTAGGTATCTATATCGCCGAAGATGGTGCGTCTGTCCAATTACCTGCCCTGCCATCTCTTTTCAGCAAGTTTTCGCGTGGCAAGATTGACTTTTCAGGTAGAAGATCGAGACTTCTAATTTAACACCTCATTTGGGGCCAAAGCTTTATGGGTGCAATTCGTCAACAATAAAAAGCATCCCCTGTGCGCTCCCTTAGCAAGATTAAGTTAACGGGAAGATTTCTGGGACCGTTTCTAGAAAAGGTATCGACCGTAGGTGGAAAATATAGCAATTCAGGGATTCTTGGCATGAAAGGGATTAAAAAATGTTAATGAAAGTAATTTGACATCGATATTAAAAATGGTATCAGAAATCTGGCCGTTAGCTTAAAGACGCTTTATAATACTGGCTGTAACAGTCGGTAACATTATTGTAGTCCCTTTCATGCCAGGAATAGCCTTATAGTTTGGAAAGTGAAGATGTATGCGAAAAACGCCGAAACAGGTCGATTTTGTTATCAAGGGGGACATATTTTCGTGACAAATTTAACTACCCAAGTTCACCCCCTTGGCAGGGGTAGCTACCCCTTTGCTTATCATCATAGGGAACAGCTATCGAGTGATACATCATTTGAAAGTTACTTGAATTATCTTTACAAAGATATTCAACATTTTGGGTTTCGCTTACATACAGGGTGGCTCAACGAAAACGTAACTCGCCTTAATCACTTATTGTGTTTAGGCCACCCTGTATGTAAGCGAAACCCAAAATGTTGGATATCGTTGTAAAGATAATTCAAGTATCTTTCAAATTATGTATCACTTTCGCTTACAAACAGGGTGGCCCAACGAAAACGTAACTCGCCTTAATCACTTGTATGTAAGCCACCCTGTATGTAAGCGAACCCCAAAATGTTGGATATCGTTGTAAAGAGAATTCAAGTAGCTTTCAAATGATGTATCACTCGATAGCTGTTCCCTATGATGATAAGCAAAGGGGTAGCTACCCCTGCCAAGGGGGTGAACTTGGGTAGTTAAATTGGTCACAAAAATATGTCCCCCCCCGATAACCAAATCGACCTGTTTCGGCGTTTTTCGCATACATCTTCACTTTCCAAATTATTTGGCTTGTTACCTCTGCGATGGCCCACCCTGTATAATATTACACCAACACAAAGCAAAAGAGCGCAAAAATCACCAGATTCTGGCAAAAATAGTAGGTAACGGGATAACGCAGGTGCCATCAGACGAGAAATAGCCTTAAAGATCCTAACATTCCTACTACACAATTTCTACACGAGTTTAGTATTTTTTTTATTACCAATTTAATGCAAAAATCGCATAAAAACCTCAATTTGCTTGGTCTACCGGGTGTTTAGTAAATGGACATCCTAAATCGAACCTTATGCATAAAATCGTACTTTAAGCATAAAAAAGAGAATAACCTTTTTCAAGATCAGGCCTCGTTTGGGAAATGTCTCCAAAAATGTAAAAAAAGGCCGCAATAAAAGTGTTTTATTCAGTAACTGAACAACAATTTTGAAAATAATTGCTACACGAGGTATGATCTTGAAAAAAGTTATTCTTTGTTTTATGCTTAAAATACGATTCTATACATGACGTTTCATTTTGGCTGGCCAGCAGTTACCAAACAGCCTGTATATCAGGGTAAAGTTGACTGCAAGATTGATTTTAACCATCACATCTTAGTGGAACACCTACCTAATTTTACACACAATATTATCATACAGCATAACCCTTTTCAACCAGTTTTGATAAATTGTAATGGAGGCGAGGTCAGGGCAATTCTATAAAAAAATTCAATAATTCCCAGTTTCACCGAATACTTACAAAACACGCTGAACATTATTTGGTCTCAACTATTAAGTCTCATCTTATCCATAGCAATTTTCTGTTCATAAAAGGGTACCGCGAATCAAGACTCTCATTTCATAATAATTATTATTACAATTATTAAAAATAATTTCACGGAAATTATAATGGATGATCACCCTACATACATTAAATTAAGAAAAATTGAAACAAAATACGAGAATTAATCTTCTGCAAAGTTTCAAAACAGATAATAAAAATGATTGTCATTATTGTTTTACGAATATTTATGAATGTTCATTAACATTAATTTGGAGATTGGATAATATTATTGCAAACAATTATTATTCCTGCCAATAAAGTGTGAAAATGTTTCTAAAACATGAATCACGACCGTACTATTTATTATAATAAATTAATAAATAAATAAACAGTACTTATATCTACTTACCTATCTGAGACATAAGTAAATAATGGTTTACATAATGCACCTATTAAATATTTGCATATTTATTCAGTAGTTATTATCAAAATTAAAATTAACTTGCCTCCCATAATTCCAGTAATATCTTCCACTTCCACTAATCACATATGAACGAAATCCAAATAATCACTACAGACGACAGATACGACATAGGCGGTTGTGTGAAGCGCCTTCAACTACTGTTTCGCTATTAAAACTACTGGCACTTAGATCTGATAACGCGAAAGAGCGCGTAAGTAGACGTGTACCGTCAGCGTTATTGTAATTTGTAATTTCATATCTGTAATATGAGACTAGGAACAAAGATAAAATTCATTTCACTTGACATTGTCTGGAAATTAACTAATTATGTTAAAAATTCAGTAGCGGAACTTGGGGGTGTGTGGTGCGGAGAGCTACTACAGCAGGAGATTATAAGACGAGTATGATGATAATAATAATAAAATTAAATTTATTGTACCTCTATTATGTCATTGTCTGCAGGTCGCGGCTCATCGATAGTAATTATTAGGTAATGAGCTGTATGGCGAAAACGTGTGAATGCATGCAAAACTGAATTCAAAGTTAAGCAGCACGCATTTATAATTTTTACTTGAATGGGTGACTTGAATAGTGTAAAAAAAGTGCACCTATGGAACCGACCGCGCTTCGAAAGGCGCGTTAAATGTGGGTTCCCTTGAGATAGATAGGGGTTCGTTTCTACCTATAATTAATAACACGGTAAAAATGCGGAAACTAAATTGCGCAACTGCCTTATAGGGTCTTTCAAATAATACGATTATAGGATAAAAAATCCGTCCTGAAATTAATTTGATTTCTAAATAAAATTTCCCAATTTTTTTTAAAGTTTTGAGAAAATATCGCCTAAATAATAATCTCTATACCTGCCTTTAGGCACCAATTAGTGAAGTGGTCAAGGTAGAATTCCAAAAATTTCTATTTCAAGCTGTGTATGAGTTTATTTTACAGAAAACTATTATAGTGATTCTGAAAATTTCCAAAATATGAATGCATTTTTTTAAATCTAATACAAAGATTTAAAAAATGGTTACCAGAAGGTGGGAAGAAATATTTGGATGAAAGGTGCAGCCCAGGTCAAAATGTTCAGGAATCTACTGGATCCTCCCTTTTCGATATCTACAGGCTATAGCTAGAAAGGCTGGCAACGGTCCAATAAATCTCTCAGTTTCAAGTTTTGAAAAAAAAATAAAAAACAGGTCAAATTTATAATTTAATTTACTTTTTATTAATGTAAATTTTTACATACATTCCGTGGCTGCATAAGGATATTTTTATTTTTTTTAAACGCATCACCTGGGTGAGTCATTTCTATTTTCGGACTGATGACTTTGACCTTGTGGGCCAATTCCATGGTCATTTGAAAGTGGAGGTTGTTTTTTAAATAGGACACCCCGTATATTTTTGTTTTTCATATTTCTCAAGAAAATCCAATAAGAATGGTTTTTACAGTTGCAGTCTAAAATGAGCAGGTTATAAGTTATAAGCAACTGAAAATCGCAGTTTCTCATTTTAAAAGTACTCATTAAACGGCTTCAACTATCGGAAAACGGCTTACATGTCCCTATCCTAATTTTTCAAGTAGTATCCTATTGTGCGGATGAAATTTTTATACAGGGTGATTAAAAATCTGGTAATTTTCTCCACTCTGTTAAAATTTAAACCACATAGTTTATAATTCAACAACTCTTCAATTTAAACCGCAACCGTAAAAACCAATATTACTGGATTTTCTTAGGAAATACAAAATTCGATAATATACAGGGTGGTCCGTTAAAAAAATAGACAATGTCGTCATTTCTGAGCCAAGGAACACCTTGCATAAAAAATTACATCAATAGAAAGTAAATTAAATCACAAAATTGACCTGTTTCTGCATTTTTTCAAAGCTCATAATTGAAATTTTATTGGGCGGTTGGCAGACTTCCTAGCCACCCTGTGGGTCCGGTACGGAATGCGGCGCGAGAAGCTTAGGTGATTGATAATTGGAAAAGGGATTGGGTTATCTAAAATTGGTATATGTATGATTTCAATTCCATAACGAACTGAACTAAAATATTTACAACCCCACACCACTTCCGGTTATACCGGAAGTTGCCATCGACTTTCTTATTTTAAATAGGACACCTGTATATTATGACATTTTTAGATTGCCTGAAAAAATTTAATAACTTCAACGAAATGAAAATCGTCATTTTTCATGTTCCCATCTTATTAGCTTTTCACTTGTTGTCCTATTGTATGGATAAAATATAACACAATAATATAACACAATAATAAAAATTCTGAGATAAAAAAATCGATAATTAACAAAATATATATACCTATACCATGGTATACTATATATATTACGGCATATTCTAATAAATTAAGTCATTGCGCATCTTTTGCTGCTAGCTAGATTACCGTATCTTCACTCATAAACATATTATTAAAGGTTTTATTTTGCCGTATATTCCCTCAGGTCGCTTTCTACTAAGAGTTTTTACCGTATACCACATTTATAATTCAAACCGCCGTATCTACTCTCTTAAGAGCAGTTACGGCAAAACATGTTAGAATCTTAAGGCATTCTTGTCATTTCTAACAATGAATTCTTACCGTAAACCACATTTTATACGTAAAAACACCGTTCATCTACAGTTTTTGCAGCAGGAATGGCAAAACGGACCAGCCAGTTGAGCGAGCGCATGGTGACAACCGAGACCGTATCCGCGTTTATAAGTGACTCGATGCGGATTTGTGATTCAATTTTAGTGGAGTTTGGATAATTAGAATAATAATTATTGATTGAGAGTTTATTATATTTTGTGGCACGAAGCAATATCTGGAAGATAAAAATCTGACATTACAAGCGCGTTTCATAAATGTTTATTATTAAATAGAGATGTTAACAAATTTACATTCTGGTTAGATAATTGCTGCGCGCAGAATAAAAATTGGGGGTTGTTTTGCTATTTCGTTCACATTGTAAATTCTGATAGCATATCTGCAGAAAAAATTGATTTAAAGTTTTTTGAACCAGGCCACACATTCATGAGTGCTGACTCATTCCACCACCAAGTAGAGCATTCGTTAAAAAAATGGGTAAGGTTTACGATTTTCAAGACTTCGTAGATAGTGTCAAAAATGCAAATTCAAGAAATGTAGTTGTTGGTGTTATGGAATTGTCAGATTTTTATACATTTCCTGATTGCACATCACAATATAAATTAACTAGAACTACTCCAAGGCCGTACCTGAAGTCGATGATACACGTAAGTTTTACATGAGGTAATAATACTTGTCAATACAAAAACGACTTTGATGGTCCATTTCCAACTTTAAACTTTTTGACCACAAAAGCATTTAAAAATGGTGTACCATTACCCGAGCCTCTTAGAGTACCACGTGGTATACAAAAAGAAAGAAAAGATATGATACTAAGCAAGCTCTCGGGAATTATACCTGCAAATAGGTTACCTTTTTGGAAAGAGCTACCAATTTCAGAAAATCCTCGCAATGACAAAACTGTTTGGGTGATGACGGTGATGAGTAATTATTATAGTTACTGCTTACTAGGTAGGTATATAATAATACCTAATCCTGTATTATGTTTGAATTTACATTCACAATGGTAATATATACCTACCTACTTTTGTTAAATTAGTTTTTGAAAGTAGTATTCATTTAGAAAAATATCTTTAATTTTGATTAATTCTACAAATATTATTAAACCTAATAGAATACGAATAAGATTGTATTAAAAATTAAATAAAAACATCTTTTGATTCTTTTCAATACTTACTTAATTATTACTTTTTCCTTAAAATTTAACTTTAAAAAGTCGTTAAAGTTTGTCTACTTAGTATTAAATTTTTTATATAAAAAAATTTAAAAAATTATAAAATAAAATGTTTTAGAATTTTTTTTTTAATTTTTTTATAAAATATTTTTCATATTTTACAATCATTGGCATTCATTGGATTGAAAGGCAAGAATAATAAATTGTTGATAGCAAATATATGTACCCTAACACATTCTTTATAATCACTATACGGTATATAGAGGTTATAATGTACCTATCAAATGTCAGGTATGTTAGGTTAACGAACCGTATCTATTAAAATTGGTAGATACGGCATTTTAAATAAACATTGCTGTTACATTTAATAGCTCTTAATGCCGTAAGTACAAATGTCATCTTAATGTCAAATTTTATTTTTTCCAACAATCACCATTTATTGCTAAAAACTGTATTTAGATATGTAACGGTGAAACCGTTCTTACAACTTTGAAATTGATGATGGCATAAACCAAAACACAAAATGTCGTTTTTCTCAAAACACTGCTTTTGTAGATACGGCGTTTTCATTAACCACGGCAGAATAGTAAGTACCGGGTGGTCACTTATGTCTAAACAATTTTTATTTTGAGGCCTAGGACCAATAGTTCCCGCAATACAGCCGCTAACCTCGCTTTAATGACCATCGCGGGGTATACTATTCTATGGTATAGATATATTTTTTTAATTATTGTTTTTTTTCCGCAGATTTTTCATTACTGTGTGTATACTTAGATATTTTATCCACACAATAGGATACCACGTGAAAATCTAAGATGGGGACATGTTAACCGTTTTCCGATATCTTGAGCCTTTTTCAATGTGGACATTGAAAATGAAAAACGACCATTTTCATTTGTTTATAACTCATAAATTAGGTACCTCTACTCATTGAAAACTTAAACTGTGAGCACCATTGTTATTAAATTTTCTCAGACAATCTAAGAATCTAATAATATATAGGGCGTCCCATTTAAAATATGAGTGTTGAGGGCTACTTCTAATTCTCATTCGTGAATAACCGGGAAATGTAAAACATAAATGAACAAATTCTCAGTCATCTATTTCAGTAATTTTATTCATGAATGCTCTAAGATTCTAACGTTACACCCCCTGTATAGTCCGGGGGCTTGTTCATAAGAAAATTACGAGGGGCGTTCAAATATAATTCTTTATTGCCCATTTCTGCACGTATATTCTCCGTTTGAGTCTAATTTAATATGCACTTTGGCTATCGTTGTAGGAACAACAATAGCCAAACGACATTTTCATTTTCACAAGGACTCTTCTTTTATGTATTTTTTGATTGGGCACGAATGTGAAGCCTGTCATGCACAAACCCAGCAACGTAATCATCGTGTTGACATTTTTGGTAGTCAGTTTTTGGGCATTACGACGTCGGACGTTATTGTGCAGCATAATAATGGACACACCTGAATAAGCGCGTTTTTCTTCCTTTTGAACGAAATGCAGGCTTTATTTATTTAAGTAAGCAAGTCGGAATAATAAGTGGCATTTACGGAAAGTCGTTTTGAAGAAATCATTGTTTCCAAACATGATGCTCATTACTTTTACGGCTGAAGGCACAAACTTCTATTTTTTTAGATTTTGGTGAATTTGAAAGGCGGAACTCTTGACTTGAACTTTTGATCTGGCGAAGAATGATGAACCCAGGTTTTTTTGCAAGAGAGAGAAATTAAAAATGCTCCTTCATGTTTTGGTATCGCCTGAGAAGCTCAATGAAAACCTAAGAACTACGCTGTTTTGTTCCATTTTGTTCCAACAACCTGTTGGGTAAAAATCCTGCCCAAATTTAACGTTAATGCAGATAGTTGTGGATGATTTCCCCCACGCTATACAGGGTGGTCACTTTCAACTGGCTCACCATTCAGATATTCAAAACCATAGGAGAGACAGAGTCGATTAAATTAAAGTTTCACAATTTTATGCTTAATAAGAATCTGAAAGAAATAAATTTAGGTTAACTTCAATCGTTGCTGAAATATCCTGAAAAAAACTGAAAAATCGAGATTTTGTATTTTGGCCATATCTTTTTTATTGTTGGAAATTCCTAAATTATTTTTTGTAGCTTTACATAAGTCGTCCTGTTTTTTCAAAGCCGACTAGATCCCATCAGAGTATTCATACTCAACTGTTGTTTTTCTTACGGCTACCATATTGATTTTTCATGTCATTCGGCATTGAAAACCCCAAATTAACCAAAAATCTATGAAATTCGTCTTTTTGTCATTTTTTTCAATTTTTTTTTCAAATTTATATCTTAAAAAAAAAAGAAAATATTTTTCTTAGAATACCTTCAATCTTACGTCATATTGTTTATCTTGGTTTTTCGGTGAATGGTTTTTGTTTTTGATTATGACGTTTTCGATAAAGATATTTTCTTCTTTTTTTCGAAAATAAAAATTTTGAATTTATTTTTTATTTTATAGGTTTTTGGTTGAATTGATTTTCTTTACTGCCGAATGACATGAAACACCAATATGGCGTCCATAAGTAAAACAAAAGTTGATTATGAAAACTCGAAGGTCTAGTCTATAGGATCCAGTTGTATATTTCTTATAAAATTTTTGTAATGTCTTTTTGTCAGTCTTTTCATGACTATCTGTAAGCCTACAAAGAATAGTTTACTAATTTCCAATAATAAGGAAGAATATGGTTAATATAAGAAATTTTTATTTTTCAGTTTCTTCACGACATTTCAGCAACGACTGAAGATAACCTAAATTTTTATTCAGATTCTTATTAAACATAAAATGGTGCAACTTTTCTCTACTTTAACCGACTCTGAATCTTCCATGGTTTAGGAGATGGTGAGCCAGGTGAAAGTGACCAGCCTGCGTATACCTACTTTATCGATAGTAATAAGTAATTTTCTGGACTTTGAGATTTAGTTAATCATTTTTTTTTTACCTTTTTGACTTCTTTGTTTTTTTTGTGTAATTCTTGTCGTAGTTTGTTTTGTGCCTGCGTTTGTTATCCTTTATGTGATCTTTTATGTTTATTTTATGTATTTATATCAGATACTTTCGATTATGAATATGTCTATTTATTTTCGAGTGAAAATTACTCGCTGATTTTTATTTGTCAGAATCAAAATTTCAGCAAAATCGTTAATTTTTTTTTACAAAAGAATAGGTATACGGATGTGAAATGTCACTTGTAGCTATGCACTTAGATGTAGATACTAGATACTGATTTCTTCATATTTTTTCACCTGAGAACCTTCCAGTCTAAAATTAAATTTTCGAAACATGCTGGAAATCATTTTTATTTATCCACAAAGGGGAATGGTATTCATTTGCTGTTATGCAGGGTGATCAGAAACTCGCGCACTCGGAGCATGCTGTGATAAACTTCACTTTCCAAGACTGGTAATTTTTTTAACGCTTGTAAGTTCTTCTTTTTCCAAAGATATGACCATTTATGTAAAAGTAAGAGGGGTAGCCCTGCACTGAACATGTGAATAAGTTCGTGTTAGCTATCATTTTCATTACTTTCATTTTCATGGCAATGAATAAGGTATTTTAATTAATAGTTTTATTTACTCTTATCAAATAATATGTCAATTATTCGAGCTTTTTGGATAAATTATGAAAGATATTATTTGTAGGTGTTGAATTATAGTTCATAATACCCGGCTCTTGTCCAATCACAGCCACTAATAGCAATTCATAATACCCGCTTGTGGACCAATCAAAAGCTCTAAAATTGATAAGCAGAACAAAGCTGTGAAACGATAACTGACATTTTTAAGAATTCACGCGTGCGCAGTCGGTACTCAGTACTGAAAGTAGTTCCATGCAGTAAAATAAAAAATAAAAATTTGATTAAAATTTGTTTTTTTTTAATAAATGAGTAGAAAAAGTATAGTATTACATTCGCTATTATGTCCATTCTTCACTTGATTCACGTGAATAATGGCTTCATAATCGCTAATATAATAATATACTATTATAATCCAAGTTAAGTTTAGGCGATTGCCAAATTTCAAATTCTTTTCAGATTTAGGTAGGTACGGATCAATTTTCAACATTTTCGATTCCCTTGTAAAAAGGTTTTTTGAAAAAAAAAATGACGAATCATAATGGTATCCGTTCCAGAGACCATAGCAGAATAATTTTTTCACGTATTTTTATCATGGTTCGCAAAATAATTAACTTCAAACTTGAATGAGGAAAACTAACTGTAACATGGAAAACTAGCCATCGGATTCAAATTTTCTTTGTCGTTGTCCTTAATTTTAATGGAGTGTACCTATGTAACGTCCTGTATTCGGAGTGTGCGAATTACTGATCATTTGTATAGTAGATATTAATTTCTTCTGTATAAAAGAACGGTTCCTCGTCCAGTTTATCTTCCAGAATTCATATTTCGAAAAATGCTGAAGCACAAATTCATTATCAAAGGTGAGAGTTTGCTCCATTACACCCTTCTAAAGCTGGAATTTCCCAAACTTCTTCTTCAGTGAACGTCTACGAAATTAAAACTACGCTCTCTCCAAATTTCATATTTATATGTTAAATAATTTGCTCTCCAGCAATCGATCGAGATCGATTTCCTCCTGTTTCACCGTGTCGTTCTACAAAGAAAACTACGCACCTGCAAATTTCGGATGTCTTCGTTTAATAGTTTGGTCTGAGCGGTCTTAAGTCAGTCTTTCAGGACTTTTTATATAATACGAAGTAATTAATAATTTAGACATTTCTAGTTTTTTATTAATATTCTAGTGATTACATAATTTTAGTGATGTTAAGAGTGTTTAACTGGAATTAGTTGCTATGGCATTATTTCTATAAAAACAGTTGATAAGAATGAAATTAAAAATGCATCTAATCCCTCCCCAAATGTTATTATTTTTCATGTACTTAAGTTATATGAAATAATATAATTTCTACAGTCATGTACTCCCATAACTGGACACGGCACTGAACTAGCCGCATAGTCCAGACAAAGTTAATTAAATTATTTCGGTTGAAGCACCGCAAGAAAGAAAACCATTCATTGAATTCTGTATAATTGCACTGGATTAAAAACTTCGGTATAGTAATACTAAAACTCCATTTAAAATAACAATAGAATGTTGCTACGTAATAACAATGGAAAGTACGGTTGATTGAATGAACCGGAGCAGTAAATTTTAAACGTCACAAAAACTCCACTTGTTTTTTGACGTGCTTATGAAACTTGAGTCGCTATGCGTACCAGAGAAAGTGTGTACCTATCAATTCACCGTGAAAACCTAGAAGGGCATAAACATAAATTTTCTAGGGTGACTGTTGTTGCTGCCAGGATTGCTATACTATCGTGTGAGCAAAAAAAAAAATTATTTCGGTAGGCTTTGGAAAACATTTTATGTCTAAGATTGAATCTCTAAAACTATAAAAAACCTTCTTGCGCATCAAACGCAGAAACAGTGTATTTTTATGCGATTCAACTATGAAAATTTTTGCCGCCTTTTAAATTGGCTTTCTGAATTTGTCAATAGTCAGGTCGAATTTGCGTAGTGGTTTACTGTGAAAATTTCATTTCATTTCGTTTGAAAGCGTGCCATAAAATAGATTTTTACATAATAAACCAAAAAAAAATTGGCAAAATTTAACAATTTCGTCTCTTGTCCTATATACCCGCCACTGACTAACTTTAAAAAGTTACAGGCGAGTTCTGAAAACCGAACATTTGAAATTTTAGAGAAATAAACATCATGTAAAAAAATTCGAATAACTCCGCCATTTCTCTTATTTGCTTCTTTAAATTTTGGAGAGTTACAAGCTATTAGTATAGTTGTCTACTCCGAAAATTTCAGGTAAATTCCCTCAAAAATGTGCTCATAATCAATTAAAGAAATTTAGCCATTTTTACCATTTCACCCACGCCACTAGCTTACTAATGAAAATAATAAAAATTTTATTGCATTAATTCAAATTTCAAATCATTTTAATCCAACCTTGTTAATACAGGTTTGTAGGAGTTTTTATTTTCTGCAATTGGGGTTGGCAGGAGCAGTCATATCTGCATGGGTGGTCCTGCCCGAGCCGAGCGCGATGAAAACGGTGCGCGCTGGTCTGGTGCTGGTGCTGGTTTTAAATCAAGCAGTCCCGGGTCTGAATATTACATTCAATCGTTAAGTTATTAAACAAGCCTTTAATGTCATCCTCATTATTTTGTTGTGAAAAGTTTTCTTTCTATATTGCTTATACAGGGACTAAAAAATAGCCTTTTTCCCTAAAATTCAAAAAGCCGCCATTTTGAAACGGCTCGATCGATTTTGCTCAAAAAATGCAATACCAGACCACTACTTGTGGATAATATCTTCCTCCCATAAAAATTTCAGCCTCCTAGATTGAAAACTGCTACCAGAAAACCGTGCCACAGGACCGGATGTTTCGAAATTTTAAAGGACACCCTGTAGAAGTAACGCGACTTTTGAAAAAATTTTCAACGAAAATTTAACGTTATCCCGAAGTTTCACAAGACTAAAAAAATTTATTCCACTAATCTTGAAAGATGAAGCTACACTAGAGCGTTTTTAAAATTTTAGAGAAATTTGCATCATGTAAAATAAATTTAAATATCTCCGCCATTTTTTTTTATTTGATCCTTGAAATTTTTGAAGATTAAAGAGTATTAGTATAGTTGTCTACTGTAAAAATTTTAGTTCAATTCCTTCAAAAATGTGCTCAAAAACTGTTATAGAAATTAAGCCATTTTCACTCTTTTCCTACCCACGCCACTGGCTTAATAATGGAAAAAATTCAAATTTTTTTGCATTAACTCAAATTTCAATTAATTTTCTTTCAATTCTGTTAACTTGATGTGAAAGTTTTTTTGCCATCTTGCTCATACAGGGGTTCAAATATTAGCAAATTTTTCAAAAATTAAAATGACCGCCATTTTGAAACCACTCGACCGATTTTGCTCAAGTACAATACCAGACCAGTTTTTATAGATATCTTACTCCCACAAAAATTTCAGCCCCCTAGATTCAAAACTGCGACCTGAAATGAGATGACAAAAACCGGGTTCATGGAATTTTGAAGGGACACCCTGTAGAAGTGATGGGACTTTTGGAAAGTTTTTCAACGAAAATCCAACGTCATTCCCAAATTTTACAAGGACCCAAAATTTCGTTCACTAATCTTAAAAGATAAAGCCACAGGAGCGTTTTTAAAATCGAAATTTCGCGATTTTGGAGAAATATATATATATATATATTTACATCCTGCTAATATTATTGCATCCTTTCACAATCCATCCTTATTGCGTCCCCCAGAAAACGTGGATAAAACCTGAACTACGGCGCGAATATTGGTAGGTAAGATAGTTTTCTGTTTAAGGCACGTCATCAGATTTACAGGAATTTAATTTTCCTGTATACATTACTTCATATGTTTTCCATACCTTATTGAAACCGTTCATGTTAATAACTTTACTACTTCCACCTGTGTGTATATTATACATTATTACGTCCATGCGTTGTTGCCAAAGTTAAATACATAAGCCTTACAATTCTATAACATTATTGCATCCATTTTCAACCTGTTTTGAGTGCATTAACCCTTAGATGGAATGATGATTTTTTGTAGGTCTCACAATTGGTGTAGCTGCGTAACTGCTTATACTGCGTTTCTGTGGGTAATTTTTCGTGGACTGCATTTGTATGTCAAGTGTTTGCTGACGTATTGCAAAAACACAAGAAATTAAACAAACTGAGATTTGAGATAGAGTTAGTAAATAATAATGATGAACACTAAAAGCGATATTGCGAGATTCGCTAATTTCATTTTTAATAAAAATTATTTATTCTTCGGACTTCTCTGACTTGCTATTTTTTAAGTTATTTTATTTTCTTGACAACCATCCTCTCATCCTTAGATTTTCAAGTTCGTAATCTCAGTAGGGATAAAAATTATCCCTTTGACATTTCGAAAATTTTCAAAGACAACTAGATCGTAGGGTTCTCATAGTCAAGTTTTGTTTCTCTTATGATTCGATATTGTTTTTTCATGTCAAGCGGTATCTAATAAATCAAGGAAACCAAAAATTTGTCTCAAAAAAAAAAAAAAAGAAAAAAAAGAAACATATTCTCAGCTTTTTTTTTAAATAAGAAGAAAAAGAAGAATGGTTATCTAACAACATCATATTGCCTGCGTGGTGGTTATTATGATATCCAGTGAATAAAAGAACTATTCTGACAGGGGACTGACAGGAAGTATTCATAAGTTAAATGAATACTCTAAGAATACAACTAAGAAAAATAATAGCGACCCGGCCACGGCGATGCGTTCGAGTACAATATCGATGCAGGGTGCGAAACTGTCATAAATAATAATAATAATAATGCAATGTGTGGGAAGTAACCTGCTATCGACAATAAGATTACAATAATCATTTATAAAGTACCTAATGATTAAATTTTCGATACTTTGGACTTTAGGTCATACTACATCATGGAAAAGGTAGATACTTTAAAAACAGTGCTTGTTTCCAGAAAAGTATATACCTTTTTTGGTCTAAATTAAACAAGGAATAACTCAAACATCAGTAGCGTCTGGCGGTAATAGTCTTTAAAAAATAGAATGTTTCTGTCTAGATATTAGCCATTAATTTAAATAAATACTGGAAGTACTAACTGATAAATCAAATTCAATAAATTTTAAATTAAGTAAATAAATAAGTTGTTTCTAAAGCATGCTTTGTTATTGTTGAGAAATGAGAATGATCAGAACTTATGGTGGGCAAATTTAGTGCAAAGAATATTTCAAAAGGGTTTTTCTCGGAAACTGCTCATTTTATCGTGATAGGACCTTTTCCGAATATTTCTTCATGTTCTTCAATTGTGCATCTTCAAAACTCAGAAAAAAATTTTACGGAGCAAGCTATAGGCCTTTTTTGAGGGTTAAGGGCAGTTAAGGCTCTTTGGCTTTGAGGAATTTGGGTCTAATATGGACCAAGGATACAAAGGTATATTAGTGATAAGATTGAAGAATGATTGAAGAGAAGAGTGACAGCTTGGAAGAAAATCCTTACACTAGAACAAAGTGTAATAAAAAATATTGATTTAAAAAATCAAATTTAAGGCCTATAACTTCCTTATTTGTGTGTTTTCTAAAAATAGTAACTTCCGGACACCCTGTATTAATACATTATTATAATACCAATATCACTGAAAGAAATATTACCTGCAAAGTGCAAATTTACTTTGTGTACGTCATGAAAATTAAACAAAAAAGTTTCTTTTAATTTGATGACAAAATAAAATTTATATATTTTATTTTTATTTATTTTCTATCAATATTATTGATACAGAATAATTTTAATTATCATTTCTTTTTTATCTAATATAGGTGTAGTGAGTAAACTGTGAAAATTTCATTCAAATCGGACCACGGACACAGAAGTTACGGTACGCGGTAGCTGTGTGACGTCATATTCGAGTATGCCGATAGTTCGTCGTTGAGCTTTTCGGCGTATAAAATCGGCGTCGGTTGTCCGATCGGGCTGAAATTTTCACAGTCGACTGCTTTTGTGATGAATAACGCAAAAATAAATAAAACGGCCCCACTTCGCTTCTCACTCAAAATAATATCTTTTGGGATTCGAAGGGAGGGAATGGTAGCATTTAGTTTTTTTCACTAATACTACTGGGAGTCGTGAGTAAACTGTGAAAATTTCATCCAGATCGGACCACGGACACGGAAGTTACGGTACGCGGTAGTCTGCGTGACGTCATATTCGAGATATGCCGATAGTTCGTCGTTGAGCTTTTCAGCGTATAAAATAGGCGTCGGTTGTCCGATCGGGCTGAAATTTTCACAGTCGACTGCTTTAGTGATGAATAACGCAAAAATAAATAAAACGGCCCCACTTCGCTTCTCACTCAAAATAATATCTTTTGGGATTCGAAGGGAGGGAATGGTAGCATTTAGTTTTTTTCACTAATACTACTGGGAGTTGTGAGTAAACTGTGAAAATTTCATCCAGATCGGACCACGGACACGGAAGTTACGGTACGCGGTAGTCTGCGTGACGTCATATTCGAGATATGCCGATAGTTCGTCGTTGAGCTTTTCGGCGTATAAAATCGGCGTCGGTTGTCCGATCGGGCTGAAATTTTCACAGTCGACTGCTTTTGTGATGAATAACGCAAAAATAAATAAAACGGCCCCACTTCGCTTCTTACTCAAAATAATATCTTTTGGGATTCGAAGGGAGGGAATGGTAGCATTTAGTTTTTTTCACTAATACTACTGGGAGTCGTGAGTAAACTGTGAAAATTTCATCCAGATCGGACCACGGACACGGAAGTTACGGTACGCGGTAGTCTGCGTGACGTCATATTCGAGATATGCCGATAGTTCGTCGTTGAGCTTTTCGGCGTATAAAATCGGCGTCGGTTGTCCGATCGGGCTGAAATTTTCAGAGTCGACTGCTTTAGTGATGAATAACGAAAAAATAAATAAAACTGCCTCACTTCGCCTCTCACTCCAAAAAAATCTTTTGAGGGGCCGAGGGGAGGTAAATTTATTTTTTATCTAATACTACTGGGTGTAAAAAAAGTCCCCATTCTCCCTCATACTCAAAAAAATAAAATAAAATAAATTTAGGGGTTTGGGAGGCGTTTTATTGGAACGGGGGGATTTATTTTTTTCTCATATGGGACTAGATGTGGTGAGTATAAACTATGAAAATATTATCCAGACCGGATCACCGGACACAGAATTCTTGACAGAACTTAAAGTTAAGATAGGGACATGTAGGTAAGCGGTTTTTCGATATTTTTATTCGTCTTCATAATTTACTTAAACGCCTTTGAAATTGAAAAATTCAGAGTTTATTTTGTTTGTAGCTCATAAGCTACTCTGTTACACCCTGATTGTGAATACTATGTGCATTTAACTTTGTCGGACAATATAAAAACGTAATATTAGGCAGGATGTCCCCATTAAAATAACGAAGTGGATTTCTTCAACTTCCTATATTTCTAAACTTTCCGGAAATCATCTTGAAAATATTTTTGTTCGTGGTTACTTATATCATGGCAAATTTTTTTTCGAAACTCTACGACCAATAGTTTCCAACCTTAGAGTGGCGGACCTCAGAGAGACACCCGGTATAGTAACATGTATTGAGAGAGAAAATGGACGTTAACACCGAATATCTACACCACACGACACACTACGGCATCTACAAAACCTGAAATAGCAAAATTAACGACAATATCTTTGTTTGTTTATTTTTCATGCCAAGTTTCATCAAAATCGGTTTAAATTTAAACTGGTTGCAATCAAAAACTGTTATACTTCTTTAAACTTTGACACTGTATTTTTTGAACGAAACGTCATTTTGAGCTAAGATTTACATTTTCAGCTTGTATTCAAGAGAGGAACTACTCATTTTAGCTTGGTCCACTATCACTGAAACACCCTGTATTGTCTTTTATACCAACAAAGTGATAATACTTGATAATACTTGAGAAACAAATACTTGATAATAATAATAATGTACTTTTGTATTTTTTTATTATTTCGATTACTTATGAGTTAAAAGTACTTTACAAATCGACAATAATTTTCCACTAAATTTTAAAGCCTGAATCTTTTTTTACATGTGACCCTTTGAGGAAACGTTATTCTCAGGAAAACCTTAGAAATGGCGCGTCGAAAAAATATTTCTTTTTTCATTTCGCGAAAAAAGTGGGCGAGTTCAAAGTTTTCGACTGTACCAAAAGAATAGTACATGTAAGATTAATCAAACATAATAATTTGATTACAATTCAATTTCTACTTTCATAAAATTTAATAAGGAAAATTTCGAGTATTTTGAATCAAAATAACAATATTTCACAAGTAAAGTTTGACTTTTGCTTGAGATAGATAGGCATCCGTGTTTAGAATACAAATGGCTCTCTCTATGAACGTAAAAGTGTTATACTCATGGATACATTCGCTCTCTCTGTCGATGCATTCTTCTCTTGGTCCTGCGGTTATATATGGCAAGCTGATGAGGGATAATAACATCGAAACATCGTTCTCCTTGTCTTAACCAGACCGTCTGAGGTTTGTGTCGTATAGAGAGAGCCATTTTTACGTTAAAATTAGATTTGAAGCTCGGTTACAGTTTATGAAATATTAAACTTTTCATTGAATAAGCTATAAATGTAAATCATGTGATTTTGCCTCTCGGTATAATTAAGGTACTTTGGTAGGTACGTATTCGTTGTTTGAAAAAAAAATATAAATGAGATGAAATTCTGATGATTGCACGACTACCTACCTACATAGGATATTTTTTCAAAAAAAGTTATGACATCTTCAAAGAGAATAGGTAATATCATTTTGTTTGTTCTACATTTTTCACAAATTAAATGTGTATCAAAAATATTTAAAACAGCCGCTTGCTGTGCTTAAAATTAGAAAGCACACGTAGAAATCTAGACAGATCATGATCTACAGGGTGTCCCAGACTTAATTGACCAGGCCATATCTCATATACAGGTTGAGATAATCGAGCCGAATAAAAGGCATATTATTATAATTTTTCAAGCTGTATAACATGACAGCATGAAAGCAACCCCCACTCCAACATCCCCTAAGTTACAGCCCCCACCCTTAAAAAAATGAATAGCACCCTGTATATATTTTTGTATATTCAAAACCAGTATTCGATTCTCTATTCAGATGATTTTTCAGATTCAAAATTGGTTCACAGATAACCAAAGTATTAATTTTATTTCAATCAAAGTAGTCAAGTTTTTTTTTTTTTCAATAATTTTCAATACTCAAATAGTTACTAATACATGATCATACAACAAATTACAAACGTAATAAATGAAAATCATACAAAGATAAATACATACTAGTTAGGAATGCATTATCTAAAGTATCACAACAAACGTTCAAAATGTATTCCTTAAGGTGACCATGACTTTTTAGTCGAACTTTATCGAATGACTTTAGCTGTCACAATTTTTAAATAATTTAGTCATAGTTTTCAATAGGCAGATGATAGTCATTATTATAAATAAAGTCCAAACAATTTAATAACTATGCCTTATTTGTTTACTCCTGAAGAGTACATAGATATGATTCTGATTTATGGGGAATGTTTGAAAAATAAAAGAAGAGCCAAAGCAGTTTATCATGAACGTTACCCCAACAGACAAATTCCAAGTGAAAATACATTCGTGCATCTTGAACAGACATTGAGGGTGGGGCATTTCCCAAATAATAAAAGAGATACTGTTGTAAGAGTAGCAAGAAATGAAGAAAACGTCATAAATGTTTTGGCTTATGTACATTTTAATCCTCATATATCGATTCGGAGACTTGCTGTTGAAATTGGGATTTCGAAAAGTACCATATACATATGCTCGTATTCACAAACGATAATTTCCTAAATAATTACGTAATCAATTATCCCCATCTCATTCTATTGCAAAAAAACTGCATATCTCCATCTCACTCATTTAATTAATTACGTAATTATTTAGGAAATTATCGTTTGTGAATACGGGCAATGAATACTAAAATAATAATAATAATAATAATAAAGTGCCTTTATTAAGTGTTATCACTAATATAACACATGCATCAGGATTGAGGCGAAGTCTAGCAATATTGCTACTCCACTTAACCTCAATAATTATAATTAATTTGTAAATTCTACATAATACTTAAATAATCAAATCAGCAATACATAAATCAGAATTATTAATTAAACATAGATACAATGAATCTTATGTCTACATAAACTAGCATAATCAAATCTATAGGCACAACAAACAATCTTAAAAAAAAAAAAACAAAGAAACAAAGATGATCACAAATACCTGATCACACAGCCAGCACGCAGGCCGCCCTCTGCCTATCGAGTAAGTATGACTTATAGTATTTTCGCAAGTAAGCCATGGTACGTGTTTTCAATTCAATTGGTATTTCATTATAAATTTTTACTGCATTATATGAAAAGCACACCCGAGAATCCTTTACTTATCATCCCTTTAAAGTTCATTTGGTTCAAGACTTACGACCTGGTGATACCAATAGACGGCTTGAATTTATTGCACATGTGTCGATAAAACTTCATGAAGATCCATTATTTCTATCCAAGATTTTGTGGAGTGATGAAGCGAGATTTCATAATAATGGAGTAATGAATCGTCATAATTCCAATTACTGGTCTCCTGTTAACCCACACTGGGTTGATGAAACGAGATTCCAAACAATTTGGGGTGTGAATGTCTGGTGCGGAATATTTAACGGACATATCATAGGACCTCATTTCTTTGAAGGTAATTTAAATGGTGAGCGATATTTACAGTTCTTGGAGAACATAATACCTGAACTATTAGACGATATACCAATTCAAGAAAGACAGCAAATATGGTGGCAACAAGATGGTGCACCTGCACACAATGCAAACACTGTAATGAATTATCTACATAATCGATACGGTAATTCTGTCATAGCTAATGCATCTCTTGATATTAAATGGCCAGCCCGTTCACCCGACTTGTCTCCCCTTGATTTTTTCCTTTGGGGAGCACTGAAAGATATAGTGTACGCAACAAAACCTCAAAATCTCGATGACATGAAAATAAAAATCAGAAATGCTTGTAGACAAATTACGGAACAGATGTTAATATCAACCTGTACTAGGAGTTTATTGCAAAGATTTGAAATGTGCATTGCTGCCGAAGGATTACATTTTGAACATTTGTTATAATACATAATCATTTTAGATTATGCATGCCTATCTTTTATGTATTATTATTTATTTTTGTATTTCATTATTAGTTTCATTTATTAGTTTCATTTATTAATTTGTAATTTGTATGTATGACCATGTATTAGCAACTATTTCAGTATTAAAAATTATTGAACAAAAAAAAAAAAAACTTGACTACTTTGATTGAAATAAAATTAATAATTTGGTTATCTGTGAACCAATTTTGAATCTGAAAAATCATCTGAATAGAGAATCGAATACTGGTTTTGAATATACAAAAATATATACAGGGTGCTATTAATTTTTTTAAGGGTGGGGGCTGTAACTTAGGGGATGTTGGAGTGGGGGTTGTTTTCATGCTGTCATGTTATACAGCTTGAAAAATTATAATAATATGCCTTTTATTCGGCTCGATTATCTCAACCTGTATATGAGATATGGCCTGGTCAATTAAGTCTGGGACACCCTGTATAATATCATGAAAACTATTCCTTGTTCTGTTGCGAACATCAATTTAAATAATATTGTCTAAGGGATTCCCTGTGACAGGAATAGCATTTATATTTTCCTTTTAAAACTACAATGCTAATAAGCAAGCGGCCACTCTTTCAAGATTTATGACTTAGTTTATTTATCGAATCAGGCCAGAGATGATGAGGACTGGCTGTATTTTGTATTACTCAAACATCGACTAGGTACCTGCTCCACATATCCGCATTCTCAAACTATTTAACTTATATGATAAAAAAAAATTATTTAAGGTTTATTTCATTGAATGAAAAAAGACGAGAAAAATACAATAAATTATTCCTTTTTTCGTTCTTTTTTACAATTATTTCTCATATGACTTATACAGGCTGTTCTGCTGTTCTACAATCTACAAGTTGGGTGACAAACTTTGCCTGAACATATAGGTCAATTGATTTTAAACATATTTTTTTAGTAAACATGGAGCTGATTTTTTATTTTATTTTTTTGAATTCCAGGCATAAGCTCTTTTAACAATAAAAAATTAAATTAGCTTGAAAGCACAACACTTATGGAAAAATCAACAAATAATTTTTCTTTTATAGAAACAAATTTTATAAATTTGGTTTTATTTTTTTTATTTTTCTTAAGTTTTGTGATTTTTACCTAATTTAATTTTTTATTGTTAAAAAATGTTTAAAATCAAGGGACCAATCTCCTGGCAAAGTTTGTTACCGAGCTTGTAGAACACCCCTGTATATCATCTGCGTGCCCAACAGTTTCACTATGGCACTTACACACCCGTGTCTCTTGAATTTCCGGACATAGGGAATTCCCATGTTAAAATAAACTATTGTAAACATTGGCTCCCCTAATTATTTTACAGTAAAATATCAAATGTAAAGCTCCTTAAGGAAAAAAGCTGCTTACTTATGTTTTAATTACATTTTCATTTGGTTCATCCGTTTTCGAGAAAATTTCGTTTTCGAGAAAGGTTTTTCATAGTTTTTCAAGGTTGCTTTGCTTTTGATAGATATTTTGATAACTAACCGAGTACAAATCTCTGATATTTCTAATATAAGTGAATTGCCAGAGTAATGCCATTCAATAAATTTTACTTTTTCTTCAATGGTATAATAATTCATTTTTATAAACAAGTTTTTCTTTAAAAAGTAATACTTTGCCACTTACGTCTGTGTCCATTTCTGAAGAAGGTATCTATCGAGTCTAAGTGGAAAAATTTTAAATTTATCTATTTTTGACATGAAAGTAATTACAAAGATATTAATAAAAGTCATTTGACGTAGGTATTAGCTTCAAAATCGAGCACAGAAATCTGCCCATTAGCGTAATGAGCCTCTATAATATTGGCTGTTAAAGTTTTAATGATGAATGAATTACTTTTGAACAATCAGTTATTGACAATTATAATTTTTAGCATTATCTGTCAAAAGCAAATAAACCTTGAAAAACTACGAAAAACCATTAAACAGTTTTTCTCGGAAACTGTTCATTTTATCGTGATAAAACAGGAGGTCCTTCTCCAAATATTTTTTCATGTTCTTTAATTTCACATCATCAAAATTAAGAAAAAATATTTAGGACAAAGTTATAGGCCTTTTTTTGAAGATCAAAGGCAGTTAAGGCTGTTTGGCTTTGAGGAATTTGAGTCTAATTTAGACCAAGGATGCAAAGGTTTATCAGTGACAAGTGTGCCAAATTTGAAGAAAATCTGTACCTACACTAGAAAAAGTGTAATAAAAAAATATTGATTTAAAAAAATAAATTTTGAATGCCTATAACTTTCTTATTTGTGAGTTTTCGAAAAAAAAGTTAAAGATACTTTTGCCAATAATTTTTCAAGTAGAATAACCTTCTTGAATTTTTACGCATGATTTCGGGACATCCTGTAGAGTTAATTTCGTGAAACTTTCAATTTTTGTATTTATAGTTCTCATGGATCGAATGAAGTAGAAACAATTTTCTGGGCCGCCTAGATTCAAGTTAGGACAGTCAACTTTTTTTTCAAATGGCCGGCCATATTCGATTTTGACATTTTTTAAAAGCAGATTTCACTTTCCTTCTCAGCGATATGCCGCTTGCCACCAGTATTTCACATGTGTTAAAGGAGCATTTTACACATTATTGAAAGGAAGCAAAAATTATCTAACAAACCATCTAACAAATTACTAACTACCTATTATTTAACAAATAAAATAGTTAATAAAGAAAAAATACAAAAAGTGGAAAATTGACATTAATAGGTAGGTCAGGATATTTTCAAAACGACCTGCATTTTCTTAATACATATTCTGGTTTTAAAATCAATTTGAGCAATGATCTTTGGATTGCTGATATGGCTACACGGATTATAATTTTTGTATGGTGAGTTCTTGCAACTTCGCTAAACTGAGAGTGGGCACATCATACTCTTGATTTTTAAGGAGTTCCCATTAGAAATAATCCAATGAATTTAGGTCATGGACCTAGCGGGCCATAAAACTCGACCGCGTGTATTACGTGCACCTGCTGTTCTAAAAATAGATAGCGACGTTGCCAGTTGGAGGAAGCACTATTGTTCGCTAATTGTCCATGTGATATACGCAAACGTATATTTATTTCATGCCCCTGGTGGAATTCTGCTGAACTAAATATATACACTTTTTACATGGTCGTATCATTATTGAGACCATCAAAAAATTCTAAATCTTGAAATATCTTAAGAATGACACTAGATGGAGCAATGCTTTTAAAAACTTTGGTACAGGCTTAAAATTTGGCCTCTAAATCTAACCGTCTTTTTCTGGAAGCTGTCTTAGGAGCTCCAAAAACAGGGGTGACATTACTGCGTCCGGTATACGGACGCAATAACGCGATGGACGCAATAATCAATGTAAAAGGGAAGTAGACGGAGTCAATAATGTTAGCAGGATGTACATATATATATATAAATATATATATATAAATATAAATATATATATATATATCGTGGGCAGGTGAATTTTGGAAAACCACTTTTTCGTAATCTGGGGGTCATGATCGGTGGACATTTGATGAGTTTGGGTGATTTTTGGAAAGTGATGTCGTCCTCAATAGTGTATTTTTTTGTTAAAAAATACACTAATATCAGAAATCTTTCATTTTACAGTTTTACAGATTAAATTTCAGACACTATTTTTTTTTCCAATGCCTATTTACAAAGGTATTTACGGTTTCCTATACTCCCACGATACTTGACGTGTACATTTTGGATTGAGAAAAATAAATTCCTCGCTATTATTACTGATAAACCATTTGCTTCAAACATCAATATAGGATGTTCGTAAATACCAGGTAGGTAGGTACATATGAGAGGAGGTAAATCTTTGGCTTATTTTATGCCTAAAAGTTCAAATACCTAAATATACGTCCACAACCGCTTGTTACCGATTTACAGGGTGGAAAAAATAGTGTTTTTTAGTGTATTTTTTAACAAAAAAATACACTATTGAGGACGACATCACTTTCCAAAAATCACCCAAACTCATCAAATGTCCACCGATCATGACCCCCAGATCACGAAAAAGTGGTTTTCCAAAATTCACCTGCCCACGATATATATATATATATATATATATATATATATATATATATATATTTATATATATATATATTTATATATTTATATATTTATTTCTCCAAAATCACGAAATTTTGATTTTAAAAACGCTCCTGTAGCTTTATCTTTCAAGATTAGTGAACGAAATTTTGCACTCTTATTAAATATTAGGAACAATTTTGATTTTCATTAAAAAAATTTCCAAAAGTCGCGTCACTTCTACAGGGTGTGCCTTCAAAATTCGGAAAATCCGGTTTTTGTCACCTCATTTCAGGTCGGAGTTTTCAATCTAGGAGACTGAAATTTTTGTGGAAGTAAGATATCCACAAGGAGTGGTCTGGTATTGCACTTGAGCAAAATCGACTGAGCCGTTTCAAAATGGCGGCCATTTTAATTTTTGGAAAAAGGACTATTTTTTGAACCCCTGTATAAGCTAGATAGAAAAAGAGTTTTATATCAAATTCACAATATTGGAAGTAAATGACTTGAAATTTAATTTCATGCAACAAAATTTGCATTTTTTCTATTAATAAGCCAGTGGCGTGGGTAGGAAAAGGGTAAAAATGGCTTAATTTCTCCAACAATTTATGAGCACATTTTTGAAGTAATTAAACTGAAATTTTTACAGTAGACAACTATACTAATAGACTTCAACCCTTGAGAATTTCAAAAAGTAAATAAGAAAAATGGCGGAGATATTCGATTTTTTTTACATGATGTTTTTTTTAAATTAGTTTCTCTAAATTTTTAAAAACGCTCCTGTAGCTTCATCTTTCAAGATTAATGAACGAAATTTTTTACTCTTATAAACCTTAGGGCTGACGTTTGATTTTCGTAAAAAACATTTTCCTAGAGTTGTGTTACTTCTACAGGATGTCCCTCCGAATTTCAGAAAAAAAACCGTCCGTGAGGCACGGTTTCTGGTCGAAGTTTTCAATCTAGAGCGCTGAAATTTTTTTGGTAGTAAGATACCCTCAAGTAGTCGTCTGGTACTGTATTTGAGTAAAATAGGTAAAGACATTCCAAAATGGCGGCCTTTTCAATTTTTGGAAAATGGCTAGATTTTGAACCCCTAAATAGGCAAGATCAAAAACTTTTAAACAAAATTAACAAGATTGGAATAAACTTATTTGAAATTTGAGCTAATGCAATACAATTTGCATCATTTCTATTAATAAGCCAGAGGCGTGGGTAGGAAAAGGGTAAAAATGTCTACATTTCTATAAACATTCATGAGCTTATTTTTGAAGGAATAGAACGGAAATTTTGATAGTAGACAACTATACTAATAGCATTTAACCTTCAAAAATTTCAAGAAGCAAATATAAAAATGGCGGAGATATTCGAATATTTTTAAATGATGTTTATTCCTCTAAAATTTCAAACTTTCGGTTTTCAAAACTCCCCTTTCAGTTTTTTCCGAATTTATTAAAGGTAGTGTAAAAAATAGTATTTTTCAAGTAAAGTTAGCCAGTGGCGGGCATAGGAAAAGGGACAAAATTGTTAAATTTTGCCAATTTTTTTGATTTTTAAATTTAAAAATCCATTCTAAGGCACGTGTTCAAACGAAATGAAATGAAATTATCACAGAAAATTTTTCACATTAAAGCACTACGCTAACATGACATGACTATGGAAAATTTCAGAAAGCCAATAATAATTTAAAAAGCGGTGAAAATATTCATAATTGAATCGCATAAAAATACACTATTTCTGCGATTGATGCGCAAGAAGGTTTTTTGTATAGCTCCCATGATTTTTGAGGTTTGTAGCTCAAATTTGGAATATAGATTACGCTGGAGGGCTTACATCATTGGGCAGGTCATTAGGCAGATTATCTACAGAGATATTTTTCCCTGAATTTCTCCCATTTCGCCCCCATTTCTCCCCCTGAACTTTTTTGCGATGCGCCGCTGTTATATTATAAAATGCAATGTGAATTTTCTGACTTATTTAAAAACTTTTTGGTCTCCTATAGATTTGTTGAATTTTCAACCGTTATTGAGAGAAAAAAACCTTTCCTCTAATTTCTTCAGACGAAATTCAAATTTCTAAAATGGTAGAACCGGTTCACTTTGTTTTTTTTTTTTGATAATTTCTCATTTCCATTAATTTTGACAGTTTAGTCGACACTGACTGTTAAAAATTAAAGCTGGGATGACCCTTTGTGGACTAACTGTTTGACTAAAATTTGACCAAACTCAAGGACTTATAAAGAAAAAAAAGAGAATAAACCTTCTAATTTCAACACCCTGTAGATCGGTAACGAAGCGATTGCGGACCTATGTTTATATGAACTTTTAGGCATAAGATAAGCCAAATAATTAATATCTGGGAATAACACTGAATAAGAATCTACTGTGGAACAAGCACTTGAGCGCAACAGTAAGTAAAGCCACATCCGTACTCATTGTGTGCAGAAGAATGGCGGGGAATACATATGGTTGTTGCAACCCATCCATTGTACGCTGGATGTACACCATGCTAATGAGACCCATCATCACATACGGAGCGGTCGTCTGGTATAAAAGGACAGGCTAATAACAGCGAGGAAAACACTCGAGAAAATCCAGAGACTTGCATGTATCTGCAACGCAGGAGCAATGAGAACATGTCCAACAGCAGCATTGGAAGTAATCCTAGATCTCACACCAGAGAGAAGTGCCGCAGAAGCTTAACTCAGAATGTCAAGAATGGGAATCAGGAGTGGACTACGGACCGCTTGGGAATCAACCCCTGAACGCCTGCAAGAACCTCCTGATAATGCTAGAAGACAAAACTGTCAAGAAACCCGACTTTAAGAAAACTTCATCATGGAATTGTCTACGAAAGAGGAATGGAGCAACATACACATCCATATACACTCTCAAAGAAGGTACAATAAAATGGTACACAGACGGCTCAAAAGCCACCGAGGGAACTGGGGCAGGAGTATATGGGCCAGGCACCAACTACTCCGAGACAATGGGACATCCCCAAGCATACTTCAAGCCGAACTAGATGCAATAGAAGTATGCGCCCAAATAAACCTCGACAGAAGCTATAAAAATAGGGAAATAGCAATACTGACAGACAGTCAAGCAGCCATAAAAACGCTGAGCTCTCCTATTATCTGCTGTAAAATGGCATGGAATTGCCTACAAGAAACTCAGGAAACTAGGCAAAGAGAAGAAAATTTACCTCAAATGGATATCAGGTCACTCTGGGATTGAGGGAAATGAAAGTGTCCACTCATTGGTAAGAAAAGGAGCAGCAGCTGCCTTCATAGGAACAGAGCCATTCAGTGTCTTTGAAGACATGTTCTTCAAAGCAGAACTCCAAAAGGAAGAAGGTAAACTGAGAGAAGTCTATTGTAAAAACCTCTCAGGCTTGAAGCAATCCAAGGAGCTCTTCGGGATCACTTCTTTTTTTTAGTCCGTCCAATCGTACAGTGGGCAGTGCTCTGTTGACTCTCTGGTTTAATTGGTGAATTTTGTGGTTTACTTTGTCATATAAAAGTCCAGAGTGGTATCATATTGAAGCGAAAATTTTCAACTGCATAACTGGTAACTTCTTTACTCTCACTTCCATATATTTTGTGGCTGTAATATCCTAATTTTGTTATTAAGTACTGGCTATTTAATCATTAACGAAGCCTATATCGGTAATTTTTTTGTGCTCTGTCCGTTATCGACTCATTCATGCTGAATGGTATCGTGATTTAAAAATTGGGTACTTATTAAAGTAATAATTAATATGTAAATTTATTTGCCTAATACCATCCTCCAATTTTAAGAATTTTATATTTATTGCCTATTCCGTGGCCCTCCTGTTTTTGTCTTGAAGTTAGTCACCTCACCTTGACAGGCCCCTTGGTGTGAAGAGTGTCCCCGTTTATTCCTGACTTTTTGTGGATTCCCTTATCTCTATTCTTTTTAATCCTGATTTATTCTTATTCTCGAGTAAAATGAATAACTGCCTAAATTGCGGTACATTTGCTAAAACCTCTATATCTTGCGATGGTTGTCAAGGTCCATTGCACTATAGCTGCGTAGACTTGTCTGAAACTGATATTAGAGTGACAAGAGCTAAATCTAAGTCTTTTAAGGTGGTTTGTAACAGCTGCTCAGGCAATCTGGCCGCTTTTGGTGACTTGAAGGCTCTCATTTCTTCCATTAGAAATGAATTCACCACGTGAATTCATTTTCTTTCTGACCGGTACACTTCCCTAGTGGTGGTGATGTGACAGACTGATGAGATGGAAATAACCATTGAAACATCGATGTCTCTGTCTTCACCATCCCGTTAGGGCAAGTGTATCGTTCAGAAAGCATTATTGTTTTTCAACAATCGGATTGCTGTAATTGATATTAATAATTTATTATTATATCAATTTGTTTCATAGAATTCACCACGGCTATGGATAGGCTGAGATCCAACTTTGAGTCCCAAGTGAACGAACTGAAACAGATGATATCGCAACAGAGCCACCCTAACGACAGGAGGTTTTTGAACACCAGAAAAGGTGCAGGAATTTAATTATATTTAACCTACCGGAACCCATTAGCAACACCCCTAAACAGCAACGCGATCAGGATGAACGTCGTGCCCTTGCTGGTGTCATGAATTTTATCACTCCCGATGTCGATGTATCTCAGGTGCGGTTCCAAAGGTTGGGTCGCTTTGTAAATGGTCCTAATGCTCGTGCTCGTCCCATGAAAATTTCTTTAAGTAGCGAGAACGAAGTTCTTGCTATTATTCGTAAGGGGAAACAACTGAGAGATCATGACCAGTACAGAAATGTATCTATATCGCTTTTGATAGGATACCTAAGCAGTTGCAGCTATACAGGGTGTTCCATCACATAGAATTCTCGCGAAAAGTACACTTTATAATTAAATTAGAGTATTTTATTCGCGACACATTCATGAATAATTTAATACTCTATAATCTGGACTAATCAGCATGTTTGTAGTGAGCTTAATTAAGCGTGCAATCGCGAAAAACTAATTAAGCGACAAAAAAAATCTGATTTTTTTTATATAAATAAATTCTAAATATCAACAGAAATCCGCCTGTGAAATTAGAAATTGAAAATTTATAAAGCAAATGCCATTAATTGCAGATAATGTCAAATCAGGCAAAATCAGACATAATTTATGATGATTTTTGTTTGTAAAGCTATTAAATGTGGTGAAACTGAAAGGTGCAAAAGATGGTTAAGTGTGCTAGTTATTTACGACTTAGTTGAAAGTAAACATTTTGCATTCTCCCCTACAAAGGCGGATTTCAATTCTCTGAAATAAGGGTAGAAACCTTTCTTCAGGTATACCTGTTTATTACAACAAAACTGCTTGTTCACAGCATGTGTCTAAAGTTGTAAATTATAGCTGTAGTGACGGGTTTATAATCATAAACTTTATTCCGATTTTATGTTCAACTTTGATGGCAAATTACTCAATTATGATTAAAGATATCGATTAACAAATTACTGTTTCTTATAGAAAAAACTTTTTTCTACAAGTGTATGAAAAATCATAGAGATGCGATTAGTATTTCGATATAAAATCTATGTCGAAAATCGAAAGTCGCATTTAATTAATTTTCCAAAAATGATTACATCATATTATTATAGTAGGTTTATTGTAATCCACGTATGTAAAATTTCATATAAAAATTTTAATTAGAAATACCCTTTTTCGCGAGAATTCTATACGATGGGACACCCGGTACAGAAGACTTCGAGATGAATTGAAATTGAGGGTGGAACAGGGTGAAACCAATCTTAAGTTACGCTACATCAATGGCAGTCCAAAGATAGTTTCTTTAAACTGAGAAGTACACCCAACTGCAAGTTATCCAGTTTGTTAGTGTTTTACCAAAATGTTCGGGGATTCAACTCTAAGATTAAAGACTTTTATAGCAATGTAACCGCTTCCGATTTTGACATAATCTGCCTAACTGAAACTTGGCTTAATGATGATGTTTATGATAGCGAGCTGTTCGACACTAATAATTTCGTGGTGTTTCGTAGGAATAGGAACTTTCAAACTCTTGGGGTGTCTAGGGGTGCCGGTGTTTTGTTAGCTCTAAATAATAGATTTTGTTCCAAAGAAGTTGATCTGTCGAATATCTCTCGTGAAATACCAAATGTAGACATATTATGTGTTCAGGTATAAATCAATTTTAATAAGAATTTATTTATTTTACTTTTGTATATCCCACCAGCTTTGTCTATTGAATGTTATGAATATTTGATTGGTCAACTTAGCGAAACACTCGACATTTGCACCGATTACTTATTGGTCCTGGGCGGTTTTAATCTACCCCAGTTCTCTTCTGGAGTTTTCAATACAACAAATAATATGTTAAATAACTTTCAACAACTACACGGATTGATGCCATTTAATTTGATTCGCAACGAATTCAATGTAATCCTAGATTTAATTTTCTCTAATGTAGATTGTAATGTAACTAAATCTGAAAATCCACTTGTAAGTCAGGATAGACACCATCCAGCATTAGACATCTCATTAAGTGTAGTTAAGGACTCATATGTCAACTTTGATGCAAATAGTAATAAAATTAAGCAGTTTAATTTTTAAAAAGCGAATTTTTAACTGTTATATGACTATCTTATGGAGGTCGATTGGGGTTTTTTGAATTCGTTTGCTGATATTAATGAAGCTTGTGATTTGTTCTATAGCAGATTGAATGCTATATTCGAGTTTACTGTTCCCCGATGTCGCGTTCTTAGGCAGTCCAAACGATTTCATCCCCCATGGTTTGATCAGAACATTATCAGACATGTTAAATTGAAGTCATTTTATTTTAAACTCTTTAAACGGACTAAAAGTGAACAATTTCCCAATTTCGTGTTAAATTCCGTGAATTGCGTTCAATTAGTAAGAAACTAATATCGCGTTCATATAGGAGGTATATTGATGATATCCAGGGTTCAATCTCATGTGAGCATGTGACCCGAAAAAAATCTGGTCATATATTAATAAGAAAAGGGGAAACACTAGAATACCACAGGTGAGATACAAGGATATTGAATTGCGTAATCCCCAAGAGATTGTAGATGCTTTTGGTGATTTCTTTAATAGTGTTTACATTCTATCTGATAACTCGCCCTCTGTCACATCAACTCTGTTCAATCATACTAATCAGACCCTTTCAATTACTGATATCTCTGAAGAAGAGATCTTGATCGCTTTAAAACAATGTAAAAATTCGTTTACTTGTGGTGTTGATCTGATTCCTAGTTTTATTTTGAGAGACTGTGCCTATATATTTGTAAAACCTCTAAAGACGCTATTTAATCTGGCTATACAATCATTTACATTTCCTGAACTTTGGAAGCAGTCCACTATTACACCTATACTAAAAAAGGGATATCCAACTTCAGTAGATAACTATAGACCTATTTCATTGTGCTGCAATTTTGCCAAGGTTCTTGAATCTGTACTTTACCGGCGTATCTACTCATTTGTTTGTAGTTACTTATCACCTGACCAGCATGGCTTTGTTGAAAAGCGCTTTGCTTTGTTGAAAAGACCAATTTTGCTTATTTTAGTCAGTATATTTCTGAAGTAATTGATAACAAAGGTCAGGTTGATGTGGTGTTTACTGATTTTCAAAAAGCTTTCGACCAAATTGATAATTTTGTACTTCTCAATAAACTGAGTTCTTTTGGATTTTCTGAGGGTCTAATGCAACTTCTTAAATCATACCTGACCAATCGTAAACAGCATGTAAGGTACAGTAACTATGTTTCAAGACTTTTATACCTACCTCTGGAGTTCCTCAAGGCTCAAAGCTTGGGCCTCTATTATTTCTGCTATTTATTGATGACATCAAATATGTAATAGCTTGCAAAAAATTGCTTTATGCAGATGATCTGAAACTTTTCACGTCAGTAGAGTCTTTGAAAGATTGTCTTGAGTTGCAGAAAAACCTTAACTCCCTTAGCCAGTGGTGCACTGTTAACAGGCTATCTCTTAACATTTCAAAGTGTAATGTCATGTCTTTTACAAGCAAGAAGACGTCTCTCGCACATGACTATTCTATAGGTGATGTAGTGTTGAATAGGCTGGATAATATAAAGGATCTGGGAGTAATATTCAATAGACGTCTGTCTTTAGTTGAACATATTTGCGCTACTATAGCAGGGGCTTACAAAACTTACGGTTACATTTATAGAAACTGTCGTGAATTTACTAATGTCGGGACTTTGATTACCTTATTTGCGACATTGATTAGATCGAAGCTTGAATATGGATGTCTTATCTGGTATCCATATTATGGAAGTCATATCAGTAATCTGGAACAGATCCAAAGAAAGGTTCTTAAATTTATATAATTTATTATTGATGGTGTCTACCCTCCTAGAGGTTTTGATCAGGAAATTCTGCTATCCAGATTTGGAGTCCGTTCGTTGGAGCTTAGACGAATTGTTGTTGTTGCTCGGTTTCTATTCAACCTCCTGCACAATTTTATAGATTGTCCATATTTGTTGGGCAAACTCTCGTTTCTGGTCCCTCGAATTAACTCTAGAAGTTCCTCTTTATTTTACTGTCCGCACTCTAACTCTAATGTTTTAGTTAAGTTTCCAGTTTCTCTTATGTGTAAATATGCCAATAGTATCTCACAATTTTGCGATCTTAACTTTGACAATTTAAACAGAGTGGTAACCATTGTCTCTGAAGTGCATACTTAGTTTAGATATGTACTAAAAAAAATTTAAATTTGTTTTCTTTATAATGAACTGTTTTAATTTTAAACATCATTTAATAATAATAATAATAATAATAATAATAACCATTTATTTGCCCAACAGAATTGTTCCACTTACAGGCAAAATAATCATAAATAATTGAATACAAAGAGCAAAAGACAGAATTATCATAATATTGTATAGATATACAGATTACTTTCACTTTAAAAAACCAACATTACAACATTATAAGGTAAGGAGCCACAATAATTTCACAAAGTTCATCCCCTCCCCAAAAACAAAGTAATAACCCAATAATAAAAACCAATAATGAAAACCAAACACTAACGTTTTCGGCGACAATAGTTGCCAACTCAAAATGAAAACAAATAAATAAACAAATGAATAAACAAATCAGCTCCCGGTCCTTGAAACATTATTCAAAATTACCTCTAACTTATCTCCAAAAATATCACACCCCGAGCACATTTCGTTATAAAGGGCACACATACGATAGATAGGCGCACCCTGCAAGATATTAGTGTTTGCTTTCGTATTGTAAAATGTGAGGCAGCTACGAGCAGTCTGTCGAGGAACCAAGAAATTTAAACGCTCAAGTAAAAAAGAACAATCAACCCTATAAGATATGATATTATAAAGGAATTTGATATTAATAATTAGCCGTCTGTCAGAAAGAAGCGCACGCTCAAAATCACACAGGCACTAAGTTTGAATGATCGCAACCTCGGATAGACTCCATACCTCCTATAATGCAAATATTTTAGGAAACGTCTATGGACATTCTCTATCCTATCAATATAGATCAAATAAACAGGGTCCCAGACCACAACAGCATATTCCAGCTTAGATCTTACCAATGAATCAAATAGACATTGGATGGCGCCCAAATCCTGAAAGGAACGTGTGCTTCTAATAATGAAGCCCAACGTTCTATTGGCACCCCTCACAATCATATCTATATGCTCATCATATCTGAGTTCCGTATCAATTAAAACACCAAGATCCCTGACAGTGCTCTTTCTGTTTAAATTAACTCCATTTACAGTATAGGTATGACTTAAGCAACACTTCTTTCTAGTGACTGGCATTACACTATACATTTGCCAGTATTTAAAAGTAAACAGTTTTTATTACACCAAGAGCCAACAGAATCAATATCCCTCTGCAGCAGCTCACAGTCAGTGTCATCCACTATCCTTCTAAAAAGCTTGAGATCATCAGCGAAGAGTAACTTACACGATGTGATTACATCAGATAGATCGTTGATAAATAGCAAAAACAACAGCGGACCCAAATTGTACCCCTGAGGCACACCGGTTATCGGTTCATAGTGTGTTGATTTGAACCCATTATATGTTACAAACTGCTGACGTGCATAGATATGACTCCACGAACAACATCAAATCATCCGAGAAACCACAGAGAGACAGCTTACACAAAAGTATTTCATAACTGATTTTATCAAAGGCCTTGGAAAAGTCTGTAAAGATAATATCAACTTGACCAGCCTCATCCAAGACCTCAGCGCAATACTGGGATAGGCAACACAGATTCGTAGAAGTAGACCTCCTCTCCAAAAAGCCATGCTGGAACTCTGAAATCAGTGGCTTAACTTGGGAATATAATTTACCATAAATTACGGTTTCAAAAAGTTTCGAAAAATTTGACAGAATAGTTATTGGCCTATAGTTATCGACCAAGCCAGGATCTCCGGACTTTAGAATTGGACAAACCGGACCCGGCTTCCAGACAGTGGGAAAAGTTTTCGTTTTGATGCTTAAATTAAAGATATAGGCCAATGGAACAGAAAACGAAGCCATGCAGTCATGGACCAAAAATCCAGGGACCTGGTCAGGACCTCGGGTGTTCTTATTCCTCAACTTTCTGGAAGCCATCCTTAAATCAGCTTCGGTAACATTAGTTGGGAACAAGCCCTATATGAAAGCTGGGCAAGGAGGATGAACTGTCGAGCTTGCATACAGAAGTGGTCATGTTAGAAGGAATTTAGTGTAATTGAAAACATTATTTCGATTTTTTTAAGAGATTATTCTGTTGGGTAGGTTGAAATATTTCGGAGAATCTCATTTCTTAATTTTGTACTTTTTTTTTGGACTGTATTTAATTGGATTTATCTTCAATTTATTTAGGCATTGACTATTTATAGTTTCCTGTAATTGGGTGTATTGTTACCTGTTGGAAACAAATAAAGATTATTATAAAGATTATTATTATTATTATTATTATTATTACCAGAAAGGTCAAGAAAACTCTTGACCCTCAACAAAAAAAGTCTCAGAATGCTAGCGGTATTCCTAACAGGCCATTGCAAGCTCAATTAACAGCTGAGGAAACTCGACATAGAACAAGATGGCGTTTGCAGATTCTGCAGGGAAGAAAACGAGACACCTCGTCACCTATTGACGAGCTGCGTAGCACTAGAACGCGAGAGAAGGAATGTTCTGGGACAACACCAACTCAACGGAGGGGTTCTATCCAGCCTCGATCCCCTTCAAATCCTGAAATTCCTAAAGGAAACGGAATTGGAGAAGCTGATGCAATGAAGGGAATACACACCAGAGAAGCAGAGTAGATGGGGCACAAAAGATCTTTAATAGGTGGCAGCACATTTGACACCCTCACTATCAATATCAATATCAAGCCAAAGAATTACCTCTTTTAGTATGTACCTGGTATTTAGAAACATCCTGAATAAAAACTTCTTATTACAGTCTTTTTCTTTTGGTTTTCTTCTTTTGTCAATTGCTTTTCCTATTTACGCACAATGACAGTATTATGAGTATTGGAAACGCATTTGGTATAAAAGGATTCTTATTTGACAAAAAAGGAATTTATATTGAAACATCACACTAACGTGGTGTGATAAATGGGAAAAGCATTTGACAAATTTGGAAAAGCAATTGACAAAAGACGAAAACCAAAAGAAAAGACTAACTCACAATATCTTAGAGCAACATTATTCCACAAGAGTTTCAATTATTGCATCCATTCTGTAGGTAGCTCTGGTAGGAGTCCCATCTAAATGTAAATGTGAACGATAGGGAGCTATGCCGAGAGCAACTAGAAGATCCAAATTTTGAACTTATGGTAGAAAGGAAAGCAGCAAGAAAGTGTACACCAGAAGGGGTGGTTATTGCTGACAAAAGGCCAGAGCTCAAGGCATTTTGGGCCCAGCGGAACTCGCTTCAGACAACTAAAGGAATTTTGAGGAAAGTTTGGGAAAGCCCAAAGATGGTAAGCTGGAAGTGCAGAAACTAAGGCTGGACAAGAAGCGAGTGCACGAGATTTTCAAGAAAATTCATGATTGAATTGCAAACGGATATCTGAAAGAGAGTCAACCCCTTTGCTTGGAAAATTTTCGAAACGACGTCGAAGGTTATAAACGAAGGTGCTGTGAATCTTGTATGAAGCTTCAAAACGTAGCCAGGATTTCTGGGACTAGCCAGGGACAGCCTCGACTTTTTATATATTTTACCTTTCAGTTATTGTCAAGGAAAAAACAATTAAAGGTACAACAAAGTAACGTAGGTTACGTTCAAATTTAGGGGAAGTACACGATTTAGTTTTGACAGCATCAAGTTGAAATTAAGTGGAAAGTTCTGGAAATGTTCAGGATTCTGATGAAAGGGCAGTTGAATTTTCGGTTAAATAATTTCTCACACAGAATACGTAAGGTATTTGAGATAATAATTATTAATTTAATATTAAGATAAACGTATGGGTCACTTTCTGCAACATCGAGAAGTTTAGTCTTTCCCAATAATTTCAATCCTCGAGTTTTTTCGCTGAGGTTTCAACTTCAAGATAAGGTCGTGTGACAAAGAAAAGTGTTTTTTACCGTTTGAATAAAGGAGATGGGCGAAAATTTGAAAAATGGTCCCAGATATAGGTGTAACAACCTCTTTGACACAGTTGGAATATTTCAAATCATTTTTTTCAGAATAGAGAGCCTCCAAAACTTTCCAGATCTTATAGTTTATTTCTACTACAACAGCTGTAATCTGGAATGAAGCGGTCTTTGGTCGTTGATTTGTAAAAACCTCTCTGCAGAAACGTCTTAAATGTTAACGCAGAGAAAAATAATTTCAAGTCTTTCATAACAATAATAATTAATATCACCAAATCAGTGCCAATTAATACCTATCACCAAATCAGTGCCAAAAGCATTAGAAGTTTACACTGAAACTCCGGAAATAAAATCTTACTAAACATCATAAATAAGTCAACTTCTTTTACGACCAAATCAATGAAAAGCAAAAGCAAAGACATTCTCTCTAATTTCCAAATAGCTGCACGCGATCCTCCGCTACCACCGGAGACAGCACGGCTTCATTGATCGTAGGAGGCAAGGAGGCTATAAACAAGAGCATCCAGGCTCACGCACGCAACGAGGAGCCTGGACGATGGTGCCGCTTGGTACCAATGTGGATTAGATAAGGAATAGCGATCTAGATCTAACAGTCAGCAACTTACTATCAGCTACTAGGTACGTCAACTCGGTCAAGCTCTAACAGAGGCAGTAGGTTACTCCAAAAATCTTCTGCATTAACTAGGTGGGTACTTTGGTACCTCAGCTATGTACGGTAAGAAACAGCGCTCGACGGGATACTTGGTGCGGCCTCGCATAGGGGCTTTGCGCTCTGCTCTTTACTCTGTAGCTGCCGGATATCCTGCAGACAAAAAGAAGAAACTAAGGTAAGTTTCTAAATATCCAGCAATGGCTATTCTTATTAATTTTGTATTATAATACCATATAGGAATACCATTCCTCTTCAAGTATGCACAGAAGATTCAAATGGCTATTCCTTGATAAATTTAATAGGAGGGAGAGTTTCATAAAAAAATCGAGCCCCCCCTTAGGAGTTACAGCCTCTTAAAATGGGATAAAATAATAACATATATCTATTTTTACGTAGGTAATATCATAATTTTAATTACCCCGGTTCCCTAGAAGGGGTTGAACCATAACATCCTTTTTAGGTTTTTTTACAAAAACTTGTTTTTTTATAAATTTTATAAATCATATTTTTTAGGCCCAATTTATGTAAAATTATTCTTTTTTTTATAAATTCGCTGGAAACTTAATACTTACCTACTTTTGCAATAAAAAATAAAATCCGGAGGCTTGAAATTATATATTTTTTTGCATTTTTATCAAAATATCAATACAGGGTATTATTCATGTTCTTGTATAATTTTGTAATATTAATTAAAACTTAATTAATTAATAACTTACTAAAATTAATTAATTTAATAATTTATGCAAATCCCCTTTTTTAATGTTTAACTAAAAAAAATATATCTTAAGAAAAAAAGTTATCGTAAAAAAAACTCTGGGGGCTTCTCTATTTTTGTTGGTAGTTTTTGATTGTCATAGTTTTTTTTTTTAATCTCAAGTCACGTCAGAAAAAAACAGATAAATGTGAATTTTCACGTTATTTAAGGGGAACCTAAAGGGAATCTTGTGAATTTTTTTTTGTGAAAATTTATCGCGTGAATTTTCTGTACTGAATAATTAAGTGAAAATTTATAATCAAATAATAATTATATTAGGAGAGTAATTTTTCCAATGGGGCAAAGCTTTTAATTGTTGGTAAAAATGTTGGGGTAGGTTAGAGAGACCGAAAATCGAATAATGACTAAGCAACAGAAGGCATCATTTCACAAAGAAATTTATTGATTTTCTATGCTCTACATTACAAACAATTCCCACTTTACAAAGACATTCCGATTTAGTGTTCGCGCTTTACCACAGTGCACCTGTCCACTTTATGGGATCCTCGATTTCACGGTAGTGTTGCACCTGTCTAAATACTTCCTCAATTTAAAAATAATTTTACTCCAAAACTCAGGTAAATAAAATATATGCATACTTAATTATTTATTAGAAACTACTCAAGACTTGAAATCGTTCAGTTTGATGAACTGCAACTCTTTCCACTCAAACAGTTCAAGCCAGATTTAGAAAGTAATTTTTTAGATTATTTTTTTGAACTGGATAAAGTAATTTCTTAATTACTAAATTTCTTAAATTTTTAATTTCTTGCACGATCATGTGCTACTAAAAATATTTTGCACGTAAAAATTAATGTTTTCAGCCGTCAGTATAGAATCTCTGCATAAATGATGGATATTATGAATGTTACACGTGTTTCGATTCTTTTAAAGTAGCATCTTCAAACATATGTAAATGAATAAAATTATTTTTTAATAATTTTATTCAATTACATATGTCTGAAGATGATACTTTAAAAATAGCGAAACACGCGTAATTTATAATATCTATCAGTATACGGTAGAAATTTTAAAACATAGTGTTTTGGTTATCATCTATCATTTTGCATAAGTCCCCATATCTGCTATTGGTAGGTAAGTTAGTAGGTCCGGTAAGTAGGTCTAGGTACCTAGGTACAGAGCGTCGCCTATAGGAACTACAAAATCTGAAAAGTTAATAGGGCTGCTAAGTTTAGAGATGAATTTTTTCAACATTTTCCAATTGGTCCGAGAAGACTGTTACACTTGTCCCTACCTGAACATTAAAAAAAAATTGACCAATTCTTCTATAGGGTGTTAACTACCAACTGTAGTCCAAAATAAAGGAGGTGATTCTACGACTTATTCTAAGAAAAAAGGTTCCTATTAAAATGGGTCCGCAAACGCACCGTTTTCGAGATAATGTTCAATAAAATGTTTATTTCTTACTTTTTTTGCGATATCTCAAGAACCGTTTGAGCTACAGGCTCTAGCTTTTGTACAGATTTTTACATTAATAATTACATTAATAATAGCTACTTTTAACGCTCCAAACTAATGTTCTAAGATATGCCAGTGGTAGAGATTTTAGGGTTGCGTAATTTCACCCCCCCCCCCTAACTTTTACGGCACTGGAAAAATTATGTAATTTTTTTTGTCATTTTCAGAGCACCTTTCAAAGTGCCAATGTTTTTTACACAAAAAAGTACTCCTTGTCAAAAGCTGTAGAAGCCACTGTTCTGGAGAAAAAAAGGCATTTTTCGGTCAAAAACGTACAGAATTCAACATGAACAGAAACAGAAATGAAACATACTGAATAATAACGAATTATTATATCAATAATTATTATTATATCAGAAAGCATTATTGTTTTTTAGAAACAGAAATGTATTTATTTTATATTATTTATTATGTTTCTAGACGAAGTTGAAAACAATCTGGCTACAAGCACATTTTGAAACTAAATTTTTTGTTCATGTTGAATTCTGTAATTTTTTGATCATAAAATGTCTCTTTTTCTCGACAACGGTGGCTTCTACAGCTTTTGACGAGGACTACTTTTTTATGTAAAAAACATTGGCACTTTGAAAGTTGCTTTCAAAATGACAATTTTTCCAGTGCAGTAAAAGTTGGGGGGGGGGGGGTGAAACCCTTACGCAGTCCTAAAATCTCCACCACTGGCATATCTTAGAACATTAGTTTGGAGTCTTAAAAGTAGCTGTTATTAATATAAAAATCCGTCAAAATCTGGAGCCTGTAGCTCTAACGGTTCTTGAGATATCACAAAAAAAGTAAGAAAAAAACATTTTTTGAACACCCTGTATCTCGAAAACGGTGCATTTGCGGACCCATGTTAATAGGAACTTTTTTTCTTAGAATAAGTCGTAGAATCGCCTCCTCTATTTTGTACTAGTTGGTAGACAACACCCTGTATTTACAAGGTGACGAAAAAAATGTTTTTGGTATTTCAGTGGTTAAAAAAAAGCACTTTAAGAAATGTTAAAAAAGTTAATAATTGCACTGTTACGAAAATTAAATGAAATAAGACTTTGCAAAAGTCTTTGAAAATGTTAACCGTAACTGCAAAAGGAAATAGAAGTTCAATAATATGCATATTTGTGACCCAGAATTTCCAACTTTGATGACCTCCTGTGGCACCGTGAAGACGTTTAGAGCATTATTGTATTAAGATTTTTTACTCAAAATAGTCCAAGGAAGGTCGCCACGTGTAGCTCTTACACTTATACCTGGACACCCTGTATAATCCCAAAGTATGTATTGTCGACTAAGGCCCGTATTCATCAATAAATATAACCCCTGGGGTTATATTTTGGAACATGTCATTGGTTTAAAATTCGTAGCGTTCGTAGGCTTTGAGCATTAGACCAATCAGCTGTCAGGAAATTCAAAATATAACCCCAGGGTTATATTTTGAAGTTTGATGAATACGGACATAAGAGATATAACGAAAAAATCTAATTGTTAAACTGTCATATTTTATGACTTCAACAATATTTCAATAATCCAAAAATTGATAAAATGACAGAAGTCGTTTCGTTATATCTCTGGTCCAACTATACCTATTAATAAATAAAGATAACAGTTCAAACAACAAAGCATACATTATTTTATACTTTATACGCCCGCCGGGCTTTTTGTCTACTTTACGGCCCGCTAGTCGTAAAATCATATAGTTTCCGCCATGGTAACTAATAAGACGTAAACAACCAATTTTGATTCAATTGTGCGTAAAATTTATTTTCGCTAATCCGATTCCACCGCTTTCTTCTCTGAGGCTCCACTTTTAAGATAAACTTGTTATTTTGAAAGTTGACAAAAATAACAGTTACGATAGGAAAACAAAATAGTGTATTTTTTATTAAAAAAAATACATTTTAGATTAGATTTATCATGCAAATGAAGGAGATGGGTGAAAAACTAAGTACACCACTCCGAAGTACAATAATAATAGATGTAAAAATTATTATAAAAACCGCTTTAATTTAGTTTAAATATTCCTGACATTTTTTCAGAATAGGAAAGGGAGCCTCGAAACGTCTCAGATTTTAAAGCAGGTACCTACTTATAGGTATTTTACACGATGCCTATCGGACAAAGGAGAACTTGTGCAAAATCCGATTAGTAAAACGTTAAGGTGTAAAAATTTGCCATCGAAAAAAAATCAAAATAATTTTTTTAAGGTATACTTACACTCATATTTTGTCAATTTTTCGGTGGCCGTTTTGATCAGCTTTTATTCTTATTAGGATTCCTTATTATGGTGTTCTTTAATGACATGCTAATATTTCAGGATACGATTCCTTAAATCATTTTATGAAGAAAATTTAATATGAACACATGTCCGCAACGGCTTAAATATTTTTCTACGGGGTGTTGAATTTTTGTTTTTTAAGAGTTATTTTTTATTATCTCCGAAAGTAGCTTACTTCCAGAAATAATTGGAGATAGATAAATTTAAAAAGATAAATTTTGTAAATAAATAATTTATATAGTATTCTTATAGGAAATTTTTTATTTCTGAAAGATCCAAAAGACATCAGTAAAAACTAAAAGGTATCAAATTTTACGTCGCTAAGGTGACCCTACTTTAACGACTTGAGTGAGTATAAAAAAATTTAAATCATTTTTGTAATTGAAACTTTCTTGTGAAAATGCAGGATTCTAAAGAAAAATTAATAAAGAAACTAAATTGTCGAGATGCCATTATATTCTTTAATTTACGTCTATTTTTCTTTATTTTGTCTAATCTCTGAATATAATATTAAAATTTTTATATACAGGGTGTTTACTGTAAGGTTGGCCAAATTTCACAGGCTGATTCTTCGGACTAAAATTAACAAAAAATTTCCCATTAATGTGTGTGACCGGAAATGCACCGTTTTTGAGATACGTGTCCGAGAAATATTATTTTTCCAGGTTTTTTGAAGATATCTCGGGAAACATACGAGATACAATGTTCAGCTCTTATTCACACTATGTGCTCACTAATTCCCTAATTTTCGACGTAAAATAAAGGTTTTTAAAAAAATCAGTGGCGTAGATTTAGGGTATTTTGAGGGTTTCGACCCCCTAATTTCTACGCCACTGGAATAAATGCGATTTTAAGCAGCGTTTTAGAACCACCAATGTTTTCTACACCAAAAAGGTACTCTTGGTTAACGGCTCTAAAATGGACCGTTTCCGAGAAAAATGGCATTTTATGACAGAAAACATCACTTTTTTATCGATTTTTCAACAGCATTTTGGAAAAATGAAAGTACGAGTAAAGTGAAAACTTATTCCTATAATAATTATTATTATTGTTTTCTCTCATAAAATGACATTTTTCTCGGAAACGGTTCACTTTAGAGCCGTTAACCAGGAGTACCTTTTTGGTGTAGAAAACATGGGCGGTTCAAAGGGGCTACTTAAAATCGTATTGTTTGCACCGTACAAAAACGGTGCATTCCCGGACACACGTTAATGGGAAGTTTTTTGTTTCTTTTAGTCTGAAGAATAAGCCTGTGAAGTTTGGCCAGCGTTACAGTAAACACCCTGTAGATAAGCCTTGGTGAAATCGATTCTACCTTTACCTGAACAAAGCACCTATAAATCATTAGATAATTAGATTAAAACATTGAAGATTCACTTCATCAATTTCAGTTCCTTCACTTTATTTGATAGTTAAAAACAGTTCATGGAACTTCAGAATCAATTAAAGGTACTTCTTGCCCGAGGTTGATTAAGGTGTTTATTTCAACTTTTTGCAGAATCACTTGGTAAGCAAAAACGGAAGAAAACTTGACTCACATCTTTGGCTGTCATTTGGTATACCTACATTTTATAGATATAGATATAGAATAGATATCGAGCTGCATTCAGGCGTACGAATAGTATGTCGTATCTTTGCAAATATAGGAAACTGAGATCTGAAATTAAACTTACGCCCGTATTCACAAACGATAATTTCCTAAATAATTACGTAATCAAATATCCCCATCTCATTCCATTGCGAAAAAACTGCATATCTCCATCTCACTCATTTAAATAATTACGTAATTATTTAGGAAATTATCGTTTGTGAATACGGGCATTAGGGTACAGAGTGCATATTTGGACTATATTGATGGCATACAGAACGGAATTAAATCTGAGCCTAAGAGTTTTTGGAAGTTCGTTCAGAGTAAAAGGGGTAAATCTAGGATTCCAAAGATAGTATTTGATCCTGAAGGGTTGGCTCATGAGAGCCCTCGTGATGTAGTTGACAGCTTTTCTGCGTATTTCAACAGTGTATACTCGTCTTCTAATGAGGATGTCGGCGGTGTTCATCATCGGACTTCTGCGGGTTCTTCTTTGCATGTGCAGGTTCCTATGTTGTCGTTTGAGCAGGTCGATAGAGCCATGCGAGGATTGAGGGATGTTAAAACGGCTGGCGCTGACCAGATTCCCGCTTTTTTGGTAAAGGATTGCAGATCCGCTTTCCGTGAACCTCTGCTGACATTGTTCAATTTGTCTCTGAGTACTTCGACTTTTCCGAGTAATTGGAAGGTAGCTAAAATATGTCCAGTTCTAAAGAGTGGCGACCCTGCTCTTGTATCTAATTACAGGCCGATATCAATTTTAAATAATTTTGCGAAGATATTTGAGATGTCGGTGTACGCGTGTATTTATCCTGCAATTAAGCAGTCTTTAGCTCCATGTCAGCACGGATTTGTTGAGAAACGCTCGACAGTCACAAATTTAATGTGTTTTACGCAGTTTGTTGCGAATGCTCTGGATGATCAGGGGCAGGTGGACGTGGTGTACACCGACTTCTCGAAGGCCTTTGATCGAATAAACCACTCTATACTTTTGGTAAAACTGGAGCAATTTGGCTTCTGCACTAGTTTACTGTCTTTCATCCAATCCTATCTTTTGGACAGGCAACAATATGTGTTGTACGGTGGTCATTGTTCGCGGCCGTTCTCTCCCACATCTGGCGTACCCCAGGGTTCTAACCTGGGACCGCTCTTATTCTTGTTATTCATCAATGACATTTCTAATGTGATAAATTCTCACAAGCTGCTTTACGCAGATGATTTAAAGATATTTTCTGTAATTGGCAGTCACGACGATGCCCGGCGCTTGCAGGATTCTATTGACAGGCTGGAGGATTGGTGCGTGAGCAATAGTCTCCAAATGAACATGAGTAAATGTCGAGTAGTTACATATACTAAGAAAATGACCCCAATTGTATTTGATTATTCCTTTGACTCTTTGACTTTTATTCGTACTAATTCCATAAGGGATCTTGGTGTCACTTTCGATAGTACTCTTTCTTTCGCTGAGCATATTTCTCAGATAACCAAATCATCCATTAAAATGCTGGGTTTCATGAACAGGAGTTGCAGAGATTTCAATAATACTCTTTCTCTAAAGGTCCTTTTTTACTCGTACGTAAGATCTAAACTGGAGTATTGTAGTGTTGTGTGGTCACCCCATTATCGTTGTCATGTCGATCAGTTGGAACGCATTCAGAGAAGGTTTCTGAAGTTGCTGTATTTTAGGGTAAATAAATATTATCCTGCCAGAGGTTTCGATCACGGTATGTTATTGGATCAGTTTGACTTCATTTTGCTTGAAAAGCGTCGAAAACTTCTTGCTGTGAAATTTTTGTATGGTCTCTTCCACAACCGTATTGATTGCTCTGATGTGCTGACTCTGTTTGGTCTTCATGTCCCACGCATGAACTCAAGGAACGTTTCCACCTTTGCTTTAAGAGCTGCAAAGTCCAATGCGCTGTTGAAATCACCTGTGTACGTGGTGTCGGTCTGCTTTAATCAGTTGTCCGGGCTTTGTGATTTGTTTGGGGATAGCCTTGCTCTGATGTGATGAGGACGGCTGCTCAGACTTTTTGACTTTTTGAGTTTTTGATTTTTTTTGCAAACTTGTTAAATTAAGTTGTTTTTTATTTTTCTTTTATCATTTAGGAGATGCATGTCAGTTGTGCTATTCATTCATTCTATTCAATATATTCGTTTTATTCATTGTAGTTTATTCATTTTGTAGTTTGTTTTTTTTTTTGTAGTTTTTGGCTTATTATATGTATAGAATCTCTACAGTTTAGTATATATTTTAGTTGATAATTTATAACTTTTGTCCTGTAATTGGAATTATTCTGTTGGGCAAATAAATTGTTATTATTATTATTATTATTATTATTATTATTTTCAAAATTGATTTGGATAAACTTGCAAGGTAACTAATTGGTTCTCTCTCTCTCTCTCTCGCTCGGGGAGTTGTAAATGAAAACTCAACTAGATGAAAATTTTGGAGTTGCTATTGGAGGAAGTCACGGCAGACATAAGTTGTTAAAAATAACTTCAAGAGTCTTTAGAAATAAACGCATAGCATCCGAAGTTGAAAATTACAGGAAGGTCGATATTGTTTGGTTATTGTAAACGGAAAAGGCATTTATCTATGTATTTAATAATCGACCGAGTAATAATAATTAGAATGTTAGTGTCATATTTAGGTACTCATGTCGAAATGTGATTGTAGCGAAGTTTTTTTTTATTTGTTAGAAAAATGCCTCGACGTCAAGGCCATTGGCATTTATGTACAGTAGCGTGTTAACATTTTGGTGGGTATTTTCTACGTTAAGTATTTATATATTACATTAATATTGTACTCCATAATATGCTTACACTTTATAATACACATACACACTTTAGTCTACACTAACTTTATATTTCTTCATAAAGATTCGCCTGCTTCAGAAAGTTGGGGAGTTTTTCGGTTTTGTTGGGGCTTATAGCCAATATGTTCTCTAGATTGTTGTCGAGTTGGTGTATGCTCCGTTGAAAGTGTATGCCCGTTGGAATTTCGGGCAGTGGATAAGTATGTGTTCTATCGTTATTTGGACTTCGCAAATATCGCATGTTGGTGGTGGTTGTCTGACCATTAAATGGGCGTGTGTCAGGCGAGTGTGGCCTATTCTGAGGCGTCTGAATTTGGCTTGTTCGGTTCTCGTCATGGGGGGAAGTGGGGTGGGCTGTATCGTAGGTTCTATTTTGTTTAATTTATTGCATTGTCTTGACCAGTACTCTTGCCATATGGTTTGACACTCGTTTGTGAAGTGGGCTTTTAAGTCGTAGTTAAGTTGGAGGCTTGTGTCTATAGGGTGGTTAATTGCTGTTGGAGGCGGCTTCTTTCGCTTTCTTGTCTGCAAGTTCGTTTCCCTGTATGCCTATGTGGGATGGCACCCAGACAATGATGACAGTTTTGCTAGTATTTGTTAGCTCATTATTTAGCTCTCGTATTGTTCTGCTCAGGGGGTTCATGTTGTCGTCAGAGGTTATGGCTTGGATTGCCGACAGGGAGTCCTTGCAAATGACGTACTTGTTTCTTCCTGTTGTGTCTTGTTTAATGTGTTGGAATGCTCTCTGAATCCCATAAAGTTCCGCAGTATGTGTGCTAGAGTAATTGGGGAGTCGATAGGTGAAGGTATTTGCCATATCTGTCACAGCGCACGCTACTCCGTTCACGGTCCTCGATGCATCCGTGTACATATAACACAGTCAGGTTCGTATATAGACAGAAGGTTGAGCCAGGAATGCCGTATTATTTAGTCTATTTTAGGGATCTTTATTTGCCAGGGCGGAGTTGCTGATGGGAATCTTATGGTGGTATTGGAGAGGTCTACGGTTCCTTTGAGTTGTTGTAACTGATATTGGAAAGATGATGGGGTGTGTATGCGATTGCTGTAGGTTAGTTGAAATCACTGAAATATTAACGGTAGGAGTAGCGATTTGTTGGGATGATGATAGCGAAGTTAGTCGAAATTTTAGAAAGTTATTTTGCGGGAACGACTTATTGCTTCAAAAGATAAGATAATGGAGTTAGACGCGTGAAGAATTTTTTTTCGAGCATAGGGTAAACGAACCATCAAAACCACTTGATCATCGACATTACCTAATAAGGAGTTTGTTCTTTCTTTATTAACTTTACATTAAGTGTCACTTCAGGTTTGTCTCGTTCGACCAAATTTTCCCGACGTCGAAAGCGCGAATATTCCACATGGCTTCTCCCGCTTTGCGCTTCAAGAACCGTCCCTTCGCACTGAACAAAGTCGTTGAAGTTATACAGGATATTTTTAATAAAAAGGTCGTTGAAATTCATTTCTACCTTTACCTCGAGAAAATAATTCATTTTTCATCTTTTTAATACTTTAATAAGGTATTCATAGAGAAACTTCAACGAGTGCGTAATGCGTTACATATTTTAGTTAGAAAAGTATTCTATCGCTTCACTCTAATATTTTATGTTTTAAAAAATGATTCGCTAATACTGTTAAATTTTAAATTAATATAATTTTTTTATTTGATTGTTTTAATCACAAACGATTCCGATGAGAAAGACGCAGGAGACTATTTTCATGTAGAAATAAAATAATCAGGACATTCGGAAAAATAGCCACATGGCAGAATATCAGTGGCGTACGACTTTTTTTTTGTAAAGAATATCAAAGGACATTTTTGCAGGGAGGAGCAATATAATAATTTTTCTAAATAAAACATGTGGTTTTATATCCTAGTAACACATACCAAAATTGAAAAAATGTCTTAACTACTTTAGGAGATAATAAAATGGTCGATTCAAAGGACTCGGCCTAAATTCTCAATATCTCCTACTTACCGATTCTGCATCTCGGCAAGTGAATCACAGTTGAGGCAACAACTTTTTCACATGCACAGTGCTTTGCGAGATATTGCGAGGGAATTATTTTGGGGAGAGAAATTGATTGAGACAAAGTCATGAGTGAATGTAGGGAAAAACGATACCAGCTTTGTTAGTGCTGACTAATGGGTAAGTAGGTACCTACCTTTGATTGAATCGCAGTGGTATCTCCTAAGTCAACGACGTAGCTACGGGTTGATTCCAGAAATACGTGGGCATCGGAGACGGATGCATCTAACAATGGCGAAAGAGCGCCATAAGGTCAAATTAAATGTTCAACTTTCTCCGTAGACGTACCTACTCCAAGATGGACACCTACCCTCTACGTAAGCCGAACCAAGTTGACGTCGCCTATCGTGACGCAGTCGCCCGGCTCAAAGTACTACTGGCTGACAGTTACACCTACCAAGTGAGGCGACCTTTCCGAGAGCTGGACAGTGCCGGCGAGGAGACTGACAACCAGTCCATGCTCAGCGGTGGCAGCAGGGCTTCCCACACCTCCCGTCTGCCCAGACCCTCCATGTACTACAACTATCCTTCCAAGAAGTATCCCTGGTATCTTGGTACTGGCCGGTATGTTACCCAGGATAGTGACAAAGCAATTAATACGTAAGTAAACCTCATAACTTGTGACGCCATAAAGTCCTGTTTTTTTATGTGTGTGCTTTACTGCTGTTTCGGGTATATAAACCAAAATTTGGATCACTAATTAAAATTCTAATTACGGATGCAATAAAATAGGTTAAAGTGAGTACTGGTGCACAAAGTCACTGCGATTACAATAATAATTGGGGAACTAATAAAAAATTTAATTAGGTTCTGAGATCTACGAGCTTCACGATCAGTGAACTTCTTGTGACTGCCGCGGTATATTGCGTACTTTGTACTTCGTCCTGCGAAAGGACGAATTCTTCTGCTGATATCCTTTTGTAACCTTATTGTTTACTAACAGGTGTTGTGGGTACACAGCCCATAATAAACACCCGCACGAATATAAGCCTCAACCTGTGGGATTTTCAAGTTTTTTTTTGGTGGGTTGCCACACACCGTTCCAAATTAGGAATTCGTTGACACCTCATGCAGTCACCGTATCATTCACCCTAAGCATTTTAAATCCGCCTCTCAGTGCTCGATCTCCTCTTTCAATCTAGGAAACTGGTAATTTGACGCCTACGTTACATCAGTCGGTATTAAAAAATGTCCAGGCTCTCGAATTCATACAAATGAAATAAAAAATTTTCCCGAAATTTTGGTTTATGATTGCAAGGACGTTTCAGTTTTACAATCAAACAATGTTGCAATGTAGATATATTGCCACTTTAGGATAGCAGGTTCCCCCTTCCGTCTACACCTATAACAACAATCCTGTCCTAACCAGGACCGGCATCTCGCAATGAACGACGATAGGTAGAAGCTATATAGGTAGAAGCCTGTAGAAGCTGTTATAAGTAATGACCTTACTAAACCACCTTCCAGAATTGATTTTAGGAGAATGGTCGAAGACAAATGTCCTTTATGTCAAAAAATTTCTTAATAAAAGAATTTTATGAAGAAATAAGTAGAAGTAACAATACACACGTTGCAGATATTAGTATAAAAATTTGGATACCAAAAATTTATTCAAATACCTATGCTAGTTTGTGTTATATTTTACCTGATTCTGTTTTTGTCGGCTTTGATTTGTAAGTTTTTTTTTTTAATCGTTATTCATTTTAGGCATCCTGTAAAATATGACCGTTTATATGGAAACACCGCACCTGAACTATTAACATTCATTGACAGACAAGAAGAATACATAGAACAGTTAGAAAAAGATTCAAAAACTTGCAAGGTAAGACATTTATAAACAGTTTAGTTCTGAGCAATTCTGGATCGTAAAGTGGGATTACTTAGCTCATCTATTATCATTAAAAAAACTTGTAAGATAGGATAGTACTTGACTATGAAAAAAAACATATGTTTTTACACCATATAAGTAATCACAAGACTTTACGATCCAAGATCAGCCGAAACTTCTTGACCCTTCGATCAACAATTGCTGCACACACCATCATAGCATACCTACACCTACCTACCTCTAAGTTAGTTAATTATTGTTTAAAATAATAATTAGAATAAACAAGGATCTTCAATTTTTGCCAGGATGAACTTTCTACACTTCTAGACAAAGTAAGAGAAGTGATATCAGAAAATGAGCATCTCCATGCCAAGCAAAAAGAACATTTGGTAAAATCAATGTTTGACCACTTTGATGGTGAAAATGTTAGTGTGGCAGACAGTGACTACAAACGCGTACGTAGTAATTTCTTTGTTTTTTCGATGTTGAATTATGTCCAGTTGTTATAAGTGATTTCTTTGATTTATGATAAAAGATCTAAAGTACCAAATAGTCCGTGGGTGTGGAATGATCGAGAACCAAAACAACCTCGCCAAAGCAAAAAAGGAATATGTTTGTGAGATCGCTCTTTGCAAAAATCAGGTTTTTGTTCTTTGTAAGTGACGCCAAAATAACCCAAAAAGAGGTGGAAAATTTGACCCAAAAATAGGTTTTTGATAAATATCTCAAAAACCGGTAAGAATTCATTAATAGGATTTTCGGCTCTCGAAAGGACATCCAAACCATCCGTTTATATTACTACCTACTCTTATCTCTCGTAGTTTCAGCGCAAAACAGAAATTTAAGTACTAAAAATAATTGTAAGCAAAATTTCTCTCTCTCTTTCATTTTTCAATCCCTAAAATATGGAGTGCATTCATATTTGATCTCCAGCACCAAAAATGTCACCGTTTCGTCAAAAATTGCGATATTAAAAAAATTGAAATTCGTCTAATTTTAACCCCCCAAAACTACAGCCTAAAATGGCCACTTTTCTACAGGCTGTTCCTAAATACCAGGTTCATACGAATGAAGGTAATTCAATGGCTTCGTTACCGATCTACTGGGTATTGAAAATTGAAGAATTGGTCAAACTTTAGTCAAACGGTTCAAACGGTTTAGTCAAACACAGGGCCATCCCAGCTTAAATTTTTAACAAGCAGTGCCGACTAAACTGTCAAAATTAATGGAAATGAGAAATGATTTAAAAAAGCCAGAGCTTGTTTTACCGTTTTAAAAATTTGAATTTCGTCTAATGAATTAGAGGTACGTGAAGTTGGCCCGAAAAAAATTCGGTCTGAGTGGTAAAACATCCTAATCGATTGTACAACGTATGACCACGTTTTACCACCAATTATTTTCGTTTTACCACCTTTGGTTTTTTTTATGCGAATTTTTTTATTTTCGGGCCAACTTCACAAGCCCGAAAAAAACGCGGGCCGGGTGGTAAAACGCACCATTCGATCGCCCATCGTAGGACCACGTTTTACCGCCAACTCATTTTGCTTTACCACCTCCAGAAAAAAAATTTATGGAATAAATAAGTCGTACCTTAGCGGATACATAATATGTGGTAACTCGGAGCAAGTTTACGTGGCTGTAAAATAAAAACGATGACTAAGTGGTGGTTAAAAATCGTTGTACAGCTTTATACTAGCCCAGGAAAAAGTTTTCCCAGCCCTCATTTTTCATTTATCACCCCCACAATCACCGCCGCCGGTCTTTATGTGCATTATGAAATTCGGGCCAACTTCACAAGTGTTAAATTTCCTGAAGGGTTAATTCCAGGTGATCAAAAACGTTTTACCAGTATATATCCACCCGAGAAAACGTTTTACCACCCCTCAGTTTTCATTTAAAACCCCCAATAATTTCTTTTTTTTTATTGATAGCGGTTGCAGATGAAAAAGAACCATAGGATACTAGAAATTTTCTAAATGAAACATAAAATTCATGTTGTATTTTATAATTCACCAGCGGCACATCGCAAAAAAGTTCAAAAGGAGAAATGGGGGCTAAATTGGAGAAATTAAGGGAAAAAAATCTCCTTGTAAATTTCACAACTGTTTGTCATGTCCAATGATGTAAGCCATACAGCGTAACTTATATTCCAAATTTGAGCTAAATATCCCAAAAATCTATGGTAGTTACACACAAAATACAATTTTTTTAATTTCATCATCCTCTGTAGATCGGTAAAGAAGCGGTTGAGGACCTATGTTTATATGAAGTTTTAGCATAAAGAAGCCAAAGAATTGCCTCCTTTCGTATGCACCTGGTATTTAAGAACACTCTGTATATTAACACCTTTTGGATAAGTTATGCATCAGAACAGCGTGAAAACTTGTTTCTATTGTTATTTTCACCCCCCCCCCCCTTTCAATCGTTCATGTCGTTCATGAATTTTGCATTAGTATTTTTTTTTGCAAATTCAAACAAGTTTGAATGTTGTCAAAAAAGTGTATCTTGATTCCCGAAAATATTAATTCTCTTATTATACAGGGTGCACCATATATCCTTTTCTATATTGCTATCTCCTGAACGTTAAGTGATATGTATGTCGGTTAAATTAGAGAAAAAATGCGCAGTTTTGTGGCCATCTCGAATCCATCAAGAAATGCAAGATATCTTTAACGGCTCCTGAAATATCCTGAAAAAACTGAAAAATCGAGATTTCTTATTTTTGCCATATCTTTCTTATTATTAAAAATTAATCAATAATTTTTTGTAGGCTTACATATAATAAATCGTCAAGAGCTACCCATCTGTCATTACAAAAATTTTCAATCCGACTAGATCCAAGAGTTTTTACAGTCAACTTTCGTTTTTCTTATGGCCCCCATATTATTTTTTTATGTCGTTCGATATGAAAAAAATAATGGAAACCAAAAATTAATAAACTTAAAAAAAAATTTAATTTTTATTCTTCTTTTTTCAAAGGAAAACCTGAAAAAAATCATCGAAAAAAAAAACATTTGTAAAATACGCTGAACTAGTGCTTGCCGAAATAGTGGTTTTTTTAATTTATCTATGAAATTCGGTTTAAAAAGTTGTCTTTTTTGTAAAGAAAAAAGAAGAATAAAAATTATAATATAAACATAAAAAAATAATATGGTGACCATAAGAAAAACGAAAGTTGACTATGAAAACTCCGGGATCTAGTCGGCTTTGAAAATTTTTGAAATGTCAGATGGTTAGCTCTTGCCGACTTATGTAAGCCTACAAAAAATTTCCAATAATAAAAAAGATATGGAAAAAAATAAGAAATCAGAGATTTTTTAGATTTTTCAGTTTTTTCAGGATATTTCAGGAACGGTCACAGATATTTTGTATGTCTTGGCTGATTCGAGATGGCCACAATATTGTGCTTCTTTGGACTTGTTTAATCGACCCTGTATCTGTTAGCGTTAGGAGATAGCAATATAGAGAAGGATAAATGGTGCACCCTGTATAAGCAATATCTAAAATCAAATCGTAATATCCTATGTACTAATTTGAAGGTTAAATTATGTGTACCCAAAAGACTAGAAACAATTAGAAAATATTAAGAATTTATGCTTATTAAGCCTCAACAAAAGGACGATTTTTGGTTATTTTATAAAAAAAATGAAAATTCAACGTATACCTAGGTATATCAGCAATTATTGGCGATTTTTTGGCCCTCATTTCTAGGAAACCTACATACTAGATAGACGACGGGTGATCAAAAGAACCTTTTTGAGATTTCTGGTCCTCTTTCGAATGCCGCAAACTACTTCCGGAAATCTGCAAATGTTTCCGAGATATTTCGCAAAAACCCATGCATTTTTGGGTAAAATTTCGATATTTTTGAACCATATTTATCCATTTTTGGGCCACTTAGCCACTTCTTCGAAGAACAAAACACCATTCTCTGGCACAGCGCCCTTGAAGCATATAACTTCCATTATTCATGTCGTTCGACGGGGTTACTTTTGGGTTCGAAAGATAAAAAAAGACCTTCTACATCCGGGCTAAAACAGTTGCGTAAAATCAGTTTGTGTAACAACACGACGGATTGCTAGGTACTCTTAATTAATAATGTATAATAAATCTGCAGTAGGTAAGTCAGTTTGTTTCAATTTAAATGAATTTATCTGGATATATCTGAATATCTGAATATAAGTCCAGCGAAGACTGTGGCAGCCCAGTCGTCTACAGAAAGAGAGCTACTAGGCCCAGTACTGGGGGCTTTAGTAACTCGTATAAGTTACTAGCAAGGTGTAAAAGGGCCAACTTGTACCACCGGAGGTACATTTTGCAAATATGTATAAAAAATAACACATAATAAACATAGGTATAGGTACATGTAGGTACTTATGTCTATAAATGATAAAAAATAACATTTTTATAGAAAGAAAAAAAATTATAAAAACACGTCCCTAAAGGATTTTGACTTCAGACCACGTAGTCGCGAACATGTTATTAATGTTGTTAGATGTCATGAGTTCTTCTAACATGATGGAGAGCTATGTATTTCTATTTTTAGAAATCCATATTCGCGTATTGTTTTTTTATTACTTATACTCACAAAATTAAAATTACTGCCCAGATATGTCGGCATTTTCTCTGAACTCTAACAGAGTTTCAACCCACCCTTGGAAAATTTGAGAAATTTCGTTTTCATATAAGCGCCTCTTACCCTTGTGTGAAGTTACCAATACTAAGGTAAAACAGAACTGCATTTATCAGCCGATCATTTTGCTGTGATGGCAGCGATGCTAGTGAAAATTTACTTACAGCAGCTGTAGAGAAAGTATTGTAGTGAAAGTATTATATATATAAGAAATACGTATACCGGCTCAGCCTGCCTGCATAGAAGTAGCAGGCTGTAGAATCCATCTATTGTTTTGCTAGGTTTTCTTCAGCGTTTATTGCTTCGGTTTATCAAAAATAAAAATCAGAAATTTGTTCTTTTTGTCGCTTATTTTCTTGTTATACGACTAGATCTATTGTTTTCGACATCTATGGCGTCATGCCTTTATTTTTGAACGCTTCTGGTACCTTAGAATCAAATGAATGCTGGACCAGAGATGAACCTTCTATCGCAGTAGTACGTCTTGCTCTCCGATTTATTTTGCCTGTCTAATATTAAGAACTCTCTCTATCTTATTCCTGTCAAGAATTTCCAGAATAGAATTACAACTCTTTTATCAACAAAAAATAGAATGATACGTGTGAAACGATTCCGTGATTCATCCTTGAAATATTGTCTGTATATTTTGAGGAAGCATTTATTAGGTCTTTTGGAGTAATTACAGATAAACAGTAGGTTAGGCAACAATAACTTACAGCTACAAATATAATATTGCGCCATATTCTGGTATACAAGGCCTTAATGTTACAAATCTGTTGAAGAGAGAATTTAAGCAAAAGGCGCAGGCGAGGAATTTGAAACCAGAATGAAAGACGCTTCAAATCTAGAAACCTTAAATTCTGTTAGATCAGTACTTAAGTCAGAATACCGATTGAATGAAAATATAAGAAACATTCAGTGACAATATAGTAATAAGTTGAATAATATGACAAATTTTGACAGAAATCAACTGCTTCGGATTTGAAACAACCCTTGTTTTTATGATCGTCATGGTTCAATTATGTGAACACCTGTTGCTGTTCTTTTGCATGCTTTGCTCTAGACCTTTATATCATTACTTTTTCTATAACATTTATCGTTCAATTTGAATAATTCAGATAAACACATCTCCTTTGAAATCTTACAAATCGTCGCTTCCATTAGAAGGACCCGCGATTGTATTTGAATCGAGGATTTCCGAATTAGAAGCCCAATTGACACAAGCCAAAATCGATCTCAGGAAAGCTTTAGAAGAAAACGAAAATTACAAGAAAAAACTTAGCGAAGGGAGTCCCCTAGTCTTGGACAATCCCGGATACGACACCTACAAGAAGCAAATCGATAATCTCTTAAGGTAACACTGGATTTAATGTGTATTTTTCGACTCAAGTATTTTTGTTATTCCAGAGAAAAAGAAATGCTGCAAGAGACTGTGGCAAAATTACAAAATTGTTTATCAAGACTAAGAGATAAAGAATTTAACACTTCTGATCAAGTAAAGAGAAGTTTAGATGTGGCAGAACAAGCACAATATGAAAAAAGCGCTGCTGAAATGGAAATAAGACGACTGAAAGATGAATTAGAAAGGCAGCACATGAAACTACGTGACGCTATAGCTGAACAGGTATTTATCAGACATTTGGGAATAAGTATATAATAATTTTTATTTAAATCATAATGGAGGCTCTATATTTACTCTTAACGCAATTGGCTGTGATCTACGTGAATTTTAAAGATGGACGCATCACCATTAAAAAGGAAACTTAAATACTGGTGTTCAACTATTGATTGAGGATCCTATCCAGAGAAGGATGCAGTATTGCACTCTCAACTTCTATATCTTCAGAATAACTTAAATTTCGCAACAACTGTTCATAGATAAATTTTAACATCAACTTATCTTTCTTATCTTTACGTACGGAGAACCGTCAATTCTATTTCAGACAAATCTTTCAACTAATCTACTTCTTCCTATAATTGGTCAAAGAGGTTATAACTTTCAACATAGTCGCTTTATGGATTAATATAAATGTAGAAAGTCTATATCAGATTTCTGAACTTGAATAAGAAAATTCTATAATCTTCGATTACATTCCTCACTAATCAATGAAGACTCGATAAAGCAGTTAGCAAAATGTTGAAGATCACATTCTTTACTTGTGTTCTTGTATTATAATATTTTATCATTCAGTCTCAGAGAATGATGTATTTTCAAATGAATCGTTTTATTTCTGATGAGATGAACATACACCATATCAAACTAAACATTGATAATTTAATGTACAGGGTCGTCGAGTAGTCGAGGAACGCAGCTCAGTAGAAAGACGTTATGCTCAACAAATCGAACAATTATCGAACGACTTGAGTGTCCAATGGGACACCGCGAATAAACTCCAGCTGGAGGTGGACAAACTTCGAAGAGAAAATGGTGATCTGAAGCGAGAATCGGCCCAGAAACAGGCGCTCATAGACGAAGTGAAGAAGGACTCCCAGAGCAAAATAAGTATGTGTATAGCTAGGAAATGTCTTGTTTCTGAAATTTGTCTAAACAGGTGCGCTTCCAGTGGCTTTGCAGTCAGACATCGGTATGAGCGGAGCAGAAAAGAGTTCTCTGGAGAATCAAATTTCAAATCTTCAGCTAGCCAACGACAGAAACGAAAGACAAACGAAACAAGAAATATCCAGACTGCAGGCTGAGTTACAGTCGTTGAGGCAAAGACTGGACAGGGCTGATGCTGATCTTATACATAGCAGAAGAGAAAATATCCGATTGACCGAACAGATTGCTTCTTTGGAAAAAGAGGTGAGTTATAAATTGTATGTTCTATGGTAAGTAGAATTAGAATATTATCTCAAAACGTATATGCAGGGTGGAACATTGAAAAAAATATAGAGGTATTTTCAAGTGACGTTGATTTTTTTACAATATACGGGCGTCACTGAGGACTCACCCTGCAAAATCAAAAAGGCTAAACTATTGATAAAAATTAATATTTTAAGTGATTCTTTTTGTTATTTAGTTGAAAATCGGGGCTGTTTTGGACGAAGAAAGAAGAAAGTCGAGTACAGGTGAAATAATGGCTTTACCTCCGCCCAAAGAAGTGAAGGACAATAACATTGCTTCCATGATTAGCAGCATGGAAGCCAAACACGGTACGTAGATGTTTGTGCTCTAACTATTCTGTTTCAGCACCAAAATAAATGTAAAGGCTCGCAACATATTGACCAAAGCAGAATCTGCCATGCAAAACAACGCAAACAATCTTAAATGAACACAAACGAACCGGAACAGCACATGATACATCTGGTACTTGACCGAGTTGTTTTCTTTGAAGTATCAACAACATTGAGCGTGATGCTTGTTTGTGTTCGTTTGTGTTTGTTATGACGCCCTTACTTATCCGTTTGTGTTCGCTACTTAGACGACTTGTTCGGGTTTGTTCTCATACGTCAGCTTTTCCAAAATCCTATCTACAACACCTAAACCATCAATTTAGATCCACCGTTTGGGATTGCGGAATTGATGATATCAGAATTAAAAAAATTGCTTCATGATCTAAAGCATGACTATGTGAATCTGCAGTTTAGACCTCTCACTTAGGGTAACTAAACTTGTTTTCTGCAGAACAGAAACTTTTACAGACTTTTGCCGGTTTTCTTCAATAAAATATCGTTGATCCTCAAGACCCTAATGTTCATAATAAACATGTTAAGCAGATGTATGTGAATACCAATTTGAATATGAATTATTCGAAGCCGCTGTACCTATTCCTTGACCTTGACTGATAGGATGGTAGGAGCTCTCGTTACCTGTTCTCTATTTGTGACAGACTGATGTGGAATAAACCGACCCAAACTGTTGTGGCCGCTGAGCACTCCATCACTATGTATGCAGTAGTTTGAGCTCTCCCCTGTTCAGTTTGATTGTTTTGGCCAGTCTAGACCAACTATGAACAGTTTGGCTTATCTGCTGCCTGGGACTCCTCTCCCAATATCCCAATACTTCTCTAAGATCTTTTGGATCTATTTCTTAATAGAATCGATTTGGAAGATGTTTCATCATACCACGCATAGACTTCTGCCAGTTCGTTACCCGACACTCAGGATTATTCAGGCACCGATAGATAGGTACACTCTGAACCAGGTTTTTGCCAACTTGTCTTTAGCACATTATTGAATCAGAAGTGGGCGGATCCTGGATCAACCCAGCACTTTCGTGACAGAATATACATAATTGTCTGCTCCATGACCTCTATTACTTCGCCAATTCTAGCTGCTTGTGGGGCGGCGTATACCTATGCTTAGTAAACTATCATGGTTGACCCCAGGGGAATTGATTTCGCCTATTCTTCATCCTGACTAAATGTAACCATTCCCATTCCTGAAGTCGTCTGCTAAACAAAAAAATCGTCCTGGTTCAACTCTGATTCTGACTATCTTTCCCTTTTGGTAATTGTAGCTGGGAATATTTACTCTTCTCTCTGTTTTTATATCTAACTGAAGTAACTTAAACGTATATGAAATAGGAAAATCTATCTCAGAAATCCAGAATATCTCAAGAATTGTAGCTATTTCATGTTCCTGAATTACGAATTCCTTCGTAAGCATCATTTTCGTCCAAATGGAAAGCGGACCTAGCTCCAGAAACTACAGAATAACATTCAAGGAATAATGGGGCAGTTCTTATTAAGCTGGTTATTGACAGGCTGGCGAGCCGTTGTAGCCGCTGGTCTGTTAGTCACTGTTGTTTTTATGGCACATACTTTACATATATGTATATTGAAAGAGACACCACAGTTTTTCAGATTATTCTGTCAATCTGCAACTCTTCAGGTAAGTTTTTTCACTATATCATCACTCCAAGGTGCACTCCCTGTACAGAGATACATGATAGAGGTTTATTAAATAATTTGGGTGACTTAAGTCCCTGTTCATCTCTTATTCTTTTGAAGAGAACCATTTATGTTTTCCAGGATTAATGGTAAGACCGAAACTAGACGGTTACTAGAAGCAGTTAGTCATCCCCCGTGCATGGAGACCATTTTCTCTCAAGAAACTTTAGCAGATCGTCCATGATTAGACATCATGTAATGGGGTTATGCTAACCATGATGCTAGGCCCTGACTTCCACAGATTCGAATTTCGAACGACGTCTCCCAGAATTCGATTACTGAAGCAGTCCGGTTAAAGAACATAAAATAAGGAACTTAATTACAATCTATTAAAAACTGCGTAGGCTCTCATTCTCTTCGAAAAAAATTCAAGAAGAAGAATTTCATAGTGAGATTGCTCAGAAATTGGGGGTCTAAATTGCAGATTTGCCAGTAATTTCAAATCGATATAAATTTTAAAATCAGACTGGATGAAAAATTCTTAAAAATTCTTCTCAAGCCGACGTAATTCTTCTAATCCCAGCGTTACTCATTTCCAACCATGAGCCAAGTAAGATGGCGAGAAACGCGGTGCCGGTCAAAGAGGCGTTCTCATTATCAACATTTCAATTTATTATATTAATATTATTCTACTATTAAGCCAATGCATTGATGACGTTTATCATAAATTTGTTTTGTAAAAATAATATGCAAGTTGTATAAAAACAGAGGCAACCGTTTTTTCATAGTTTCGAAATGCCAAATAAGTGATATGGTTTGTCCAGTGAGGGTTGTCCGTTAAATTGTGATAACTAAAGATACATCATCTCGTTATATTTCTTACTCTTTCTATTGCATTGCATAGCCAATCGAGTTAAATTGGGACGTATTGTCAGAAAAACGTTTACAGCAATTCTAAAAAGATGAGCGAGAGTGAGACGGAAGTACAACTCTCGTCTTGATACGCTTAGATTGATACGATAAGATTGTCGTCCAGCTGATCGGCTAATGTCAGTGACAGTGACGCACTAAATACTGATTAAGGTTAGTGATTTGAAACGTTGATAATACAAATTTAGCAGAATTACCTGTGATATCTTACGATGTGATAAACTACGAGTAACTTAATAATTGCGTGAATGCCTAAAAATCTATTGCCTTGTTTCTCTAACTTTTGAAATAACGGACAGGGTATCTTTTCGCAAAGAATTACCAAAAATTACACAAAATGCCTGGGAAACGATTGAAGTCCCTGTTATCAAAAAGTTTCAAGTCTTTACTTCATAAATAACTTGTTGAAATAATTTATTTGTAGGTTATTCATTATTCCTCAACACACGCCACTGACGCAAACTGCGATACCACATCTAGTTCGACTTAGAAATAAGTGTACGAATGAAATCAAATTAAATGAAATTGTTTAGTCAGGATCAGTGTGGCATCACACCGGACAACACTCACTGGACAAACTAAACAGATTCAGAAATAATGTTGACAATCCATGAGTTGATAAGGGACTGTAATCTTAAAAATATTCACATTAATCTATTCCGCTTCGCTTCTTCAGCTTGTAGTGAAAACTAAAGCTAAGATAATAAAAACTAAAATAAAATCGTATGTTTCAGCGGCTACAGTCGCGGAACTCGAAGGTATGGTGCATTCCCAAAGTCAACTCATGGATAAACTGTCTAACGATTGTCAGCAACTCACCCAGAAACTAGACGTCGCCAATAAGAGACATAAGTAAGGCATATAGGGCTTAAGTTTGGCTTAGATTATTATTAATCATCTTTTACTTTCATTGATAAAATTATTTTCCACAAAAACATGCTACGTGTTCACAACAATCAAATACTTGACAAAACTGATAATTACATTTTTTTGCAAGATGGGAATAAAGAAAAAAATAGAACAGGTGTTTGGTAACTGGACACCCATAAAAGAGAGAATAACATTTTCCAAGATCGAGGCTTGGTTTAGGAAATAGCTCCAAAAATATAAAACTAAAGCCGCAATAAAAATGTTTTATTCAGTAATTTGAACAACAATTTTGGAAATATTTCCTAAACGAGGCCTGATCTTAAAAAAAGTGGTTATCTCTTTTATGCTCTCTTAAAAAGCGATTTTATACATGACGATTTTTTCTGTCCATTTACTAAAAAAAAAACACTTTTTTTACAGCTGTCGTCGTTTTACATTTTTTTTAATATTTTCTAAACGAGACCTGATCTTGAAAAAAATTATTCTTTGTTTTATGCTTAAAATACTATTTTAAAACATGACGTTTCATTTTAGCTGTCCAGTTACCAAACACCCTGTATAATAATTGTGGGGTACATGCCAAAAAATTAAAAATTAAGGACGGCTATGGTTACATAAGGGAATAATAATTCATTGTATCTACTTTGGTTTTGTTCTGTTACTAAAATAATGAGGTCATATTTTCTACGGAAAGAAAATAGTGATGATGACATCTGATTGACTAAAAGTTCCGAGTTGAGGCGTTAAGGTGGCAAATCAGATCTTAAAACTACAAAATATAACAAATCAAATAATAATAATGTAATCGCGATTTCTTTGGGAATACGATTGTTACACTAAAAAACTTTCAAACGCAGTTTAAAATTCAGGGGGCAACCTGAAACAAAAAAATTGAAAAAACCATTGATACAAAAAAGTTGAGGTAATTTTTACCCCACACCCCCAGATTAAACCCACCCTTGGTGAAAATTTCAAAGTGATCTACGGTCTATCTTATTAGGCATAAAAACATTGGTGGATGTGGTAAATTTCGTCATTTTATGTTTTTTTTTTTACGGTTTCGGAGATAATATAAATAAAAACCTTCGTCAGGGTCCCAACTTTAAGGGGCGATAACTCAGCGAGTAAGCATTTTCGGACCCAAGTTCATGGATCCATGTTCAGGAATCACCCCCTGAAATCTTTCGCAGTACTTATGTTACACCCGGTATATGTATTGGTGTCAAAATAATTATTGTCACATTAGCACTGCGCAAAGGTTTGTTTTGCGAAATAAATTTAGTACGAAATAATTTCCTTAGAGGGAAACTAGCATTACACAAGTGTTCCTAAACTAAATGGTCTAAATTTGGGATCATATAATGCAAGTGGAATAATGGAGAACGTATTTTTTTCTAAAATTCTCACCGAGCGAGTACTAAAATACAGCCTCCAAAGTGTGGAACCTAAGTATAATTTGTTTTCAATATCTTCTGAGCCTTTCGAAATGCAATAATTAATAAACTTTGTAAGATCCCTAGACCTTTTGTGTCTAACTAGACGAAACAAGAAGCCCCGACAATCTAGTCCAGGGCTATGTCAAACTGAGGAGTGTTTTGCAGTTTTTCCACCAAGCTAAGATTTTATAATTATTTTTTATGGTAAATGAGATATTTTGGGGAGACATGGGAGACAAAAAGGGACGAAGACGAATTGAGTCAACGCCTCAATTGTCTTGCATTAGACTCAAATTAGACTCATAGAATCAAATACCAGGGGACCAGCACTACATCTGGGAAGTTATAATCTATTTTACGATTCAAGATCCAACTCAACAACAAACGAGTTATAGGAAATCCAGATTGAGTCATCTCTTCAATCTGTGAGAAGGGTTACCGCGCTGCCAGCCCAGGAAGTTCTGCTGGCTTCTGCTCTGTTACCTCTAGAAACGTTATTGATCAGAATAATGACCCTTAAATGTGACTTTTTATAACGTGAATATTTTGTCATGACTTTGACGTCCATGATGGTGCGTTCCTTAGCTGTAACGTCACAAGTTTCTTGTGCGTCTTATGAGAAAAATTGATTGAAAACGAATAGACCTATAAGGGTGAAGATGGGGAAGATGTCACAATCGAATGTCCTCGAGTGTCGAAGAAGTCACCTCTCAAACGTTTTGAAAGTTTTTAATCTATATAGAAGATTTTCTGACTTGTGGTAAGGGATCACAAGCCACTGTGAGATCAAACAAATATCAATCACTTTAGTTTTATAAAAAAAATTCATTTACAATTTTATTAGTCATTTTATTTTTTTGACTGCAGCTTCATAATTAATTATATCTTCAACATCAATGATTATAACCACAAGAAAAGGTAAAAGTAAAAAGTCTACCTGAAGCTATATTTTTTAGATTTTTTTTTACAAGACCCCTGATATGAAATCTATTTTGTACTGTTTTTTTACAATTTTATTTTTATTATTTCTTCTATTTGTGCCTTGTGAACTAAGCAACACAAAGTATGTACAGTCAGAGCCACTAGATGTGGAAGTTATCTAAATAATGTCTTTATACAAGTAACACTTAAAAACATACTGGTGGTTCATAATAATCCAAGTTTATGCTATAAGAAATTGCATATTACATACAGCAAGAAATGTCATGTACTGTTTAAGAAAATGTGGATGACTGTACATATGAATATTTTAGGAAGGTATTTTAATTGATAGATTTCTCGTGTTTGGTAGGGAAGGACCAGGCAAGTATGAAAAACGCGTCAGATTCGCCATCAGTCCGACCCGCCAAACGCAAGGAACCCATTAAAGTCGATATCAGTGTTAAATTGGTGCCCAAATCACGCAAGGTTAGTTTTACTTTATAAATGGCAATATGGGCATTAGTAGAAATATAAAGAAAATATGAAATTTATGAAATACGACCCATAACAAGAGACTCTCTTATTTAGACCGCTTCCCGTAGCGCGGGACTTGGCAAGTAGTCACAAGCCAGGCTTGCCAAGGGAATGGGAAGGCTCGGGACATGGCTCGTGGTTTGTGACTTGACAGATGATTTGCCAAGCTAACGGCTCGCCAAGTTCCGCGCCTTGGGAAGCCGTCTGTGGGCATTACAATTTTTGTGCCCAAACCATTTTTTTTGCCCACACATATTACACATGAATAAATATTATTTATTTATATGATTTTAGATTTTTTTATAATCACAGAACATACTGAAACCTGCAATTTAATATCCACTCAATTTTAATTGGGTTGGGTTTTAAATGAGAAACCGACCAAGGGGGTTCCGATTCATCGTTTCATTCAGGTAATTTTTATCAATAATATTAAAGTCTGTGTGTTATGTTATAGGGAGGAAATACAGGGACTACAAAGTAGCCTAGACCAGATAAATGTCTCATTTAATCGGTCTCAGATTCCACCCAACAATTCTGGTGTTAGAGGTACCGACCTGACTATATTGAACTGCTATTATATTTTTTCGTATACAGAATTACCCAACAAACCCGCAAAAAATTAATTTTTTTACCGATTTATTTTAGACTAGTCATTTAGATATCTTTTTCGGTCATTTTCTTTCTATAATTCTGAAATATAAGCCAACGATGCTGTTATGTATACTGATAATATTGAGGACTGTCCAGAAAATTTAAGATATAAGGAAATAGACAAATTTTCGGTTTGGTGTTCAATTTACACTGTAGAGATTTCCAAGCTAGACAGAGTGTGAAGGTCAAAGCTAGTGATGAGCAGAATTTGTTTTGGCCTTGCAGCCTTGGTCTCGGTCTTGGAGAAAACCCAAGACCGAGCCCAAGACCATCGCTTTATCTTCAGTAGCAAGATCAAGACCATGTTTGAGCAACTAGAGTCTTCCAAACGAGATCAAGACTTGACAGACCAGACCGAAACTGAGCCTATCTATGCAAGACCAAGACCAAGACTATCGTGGTCTTGGTCTTGCTTTTGCACATCACTAGACAGAGCTCTGTATATTTGAGCTACACTCTAAATTCTCTGATTATGATAATTATATTCACGAGCATCATAAAAAGACGAAATAATGGGTCGCAATAACTTAACCAATTTCCATAAAGTTAAGAAAGTATATGATGGTATGACAAACGGGAACGCATGCCAGAAAAAGTGTCTACACCTAACTTACCTGAACATTTTTTTAGGGGAAATGAGATAATGTAGGCACTAAGAGTAATCACATTAGTTATACTTCAAGGTTTCATAAAAATGGTAACATTAATATAATTTTTTTTCATCAAAACCCCTCAAAATCGAGTGGAATACTATATGTTAGAGAGCGGGACTTCCCCTGATCCTGGTTGCAACGTAGAACACTGTCTAGAGGAAGAGAAGATCTAGGAAACCTAGGATGGGCTATTTTTGGGATAGCAGAAGATTAACTTAGGGTGTTGTGAATCATACTATCTTGTTTTAATTGAAAATTAAAATCGCTCTGGAAGCGATGCATGAGCGGAGATGTCGATTCACGTTGGCCTTGAATCGCTGCAGGTTGTATACTTCGGGAAACACGCCCTTTGGAATGCTATTCCAAAGTGATACGGTTCTATTACATAAAAGATGTCTGAAATAGGGTGGTACGAGGTGTAACGAGCTGAACCTGATGAGGATGAGCGTCTGCGGCTCGACGTGTATTTCTGCCTGATCTTTTTCTAGGTGGGATTAGGCGGGCCACGCCTTTTGAACACTTTGCATAAAAATATCTGTAAAACAGACTCAGGTCAGCTAGTCTTCTTCGATGTGTTTTTTGTCAAATCTGGGTCCCCAATCAAGTGTATGGCTCTTTTCAGGATAGAGCCGAGTAGCCTCAGCGTATGTTTAGGAGCTGAGCTCCAAACATGGGAGCAGTACTCCAAGGATGGTCGGATTTGAGCCTTGTATAAGAGGAGAAGCTGTTCAGGTGTAGGTATAAAATTTCTTCGTGCGGAAGAGTGCTCCAAGTTTTTGAGAAGCACTCTTCGCCAGACCTGCAACATGATCATGCCAAGACATATTCGTTCCAAGGCTCACTCCAAGTAAACGAAGAGATGCCGATGGAGTAAGAGAGTGTCCCGCCATCACCATATCTGGCTAGCTCCAAAACGTTGTCCTTTTTGGAGAATATGACTGCTTGGGTTTTCCCAGCATTAAATTGAATTTGGTTTCTATCGGCCCAAGCTAGAATGTCTTGTAGGTCATTGTTAAGTATGGCAACTTCTTGCTCTCTGCGAGTCTGTGCGTCGATGGCAGATGTTAGCACATCTAATAAGGTATAAGAAGATAAGAGTGTACTGTCATCAGCAAAACTGTATATTAAATTTTTTGTTGTTTCAAGCAAGTTGTTGATAAATATTAGAAAGAGAGTCGGAGAAAAAAATGGATCCCTGAGGCACACCGACATTGATGGAAAAGGTCTCAGAAAGAGCTCCATTAACTGCCACCTGTAATGAGCGATCTCCGAGATAACTCGCAAGCTACAAGCAGAATTTCTCGGGCATGCCATAAGCCTGCAGTTTTGCCAACAGTCCATCATGCCAGACAAGGTCGAAAGCTCTAGAAATATCAAGCGCAACCCCTCGAGACTCCCCATGGTGCTCGATTGCGCCGTTCCACAGCTCGGTGACGTAAGTGAGGAGGTCACCAGTGGACCTCTGTTTGCGAAATCCGTATTGGCGGTCGCTGATTATATTAGCGCCTTCCAAGTACTTTAAAAAATGTTGGTTAATAGCTTTCTCCATAAACCTTGGATATTTTTGGGATATACATTTTGGGCTCCACGGAAGGGATCATTGGCGGAGTTCTTCCCTGAAAGTCGACGGAAGAGTATGAAGAAAAAACTCTAGCCAACAAGTTCGCCTTCTCAGTAGCCGTAGATGCGATAGTCCCGTCTATCCGTGTAAGTAGTGGATCGGGTGAAGTACTGGCTGACTGCCTTAGTTACCGACCAAAAAGATTTAGATCAGGAGAGAAGTTTGTTCCTAATTCTTTGGCTGTGAGTTTCCTTGGTTTGATCTATTATTTCTTTGCATCTGTTTCGAGCAAGGATGAAATTGTGTAGGTTTATGCCGTCGGGGCTCTCTCGCCATTGGCGAAAAGCCAGTTGTTTGGAGGCGACAGCTTCCTTGCATTTTTTGTTGAACCAAGGTTCGCTGTTTGAGGGCTGTTTTTTTTAAAGGGTATGTAGGCTTCCATGCCTGTTAGGATGACTTGAGCAACTTCCCTAGCACAAACAGATGGATCATTAGAGTCGAAACAAACACTTCTCCACGGAAAATCTCGATAAAAATCCCTGAGTTCTTCTCATTTAGCAGATCTCTAGTGCCAGACTACACACGGTTTTCTTGCTTCTTTTATAATAGTAATTGGTAGGACACAAGAATTAAATTAATTAATAAGAATTAATTAAAATGTTAAGACGAGTTTGTGGTCTGAGGAACCCAGTGGGGCTTTCACCGTGATAGTATATATTTGAGAGTTCGTGGTCAAAAACAGATCCAACAGGCTAGCGAATTCTCCCTCGCGATTGGGAATGCGTGTTGGTTCATCAACGAGCTGGGTAAAACCACAGCTGATCGCAAACGATTCCGCTTCACGGCCTTCTTCATCAGTGAAGTTTGAGTATTTAAGCCAGTTGATGTTATGTAGGTACAATAAAATCACCCAAGATGGATATCTCGGCTTTAGGGTAGTTTATCTGTATGAAGTCAACAGTTTTTGTCAGGGACAAAAAAAGTGTCCTATACTGTGTATCACTGGGTGGTCGGTATAAACACAGGTAAATCTCGTCGCATTTGTCGGTCTGTTATCCTAAGCCACATGACGTCAAAGTCATGGGAGGCTCAAAGACTTCCTCACGTTGGCAGGAGAGGTCACTTCTGACAAAAATGCCAATTCCGAAGTTACGTCTAAATCGGTAATGAAAGTCATATCCTGGATAAAGGTAATTAACTGTGCTTGACGACGCTTGGACTTTTGCTTCGCACAGTGCTAGAATGTGGGATTTATTTGCCTGAAGATGTTGATGTACTGAATTGATATTCGTGTTTAAACCTCTAATATTACAAAAGTCGACAATAAATTTTTCCATTCTGGAGGTTATTCTTTCTCTTGCATGAATGTTCCCCTGGATTGGCCCCCGCCCGGAGATCCGAATGGGGGGTCGTTTTAACTCCGGAAAATTTTAACCCCGGGAACACCATCCATGCATATTATTGTTTTTTACCCCATTGACCGAAATCTCTGGCACAGCAACGAAACGTCAGCTCTTTAAAGCAACTTCATCACGCTGCCTAAGCCAGATGGTGTCGCACCGGTTGAGGCTGTGTGGGTTCTACGTCCTCTACCATCTGGTTTGCTAGTTTTGGTCAGCCCCGGGTTACCTAACATTCCCCCGGTGTCATCTATATAGACGACATTCCCCTATCCGCCACCCGGGGAGGCTCCCGAAGACTAGCAACCCCGACACGGGCCTTTTCTACGTTTTCAAGTTTGTTTTTTTTTCTTTTGTTTTACCTTTAATACAAACGTAGGACTTAATTACTATTCCTAACATTCAGAAGTTGGATATAAAAACAGTGTTGTGAAATCGATTTTTGGAATTTCATGAGGTGAAATGTATAAAAAAAAGTCGGAAAACTGTGTAAGGAAGAAATGAAGCTTCAGAAGTCGCAAATAGACTCATTGGAGTAGATTCCAGTAGCTATTCGGTTGTGGAGTGACGTTGCAGATATGCTTCGAAGGGGTGTGTCACCGGGTACCCGACCTATGAGGAACGAGTCTAGAAAATACCAGGAACCTCAACGACAGCAAGGGCATGGTTGGACTCCCAGCAAAGAACAGTTGCTGCAAATATAGCCAAACGGCCACAGCGGCAGAGTCGTAGTGAGTCAACTTGAAGGTTTTCTTGGACATAGGAACCCCAAACGTGGTTTGATGAATATTCTCTGTGTACTAATGGGGAGACAGGGAACCAGCTCATTTGGTATTAAGAACATTGTGGGGTTCAGGGGTTAAAAATTTGGTATCAGGGGAAGCCCCGCGCTCTCTAACAATTTTTTTACACATTCATATATTTGTAACAAACTTATATGAAATTATTACATTATAACGTTTGAATAAGTGAAATTTGAGGAAAGTAACAGTTATTTTTATATTTGTAATAAAACACGGTAAGAAACATTAATTTTATCCGGGATTTTTTGGGTAACTTTTATGTTTATTTATGTATTGAAAATTGTGCATGCTAATGACTATAAGCACCAGAATACAGCACATTACAATTATTATCATTATTACCTGCCTAAATTATAACTTGTACTCAAAATTAAGTTTAACAAATAATAGCACAATAGATATGAAATCATTTTTGATTTTTGATTTTTTATTACTGAAAACTCATCATTTAAAATAAATTAGCTAGCTACATTTTAATATTTCACTCATCTTATATTCATTAGTGTATAAAGAGAGCTTTTATTATCTACACGCCAAAAAATATCTACAACTTCTGCTAATTTTTAATGTAGATATTTAGAACTAAATTCGGCAACGAACATAATACTTTTTGCAACATCCACTTTTTTGTAATCATTTTTAAGTAATTTTTTGTATAATCAACACCTACTTGTACTTCTTAAATATGTGATGTCATAAAGAAAATAAGCCTCCTTAAATATGTTTTGCGCGTTTTTTAATACAATGGCAATTTATCATATAAAAAGGCACTAAGAGAATCATATTTTGGCGCACTGACTTCTTCTTACAAAGCATATTTTCCGTTGATAAAAAAATGAGGGTGATTAATTTTATTTGAACGACAGTTTAGTCATAACTTCAAATCATCCAAGAAACAATTTCTGTCACAAAGGACTCCGCAGAATCCTTATGGAAATTTGCTCAGAATCAAACTTCCTGTAACTTTCTGAATCGGACGTATTTTCGATGAACTAATCAGAAGCTTCAATATGCACAAGCCCTCAAAAACTCGCGATCTCGAAATATTCACTTCTGAAGGAAGATCTACCCTCAAATCATTTCACCCTTCGAGCTGTAAAATTTCAAACGGTACGGTAGCCTATAAAGCAACAAAATTCAATGTCACATGAGATTTTTATTGTTTCAACAAAAATTCTCAAACTATTCGCCACCAACTTCCATAGAATAATACTGATGAAAACCTTTCCCCACATTTTGGACAATCTGCGGCGAAATTCATCTTCTTATCCAATTCATCCACGCAACCATTCTATAGAGTATAGACCCTGGTTCCATTGTCTGAATTTTACTCTTCCGATAACTTCCCATTTCAGCCCGAAGGGCTTAAACCTCATGAGTCATTCCAGAGCACCTTTCGTCCAAACCATTGTCTCGGTATAAAACTTTGTCCAGAAAACGGTGATCATTTTCTACGATATCAACAAACGCATTGTGGATAAAATCTTCGAGCCGCGCACCTAATACAGTTATGAGGTCTCCAAAAATACCGGCCCAGATATTTAGTTTTAGAGGAAGTTGCGTATGGATTTATGAGTGGAAATTTCTTGAATTCAGGTCTTATCTTAGAGTCGACGTAGAATTTAAGAAAAATTTCATTCAGTTCAAAAAAAATCACTCAATTCTTGCACTAAATGAGTTTTGTAAATATGAAATTTATGCTGCTTCGGGATTCACCGAATTCTTTGTAGAGATGTTGGTTACAATGGCCTCTTTCCATGTACCCAGAGTTGGGTCTGCAGCAACTTGTCCCAAAACTCCAGCCACAATAGCCTCACTTCTCACGTGGAGTTCACATTGACGGTCTCGTTTTTTATTGAACCTGTTTCTTGAAATTTCTTGACCAAGTTCAACAAAATCTGCCCTACAGTTACCGCACACGCCGTTTTTATTTTTAAAATGCAAAATTTATGCGTGCTTTTAAGAACAAAATGAAATCAACAATTTACCAAAGACATATTTAGCGTGGCTTATTTCCTTAAAGCCTCCTGTATATTAACATAAAATGCTATCGCTTATTTCAGGCTATGAAGATCAACAAAATTTTAACAAACAAAATCTCCCTGATTTGTCAAAACGAGAAACTGCAATTACCCCTAACGCCTATGGAAAATTAAGCCGCACCAATAGTAACGCTTCTGTAACACACACTTCACCAGGCGTAGACAAGCCTTTAGCAGCTCCTGCAGCTGCGTCACTACCACCTCAACAACAACCAAAACAAATCAACGGTCAACAGCCGAGTAACGAATTCAAATCTTTCACTGATGTTAACAAGAAGCCTCCGGAAATCGATACATCATCTCTACCTCAGAAACCACCTCAAAATCTTGAAAACGTTGGGGATCTTCAGAAAGATAATAATGCTAAAATGGAAGAAGCGGAAAATGGAAAGCAAGCACAACCCACAATTCTCGAAAAAAATAATATAAACCCAAGTGAACTTAAAACTGGATTACCATCTAACCAACCATTCAAAGAATCTGAAAAAGAGCAAGAAGATGATAAAGAAGCTGATTTGAAAGCTCCTGAAAACCCAGAAGAGATGATTAATCAACCTGCTGCTTATCCGACAGGTCAGTACGATACTCAGCAGAATGATCCAACTCAACAGTACGACCCGAATCAGCCATATGACTCTAATAACGTAGATTACACCATGGCGCAAGAATATGATCCAAGTCAGCCTTACGTTGCTGATCAGCAGCTGATGCCTGATCAGCAATACGACCCGAATCAACCTTATGATCCAAATCAACAATACGACCCACAGTATGATCCTAATCAACCGTACGATCCTAACCAGCAATATGATCCCAATCAGGTTTATGATCCCAATCAGCAGTATGATCCGAATCAACAATACGATCCGAATCAACAATATGATCCAAATCAGGCTTACGATCCGAACCAGGTGTATGACCCAAATCAGCAATATTATGCTGATCCCTCACAGCAGTATGTGGGTGAAGGCGAAAATGTAAACCAAGAAAATGTAAACCAAGAAAACGTAAATCAAGAAAACGTGCAAAGTTCAGAAGTTAAATAATGTTAAAGCATAAAAAAATATTAAATCTGTTGATCGTTGATTCATATAATATTATGATTATTATTGTATTAATGATGTATTAGTATTATTGTGCTGTTATGTAGATTTATGTTTCTATGGTTATTTATTGTAGCAATATAATTATTGTTGTTATTGGTATTAATGTTTTATAATTTATAATATTAATAATCCATTCCTATTCATTTATGACTTATATTTATCAATAAATGAAGTATATAAATACATACAACACATATAGTACCATATGGTACCTATAGAAATAATATTATCTACAATAAATGTTAAAAGTGTGTTAAGTGTAATAAATTTGAGTTAAAATGTCACTTATACCTACATATGAATACAACATTTAAATAAAATAAATTCTAGATATAGCTGTGTCTTAATTTAAAATATCTTAATTTAAAATATAAATTAATAAATAGAATATAACGGCCGTCGGCCTCCAATGGAGTGGACCAAGTTCAGGAGTCCTTTCGAGATTCTAATTAGAGAAACTGATGAGAATCGTCGTCATGTAGAGTTATTTATTATTTTAAAAAATGTTAATAGTAACACCAGGAAGGTAATCATTTGCTTTGCAAATGCATAATTAGCCCAAAAAAAAAAAAAAAATAGGTTTAGGGAGTCCGGTCTTGGTTAGCACAGCGTATAATACACAAATAAACATGCAAGGCGGAGCGCGTCGAGCGGGCGAATTCATAATCCGTTCGCTCCAGTGCCGGCATAAGTCCCCAAGGGCACTCATAACGTATCCCGACAGACATAACGTATACAGGCTGTCCAGTGTAAGTGGCAGTACATGGGGATCTTGGAAACGGCTAGAGTTTTTCCAACGAATACATAAAATATATATTATTAGACATTCTTAAATTCAATAATTTTTTGTTCACATTACGAAAATTTTGAAAAATGGATGGAATAATGAAACTACATACTACATTCCATCAGGGGAGCTATTCTCTACTTCGTTCGAAAAGTTTCGTATACGAACAATTCACATGTGAAATTTCGGACGGAACGATTGATGCGTATTCTGGACTACAATGCGAAACTGAATTCGTATTCGAATCTTCATTTCGAACGAAAGTTTGGCAACGATGAGAAATTATCCAGTTTGTTTAAAAATATTCAAACTTTGTCAGTTATTCCATACAATACATATAATAAGAATAAGTAATCCTTACGTTTTCTCTATAGGAATCGGTCGTAATAGCCTTTTTATTATAATCAATATTATTTATAAAAATTAATATGGAGACAAAATCTGTTAAACGACTTGGGAATATAACCGCGCAACAAAAAGAAGTGATGTTAGAATTTTTGAAAAAAAAAATTCAGAGCTACAAAAAGGAAAGTTTATCCAGTCATTTACCAACACGAAAGCCTTTGGAAACAGCTGGCTGCGACGTTGAATAGCTTGGGTGGAGCAAAGAAGGAATGGATGCAGTGGCGGAAGGTAAACTCATTGTAATTACATTTCTCCAGCATTATTGTTTATCAAGTACATTATTACAGACATGGCATGACTGGAGGTCAAATACCAAATCAAAAAAGTCTGCAGAGATTAGGCACAGAAGAATGACTGGTGGTGGGGGCCCTGTTCAGGAGAAAGGCAAACTCACAGAAGCGGAGGAAGAAATCGTTGAAATTTTGGGTTCTACCGCTATTATTGTGGGAGATAGCAATGTTGCGGAACCAGATGTCCCTTTTGATTTGGATTCTCAACATTGCGAAAATATAACGCTCACTTTGGACGGTACAGGCAACGAACTGTTCTGGACCTAACAGAAAAACGCCAAACAAAAAAAAAACAGAGACTGCAGCATACTCTAGCCGCAACTGAAAACTTGGCCCAGCAAAACAAGGAGCAGTTGAAAGTAATGAAAGAGTATTTTTCGAACCACCTCAAGCTGATGGAGCAAGATATTAAGGTTAAGCAGGAAATCAGCAACTCCCTAAAATGTCTTTGCGATTATTTAGCCAATAAATAATTGATACTGCTGAAGAAAGTTGATTCTTCATTAGTACCTACGTACACATTTATTTAAGAAATGTTTTTTTATTTAATAAACTTCAAACTGCGAAATGGTTCCTTATGACTTGGCGTTGGATTCTTCTACCAGTTTCTTCTGCCAATTAATGCAGATACTCTACTGGGGGATAAGACGTAAGGTTCCACCAGAGTAACCAGCTCTTCAGTCATATTTTTATTTAATCTAAAAAGTTTCCTAAATTTCGACTCGCTCAACTGTTCAATAGGGTTGAGGAATACTGTCGCTGTCCCTCTACTGCGTTCTATTCAGCTTCCTCAAGAGCTTCTATTACAGACAGATTTATTTGATTCAAGTAATGGACTGAACATTTCCAATTGAGAATATATTAATTAGAATGTTTGCTCGTGTGTCATTTCTCATATGTTTTTACTTGGAGGTTATGCGATAAGACAATTTATTCGTATTCGAAAAATACAATTCGAATGCCCGTATTCACAAACGATAATTTCCTAAATAATTACGTAATTATTTAAATGAGTGAGATGGAGATATGCCGTTTTTTTGCAATAGAATGAGATGGGGATAATTGATTACGTAATTATTTAGGAAATTATCGTTTGTGAATACCGGCGGAAGGCTACTTTGCATTCGATGTAATATTCGTATACGAAATGCGATTCGCCTCGTCCAGAATACACTTTTGACAGTTTCGTATGATGACGGGTGAAAAATACGTTTTTCGTATACGAAACTAAAGTCCAGAATAGCTCTCCTGTTACTTAATACGGCGTTCGTTTCATAAAAAATGAAAATATTCGATATTATTATTACATGTATGATACATAATTATTATAAGGATTGGTAAAGCATAAAAGTAACAAAATAACTAAAATAATACATTTCACCATACTATAACGAACAAAAGACAGTCAAAATTCAAATTTTGTGCGATAGATGCGTAAGCACGGACATAGATGCGCACAGGCCAACATCGCAGTCTGGACATTGCGGCGTTTCCGAGTTACCTTAAATTACCTGGGTGGCCCTTCGACTCTAGGGGTGTCCTTATAATCCTGGTGCTCAGTTGGGCGAAGGAATTTCTAAATACCGTTGAGTTATTTGCATGCTCTTGTATGTCTACGTTGCCAGATTTTACAGAAATTCCTTTTTTCTACATTAAATAAATTGAAAAAATAAATAAATAATCTTAATACTTGATGTATTATTTTTTTAAGTTCTATCAAATACATCATCAAGCCCTTAGTGCATTTACAATTATTTTATACTATACCTACAGCAGAAACATGAAGCATCAATAGAAAAGTAATACAGGGTGATTCAAAATTCAGTGCAAAGATTTTAAGGGCGTATTTACCAGCCAAAAATAAGAAGTTTTTTCATATAATCGTAATTCTATGTCCTAACTTGCTTTGTTTTCTAGATACAGGGGGTAAAATTTTGAAAAAAAAAACGATTTTTATCAATTTCTCAAAAACCTCTTTCTCAAAAAAAAATCGATTTAAATATAATTTTATAGGCTTATTTGTTGTCATAAGGGCCTTCCTTTGATGGGAATAACATGAATTTATTAATTCCAGTGGCGTCTCAGGGGGCTACTTACTTGAAACTTATAGGTAAAATTATGGTACGCAACTGCTCTTTTGACAATTTATTTTTTTTTTTTAGATTAAGCGGTCAATAATATAACTTTCTTGCCTCTTGAGCTTTACTCGTATCTAGCTTTGTTTCTAAGAAAAAATCAAAATCTGTGCCTGGCCGTATTAAAACAAGTAAGTAGGGGGCTGTGACTTTTGTTAGCAGTAATTTATTTTTCTCTGTAACCATGACACATTTGTCATTATTTATATTTTGGTGTTTACAGTCGGTTTAGTTTTTTTATGTGGCTGTTTTTAATTTTTCTTTTCTTTCAACAATGTAAAATGAATTTTTTTATTTTTAAAATTTTACACCCTGTATCTAGAAAACGAAGCAAGTTAGGACATACGATTATATGAAAAAAATTTCTTATTTTTGGCTGGTAAATACGCCCTTAAAATCTTTGCACTGAATTTTGAATCACCGATAATGATTATGGCAATACACATTATAATAATAATTATAGTTAGGTATATTTCAAACATGTTGCCCCAGTTTCAAAACAACTATAAGCAACCATAACGGGAGCTGTTTATTTATGCGATGGGTGTTTTTTTACGCACTAAAACTCACCGATAAGTCAGGTCTTTGGTCAGGGTAGGTTTTTTTTCATTTTTTTTTCACATGTCTACTCGACTTCAATTATTAATAATAACAGCCAATATTATAGAGGCTCATTAGGCTAACGGGTAGATTTCTGTGCTCGTTTTTGAAGCTAATATCAACGTCAAATGACTCTTATTAACATTTTTGTAATTACTTTCATGTCAAGAATAGGTATATTTAAAAAAATTCCACTTAGGCTCGATATCTTCTTCAGAAATGGCCACAGAAATCAGCCCGTTAACTTAATGAGCCTTTATAATACACGCTGTAAATCGATTAGGTATACCTATCCGATCTACTAAAAGCACCACTAAATAAATCTGGCAACACTCTATATACACCCTGTATATAGAGTCTGTATATCTAAAAAGCACCAAGAAAATTCAGGGGGTGATTGATGAGATCATTTTAAGAAAAAACATGAAAAAGTAAGTATAAACGTATGTCCTAAGAGGCTTAATTAACTATTTAACTACAGGGTGTTGAAGTTTCAAGAAAAAAAATCGTTCTTTAATAATAACTTTGATAAGAGTCAAGATATTTTCGTGAAAATTTGTGTACACCTTCCACTCATCAAGAGGCATTTCACAACGTATAACTTTTAGCTGTTGTAGCAGTGGTGTTCGTGTAAGTCGCGTCACACTTAATATTAAAAAAAAAATAGTACGCCACTGTTTTTTTATGAAAATTAAATTATTTTTTAAATTCTCTTCCATTACTGAGTAAATAATATTATCTCTTCACTTTTTTCAACCGATGCAAGGTTTTCTGATAAGAATAGTTATTTATTATACAAGAGAAAAAAGTGATAGATTTTCAAATTTAAAAATCGTACTTTTTTCTTGTGTGTAATGTACAATTTTTTTCTGCGAGAAGGAATATCAGTGTTAGAATGTCGAAAAACGTAGTTAGATAACTGAAAATAACTTTGGACTGTTGATCTTATTAATGTTGTATTTAAATTTTCATACTGGCAGACTTTTGTAGTAATTGACGTTGCCTGGTAACGAAACGATTTAATTCGATAAACGTCATAATTTAATTAAAATTTTAGATAGTTTTGCAAAGATTCTTGTAAGGTCTCAATGAGTGAATTTATTAATATGGATAGTGATTGTTGCGTCCCGCTTTTCATTTTATACTTTCATTTTTTAATCCTGTCCTTTCCGCGCCCTTCCTTGTGTAAGCTTTTCAATGGTGTTTTACTGGTCATCTACCTACAACCGAAAAGTTGGATTAAACCACCCTCAACAAGGACAGTTGCAGGACCTTTCGTCTTTTAGCAGGAAGAAGGACAGGATCAACGCAGAACTGATTCGCAATTCGTCTTCCGTAGACAACGCATAGTTTGACTTGTCCGTATCTCAACGCAGTGTCTACATTGTTACGTGGCTTTCCGCGTTTCCGCAAGTGTTATTAGGTATATACCTACGCATTATAATATCCGAAAATTCGCAGTTAACGCAAAGACAATTATTATTTAATACGTGCATCTACTGAGCTATCAAGAAGTTCAAGGAATTCGATAAGCAGAGCAACTTACCAAACAAAACGTAAGTTTACACACTTTCCTTTACTCTCCGCATTTCATAATTTATCAAATTATTCATTGGTCATCAGACCCATTATTTTACTCCCGCATTTTCTTAATTACACGCAACAGTGATTGTTATGAAAATTCCCTTAATAATTGACATTTGGATAATAAGGTAACTTTCCTTTACGTATATTTGATATAAATTTAATGATATCTGCTGAGTGTTAATAGTAGCTAATACCTAAGCCGCCATTTCGGGGAAATAAGTATACTTATTTATTTCCCTGCTAATTCATTTTTTTCCCCGATAAGATGCAGCTCATATAATGAGGCATTTTTCTACCTGTCAACGGGGAAAAAAGGTCAAACTTTTAGCCCGTCGCAGAAAAAAATAAATATCATCTGTTTAGACACGTGTGTTTGAGTAGAGAGTTTCGCTTTTATTTACGTTAAACGACGTTTACTATCCACAGGCCATTTTTTTAACAGTCAGATATTATGAGGACACGTTTTTTTCTATCGGAGTACAGATTGAATCGAACTTATGCAGTTCTGTAGCAGTTTCAGAAAGAGGCAACCTAAAAATGTATTCCATTTTTTTTATCAGAAAAGCTTGCATCGATTGAAAAAAAGTCAAAAGATCATATTTACTCAGAAATGAAAGAGGATTTTAAAAATAATGTTATTTTCATAAAAACCTACTATTTTTTTTTCAAAAATATTAGGTGTAACGCGCCTTGCACGAACGCCACTGCCATAATAACTAAAAGTTATATGTTGGGAAATGCCTCTTGATGCATGGAAGGAAATTGATACACAAATTTTCACGAAAATATCTTGATTCTTATCCAAAGAAATTATTAAAAAACTATTTTTTTTCTTGAAACTTCAACACCCTATAGTTAAAAAGTTACCCCTCTTAGGACATAGGTTTATACTTACTTTTTTTCTTAAAATGATCTCATCAAACACCCCCTGAATTTTCTCGGTTTATTTTAAATACACGGATACACCCTGTTTATGAGCAAGGCCGCACATGTATTTCTTGTCTGTCCAGTTCGGCGTTTCTCAATTGGGCGAAATTACCTGAGTGACCCTTCGTCACGACGGGGGTCCTTATAATCCTGGAGCTCAATTGGGCGAAGGAATTTCTAAATACCGTTGAGTTATTTGCATGCTCTTGTATGGCTACGTTGCCAGATTTTACAAAAATTCCGATTTTCTACATTAAATAAAATTGAAAAAAAATAAATAAATAATCATATTACTTGATGCATTATTTTTTTTAAGTTCTATCAAATACATCATCAAGCCCTTAGTGCATTTACAATTATTATTTTATACTATACCTACAGTAGAAACATGAAACATCAATAGAAAAGTAATATACATATAATGAATATGGCGATATACATTATAATTATTTAAATAAATAATAATATTTATTTATTATTAATTATAGTGGTATTTTTTTTTCCGCACTAAAACTCACCGGTAAGCCAGGTCTTTGGTCAGGGTAGGTTGTTTTTAAATTTTTTTTTCACCTGACCAAAGACCTGACTTACCGATGACGCTAAAGTGCAACATAGCCATCATAGGTAGGTACGTACCTACTGCCTACTCGACTTCAATTATTAATAATAAATTGATTAGGTATACCCATCCGATCTACTAAAAGCACCACTAAATAAATCTGGCAACACTGCTACATATATGGGCAAGGCCGCACATGTATTTCTTGTCTGTCCAGTTATCTCTTATAATCCCCTAGTTTCTCGTTTGTCGCCCAATTGACCCCTGGGATTAGTGAATAACAAAAGCCTTCGCCCAATTCGGTATCGCCCGTCCAGTTATGTTTCATTATCTCTTATAATCCCTTCATTTCTCGTCTGTCGCCCAACTGAGCCCTGGGATTATGGAAGAACAAAATCTTTCGCCCAACTCGGTATCACCCGGACATTGGTATCGTGATTCACGCCGCACTTTTTTGCCTCTCTCCGTCACGCTTGTTCGCACACACCACACAAATGCCTGTAGTATTCGGTTTTCTTGCAGTAAAAATTTTTTTTCAATAAAAAAAAATTGTTTCCAAAATAAAGAAATATTTCTTGAAAAAATGTTTTTTAAATTTTTTTCAAAAGAAATTCTCAAGTTCCATCAATTTTCTCGGGACTGAGGAGCGAAATAGGGGTGCTGGGGGGTAAGAAGCTAAAAACAACTATTGCAAACTAATATTAAGGTCACAACCAAGGCCTCTTTGACACTACGATCGCATTTCTATTTTTTTCTTCGCTTTCAGGGCAAGGAAAATCTTCGAGATTAACTGTAGCACTCTTTTTATTTTGAATTTTGCATTTATTTTGCATTTGCATTCCAAAAAGCGTGACATCGATCATCGATTACTATACAGTGTGTCCAGTGTAAGTGACAGAACGTGGGGATCTTGGAAACGGCAAGAGATACAGGGGTCGCTTGATTAGAGAAAAGTTGTACAAATAGATGGTTAATAAAAATCTGAATTTAAAAAAATATACTTTCAGTATTTGCTGAAATATCCTGAAAAAAACTGAAAAATCAAAATTTGTTGTTTTCGTCATATCGTTTTTATTATTGGAAATTAATAAATTATTTTTTGTAGGCTTTCATAAGCCGTCAACAGCTATCCATCTGACATTACAAAAATTTTCAAAGCCGACTAAATCCCTGAGTTTTCGTAGCCAACTTTTGTTTTTCTTATCGCCGTCGTATTGATTTTTTATGTCGTTCGATATAAAATAAATAAATCGACGAAACCAAAAATTAATAACATTCGAAAACAAAAATTTCAAAAATTTTATTCTTTTTTCTAAAAAAAAAAACTTTTCATTCTCCCCTTTACGAAATTTAACTTTCTGTCTTGATAAGACAACCGAAAGCGAAAGTAAAACATCCTAGGTGATGGGTTGCTAGGTGGTTGCTATAGCTATGAAAAACTTTCGTGCCCTGGACAAAAAAGTAGAATGTCAGTTTGATTAATGTTTAATTAGATGGAAAATTAAATGTAAAGCTACAATAAAAAATTCCAGTAAATCTTTACGGAACATACAAATAATTATTATTGTATGTTCCAGAAAGATTTACTGGAATTTGCAGCTTCTTGAATGAAATTAATTTTGAACTAAACTACGATCAAAGATTCTAAAATTATAGCGTATAGCGGTACAGAGTTTTAAACTTGACAGTGTCATAAATTATTAATAATTCAAAACTATCGTTACTATGGTAATGTTAAAAACATGGCACCTTATAATAATTCCATTGTTATCACTGAATCGTATTATTTTACTCATTTCTTCTTAATCCGTGGTTCAATATGGCAAGGGGAGAATGAAAAGTTTAATATGTACTTACGCTACGAAAGCTCTTTCAGGTGCTCGGAGTTTTTAAATATCCTCGGCTACACTACGCTTCGCCTCGGCCATTCAAATACTCCTCACACCTAAAAGTGAACTTTCGTAGCTTGTAATGTAAATAACTATTTCATAGGTACCGAATATCATATAAAAAGAAAAAAAAAACATAAAGCAAGTAATATGACTTCATATTAATGTAATTGGGGTGAGAATTTTTGTGTTTTTTTTTCGAAAAAAGAATAATTAAATTTTTGAAATTTTTTTGTTAATGTTATTTTTTTTGGTTTTCTTGATTTATTTTATACCGAACGACACGAATAAATCAATAAGGCGGCCATAAGAAAAACATAAGCTGGCTATGAAAACTCTATGGGATCTAGTCGGCTTTGAAATTTTTTTTAATGTCAAACGGATAGGTTTTGACGGCTTCTGTAAGCCAACAAAAAATAATTCATTATTTCCCAATAATAAAAAAGATACGGGTAAAATAAGAGTTTTTGATTTTTCAGTTTTTTCAGAATATTTCAGTGACTTTCTTTCAGGGACTTATGCCGGTACTGGAGCGAACGGTTGATGAATCCGTCCGCTCGACGCGCATGTTTATTTGTGTATTATACGCGGTGCTAACCAAGACCGGACTCCCTAAGCCGATTTTTTGTGCCTTTTTTTGCTAACCATGCATTTGCAAAGCAAATCAATATCTTCCTGGTGTTACTATAGGTACGTCCTCCATCCCTATAAAGGTACAAAAAAAATTCAAAATAATTAAGAAAAAAATTCTAAAAAAATTGAAAAAATTCCTAAAAAAATTATTAAATTTTTTTTCTCAAGAAAATGTTCTTAAACAAAATTAAATTTTTTTTTTTAATTTAATTTTGTTTTCATTCCGCATTCGGCCTACCTACACCCTACACCTACCCCATAACACGATATGCAAAACACCTCCGTCATGCAACCATTATATCATGTTAAGTACTAGAAGTAGAAAGCGATCATTTTGTGTTACGCTCAACTTATGCGGCGGCCGAGGCGAAGCCGAGCCCGTGCAGCGAAACAAAAGGAGCATTCTTCTGTGAGTGACAAATATACGAAGTTTTTCCGCAAGCTTTATGTAAACAAAATAAGGTATAATAAGAAAATAATTTGGGGATAAATCCATCAGGCATCATGCAGCCACATTCTGTTCATTTTAAGAGCCGGTAATATGCAAAAGTTGTATTTTTTATCGTACCAGACTAGGTAGGAGAAGGTCTAGGTTTTCTTGAAATTTTTCGACGAAAAGTTTATGGTAATGAATTTCAAAATGGTTTTTGACAATTATCACGTACATATAATCAGTTATACGCTAAGTAAGTGTAAGAGTTAGCTGAACTCACCCTTGAATTCAAGATAACTGTCACTTGTCAATGTGACGTTAATCGATCGTAAGTCGATACGTCCCCACTTGGGTATTAGATAATAATTAACTACAAAAGTTACAGCATGGAAGCTGGTGTGAATTAATTAATTTCAATAACTTATAATAAAGCACTTGAACTATAAATGTGCATCATTGGTTACCTAGTATGATCAATACCAAACATGTTACATGGTGTCAGGTGTGGGGTTCGAACCCACGCTCCCTTTAACAGAAGTAGTGAGGAAAGGGAGGCATTAGTTGAAAATGTACCTAGAAACATAATAATTAATGATTATCCTGAAACTAGCTGTGTATCAGAGCCTAGTGATAATCATAGTACAATAAGACCAAAAAGAAATGTTAAAATTCCACCAAAGTTTTCAGACTATGTAATGTATTAATGTATTAAAGTAAGAACATAATTATATTATAAGGAAAATTAAAATATTCTGTTGTCAATATAAAATTGAATGTAACTGTTACTTTTAGAAATCGGTTCCATTTCAATTTAAAATGTTAATTGTGTTAATTTGTGTAAACTTCAGTGGGGAGGTGTAAGAGTTAGCTGAATTCACCCTTGAATTCAAGATAACTGTCACTTGTCAATATGACGTTAATCGATCGTAAGTCGATACGTCCCCACTTGGGTATTAGATAATAATTAACTACAAAAGTTACAGCATGGAAGCTGGTGTGAATTAATTAATTTCAATAACTTATAATAAAGAACTTGAACTATAAATGTGCATCATTGGTTACCTAGTATGATCAATACCAAACATGTTACAGTAAGTATCAAGTATCGGCTGTTCGCGGAGCGCGCGCCCCCTCGTGGATTTTGTCCGGACTTTTGTGCGGCATACACTAATCCTTGACAGCTCGTTTCCATAAAATAAAACCTTTTTTAAAATCATTATTTGGAAGTGTATTTCTAGATTTTTTAATTTATTATGACTACAATAATTATTAAAAGTCATTTCCAAGTAGTCAGTCTCAACTGCTTTCATTTTAAATCGTTGAGAAATGGGCGAAATCTCATGGATGAGCTTTCACATGAACGATGTTAGAGGAGGACATAAGGAACCGCTCATTTAGAGAAACTCCTGGGTGCACATAGCACTCGTAAAAATTAAAAAACCTATTTTGTCCCATTGTTCAGGTGATATAATTGAGACTTGCCGCATGAAAGTGTTAAATTTGCCTACTTGGTGGCGCCACAATAGTTACTTATTTAGCCTATTGTTAAATACAGTGTGGAAAACCCAAATGGAATAAATTCGATAATAAATCAATGGAGATGGTTGCGAAAAAACGCTCGGACACGTCGATTAGTATTTTTTATTGCGCATTTTTTTCAATGAAAACTTTTTATACAGGGTGTGTCGTGTAACAGTGCTCAATACCAACTTTCTTCTTTTAAATCAAACACCCTATATATTATTACATTTTCAGATTGCCTGAAAAATGTAATAATAATGGTGTTTATAATTCAAATTTGTAACGAGTGATTTTTGAGTTATAAGCAAATGAAAATAGCAATTTTTAATTTTCAAAACAGAGTGTACACCGATAACGGCTCAAGATGTCGGAAAACGGCTTACATGTCTCTATCCTAATTTTTCATGTAGCATCCTATTGTGTGGATGAAATTTTTATACAGGGTGATTAAAAATCTGATAATTTTCATCACCCTGTATAAAAATTTATACTACCTAATAGAGCTCTAAATGAAAAGTTAAGATAGGGACATGTGAGCCGTTTTCCGACATCTTGAGCCGTTATCGGTGTACACACTGTTTTGAAAATTAAAAATTGCTATTTTCATTTGTTTATAACTCAAAAATCACTCGTTACAAATTTGAATTATAAACACCATTATTATTACATTTTTTCAGGCAATCTGAAAATGTAATAATATATAGGGTGTTTGATTTGAAAGAAGAAAGTTGGTATTGAGCACTCTGTTACACGACACACCCTGTATAAAAAGTTTTCATTGAAAAAAATGCGCAACCAAAAATACTAATCGACGTGTCCGAGCGTTTTTTAGCACCCATCTGCATTGATTTATTATCGAATTTATTCCATTTGGCACTTCCACACTGTATATTTGATAATAATACGTGCAGCTTTATCTCCGCAATTTATATACACGTATAAAAACGGGGTAACAAAGAGCGCCATCTGTTGCCTGGTACTGCGAACTACACAGAACAGGAAATTAATTTTTAAAAATCACGGATATAATAATTATAATGCAAATGTCACAGAAATAATAATATTGCCTAGAGTTCTTGGTATCGGGTAATAATAATAATTATCACTTTCGTTTCGTGTAAATATAATTTAGTAATGTCCACGCGTAAATAATTCATTATATTTCTGCATCTGATTACATAAATTCAGATTATTAAGCAAAAGAATATATACTTCACGTAAAATAAAACTGCATATTTAAGTGTGATTTATTAAATAAATCATAATTTAATATAATATAATTAATTTAATATAATTAAATATACAAAATATTTGTAGATGTTAAGCCAACGACAGATTGAGGTTTCGTTCAATTATTTTGACATTTTAAATCAATGCTAGTTTACAGTACCAGCCGCTTATTGGGCGATAGGAGCTTCCGTCACCAATTCCTTTCCAACGCCGTAAGTTAATTAGAGTTCAATGTATTAAGCTATAGGACAATAATAAAAAAATTGTTCCTCCTATAAGTCACAATAATCATAATATTATAGGATCCTCCTACGAAGGTGCATGTATAGCACAGTATATACCCAGTGTTGTGACCGATCTAGATCTTTCGATCTAGATCACTGATCTAGATCATATATTGAGATCTATGATCTGATCTAGATTCTTTTGATATGAAAGATCTATGATCTGATCTAGATCAGTTTTTTTCGATCTAGAATCTTTTTTAGATCTTTTTTATTGATAAAGATTTTTCAATAAAAATGCAAGTTTAATGTAATAAAGCTGGCTAAATATACAAATAATGTGAAGGCCATATACCAAAATCTTACAATTCTGTGTCTGTGTCAACTTCATTTAATCTCACGTAACTGTTTTACGATCATTGAACTCTAACCTAACTAGAAAGGACTCGCAATGATTAAATAGTGTACCACGCGATATTTTTAGGCAACACGCACTAGTGCAGTATACCCATCTGTTTCTATCGCATGATAGCTTTTGGCTAAGAGAGTGAGACAGCGACAGAGAATCGCATGAGAATAAACACTTGAGAAACGTGACGACCTTGATTGAGCGTGAAATACAAAAGCCGGACTGCAACGGAAATACTGCAGTATAGTTTAGATGCTTATTTTTAATAGTTTTAACACCATGACACAGAATAATAACCATGATTATACCTACTTGCTCCTTTCTATATTCATGTTGGCCATGCCAAAAAGGCAAGGCACAGTATAAGATATAGTCTGTGAGTAAGGGCATATGTGTATATGGTGCACAGTGAACAAAGAAAAAATTCCTAGCCTTATTTTGTAAAAATAACTGATGAAATAAATAAAAGATAAAACCATGATACAACATACAACTACACAAGGTATGTCAGCCTGAGACTGAAAACTTGTCCGCGCTGCGCATGACGTCACTATGGAGTAGTAATCCAAGCGCTAACAGAACACTTGAAAATATTTGAAGGAGGAAGTCCAATGACGTCTATAAAAGGTATTTAGACGTCATTGTGGAAGTCAACATTTGTGGGGTATAATGAAAACTTTGAAATTGATGTTTTTTAGTGATCTAAATCTCAGATCTTTTATTTGATGATCTGATCTTTGATCTAGAACATTTTCAATTTCGAGATCTATGATCTGATCTAGATCTCTAATTTTAAAATGATCTTTTGATCTGATCTAGATCTTTTTAGAAATGATCTTTCCCAACACTGTATAATATCATAATAATTACGCTATTTTAGAACGCTTGCTGGAAAACCATTTTTCTGTCTAGCCAGCGAACCCAAAACTTTGAAGAGGATGAAGATAAAAAGAAGAAGAGAAAAAGAAGAAGAATACAAAAAGGTGACAAAGTTGGTGATGGTGACAATCAGCTGTTTGTATTTTTGTAATCAATTACTTTAAATGTATCGATTAATTATTCAAATGACAAAATTTCTCTCAATTCTCTCATTGAAATTATCGCTTTGACCTTTAATGACTTTCATTGTTGGTTTGGAAGTTGAATTTTTATAAAAGCTGTTCGTTCCTCTGAAGGAAAGCTCAAATTTGATTGAGTATAATATAGGTGGTTCGCTTCCTAATTTACTAATTAATTTGGGCTGTATACCTACCTACTGATTTAATTAATTAATTATACTTTCAAAAGAGCTCAGAAATTCGCAATAATGTGCAACTGTGAAGATAGAACTACTCTTGATATGGAAACTCCGAAAAATGTTCATTTAACAGCATTTTACAAAAGGTAATTTTGTAGGCCATTATGTTGAATACTTTTCCTCATCCCTCTCAAATAAAAAGCAAAGGGGATTCCCTGAGGTTTCATAGCTTACTGTACATATATCAAATTCAGGGTAACCCATATTCATTCCTTGGGAAAAAATTTTCTTAGTCTAGGTTCAAGTACCTACTCCAAAAATGAGAAAGTTTAACAATCGGTTATCAAAAGTTTGGCTCGTTTACTTTTTTAAATAACTCGATACTTAATGAGGCGCTTTTTCTTGTTGCACCAGTTTCAATTGCTAAATTTCAATTTCAAAACTATTCCAACTATCATATAACTGGTTTGGAACTGCGGCAACAAGAAGAAATTCCTATGATTTTAAAATGTTTTAATTTTTTCAGGAGTTTTGCATATCACACTGTAAGACATCGCATGCCGATAATTGTAACTCAACTCATAGACAGTTTAGTTAGGAACAAGGATCAAATTATCAAGACATACGGAGAGGTGAGCTGGGTTGATCGATATCCGGAAAACGAAAAGTTAAATTTTTGAGCTTGGATCACGCAGAAAACAGGCTAATTTATTTTGTTATCCCGTTGAATTATTAAAGTTATAATCTTGCAGCTGGCTCGAGAAGAATTGAAAATTGTTATAGCAGAACTGTCTGAACTGAAATATGAAATTCAAACTAATAAACCATTGAGACGTTTGATTTCTAATGCTCCTGATGTTCAGTTTTATAACGAATATTTGATGAAACAAATGGCTGAAGATGGTTCTCCTAAATACTTCAATTGTATTTGGTTGTTGAGTGAATGCTACATGTATCGAAGAATAAAGGAAATATTTCAGCTCAGGTGAGTGTGTTGCTATAGAGGCCTTAAAAAAATATTAGATGAAAGAAGTAGAAATTATTGAAGACACAGCACAGCTTATCTCATTTTGTACACAACCCAGTTTATCTTGATTTTGCTAATTTTTTTCTTTCTGCTAGAGGTAGTATAATAGCCTACGGCGGCAGATTTCCGTAGGCGGCAAATTTTCAAATACTAAAAATAGAATATTAACTTCTTCACCGAATTTCGTATCACTCTACTCGGTTCTGAGTATTGGACAGCACGTCGCATGGTAGTGCAGCGGCTGGCGGCCTCTCATCTCTCTCCCTTAGGGAGAGCCGGAGAGAGATGACAGCCCGCCAGCCCTCATCACATTGATAAGAGTAAGCGGCAGTCCAGCAGCAATAGACAGGGTTTGTTAGATAGACAGTATCTATCACTCGCAGTTTTTAAATTTAAATAAACGCTCTCGCGTCTCGAATCTAAATTCAAAAATACAGAGTGTACCTTCAGTAATTATATAAATATAATTATTATTTAATAGTTTTTAGTTTTATGTGAATTGTGTGGTCAACCTTTAACTAAGTTTATAACAGTTTTTCTTTTCTTTTCTGTTTACCTTGTATAGAAAAACTAAAACGTGAAAATGGCAGACGGTAGAAAACGTTTAGGCGGATGGGAATACAAAAAAAAATCTAACGAAAAAGAAAGAAAACAAAAGGAAATCTTGGATAAAACTAAGAAAATTGGTTCTTTCTTCACAAAAATTGAAGCATTAGAAGATAATATACCCAGTAAATCGGAGGATACGAGTGTTCTTTCGACCTCGTGTGAAAATAAGGTGCTGCAGAGAAACGAGCAGAGAAGAAGGATCCAACTGATACAGAAAACCATGACAAACTATTATGTTCTCCGTCTTTTAAATTTAACAAAGACCCTGCAAAGTGGATTGTAAATGATGAACTCATAGATTATGTTAGTTTAGTTAGTTAGTTTAGTTGTATAATGAGTGGGTCGATTAGTGACACCTCCACTGCGACCAAGTGGTCTATTGTGGCTCACACCTAAGTGCTTTACATCCATTCCAGCAGGCCACTGCTTTTTAAAAAGCAAATGACCTTAGATGGTGTGAATGTATCCAGGTCTCTTGGAGAGAGAAATACTCTTCCGAACGTTGAGTGTCTGGTTCTTCCCAAGGCGGGGCAGTTGCATAGAACATGCTCTGCTGTTTCTACATCCTCCAAACACAGGCGACATTCTGCGTTATCGGCTAGATTCATCCTGTGTAAGTGGTGGTTCACTTTGCAGTGTCCTGTGTATAGGCCTATTAGGGCCCTTAGGTCAGTCCTTTTGAGTTCCAGTAGCTTTTTAGCTCTGTTTCTTGATGGTCCCTCAATGAAGGTCTTAGAGTGAGTTAATCCTGGTAGAGTTTGCCAGTACTGAAGTACCTTATTTTCCGCCCAGGTGTCTTCTATTGTTGTTTTGGCAGTATTTGAAGATATGCCAACAACCGGTTCTGGTCCTGTAAATTTGGATTCGGTTCCTCTTCTAGCCAGAGAGTTGGCTATTTCGTTCTCTCCAAGGCCAGAGTGACCAGGAATCCAGACCAGAGTCAAGTTATTGTCAGTGCCGCTTGGCTATCTGAGAAGATTTTAATTGTTTTCCGCGTGCAGTGCATTTTGTTCAGCATCTGCGCACTGAGTACAATGGCATAAATTTCTGCCTGAAATATTCTTGCGTACTGACCCAGGTTTGCAAAGAATTCTCGTCTTGACCCAGCGTCGTACGCTCCGGATCCAACTCCCATTGGGGTCTTTGAACCGTCGGTGAACCACGTGAGGTCTGCTTTGAGGAGGTCGTTTGAGTTACGCTCCCATTCGTCTCTGCTTGGAAGGAGGACGTTGTATGCAGTGTAGTGTTTTGTTGTGTATGGCATCATGTCTGAGGGCATACCCAGAAGACTGTGACTTAGAGTGTCGTCCAGTAGGCTGGTCCGCTCCATGACACAAGCCATTTGTGTGTTTCGTACTACCTGTATAAGTAGCAGTCTGTACGTTGTCCATCTGGCCTCTCTTTCCAAGTATACAATATGGAGCGGAGGAAGGTCCAGAAGTATTTCCATAGCCGCCGACGGTGTGGTGCTCATTTCTCCACTGATTGCCAGACATTTTTATCCCAAAATTTCCCCACATCAGCATGGTTTTGTTTGTGGTAGATCCACAACTACTAACTTGTTTTGCTTAACACAGTTTATAGCTGACTCAATCGATTCAGGCTATCAGGTGGATGTGATTTATACAGATTTCACAAAGGCTTTTGATCGCCTCAATCACGGTATCCTTATTTTGAAGCTTCACAACCTTGGCCTCTCAGATGGTTTGCTGAAGTTTTTCACATCCTATCTGGCAGACAGAACACAGTTCATTCAACTCCAGGGACACAAATCCGAGGACTTTGTAGTCAGATCTGGCGTACCACAAGGTTCTATTCTTGGCCCTCTTCTTTTTGTCCTATATATAGATGACATTTGCAACAACTTGAATGTGCCTTTTCTTATTTACGCTGATGACCTAAAACTTTTCTGTCAGATCGGGGACTCTCAGGACTGTTTTATACTGCAAGAAAACCTAGATAGAGTATTGCAATGGAGTACGTCCAACAGCGTAGCACTCAACCCTGGTAAATGCTCTGTGATGTCCTTCACAATAAAAAGAAATGTTATATGTCATGATTATATATTGGCTGGTAATATACTGAATCGACCATCAAAGCTGACTGATCTGGGAATTGTGTTTGATTCCAAACTGTCTTTTACTCATCACATTAATGATCTTGTTTGTTAATTACAAAACATTGGGATACATTATTCGGCGAGCACGTGAATTTTCTGCAAGTCGCACTATAATAATTTTATTTAATGCCTTCATATCGTCACGTGTTGCAATGCTGGTATTGTCTGGTGGCCATTCTATTCTGTGCATGTAAATAGTATTGAACATATTCTTCGGGATTTCTTAAGTACCTTGCGTTTAGAGAAGATGGGCTTTACCCAGCTATTGGTTTTCCGCAGACTGACCTGCTTAGGAGATTCAGTTTTGTATCCTATGCAGACCGCCACAAATTTTCTGCACTGCTTTTCTTACATGGAATACTCCACTCAAAAGTGGATTGTTCAGACATTCTGCATATGCTGAAATTCAAAATCCCAAAACCAACTGCCCGAAGTCATATCTGTTTTGCTTTCCCAGCCTCAAGAACACATCTTCACAAGTTTTCACCACTCCATGACATCTGTGGTATTTATAATGCATATTGCGATGTCTTGGACATCTTTTGCTGCTCTGTTGGGGACATTTCAGTGTGTTTATTTGAGTAGGTAGTTCTGTTATCTGTATTATTATTGTTAAAATTGATTTGTTTGTCACAGCTTCTGCTCACCTTAAATGTGATTATTTTTGTTGTAGAGTCATACAGTAATTATTGAGGTATAACCAACCCTGTTGTAATGACATATTGTAAATAAAAAATTTTTATTTTCATATCGAAGCAGCTAAGTACTGCTTGAAAAATATTTTAAAACGATTAACGAGTTATTAGTCAAAATTAATTTTTTCACCAAAGGGGTGGTTTTTTGGAGGGAACGCGCTGCACTCCCAGAACTGATTTTTGTGTATTCATGTTCTATAACCTTTTCACTAACAATTATTGAAGGAAAATCTTGGACAACATTTTTTATGAACTTTTGGTACATTCTTTACCGACAACTAAATATACTATGATAAGATCAATCAATACATTCGCAAAAGCGAGCATATTTTCGAGTGCTGGGAAATTGTGTGACCTTGAATATTAAAAAAAAATTGTCTATGGCGCTCCTTCGAGGGGTGTACCCCCCCCCCCCCCCCGAACCCCTCTTCGCCTTTTAATTCTAATTTTTGAAGCCAGCGAGATGGAGTTCGCACATTTTCGTAAGTAGGTATACTGCCGTGCTACGGAAGAAGAACGTATGTGCATTTTTTTCAAAATTCGAATTTTTGATGTTTTGGATGTTTCATGGTTAGTTCTATCAAATAAAAAATAAATGAAGAAAACATTTTCGAAAATGACCGAACAAATCATTTTTGAATTTTGACGGTTTGTAATTTTCTGTTCACATTCAGCAATTTACTACGCAATAGAAACGTATGTGTATGAATTTCTTCCCATTTTTACCGCATGTGGAAATAATTGGATAAAGCGTTTAGAAATACTACACATCAACACCGTATGTGGTTAAATACGGCGTTTATATGTACCATGGTTTATTAATTTTCTCAAAATCAGCTTAATGGAAACAACGTATGTGTATAGTATATATATGAAATTACATTGGGTGGTCACTTACGTTTCTTATGTCTAGTAAGTAAGTAGATGATAGTCTGTGAAAACGCCATATGTGAACATTTTTAACTAAAAATAATATAACGGTGCATTGTACGTTTACAAAAAAAAATTCATATCAAATACGGTACACTAGTAAATGAATAAAAAATATCGGAACAAAATTGAATAATTAATTTTGAAAAGACAGGCGTTTAAAAATGTTGAAACTTTGAAGGCCGATTTCTCGAAACTACCTCAACTGCACATACGGCGTTTTTCCGTCGCACGGCAGTATAGTTAAAAAAAAAAATAGGCGGCAATTTCATTCAGCACATTCAGCCTACACATTTGTAAATCCGCCTCTGGCTAGAGGAGTTTTTGATATATTATTCTCATTCTCCAAATAGACGAGATGGCAGTAGGAAAATTATTTCAATTTTTGTTCCTAAAATAAATATGTTATTGTTTTTGGATAATAAAATAGATATTAATTGAAAAGTCTCGCTAGGATTGAAAGGTTAAGTTGCTATGTGTAATTTAAAATTAGTTTCATGCAATTATAGTTTCTAACAAAAGTTTTATAGTTAATATAGGTCATTTTAAACTCATTGCATTTTCTGCTATATTTTCAATTACCTACCTACCTAGCGTAGTATCACATGATGGCCACTCAACTACATAATAAAGAGTTTATCCACGATTTACAGGACACCTTTAGCAGCCTTTATTTTTTGGATGTTGATTCAACACCTTGTAACGCAATTAATACATTAAAGTTTCCTGACGAATAGCTTGCATTATTGAAAGGCAAAAAGAAATGATTTTCTAGAGGTAAAAGTCTCAACAACCTTTTTACTAAAAATGTCGTGTGTAGATTCACAGACCTTAGTTAGCCGAAAGGGACAGTTCTAGAGCGCAGATCATGTATCAATGTGGAAATAGTACATGGAGGTCATAGGTGACGTGGCAGGGTCGCACGCAGCCCACACGGAATTATTACATTTTACATTACACATTACAACCCTACCTTTTTGGCAAGAGAATTGCATTATTAAAAAAAAAATTAATTAAATTCTTTTCTACTTTTAATTGGTAAGAGAATATCACCACTTTAGTGAAGTTAAATATGTTTCCTATATTCCTAATTTAATTCTCCATTTGGTACTTTCAAATATTTAAAATTTGTAAAAAATATTACGAAACTAGAAATTATCTTTTCAAAAATTACCAAGAGAACTACCACTGAGAGAATTACCACTGAGAATCTCCAAGAATCTCTGCTTTTAAAGAACCTACCCACATCCTTTTTAACAAATTCTTTTAGAATATTTACAAATTAAAAATTCCTTCGACACACCTCATCTTGGTCATCCCCTTACTCTTCATCCTACCATGTGCGGGCTGTCATCCTTCTTCTAATGTAGTCCTCTCCCCTCATCACAGTGCCATAGTCATATTTATTAAACCAATTGTTTCAGGGATGGTTTAAAAGAATTTGATTATTTTAAAGCCAAAAAAGTAGAAGCTTTCAATGTTGCACTTCCTATGATTGAACAGCTTGGTGCCTACGTGTTGAATGAAATAAATTCATCTGCAGTAGCCAGCAAAACCGGATTTGTTACTTTACTGAAAGTAAGTTGAATTGACTTTTTTGCAGTTTGCATGTAGGTACATATACTCAATTCCACAACATTATTACCTACAATTCAAACACCTAAGACCACCTGCGAAAAATTTAAAGTTATCTACCATAAATTAATTTAGCAAACCATTCTTTCTAGAACATCTTTTAAGAAAATGGACTACTTAATTGATAATTTTTTATGTCAGTTAGTTTTCTTATATTCGGTATGATGTATCGTGTATGTAAAAAATTACAATAATTGTGTAAGTGTAATTTTTTACATACACGATACATCATAGCCCCGATTATCAATAATCGAGCAAGTTTTTAATCAAAATTCAGTGACCTCAAGTTATGACACTGAACAGTTATGACTCACAACACCAAATATGAACTTTAATAATTATTGTGATTGAGTATTTTCCAAAATTATTTTTTTTAAGGCACAGTTTCATAATAAATGTATGTAGAGTCACTTTAACTTCAAGTTACTATTAAATTATTTATTAAACACGATTGTAATCAATGTGACATTAGGCTTTAAATTTTAAAATCCCTCATTTTATTATGAAATAGCCCCAAAAGAAAACCTTTGGCGCTACAAAAAGTATGTCTACTTTTGTAATTTTTCCAGAGACGTCCGTTTCAGAGATTTCAGCAATTACTCTTCAAGTTTTATCTGTCTTTTAAGTTTTTCAAGTCTATACTGACTGCACATTTTTGATTATCACTTCATTCTAAAGCTATAAGCGTCATGCCACGTTTCATTCAAGTATCTAATACATAAATTTATGTTCATGTCAGTATTATAGTTTTTATCTGAGACATCAGTCCACAATTCTCTTACTTGAAGTCGTAATTGATTCCAAGCTGTGGTGCCGTGGTCCATGGAGATTTGCTCCTAACGTTTCGTCTACAGCTGCGGTAAACATCATCGGTGGTTGCATGTGTGCAAGCGATACTTCCACTCCTCGTGTTCATTGATAACTGACTGCTCAGGCGGAAGAGCGCTCCTATTTATAGAGTGATTATCTGGTGACGTCATACCCCCTCCACTGATTACCTTTACCACAGCAACGGTTGGTCTCTCCGATGATGTAATGGATTGCTGTGTCAGACGATGACTCAGTTGGGTCTGGCATAATGCCGGATACCAAATCCTCTGTAGTTTCATTCCTTTCTCCTGCCTATTGAAATTATTTGGATGTTTATGATGAACTTCAATTGCTTCATGATGTAATCGGTGAAGTGTAATAGTGTGAAGTAGTGGACAGGACTTTTGTCTTTTCAAAGCATATGAAGGTGTGTTGATGCTGCGTTTGGTGGTTCCGGTGTATACAGCACCAGAGGAGCAAGGTGTTCTATAAACTCCAGCTAAAGAAAATGGATCGATGGGATCTTTAGCAGAACAGAGAATATTGCGAATTTGTTGTGTAAGTTTAAAGATGGTTTTGACGTCGTGGCGCTGAAGGAGTTTACCGATTCGATCGGTGACGTTCTTCATGTAAGGATATCTCTTACTCCCAAAACTCTTACAGCCAATATTATAAAGGCTCATTAGGCTAACTGGCAGATTTCTGTGCTCTTTTTTAAACTAATATCGACGTCAAATGAGCCTTTATACGAGGGTCATTTGAAAAGTTTCCGACCTTTTGAAGAAAAACACATAATTCAAGCCAAACAAAAATTTATTTCTCGACATAGCCTCCACGCAAGTCAATACATTTGGTCAAACGCTTTTCCCAACCCTTCAAGCCATCAGAAAAAAATTCTTTAGGTAAACCTGAAAAATACAGGTTTACTGCCTCTTCAACTTCGGTATTTGACCCATGTTTTTTCCCACCCAGAAATTTTTTCAACTTGGGGAACAAAAAAAGTCTCTCGGAGCTAGGTCTGGTGAGTAGGGTGGGCGTTGAAGCAATTCGAACTTCAATTCGTCCAATTTCGCCATTGCGACCATGCACGTGTGGACTCGCGTGTTGTCCTGATGAAACAGCACCTTCTTCCTCGCCACGTGTGGTCGTTTCTTCTTGAGTTCCGTCTTCAATTGGTCCAGCAACGCAGCGTAATAGGGCCCGTTAATGGTTTTACCTTTTTGAAGGTAATCAACCATAATTACTCCACGGCTGTCCCAAAAAAATGCCATAACTTTTCCGGCAGAAAGAACGACCTTCGCCTTCTTCGGAGCTGGTTACCCCACCTCAATCCACTGCATTGACTGTTGTTTAGTCTCCGGAGTATGGTGATGGATCCAGGTTTCGTCGACAGTAATTAATCGGCTCAAAAACTCAGTAGGATTCTTTTGGAACAGCTGAAGAGTTGCGCGCGACATGTCCATCCGTACGCGCTTTTGGTCGATCGTCAACAAACGCGGCACCCATCGCGCGGATAATTTTCTCATGCATAAATCTTCATGTAAAATCTTATGCACCCATTCAGTTGATACATATCCCACAAGCCTCAGCAATTTCCCTAATGGTTAATCGGCGATCTTCCATCACGGTTACTAAACTGACAATATCTTCCGTGGAAACAGTTTTTGGATGACCAGAACGTTCATCGTCAAAAATGCTTGTACGACCGCGTTTGAACTCGGCCACCCAATGTTTCACGGTTGTAAATGAGGGCGACGATTCACCATACACGGAGTCTAACTCTTCTTTCGCTTCCCGAGCTTTTTTCCCTTTCAAATACTGGAACTTTATCACCGCGCGATACTCGATTTTATCCACTGTCGTTAACAAACGTCACCTGTCAACTTTGGAAGGGTACCGTGTGTTTTGTACTGATCGGAATGACTTGAAATTTTTATGGCATACATATGTAAAGGCCCTAAATTGGTTGGCAAGAGAACTTGAATTCACCATGACTTCTTGCCGGTAAGGACGGAAACTTTTCAAATGACCCTCGTAATACCCGCTGTTAATGGTTGTTCGCTGGGTGTCGTGGGATGTTGGGCTCTGTGTCTTAAGGCTGTCCTGAATTCTTAAGCGGTGTAGCCATTCACCTGCAGAACATTATCTAGGTGGGCTAGCTCTTCTAGTAGGTGTTCGTGTCTGGAAAATTCTGGATACACGATTCACCAGGGTTATTATTACTGCTCGTTTTTGGCCTGGATGATGGTGCTGTATACATTGGAACCACCAAATGCAGCGTCAATACCCGCATGACCGAACAAAAGAGAAACTGCCGCCTGGGCCAGACAGACAAGTCAGCTGTCGTGGAGCATACTGTGCTTCAGGATTACATCATGAAGCAATTGAAATTTATAAACATCCAAATGATTTCAATAGGCAGGAGAAAGGAATTTGGTACCCCGCCTTATGTCAGACTCAAATGAGTCATCGTCTGACTCAGGAATCCATTACATCATCGGAGAGACTCCTCTACCTGGCCAGACAGTTATCAGTGAACACGGAGAATGGAAGCATCGTTTGAACACACGTAACCGCTGATGATGTCTACCGCAACTGTAGACGAAACATTAGGAGAAAATCTCCATAGACCATGACACAACAGCCCGGAATCAATTACGATTTCAATAGAAGCCGGCCGTGAAAGCCTACACACATCAATTCTCTTACCATCTTTCCAATATTTTTTAGGCATTTTCTGAAGATATTTTGCAGCAATTTTTGGTCATATTTTTTTATTCTTCGCTCTTCAATATACTGTAATAATAATTGTAGAGAGTTAATTTTTCCTGTAAAAATAATGCAGTGAATACTTTTATAGTATCGCTCCTCTTTAAATTCTGAGCCGAGTGAGATAAAACTTTGGTGCAATACTAAATTGAACAGTATGAATACCTGTCATTAAATGGGAGGGGTCATGTGAGATCTTTAAAAGGTATTTTCAATTTCATGATACTACACAAACATGAGGGTGTGTTGTCACTTTTGACAGTCTCTGTTACTGAGGATCATATCTTTTAGTGACGTCTGCAACATTATCTTATATAATAAGACACGTGAAGCATCAGGTTTTATGTCAAAAAGTAGCAAGATTTATGCCATTGAGTTTAACTTTTATACCAAGGTTGCTTATACAAATAATACTTGCTTGGCTTAAAATTTTAGGAGGGGGGGGGGGGTACTGTAAACATTTTCACTGACAAAATTGTCAAAATTAAAAACTTTAAAATGAGATCTCACATGCCCCCATGATGCCATTTGAAATTTTGAAGTTGACAGGAACTGCAATGTCATCTTTGACATTTGACACATTTGTTTTACGTCAAAAAAGGTAGCAAAACTTGTACCATTGTGTTTAGTTTTTGTATCGAAGTTTCTATCTCATTCAGTTCAAAATTTATGAAGGGGGGGGACTATAAAATAATGTCTCCTCTTGTTTTGAAGGATAGATTCAATTTTTTTTTCTCTGGCACACTCCTTCCTATTTTTATAGCTATTGTTTTCTAGTCGACTTATGTAAAATTTGCAGTCTCTTTCATTACATCTTTCCTATTGATGTTTCATTAATCAATAGACGTTCACTTGAAGATTACTTGACCAATTTTAATGGGGTCTTTTTTCATATAAAATGTTTTTGAGCTTTCCCTGAAAAGTTACAGCACCTTAAAATGTGGTATAAATTTACATCTATACAGACTGGAAACTTGAAAGTGGGTCATGGGAATTTAACATGCAAGTTCAGTTTTCTACAAATGATATCTCCAGGCATAGGTTTAGAGAAAAATTTTAGAGGAAATAATTTTTGACAATTTTTTTTTAATTTTGACAATAATTATTGAACTACAAAAAGTACATTGTTCAATTATTCGATATTTTCTGCTCTTTTAAAATACCAAAATGAATTTTGAAAATTCTGATATACGTACAGGTGTTGTTTTAAGAACACAAACGTTTATTAATTTTTTGTAAGTCTCGACCTGGATTTTTATTCGGCTATTAAGTCAAATGTTTGTGCAGTGAAATAGAAACTGTTGGCCAAATTTCAAAAATATATACAGGGTGGTTCGTTAGTTATAGCCTTCGAAAGAAATTAGCGTTATCCATAAAACACCCTGTATCTATGTTATTAATGAAGTAAGACCCATCATTAACTATGGGTTTTTTTACCATAACAGTTACCATTTGTCTGTTTACCAATGAAACACCCTGTATATTGATAATAAAGTAACGCCTACAAATAAAAAAAGTGAAGAATATTTTATGAAAAAAAAACTATGAGTTTGAGTAATCAAAATTTATTTTTGTCTCAGAGAAAATAGATATGTAAATATGAATTTTTTATCTCGTTTTAAGGGATTGTTACGAGTATTTTTTAGGGAAAAGAAAAAAAATTTCTTTTGAAAATTCCTCTTAAAACTTATCAAGAATTCATGACTTCCCATGAATTTTTTGCACTGGTGGGACAACCTGTTTAGAATGAGGCAATATCATTATTTTTTTTTATACATTTTACTTGTTTGTTTAATTATTAATGTTTCTTCTTGATCTCTCCAGCACTGTTTAAAGGAACTTGATAGATTTTTGTACGCGTTTAAAAAAAATTCCTTCCTTGTGCATATATTCTCTAAGGGTTGTGCGACTTTGTCCAAGGGCGAAACATAGGCTCATCTACCCAGACGAAACATTTCCCTCTACATTTATTCGCACTTTGCATTGAATACTCATCTTTATACTAAAATAGTCAATAAATTTAAATGGATGTGAGTTTATGCATTTATTCTATATTACATTAATTTTACATGTTCAAAAGGGCAAAACTGGACCGTAGCAGCCAAAGTTATCTTCTTGTTTTATTGTTTTTATGACTATTAATAAAATTTATAGATTTGTGATATCTCTTTCGAAAATATTTTAATGGTCAAAAAATTGTAATACAGCTCAGAGCTCAGCAATATGCTTACTTGTTTTTTCTTAGCACTCAATGAAAAAATTCCTCGTTAATGTATTCATTGCATTTTTTTTCCAGTGGAATCTTTGGGGAAACAAGTGTGACCTGTCGTTGTCGAATGGTATTATAGGCTCGAATAACGAGAATGAGACAAATATAGAAAAACTTGATCCCTACATACTTTCGGATCATTCTGAGCAAATTTGGAAAGCAATTTCTGATACAGACAATACTCGAACTATCATAGGTAAATTAATTAATTATATTTAAACTAGCAGTTCATTAATTATTCTTATTCATTTTACAGACATAATTTTAGATAACGCTGGTTATGAAGTTGTTTGTGACATGTGCTTGGCAGATTATTTAATAAGCAACGGATTGGCGAAGGAAATTCGTTTTTACGTCAAAACTATCCCATGGTTTATTTCCGATACCATGACAGCAGACTTCCACTGGGTCTTAGATGAATTAAGAAATAGTCCCAGTAAAGTTCTAAAGACACTTGGAGATAGATGGAGTAAATATCTCGAAGGAGGTCAATGGACAATCCATGAAAGTAATTTCTGGACATTACCAGTCGATTTCACGTACATGAAGGAAGTTGAACCCGAATTGTATAAAAAACTTGCTGAAGCCAAGTTGGCAGTGTTCAAGGGAGACTTGAATTATCGGAAATTGTTTGGCGAAAAGAATTGGGATCCTACCACATCGGTGGAGGAAGGTCTGCAGGGATTCAACCCCAGCCAGTTATGCACCTTGCGTACAATCAAATCAGATATAGTGTGCGGTATTGACAAAAATGCTGCTACAAGGGCTGAAAAAGAAGACAAAAAATGGATGGAGACTGGGAATTTTGGACTTATACAGTTTTGTGATGTTATTAATAATATAGAAGGTCAACCTGTGTAAACATATCATAATTAAAATATGGATTTTATTTAATTTCAGAATATTTTTTTATGTCATCCTTTTAAGAAAACTTCTTACTGAGATCAAAATAAATATTTACTTATTGCTCTTCAATATTACCTATACGCCAGAGCCTGTGTACAATAGTACATATACTGTGTCCTTTTTGTCTTATTTAATTGGGAATCGGGTTCTTTAATGAAATTATTATTTATAAAATTATCTTTATATACATATACTGCACTATTATGCAGATTAAAAAAAACGGAAAGTATGTACCCTAGAAATAGTTTGATCCATGACCATGACCATGATACACGTAAAAGCAGTAATATACATAATGCCATTCTCGAGACTAAGTATAGGGCAACACTCTCATGTCTATAGAGGCATCAAGTATTTCAATAAATTTGTCAATACTGTTGGGTATATAGTTAAGTGTACGTTATATAACTATGTAACTGATAATGCCTACTATTCTGTTACGGAATTTTTAGATGTGTAAGTTACTGCGATGACACATTATGACAAGTCTGATAAGCAATCAATGTATGTTGTATTGGCTTGAAGGATGAATTAAGGTTATTATTATTATTATAAAAAAAATTTATAAAATCGTTTTTTATAAAAATCTTTTTATAAATAATAATTTCATTAAAGAACCCGATTCCCAATTAAATAAGACAAAAATTCAACAATTACAAGAAGGTTCAAGAAAAATTATCAAATATACTGTGTCCTATTAACACTTGGTGTATTTAATAGTTTCTCTGAGTGTTTGAGAGCATCCTTTGCATTTTCTTCTATTTTTCCCTCAGGACCTGATTCTGATAGCGTATGTATTGTAATATACCACCCCCAGGGTAAGCAGTTTTTCCTAAAAAATAATCCTCATCAGTGAAACTTACGGAGAAGCCTGGCAATAATAAGGAAAGCCATTTGCAAGTGAAAATTCCAGAATCCTTCATTTCACACCGCCTCGACAATGGATTAGACTTTCACCTACACGGCCGTTAAAGCTACCATGGAATCTTTAACACGCTCTGAAGACGTGATACCTAAAAGGTAGCGCAAGCAATGGTCAGTCGAATTAAAAAGAGATGGATGGAACTACAATGGCCAGAGGACAGTTACAAAGGGTTGCATAAGTATAAAAACAGCAGCGCTAGCCAGCTTCAAGACACTTGACTCAGATTGATAATACTCTCTTCCCAGCTCCTCTCTAAGCCGAAGCCAGTGCGATCGAGAATACTCTCCTCTGGTTTTACCTATCAATCAGTATCCACCTCGCCCAAGCGGTCTTAAACTGATACAGTCACCAGTTGAGAAGTCCGCTTGCTCAAAGTCTAGCGCAATCCAGCGCTAGCTTCTCTTCCAAAGCTGTTCCAAGTCCGACGGCACAGTCATTCATTGACATAGTTGCCAAATGTTCATCTCTCAAAATCAGAAAGTATAGGTCTGCTTGAAATCATTTCAATCATTGCAAATATTCAAATAAATTTAGGTTTAAGCGATAGATAAATGAAGTCAGAGGTCTCAAAAATAAACAAACAAAGGTGAAAATTAAACAAAAAGATAGAAACAAAATGTGCACAGAAAATGAAATAAACAAAAGGCCTAAACAGAAAAGTAGAAACAAGGGAAGTTTAACTTCATTTCTAGTTTGTTAAGCGTAAATTTGTACCTCATTTCGAACTTTGTTTTTGAAATTTTAAAACGGAAAACAACGAATCAAGGTTTTCATCAAAAAGTTGGAGTAGCATACTTATAACATTAATAAGAACAAATGGAGGGTTAAAACCAAAACGAACAAAAAAACAAAACAAAAACGAATTCCGTAATGTCAGAGCATACCCTTAGGGTAAACTCAGATCTAAATAGATCAAGGTATTTTATTGCAGCAGGTAATGGATGCGAGAGTGCCTTCAGTGTTTTTATTATTGTGTAAGTCACGTAAAACCGATGTTCACTTGAACAGAGTGGCCTGAGGGAGAAGGTCAGTGAGATGCTGCCTTCGTCTCTTGTAGGTCCTGGTAATTTATTTTGGTAAAGCTTACCTGCAAATTGATGACTTAGTCAAATTAGGAAACATTGAAAAGAGTAAAATCACAAGCTTGAAATTGAAGTTAAACTCCCCAATCTGATAACACGGTTGTAAGTCTCAATTGAAACCCAAATACCCAACGAAAGTGAAACCACCAAACGATGCAATTCATTGTCGTTCAGGAATTTTTACAACAACCATCACACACACAAACAGGGCAAACAGAGAGTAAGATGATTGAAATGACTCAAGCTTTTTTTTAAAAACAGCTGTTGGAACAGCATCGGAAGGTATAAATGTAAATTAACAAATAGAAAATTAATTAAGGTAATTTAAGATTTCATTTGAGGAATGAAATGACATCCAGTTTGAAATATAGATGAAACAGTGATGCCATTTGATTCTTTAAACTTAAAGGAAGAAAGGTTAATCACATAGGTATTTTTTGACTCCTGAGCTTTTGCATACCCTATCCGAGAACCGAGGGTGGCTACAAGAAACAACACAACGTTGGTCCTAACGGCATTTTACTAGACGATCATCGGGGGTAGGAGTTGTTACAATATGGCGTGAATAATATTTGTATGAAGAATATTATTTTCCTGAATATCTATACCTTCATAATAAATAATTACCATTCTTGAAAATCAAAACACTCACCACAACCTAGAATAGATATTAAAATTTGTCAGGTCAGGTCAGGTCAGGTTACTAACTGAAAACTAGATCCCTGCAAGTTGAAAATTTGTATTAGTATCTGAAAATTTTGCTTGCATTTATTTAATTACTGAGGCTGGCACGCCATCTTCTTCCTCGGGATATTTCGAATTACTCTATGCTGGCGGCATTCACAATGCCTTGTCGATCTCAAAATCACCTAATCGAGTACAAAATAGAAATTAGCAATGCTAAAATGATATTAAAGTCCACTTTCATACCTGTTCTAAGTAACACAAAACACCAAACACAAATCATAATAATTGCCAATACTGCGATCTCACATCTTCATTTATCAAATACCAAACTCAAAGAGAACGATCATGGCCTTCTCTGGCTTGGACCTGAAAAACTTCCCTTCACCTCACTATTGGTCGTTGCCAGATTTATTTCATTTCTGGAGACACGACCATACGACCATATTAATGACTCTGGAAAATCACCAACAATTGCAGACAAAAACAACTATCCGGCAACTATGTACCGACTTCTTGTCAATCGATATACCTGCGCAAGCTCGTGACACGCTATTCCCGCAGCTACCGACTTGACACCTCTCAGACTGGCATCTGACACTCGATCGTTCGATAACGTAACCAATGAACAAAATATAAAACTGGAGGAAGTCCTAAATATTCCGAGCTGGTGCGTCATCCAGCGTGCCTTTCAATATTCTAAATATCGTTCGTAATACAATGAAAAAGCGCACGCTACAGCCTATAGGCCAATAGACTAGAATTTATTGTTATACTTGGAATAGACTGTAGTTTATTGTGTATGTTTATTCAATGGTAGTTGAATGACATAGGGATGTGTAAGCATAAATAATGAAAATTAGGATTTTGTTTTGAATTCCAGGGTTAAATAAAGAACTTTCAAATTTTATATACGATTTATTGTAACAAATAACGTGACATCCCTGGTAAAGTATATAAAGTAATTTTTTCTTAAAATGTATAAACATAAATCTCACAAACTCACAGTGATTACATTGACAGTTGTCCTACATGGTATGTACACATTTAAATTAATATGAAGAACCTCTGAATTTTGATACAATACAACTTTATGCCCAGCAATGCAATAGCAACAAAGACTAAAAGTATTAGCTTGATATATTACTGTCACGCTGCAGAATAAATCGAAACTACTATCGAAATACTTATTTACTTTTAGGTCTGAATTCAATTTTACGTGTCTTGATACTGCTCCACTTGAATCGTTTGATGTAATAGGTGGCCAGCATCAGTATCGAAAATATTCCAATACATTTGATCAACATCTTCTTTCTTTCGTCGTGTTCTGGTTCAGCGGTCCACTTCAAGAATGTCGATACATCCTTTGCTAATTGACTGGCAGTAGCGGGGGTACCATCTGAATATTCCATAACCTCATTGTAAAGAGCCTGCGCCATCGAAATAGCGCCACCAGGGAAATACGGGTTATAATATTGTCCTTCTCTTACGATGACACCGGCTGGGGCATCGCAGTAGCCCGTAAGTAAGGCGAATATGTAATCTTCACCTGTAATTGAAAATATACACATGAAAATGATACCGTATCAGAATACAAGGCGCAAAATCAACTTGAATTACCTCCGTGCCTTGCCGATGTAATATAAGTCAAATCGGGAGGATAGGCACCGTTGTTAGCAGCACGAGCTGCTTCCTCATTAGGATACGGATTTGGGAAGTAATCGGAAAGTTTTCCTGGCCTCTGGAACATGTTGCCATCTTTATCGGGGCCGTCTGTAACCATGATTTCCTCTGCTTCGGCTTTAGCCTCGTCTTCGGTGTGCGACACTCCTATCAACTCTCTGTAGGCGACATATTTCATCGAATGACATGCCGCACATACTTGCTTATAGACTTCGTAACCCCTCCGAACGCTTAAATAAAAAAATAATAATAAAAATTACATTTCAAAAATAAATGATCGGGCTTTAAGTGTGCTTTTTCACTTTGAAAGTTTCCAACCTTGTCGTTATAGTGATTACTGATAGTATGTAGGTTATCACAACAGCAAAAAATTCAATCAGATTACTTACAAATTTGATTAACTGGTTATTAAAAACCCAAACTATTAAAAACCTAGCTAGACCAAGAATTTAATATTAATGCCCGCATTCACAAACAATAATTAGCTAAATAATTACGTAATCATATATCTCCATCTCATTCTAATGCATATAAAGTGCATATCCCATCTCATTCATTTAATTATTTTAGAGATATTTCAGGGCAGGAATCCTTTGTGAATACGGGCAAAAGGATATAAAAAAAAATATTTAAAATGATCGACTTAAAAGCACCTGATTGACTTTGAAGAGTAGTAATATTTAAACAAAAAATGTTCCCACCCATGTCAAGTTAGCCACACTTCGGACAGCCACGCTTTCGTCCACTTTCGAAAAAATCATATTTGCTGAAATTTTGTTTAAAAAAACCGACATTTTGTAATAATTACCAACCACGCTTTCAGCTATGGACTTGAGAAATTGTAAAAAATCATTTTTGTTGGAATTTGACTCGAAAAAAAATTCATAATAATGGCCAACCACGCTTTCGACCACGGACTTCAGTGACTTCAGAAACTGAAAAAAATTCTGGCAGTGAAAAAAGCCCGAAATTTCAACATAATGGCCAACCTCCCTTTGGGCTACGACTTAATAAAATTAAAAGAGTCGTATTTGCTGTAATTTTGCTTTAAAAAGTAAAAAAATTCATAATAATGGCCAGCCACGATTTCGGCCACGGACTTACGAAACTGGAAAAAATTCTGGCAGAAATCTGGCAAAAAAGCCCGAAATTTTAACATAATGGCCAAGCTCGCTTTCGGCCACGACTCAATAAACTGAAAAATGTAATTTTTGCTGTAATCTTGCTCAAAAGTCCAAAAATTTTAGTGGCCAGCCATAATGGCCAGCCACGATTTCGGCCACTGACTTTACAAACTGAAAAAACAAACTTTTTTACAGAAAATTTGCTGAAAAAGGCCCGAAACATTTTAATAATATTTATTATTATCAACAAAAAAAAAAATAAAAAAATTTCCATTCAAGCCGTCAATACCGGAAATTTTTTTTTGCTGGGCATTAAAAAAAGTTCCTCTTCCTGGCCGAAAGTGTGGCTGACCGAAGCGTGGTTAACTTGACTTGGGTAATGTTCCCACAGTTAAACTTTTTTTAATTCTTCCAACTTTCACTTAAATGGTGCAAAACTTCGATATTTAAAAGAATGTTCTAGTTGGGTTTTAATTTTTTCTTTGTTATTCCTCATCTGGAAGACCGTTTTCCTCTACACTATTAAAAAGTGCGAAATTAATTTGGAGGTAACAAAATGTCTCAAAATATTGATAAATGTTGTGCAGAGATATACATCAGAAAATGCATAGGATTTCTTATTAGCTGTATGGCATACAAAAAGAATTCTTCATTTCAGTTTCATTCAGGGTGTTGGCGCAATCAAGCTTTCCCTAACGAATAATGACACACCCTGTATTATAGACCAAACAAAAAAAAATTCAGAGAAAATTCATGAGGTATGTCTGTATATGATAGAGCAACATCAATCCATTTATGATACCATATGAACATCCTTTCAACTTGTGACTTTATCCAGTAGAAGTAAATCGACTGCTCTGATGTTTGGATATCGTCGGCCTTATCTGAAAATGGCCTAAGTCACATTTTACAAATTTCACAGGAGGAGTAAAAAAACATCTTATTGCGTTTTAATCAAGACAACTTAGGATTTGGGCCACTTAGAACAGTCTAATGCCATCTATGAGTGGAAAATCGAACTCAAACAATTTACTAAGCGATGAGTTAGGCCATTCTCTTCCAAATGATATTAAAATCTCATTCTGGTGAAAAATGGACTTAGGCCATTTTCATATTAGGCGGACGAAATGATATCAGTGATATCAGGCCTGTGAATTTATTAAATTCATTGAGTTTAAGTGGTCAACATAAATTTGAGAATATTGTTACAGATAACTACGAGAATTAAATAGATTTATTTACTTTATAAAAACCAGTAAAAATTGAGGTAATGGAATATCTTGTTCTTCCATTGACTTCAGAATAAATTTTTTTCCCATTGATCTAGAAAATGCAGTCAAATGGAGTATTCACCTTTCCATTACAGTGCTGGATGGCGTCTACCTCTAGAGCGAATCTTGGCCGATCGAACAGCTGTTGACAAACATGATAGTTTGTGACGCTTGATGTTCGGGAATGTTAGCCGAGACCGTCAGTTGTATATGTAAGCAACGCATTCGGCAGGCAGAGTTCAGTTCAGTCAAAGATAATGACAGTGGAGTTAAGAAAAACTACAATTCAGTGCAGATAATGTTCAAACAGGCGACCATTTTTTTTTCTTTCTATTTCGCTTATGTACCTTCTTCTTTGTTAATGTGTTACCCTCGGTGTTACCTATATGCTTATGTGTAACCAGTTCAATGAGTCACGAAATAACAGAGTTGCTAGAGTTTAATGGAGATGGTAAAGAGCAAGTGAAGAAGTAACGAGAAAAGCTGAAGAGTAAAAAAGAGACTTATGGTTCCAGCTCCGCAGTCACAAATGGTCTACAAAATCGTTCCTAGGTCATGGGGCAGCACGCAGCAGTATGGCCAACAAACACTGTGTGTAAGATGGAAGATTTGTACAAATTACTAAAAAGATGAGACGAAAAAAGGCTAGACCGTAACTTGATGCAGACACAATGAGTATGATTGAACAGTGTATGTTAAGTTGGATGGTAAGAGCAGATATGGCTGGATGGGATTGAGAATTACCTCAAGGATAAAGGATGGCCAGAAAATCCCAGGACCGCGCATTGTAGACAGTTAGTCCGAAACATTGAACACACATGGAAGTGTAAAAGATACTAAAAGGAGTCAGCAAAAGCTGACTTTGCCTTCAAAATTTTTAAGGAAACTGCTGGCCCCCCTCCACTATCTCTGCTCGCTCCGAGCCGACAGGCTCTCAGCGTTGCCACATGAAATCCGTGTCTCCGCTCTCCTAAGGCCTTAAAGTGTCATTTTTGGTTACAAATAATATTAAAACACTTATTTGCTGCAGTAAGTCAGGTCTTTGGTCAGGGTAGGGTTTTTTCCTTCAAATGTTCGTAAAATGAAAAAAAAAAACCTACCCTGACCGAAGACCTGACGGAATTGGTAGCTACTATTAATTACGGTCTAGTGCATAAGCGGACGTCCCTAAAGTTGGAAGAACAGGGTCAGCAGAACGTAAATTTTATAAAACCACAAACTAATTAAAATTTTAATGCTCCTTTTTTCTAAGAAAAACGACATGTTCTGCCAGCTTTAGATAAAGCTAGCAGAACATGAGTTCAAAAATGCCCGAATCAGCATGATATCCATGTCAAATTGCTCGAAGAATTAAACGCTAATTAAGTGCACTAATTAAAATTCATAAAAAAATTCATCACAGCGTTGGAATTTTCTCGGGAATTGACGAAACTTCTAAGCTTTTAAATTTTGAAATTACTCAAAATTTAGGTACTAAATTTCCGAAAGGTCAAACATTTTATAACTATAAAAGTTCAAAACTTGAAAGTTTTGCAAATTCTTCAAAAACCATGAAATTCTCTACGTTTTCCAAACTTCATAATTGCATTAATCGCAAAATTCCCAGAACTTTCGAAAATTTTTAAACTTCCATACATTTAAAACAAAATTTTTGGAGTTCCTAAGCTGTAAATCTTTGAATTGTTTCCTAACTTCAAAACTTAAAAAATTTAGAAAACAAAAAATTCAGAAAATTCTGAACTGAAAAATTCTTCAAAACTACAGAATAAGTGAAAACTTGAAAATTTAACAATTTCAAAACTTGAAAAATTTCCAAAAATGCCGGAGACACTATAATTCTGAAAACTTCCGGTTGAAGACTTCAAAATTCCAGAAAACTCAAAATTTTCGAATCTCCAGAACTTCCAGAACTTAAAACATTTCAAACTTCGCAACTTCAAAAATGCTTAAAACTCCAAAATCATGAAACATAGAAATTCCTAAAATTCAAAAACGACCAGAGCTTCAAAAAATTCAAAAACTTCAAAATTTCAAAAAACTTGAATATAAATATTAAGTCTATAAAACTTAACATTTCAAAGTGACCAAAACTTTAAAATCTCCCAACTGAAAATTTCATAACTTCTCAGAATTTTGAAAATTCCGAAACTCAGCAACTTATAAATTTCGGAATTCTTCAAAACTTAAAAATGCTAGAAATTTTCAAAATGCTACAATACCGTGTTTCGACGATTAGGGGCCCCAGTTTCGACGGTTAGGGGCCCCAATGACATTAAATTTTTAATTAGTGCACTTAATTAGCGTTTAATTCTTCGAGCAATTTGACATGGATATCATGCTGATTCGGGCATTTTTGAACTCAAGTTCTGCTAGCTCTATCTAAAGCTGGCAGAACATGTCGTTTTTCTTAGAAAAAATGGAGCATTAAAATTTTAATTAGTGCATTTAATTAGCGTCTAATTGTGGTTTTATAAAATTTATGTTCTTCTGACTCTGCTCTTCCAACTTTAGGGACGTCAGAAGCGGGCAGGATTGTCTGCAGAGCGTAGGAAAAGGGCTTGCATATGACAACGCTGAGAACGTGTCTGAGCATAGCAAGCAGTGACAGTGGAGGGGGGCCAGCATAGGGGTAAAACTGTCGCGATAGAGCACCTTTACCATTATTTTAACATAAAATTTACAGAGATATAAATCTTAAGAGGAGGTAGGAGATGCCTCCCTCCTGCAATGTTATCAAATTTTACCTGGCATGGTCTAAAGAAGAAAACATTCCATTATGACTCCATGGGTTTTGTGGGGGGTGTAACTCAAGGTCCGATGCTCTAACGGATTGGTCGAGTGCATAAAGGACTGCTCCCGTGCCTCCTGCTAGTATCCCTAGGGTTCCAAGTAACTGCAAATTGACAATATTAATTGAAAGGCTCGCAGATTTAATACACAACTTTACTTACTACTTTTCGACCTTTTACCCAATCCCTTGTTGTGGAGAGTGAACTTATCTAGGAAAAAAGGTTATGATTACTACAAGTTATGTAATAAAGGAGAAGAGTCGATTTAAAAATTTCAGGTCGCTAAAGGAAATTACACCAAAGGCAGTACCTACCATAGTTACGAAACAATTTAATTTTTCTTGGACTTGGGCCCATGACAAAATTTAGCTATTGGTATGTCAAATCCCGAAAATCATTTGACGGATTCTACTTAATATTAAAACGATGAACTATTATAAATTCGAGAGATGAAAGTATTTATAATCACATACCTGATTAACTAGGACATTATTGGTATTTTTCAAAATACCTGCAGCCCCGCAAATTCTTCCTACGGAAGCAGCCATTATTATTACCTAAAAGGAGGGACGGGGTAAGAAACGATTTGTGGAAACGATGACAGTCCCACCTTGCGACGGCAGGTCGTAACGTTAACGTAATGACTAATGAAATTGAAAGGTCAGAAAATAATAACCACAAATGAATGGTTATTATGACCACAGAAACATGAACTGATATTTTTAGAGATCAGGGAAATCTTTCAAAGTCCCCGATATCAAGTAAATTTACAAAATTTATCACATTCAAATTAAATTAATAAATAGCGAATGTAAAATTTGACAGTTTACGTAATAATACATCGACAGATTCGAGTTTAGATTTAGATAGAAATGATAGAATCGACTCGACTCGACCAATCGACGAGAAATGGGGAATTTCGTTTAGTTACCTTATGTTGGCAATCACAAAGAACTCGTGAGCTCATAGTTGCCAGTTTTAATTTTTATCTGCATCTTTAGGGGTATTCACGAGGTTCGTAAAATGCGTGTAGGTTTTACGAAATCATCACTTATTCGTACTTCAGCTAACCAATCAGAATTGTTAAATTTTGAATAAAACTACGAACTGTCTTGATTTCGCAAAACTACACGGATTTTACGAACCTCGTGAATTCCCCTTTTAATTAGCTTTTTTAACCATTATTTTTTTTGCCAGTATTTTAACGGCTCATTTATTAAGTTAACGGGCAGATTTTCGTGGCCGTTATTCTTGAAAAGGTATCGACCGTAGGTGGAAAATATAGCAATTCATCAGTGGTTCTTGGCATGAAAAGGATTAAAAAAATATTAATAAACGTTATTTGACGTCGATATTAGCATTAAAAATGGTCTCAAAAATCTGCCCGTTATCTTAAATAGGGCCTTTGTAATACTGGTTCTAAGTGAAGCAATAATAGTTATTTATTATACAAGAAAAAAAGTGATAGATTTTAGCTCGAGATGTTATGAATGTAAGCATATAAAGCGCGACGAAGTTGTTTATAAATAAATGTCAAATTTTTATTGCACTTCCTTCGTTGCTTGTGTTTTTCTTTGTGCCAGATCTATGTATTATATGTTATGTGGTAGATATTGTTGTAAATATTACGGTTTAATTATTGTCTTTAAAGTGTTATTACATATATTAGGTGTCCCATTTAAAAAGAAATAGGTACATTGGAATCGCGGAAACGAATTGAACATAAAGTTTTTTTTATTTTATGAAAAAATTACAATGTTTTTTCATGTCATTCATTATTAACAAATCAAGGAAACCAAAAATCTATACGAACCACTAAAAAAAATTCTCCAAAATTTTATTGTTCTTTTTCGAAAATAAAATAACCTTTCTTTAAACGAAAGTCATAAATATATTCGTAAGGCAAGCAGCCATATTGCGACAATAAGCAATCTCATGTGTAGTCTTCCAACGGCGCGTAACGTCAGAAGACCGGAACGCAGCCTGCGCAGTCAAATCTATTGACATTACCGTGTCAATAAGTACGGTAACATGTATCGTGGCGTGGTTATTACTTATTAATATTACTGTCATGTCGCAATGATTTATGTAGTATGTAGCTATCTACCCATACAGCACACCCAATAACGATTACGGTGTGTTTGCATTGTGACAATGTATCTAGAAGCAGACACAAGGTGACACAATTTTACGATGTAAATGTGCTACGTTTACACACCTTAGGTACATAGGTATGCACAAAGGTTAAACGTCCGCCTCACAATGTAGTCACAGTATTCCATTTATATATACACAAAGTAAGTGATCTACAATGTGTCATCGTATGCTACCAGTGATTGTGTATTATACTTGCTCTGCATACACATTGTATTTGTCCTATTAATTTTGAATGTAAATGTACTATACCGTGTATATGTAGCACTTTCGTCCCGTGTATACACACTCTACATAAAACTATACTTTTCATGAACTAGGGTACTTCAGGGAGATAAAAGTTTTGCAGCCTGACTTTTCGTATTCGTATTTTACCAATGAATTTATTGATTGTTACCTATTATCTTTGTTATTTTGGGAACGAAAGGTCGGACTGCGAAACTTTTATTTTCCAGAAGTATCTAGCTAGCTCAAGAAAGGTAGTTTTAAAATTGTTCCATTTTTCCTTCCATATATCTTATGTCGTTAATGTCTTTATGGAAGTTCTGTATTTCACTCTATAGGTACCTATATAGTTACACTATTATAAAACATTATTATTTATGCAAATAAAAACAGAAGTAGGAATAAAACACTGGAATATTACAAAATTTTTATAAAAATATCAAAATCTGTCAAAAACAACATAGTTAAAATGCAAAAATATAGGTATATTATACATCGGCAGTCTTTGCGGCAGCCCTCTTCTCAGCCATTCTCCTCTTTTTTTTTTAATTTTCCCCGATCGTCACCGCCTGTAAATACAAAATATTTCAGTGTTGATGGACGAGAATTTTCATTAATTTTCTGCAATTTAAGCAATAATAAAAAGTCCGGATTTATTATGTTATAAATCATCAGAAACACTATCACTTGCAGATTGTTTATACATATTATGCACAGTGCTATTACTTTTACGTGGTGTATACACAAAATTTAATAGCTATATAGGCTCTTCATATGCCTGAAATTTTGTTGGAAAAATGTATGGAAGTCGTTAAATTTAAAATTTCTAACAATCCAAAATCCAATACAATTAAGGTACATAAAACTTATAGGTAATAATCCAACGCGTATCTATGGATGTATGAACGGTAAATCACAATATTCTAATAACGAATGTTTATACAACGTAAAGATCGTTTCATCAAAATGTTATTAATTTTAGGTACAAAAAGCATACAATAATATTAAACATTAAACGTTTCAACATCAATAATAATAATCCTATATAGGAGTAATAACGTATTTAAAAACCTTTACTTACCTCATAAAATCCTTTTCAAGCTGCACACTCACACAGAGAACACTTCCGAGCTTCGAAATGAAATTAAAATGGCTGCTGGCACTGCTTTGCTTTACCACTCTTTTATAGAAATGCGTGAACACATGGTCGGTGTGCATACGATGACTCTTATGCGCGCGCATGTTTGAGCACCAATGTAGACACAACAATACACAACTATGGAGTGTATATATTGTTTTTTGTATTATGTGTAAATGTCGCACGTTTACAGGGTGTGTGCAGTAGACACAAGATACACAGTCAGTATGCATACACCAATCTGCTCGAATGTAGACACAACGAAACACAACTAAGGAGTGTATATATGGTGCTTTGTATTATGTGTATACGACGCATTTTTACATGGTGCGTACAGTAGGCACAAATAATATTTAAAGCATCACAGATACATATGACTTATACGTTGTGGGTATCATGTACGGACGTCAAATTTCATCATTTAAATAGTTATTTTTTACGTCATATAAAAATGTTTTGAATCTTAATTGCATACAGTATACAATGATTAGACACTGTATCACATAATTATATCGATATAAAAATTGGTGTATCTCATTTGTGTATGTCATTACTAGATCAATAATTCGATCCACATTAACGTCTTTTGTTCCTCAAGTGTTTATCTTGTAGAGACGTAATTTTATTTGGACGTGCTGTATGGGTAACGACTGACGTCATTAGCTGCGCACTGACATACCTTTTACCTTTATATCACAGAATAGATACAATCAGAATATAAACTTCAATAAAAATACCGAGTTCGCGCATCTACTCGGCGCATAGAGATCCGCCATGATTTGAGATGAGCTTTCATTAGTTTTGAACGCGGGCCCACAGACCCATACAGCACAAGAATGTTCTATTCACATTCATAGAATATTCTCCAAGAATATTTGAATGTTCTAAGAATGTACTCAAATGATGATTGGAATATTCTAGGAACGTTCTATGAACATGCAAAGTAGACTGTTTTAGATATTCTTAGAACGTTCTAAGAACATAACAAAGAATGTTCATAGAATATTTTGAGCACATAAAAAGAATGTTTATAGAATATTTTGAGAACATAAAAAGAATGTTCAATTGTATATTCTGGGTATATTCTAAAATCTGTAAAAATGCATTTGGATATTAGGTTAAGTTAATTACAGATTTTGCTTGAAAAACAAGTTCACAATGTATTAATTTTATTTTAAAGTAACATCAACATAGGTATAACATAAACATATCGAATAGAATTGTACCTACTCTGTGACGGGCCTGCGTTTCTACTCTGAAGCAATGGCCGCTAGAGGTGTGGCTTGTCTCTAAAAGATCAAAGGCGCCGCCGGCGAGTTTAGCTTCTGATTGTATCTATTCTGTGCCTTTATTGTCTATAGTTGTTGTATCATGCGCATGCTTATAGCTGTTATAGCACCAGCTTTAGCGCTGTAGAATTATTCATCCAGCCTTTTAGAATTTAGAATTAAAACACCATGCAACTTAAGTATATTATGCGACTTTGGGTATAGTGTTTCATGATTTATTCGAATGTTGGCATTCTGTTAGTATAGGTATACTTTAGGTAGTAGGCTATGGGTGTAGACCCCATGATACAAAGAAATAAAAGAGATATGATATTGCGCAGCTTTTGACATAGGAAGTGTCAGTTTAGTCATCTGCTGAGTGCTAACCCCTTCATTTAGAGTACCTGGATATTAACAGATTTTTATCACAATTTTATATCAATGTACTCTACTTTTCATAACCCTACAAATAATAGTGGCGGACGACTTGGTTGTTTTGCTTAATATTATTAATCATAAAAGTTGAAAGTTAAAAATTGTTTAAAAAATTGAAGCAGTATTTAAAAATTGATCTATTAGTGTATTTTTTTATAAAAAAAATACACTATATTGAGGACGACATCACTTTTCGAAAATCACCCAAACTCATCAAATGTCCACCGATCCTGACCCCCAGATCACGAAAAAGTGGTTTTCCAAAATTCACCTGCCCACGATATATATATATATATATATATATATATATATATATATATATATATATATATATATATATATATATATATTTATTTCTCCAAAATCACGAAATTTTTATTTTAAAAACGCTCCTGTTGCTTTATCTTTCAAGATTAGTGAACGAAATTTTGCACTCTTATCAAGCTTTAGGAACAATTTCGATTTCCATTAAAAAATTTTCCAAAAGTCGCGTCACTTCTACAGGGTGTCCCTTCAAAATTCGGCAAATCCGGTTTTTGTCACCTCATTTCAGGTCGCAGTTTTCAATCTAGGAGACTGAAATTTTTGTGGAAGTAAGATATCCACAAGGAGTGGTCTGGTATTGCACTTGAGCAAAATCGGCTGAGCCGTTTCAAAATGGCGGCCATTTGAATTTTTGGAAAAAGGACTATTTTTTGAACTCCTGTATAAGCTAGATAGAAACAGAGTTTTATATCAAGTTCACAAGATTGGAAGTATATGACTTGAAATTTAATTTAATGCAATAAAATTTGCATTTTTTCTAATAATAAGCCAGTGGCGTGGGTAGGAAAAGGGTAAAAATGGCTAAATTTCTCCAACAATTTATGAGCACATTTTTGAAGTAATTAAACTGAAAATTTTACAGTAGACAACTATACTAATAGACTTCAACCCTTGAGCATTTCAAAAAGTAAATAAGAAAAATGGCGGAGATATTCGATTTTTTTTACATGATGTTTATTTCTCTTAAATTTTAAAAACGCTCCTGTAGCTTCATGTTTCAAGATTAATGAACGAAATTTTTTATTCTTATAAACCTTAGGGCTGACGTTTGATTTTCGTAAAAAACATTTTCCTAGAGTTGTGTTACTTCTACAGGATGTCCCTCCGAATTTCAGAAAAAAAATCGTCCGTGAGACGCGGGTTCTGGTCGAAGTTTTCAATCTAGAGCGCTGAAATTTTTTTGGTAGTAAGATATCCTCAAGTAGTCGTCTGGTACTTTATTTGAGTAAAATAGGTAAAGACGTTCCAAATTGGCGGCATTTTCAATTTTAGGAAAATGGCTAGATTTTGAACCCCTAAATAGGCAAGTTAGAATCAAAAACTTTTAAACGAAATTAACAAGATTGGAATAAACTTATTTGAAATTTGAGCTAATGCAATACAATTTGCATCATTTCTATTAATAAGCCAGAGGCGTGGGTAGGAAAAGGGTAAAAATGTCTACATTTCTATAACATTCATGAGCTTATTTTTGAAGGACTAGAACGGAAATTTTGATAGTAGACAACTATACTAATATCATTTAACCTTCAAAAATTTCAAGAAGCAAATATAAAAATGGCGGAGATATTCGAATATTTTTACATGATGTTTATTTCTCTAAAATTTCAAATTTTCGGTTTTCAAAACTCTCCTTTCAGTTTTTTCCGAATTTATTAAAGGTAGTGTAAAAAATAGTATTTTTCAAGTAAAGTTAGCCAGTGGCGGGCATAGGAAACGGGACAAAATTGTTAAATTTTTTTGTTTTTTAAATTTAAAAATCCATTCTAAGGCACGTGCTCAAACGAAATGAAACGAAATTATCACAGAAAATTTTTCACAGTAAAGCACTACGCTAACATGACATGACTATGGAAAATTTCAGAGATCCAATAATTTAAAAAGCGGTGAAAATATTCATAATTGAATCGCCTAAAAATACACTATTTCTGCGATTGATGCGCAAGAAGGTTTTTTTTAATATTTCATCTCATCGCTAAAATTCAAAATTTATTTTCAATTTACTTATACAGTGTGTCCAGTGTAAGTGGCATTACATGGGGATCTTGGAAACGACAAGAGATACAGGGTCGATTAAATTAGAGAAAAGTTGCACAATTTAATGCTTAATGAGAATCTGAATTTTTCTTTGAATATTTCCAGTCGTTGCTGAAATATCCTGAAAAAACTGAAAAATCAAAATTTCTTATTTTAGCCATATCTTTTTTTATTATTGAGAAATAATGAATTATTTTTTGTAGGCTTACATAAGTCGTCAAAAGCTATCCATTTGACATTACAAAAATTTTCAAAGCCGACTAGATCTCAGAGTTTTCATAGCCAACTTTTGTTTTTCTATTGGCCGCCATATTGGTTTTTTATGTCGTTCGATATAAAATAAATCAAGGAAACCAAAAATTAATAACATTAATGAATAAAAAAAATTCAAAAAATTTATTTTTTTTAGAAAAAAAAACTTTTTATTTCGAATATCATAATTATTATGAAAAGTAAAAAACCAGAAAGCAAATAATATGACTTCATATTAATCTAATTGGGTGAATTTTTTTTGTTTTTCCTCGAAAAAAGAAGAATAAAAATTTTTGAAATTTATTTTTTGAAGTTTATTAGTTTTTGGTTTCCATTATTTTTTTCATACCGAATGACATAAAAAACCAATATGGCGGCCATAAGAAAAACAAGTTGGCTATGAAAACTCTGAGATCTAGTCGGCTTTGAAAATTTTTGTAATGTCAGATGGATAGCTTTTGACAACTTATGTAAGCCTACAAAAAATAATCCATTACTTCCCAATAATAAAAAAGATGTGGTTAAAATAAGAAATTTTTATTTTTCAGTTTTTTCAGGATATTTCAGCAACGACTGGAAATATTCAAAGAAAAAATTCAGATTCTCATTAACACATTCACTGCCGGGACCGCCCCAGAGGCGGTCACCCGACTTCTCTAAAAACTCCGCGACCGCCCGAGAGGCGTTCATGTATACCTTCAATAGAACGTTGGATAATTTCATGAGGACAGTTTGGATCGGTTCTTTCTATTAAGAGGAGGTTTTAGTAAAGTCTAAACTTCCACATGTTGAGTTTGGTTTCTTGTTACAGGTGTCGAGGCATAGTGTAGAGGACTTGTATTGAAAAAAATTGCCCATTATGTATTTTTGTTGTTTATATTATACAATCAATGTTTAGCCTGTTTTTAGTTTTAAAATCTTTAGTTTTAAAATACATTTTTGGCAAAAGATATTTCAAAACATTAAAAGAAACAAAAATATGATGTTGACCGCCCGAGTGGCGTTGACCGGCACATGGCACAGAACGCCTATGCGAGTGCTATAATATAGGTGTGAGACGTCGCGAACGCCTCAGTCCGTATATAGCATACACCGTGCAATATTTAAAAAAATTTTTGAACAGAAATATCAGGCCGTATAATATGCAAATTACTTCTCCTGTGCCGGCACCGCCCCTGGGGCGTTCCTACTTTTTTTTGCAAAAAACGCTATATTTCAACTTAGTTTAGTGTCTACTAGCTAAAACAAACATTACATTAGCAGGTTACAAGAAAAAAAAAGGCGGCACATTGTCAACCGTCACCAATATGCTCTGGCAGTGAATGTGTTAAGCATTAAATTGTGCAGCTTTTCTCTAATTTAACCGAGTCTGTATCTCTTGCCGTGTCCAAGATCCCCATGTAATGCCATTTACACTGGACACACTGTATAGCAGTCAAGATACGCGCGACGATTTGTAAACACCAGATTATGATCCAATGCGCGTCGGCAAACGAAAACGCGTCCAAGTATAGTCGACCAAGAGATATACCGAAAAAATAATCTAATTGTAATTAAACAGTAAACTGTCATATTTTGTGACTTCAACAATATTTCAATAATCCAAAAATAGATAAAACGACAGAAGTCGTTTCGTTATATCTCTGGTGCAACTATACCTATTATTGTTGTATGTCTCTCTTATTCTTATTCCATGTATCGTGGCGACTGGCGATAGACCCCATGCCCCAGATCTGAGAATATTAAATTCATTTATTTTATTGTAACGCGCGTTTTTTGTCGCATCGCAATTTGTCGTTTGTAACATGATGTTTTATCACCCGGAATAGGGAGACGATTTAATTACAAGTTTTAAACCGTCAAATAATGTTCACAGTACTCATGATACAACTTACATATCAGTTTATTATTGTATCATGACAGTAGCACAGAATAGATACAATCAGAAGCTATAAGCTCGCCGGCGGAGCCTTTGATCTTTTAGAGACAAGCCACAGAATAGAACACCTCTAGCGGCCATTGCTTCAGTCAGAGTAGAAACGCAGGCCCGCCACCAGTCCGCCACAGAATAGGGTAACTCGGTATTTTTATTGAAGTTTATATTCTGATTGTACCTATTCTGTGACAGTTAGGTACCTATTCGTCATCCACTATTTTATAATAACCTAATACCTACAACAAAGTTTTTTTTTTGTTCACACAAAGTGACAAAGCTGGATAACGTCAGCATTTCTCGATTTTCTTTTTTCTTCTCCGATTAAAATGATCAAAAATTTGGAAAACTAGAAACAACACAAAACACAATAATAAGCCCAAAAACTATTTTAAAATATGTGGAATTTGTCAATAGAAAGTAGGTCAAGACGGTTCGGTTTATGATCCCCCTACTGATAATATTGTGTGAAGAAACGAGAAGTGTGGCATCAGTGCGATTAAAACCGTTAGCTGTAGAGGATTACAATTTATAATTGTGGCAAGCCTGATGCGATGTAATAATTGAACGTCATTCATTGGTTACTGATTTAGTCACAGTCCAGTCCAGTCAGTAGTGTCAGTGTTGGTTTACCGAGCGAGGCGACAGTACAGCGTACAGCAACCAGCTGTTATTCGATGTTCGATGAACGCCATTTGATGAGTCGGGAACGCGAAGGAGTTAAATTAAAGCCGAAAATAAATCCATTAATATCTTTGTCATCAATTCTGCAAATTTAGTGAATCAAGATGAGTGCGGGAATGCCGGAGCTGGGCTCCAAAATAAGTCTAATATCGAGGTCAGATATTCGTTATGAAGGCAGACTATTTACCGTTGATCCCAAAGAATGTACAATTGCTTTGGCTTCCGGTAAGTTATTCATTTATTTCATGTTAATTAATAATTATTATACGTTGCGACTATGAGCACGGCGTTTGTAAAGGCGCTAACTTATTATTTCATGTTTAAAAAAAAATAGTAATTCATTATTCTTGACAAAAACAACTGGAGTTGTCTCTACATTTCTTTGTCAAGTTTCCAGTTTTCCGCTTTTAATTATTATATCAACCTTTATCGTTTATTTGTCGCGAAACTGTTTCGTTTGCAGGTAATATTGGGATCTTTGTTGTTCGCAATAGTTCCCAGTTCATGCATTTTCCTTCCTGCAAAGTCATGTGTATCATGAGAAAATCGCGGCCTATCAGAGGTCAGTGGCTTTTTTGCCCATCTCGTTATCATTGATAAAAGCTAAGTAATCTTGGGTTTTTGCGCTATCAATAAATTCCTTGTTGGACATTTAAGTTTTTAAATTTGATATTATTCTGTTAACTGATTTACATTTAAAATTAAACTTTATTAGCTAATTAGAAATTGTAATAATTGTTCATATCATATTAGATTTGATGTACCTATGAGAGTATAATAATTATTATGGAAAAGAGACATGGGAAAATAGACGTATATAAAGTTAGCAGGACAACTTGCTCAAATGAGAAAGTTACTATAGCGGAAATTTGTCGCTAATTATTCGCGATGAAACTAATTTTGTCGCTGTTGTAGTTTTTTTAACCAGGGTGTCCTGCTAAGTTGATATAAAGTTAGCAGGACAACTATAACAAAAAAATTATTTAACATTCATAAACCATCTAAAATTACTTAATCCTTTTGTCGCTATAATTAGTTGCGATGGAATACTTTCAATTACATTTTTTTTTTTAAATAACACGCTGCCCTTCTAAGTTTATATCAAGTTAGCAGGACAACAATGTTAAAATGTTTTAAAATTATAATAAAATACTTTTACACATGTAGTTTTTTTGTCGCTAATTAGTTACGAAGAGACAGAGTTCGTAGCTATTATTAAAAAAAAAAACTAACAATGAATGGATTGCGAATTCTTTATTTCATAGCGAATAATTAAAAGGAGCCTAGCAACGAACTCCGACACGAAGAAAATATCAATAAAGATGCTCAGCGGTTAAGAAAAAGGGTTTTACTCTGTGTGTTTCAGGTGTAAAGATCGATAATCATCTAAAAACATCAACAAATGCAGAGCGACAAAAATTCCCAGAGGAAGAAAATATTGATACGGATGATCAGCGACTATGGAAAAGGGTTTTACTCTATGTCTTTCAGGCGTTAAAATCGATTATCGTTTAAAACATCAACAAATGCAGAGCGACAAATTATTTTTCTCGCGAATAATTGAAATGGTCGGAGCAACAAATTCCTAGACAGAATCCCTTTGTCTATCGAACATTTTAATATTTTTTGTGCAGGAATCAGCCGCTAGGGCTGTTTGATTTATTATTCGCACCTTTTTGGATTTTGTCGCTGTCATATTTTCATTGAAAAAAAAAAACATTTCAGTTCAGAGCGGACGAAAATTAGTAAAGACACTCCCTAAAATCCCTTTGCCTATCGAACATTTTGATATTTTTTGTGCAGGAATTAGCCGCTAGGGCTGTTTGATTTATTCGCACCTTTTTGGATTTTGTCGCTGTCATATTTTCATAAAAAAAAACATTTTAGCTTAGTGCCAATGAAAGTTAGCGAGACACTCTAAAAACCGTTTATCAAGCATTGTGATTGTTTGTTTGGACAGAAATTAACGGCCAGAGCTGTTTGCTGTTTTCATTTTATAAGTGTGCTTCGCTGTTTTCATGTAGACTTTGCCACAGTTAAACACTATTTTTTATTTTTTTAATGAAACTTTTTTTGAAAATAAGAACTACAAAATTTCTAATACCAACTAATTAACGGCAAAAAAACGGCAAATGATTCAGCTATCATCCTCGATTTGCTATTCATCTGCATAAAGTTTGTGTGAAGTTAGCAACGATTTCTCAGCCACGAATTCTGACGTGGAGGAATATTAACAGCATCTTCCTAAAAACTCTGTAAACGATCACATTCTATCATTCTAATCCCAACATAAAAATACAAGCGTCTGACTTGACTGGTAACTAGCCACGATAAAAAGTATGTAAATTTTTTTTATATAGAAATACAATGTAGGTGATATTATCTCTTTTCTGTTATGTTTTTTTCACTCCTACAACCCTCGAGTGAAGTGACATGTGCGTCAAAAAAGAAAATTTTTGCGTAATGTCCTCCAAAAGTCCTGTTTTCCAAAAATCCAGAGTGCACTTCTGTCACCCTTGAACAGGGGTGAGGAAAAAATTATTAAAATTCAGAGTTCACCTAGTATACCTGACGGATTTATATCAATATTCATCCCCCTCTAACAACCCTTGTGTGATATGTGCGTTAATGCAAATTTTTGCCAAAAGTCCTCCAAAAGTCCCTCTTTCCAAAAATCTAGAGTGCACTTCTGTCACCCTTATTTTAAGGTATGAAAAAAAATTATAATTTTGAGAATTTATCTCGTATACCAGGCGGATTTATATCAATATTCAACCCCCTCTAACGGCCCTTGTATGACATGTGCGTTAATGAAAATTTTCATATGATATTCTCCGAAACTTCTGCTTTCCAAAAATCTACAGTGCACTTCTGTCACCCTTATTTTAAGCTATGAAAAAAAAATATAATTTTGAGAGTTTATCCCGTATACCTGGCGCATTTATATCAACATTCAACCCCCTCTAACGGCCCTTGTATGACATGTGCGTTAATGAAAATTTTCATATAATATTCTCCGAAACTTCTGCTTTCCAAAAATCCAGCCCAGAACGCACCCTCGAACAGGGGTGGGGAAAAATTATCAAAATTCAGAGTTCACCTAGTATACCTGACGGATTTATATCAATATTGATCCCCCTCTAACAACCCTTGCGTGACATGTGCTTTAAGGCAAATTTTTGCATAAAGTCCTCCAAAAGTCCCTCTTTCCAAAAATCTAGAGTGGACTTCTGTCACCCTTATTTTAAGGAATGAAAAAAAAATTATAATTTTTCAAGAAACTTTTCATGTACTATCCTATGATGTAGATTAAATGTTTATACAGGGTGATAAAAAATTTGAAATATTTTGAGATTTCTCCACGTGTCGCCAAATAAAAAAATCAAAGAAAGTACAAATGTTTCTATACCATAAGATAGTACATAAAAAGTTAAAATAGGGACATGTAAGCCGTTTTTCTCTATCTTCAGCCGTTTTCCATTTTCCGTCTCTGTAAAAGCCAATCTTATTTTATCTTCTCAGACAATCTAAAAATGCAATAACATAGGAACTTTCCATTTAAAAAAACATAACTTTGATATGTCACTGTCATATGGGACACTCTTTATACTCCAAAATAATTTTAAATTATGGCCATTGTGATTCTGTACTTGAATTTTCAAAAAGTTTTTTGAAAAAGTCCATCGTTCGGCCTACAGAGAGCGCTTCGTATAAGCTGGGACACCCTGTATAACAAAATTTATTATATTACTATCTACTAACATTGGTTCGCTATCTAGGGATATATTGTTGATTTTGTGACTTCCGTGGCCTAGTGGTTCTCCGCTGGCTCACGAAGCCATAGATCGCGGGTTCGAAACTCACCTTGGCCCGCTTTACTTTTCAGATTCATTTTCGAATGTCTGTGAAAAGTAAAACAAGCGATCGAACGTTTATAAGGAAAAATATATAATATAGAAGTGTCTGTGGCTAATGAGTTCGTCTCGAAGCCAAATTACCAGAGTGGAGCGACTATGTCTTACCTACACAGTTAAGACCGATGCTCCCTCTTAAAAAAAAAAAAAAAAAAATTGTTGATTTTATGTGATAAAAATAAAAACATTCGTGTTTTTACACCCTAATTTAAAGGTGACAGAAGCGCACTCTAGATTTTTGGAAAGAGGGACTTTTGGAGGACTTCTGGCAAAAATTTGCATTAACGCACATATCTAACAAGGATTGTTAGAGGGGGTTGAATATTGATATAAATCCGTCAGGTATACTAGGTGAACTCTGAATTTTAATAATTTTTCCCCACCCCTGTTCAAGGGTGACAGAAGTGCACTCTAGATTTTTGGAAAGAGGGACTTTTGGAGGACTTTTGGCAAAAATTTGCATTAACGCACATATCACACAAGGGTTGTTAGAGGGGGATGAATATTGATATAAATCCGTCAGGTATACTGTGTGAACTCTGAATTTTTATAATTTTTTCCCCACCCCTGTTCAAGGGTGACAGAAGTGCACCCTAGATTTTTGGAAAGCAGGAGTTTCGGAGAATATCATATGAAAATTTTCATTAACGCACATGTCATACAAGGGCCGTTAGAGGGGGTTGAATATTGATATAAATCCGCCAGGTATACGAGATAAATTCTCAAAATTATAATTTTTTTTTATACCTTAAAATAAGGGTGACAGAAGTGGACTCTAGATTTTTGCAAAGAGGGACTTTTGGAGGACTTTTGGCAAAAATTTGCATTAACGCACATATCACACAAGGGTTGTTAGAGGGGGATGAATATTGATATAAATCCGTCAGGTATACTAGGTGAACTCTGAATTTTAATAATTTTTTCCTCACCCCTGTTCAAGGGTGACAGAAGTGCACTCTGGATTTTTGGAAAACAGGACTTTTGGAGGACATTACGCAAAAATTTGCTTTTTTGACGCACATGTCACTTCACTCGAGGGTTGTAGGAGTGAAAAAAACATAACAGAAAAGAGATAATATCACCTACATTGTATTTCTATATAAAAAAAATTTACATACTTTTTATCGTGGCTAGTTACCAGTCAAGTCAGACGCTTGTATTTTTATGTTGGGATTAGAATGTGATCGTTTACAGAGTTTTTAGGAAGATGCTGTTAATATTCCTCCACGTCAGAATTCGTGGCTGAGAAATCGTTGCTAACTTCACACAAACCTGCATTAACCACTTCGCTAACTTCACGTGAAGTTATCGAAACACTTTATTTAAAAAAAAATGAGAACGGCAAAATAACTTTTTGCACAACTAATTTTTGGAAGAATTTGTCGCTCGGTTTGTTTCGATTATTCGCGAGAAAAATTAATTTGTGAAACCCCCACTGTAAGCCTCTGATCATCTTTATCGATATTTTCTTCGTGTCGGAGTTCGTTGCTAGGCTCATTTTAATTATTCGCTATGAAATAAAGAAATCGCAATCCATTCATTGTTAGTTTTTTTTTAATAATAGCTACGAACTCTGTCTCTTCGTAACTAATTAGCGACAAATAAACTACATATTATATAAAAGTATTTTATTATAATTTTTATAATTTTTTAACATTGTTGCCCTGCTAAATTGATATAAACTTAGCAGGGCAACGTGTTATTAAAAAAAAAAGTAATTGAAAGTATTCCATCGCAACTAATTAGCGACAAAAGGATTAAGTAATTTTAGATGGTTTACGAATGTTAAATAATATTTTTATTATAGTTGTCCTGCTAACTTTATATACGTGGAAAATAGCTTCCAAGGACTGCATTTCATTTCATTAAATTTTTACTTTTTTTGCGCCACATTACCACTTCTAAAAATTTGAAGAAAGTTTAGAGGAAATTTGAGCTAAAAGAACAAAAGCTTTGACAACTGAAAAAATAGTTATATCAAGCTTGGTATGTTTGTTGAAGTAGGTACATAACAAATTGAATAATTGAATAAGAAACATTTTGTTAGATTTTACGTAATTTTAGTCACTTTTTACTTTTAACTCAATAAAACACGCTTTTAATTAAAGTAAAAATACCAAACATCTTTATTTCTTATTAAAAATTCTGAAATACAATCTATCTCTCTCTATCACTACTACGCAAAACAGAATACACTCCGAATATCCAGAAAACACAGAAAGGTCATTCTTGTCAGTTTAAATTCAACCAGAAAAATTAATTTACATCTTATTTTTCTTAACACCTTCTCCAATTTTTAAGGTTGAATAATAATTACAAATCAAAACAATATTCCAAACACAAAAAACTTAATTATCTCATTACCTGCAATATTGTAACACTTATTGCAGGCCCTTTTAGCATTTTTTACACATGAAATGACTTAAATTCTTGAAATTTTATAGATCCGAGCGGTTTTGTTAAAATATCTGCAACCTGTCTTTCTGTCGCACAATATTTTAAATTCACAATACCTTCTTGCACTTTCTCATTTATAAAATTGTATCTGACAAGTATATGTTTGCTGCGAGGATTAAACTGTCCATTTTTAATAATTGTTATAGCACTTTGATTGTCCACAAACAAGTCTATCTTTATGTTGTTACCAGTAAGTTCATCTAGAAGTGTTTTTAAATAAAGAAGTTCTATTACACATTTGGCTGCGGCAATATATTCTGATTCAGTACTTGATAAAGATACAATTGGTTGTTTTCTCGATCCCCAGGATATCGGTCCATTACAAAAGAATATTATATATCTGGTTGTACTTTTACGGTTTTCAGTATCACCTGCAGAGTCTGAATCACAATAAGCAATGAGTTTGTCACTGTTCACATTATCATAAGTCATAACTTATTCCTTCACTTGTTGTTGACACTAAGTAACGAAACAGACGCTTCACATTTATTACATCTTGATCAGTTGGATTTTCTATTCTTCGACTACAAAAATTCACTGCATATGAAACATCTGGTCGTGTTTTGTTTGTCAAGTATACAGGGTGATTCAGGTTTTACCTACTTAACTCTAGAGAACGATAGAGAATCGAAAAATAATATGAGTTTGCTTCATGAACTATTTCGTGAAATGCTTCGTTAAGAAAATACAGGGTGTTAAAGTTTTAAGAAAAAATTAGTATTTTTGAAATATAAAAAATTTGGCTGATTGAAATAATTTGAAATAGCCTCAACACAGAAAATACCTATCTTTGTATCTGTTGGCAAAAAAATTGTCATCGATTTAGACTTGCCTCGATGTCCTCTACTTGGCATTTAACTAAATCGCATTAGTCTTTAATCACCCTGTATATTATGGGGATGGGGGTTGTAGATAAAAGCTTGACAGTACTTTGGGAAGCTTAATAAATCCACCTTTTTTTCTTTCGTTTTTTAAATGAATCGGAATTTTAATCTTAAACTTTGATAACAAATTAGTGCTTATAGTTTTATGCCCGTATTCACAAACGATAATTTCCTAAATAATTACGTAATTATTTAAATGAGTGAGATGGAGATATGCAGTTTTTTTTTGCAATAGAATGAGATGGGGATACTTGATTACGTATTATTTAGGAAATTATCGTTTGTGAATACGGGCGTTAGCGTGCTAAGCTAAGTATACAGGATGTTTTTTTATGTTGAGACTTTCAACTGTGTGTGTAGAGAATTCATTAAATTGAAAGAAACAACTTGTTCGAATAACTTTCCTTGTCTTTGAAATTTAACCATGTCAGTAATTCTTTTAAGTGTTTATAATATCAACACTTCACTATCAACATCACCCACACCACAATGTTCCCTGAATTTTTAGTCTGCACATACATTGAAATGTTTTTGAAATAAATTTTTAAAATAATCCCGCCGTTGACTATTGATGATAAAAACAATGAAAAAATCTTCAGAGAGTAGAGTTTGTTAATAATAATAAATAAAAATTGTGAATTAATTGATTAATTAATATTTTTATTTTATTTCCAGTTCGTTCGTTTGGTACAGAGAACCGTGAAACCAACTCTCCAGTTCCCGCACAGAACCAAGTCTATGACTACATACTGTTTAGAGGCCAGGACATTAAGGACATCCGGATATTGAATCATATCCCTCTGAATGATCCCGCGATCATGCAACTGACAGTTCCGCCCTCGCTGAGCCAGCAGGGGGCTTTCCCGTCGGGTCATCCGGTGCTGGCTCCGATGGCCGGTCCGCAGATGAACCACTACGGCAACAGCTACGGATTAGGGGGTATGAGCGGACTTACTAGTAACTTGTCTGCAGGCATGGGTGTCTCTAGGGAGCCTGCTCGTCAAATGTCTCAGAGTGATTTGATTGTGCCGGGCCCCGCTCCTACCGAGCAACCTAATGTCCTATCATCTCCTATTGTCGAACCACCAAGGCCCAGTGAACACCATGGTAAAAGTTGTTTTTTTTCAAGGTTTGCCGCTTTTTTATGCTTTTCCCGTAGAGTTGCAGTTTGGTAGTTTTGGTGTAGCTTACACGATTTGGCTGATAGGTTTGTAGAGGTTTTGTAACCATGTTGTTTAGGTGCAGAATCTATGAATCTAGTTGATAAGACACTAGATCTTGTGCTTGAATAATTTGTTGAAAAGGCTGATGATTGTTCTGGTAGTGGTGACCCTTCATTTTGCTTTATTTGAGTGACCATTGTATACAAACTTATTTGTTCTATAACAACTACAATATCTATACCTACTCAATCTAATAAATAAGATTCATTAATCACGTCATTGTCCATATTTGGGGGGGGGGGGGGGAGAGGCTCGGAGTATTCCCCAGTCATGAGTGTGTTCCAGAAGTTACTTAAGAAGTAGGTGTTGCGAGACGATTTTACCCACCCCCCTATCAGTTGCCGGATAATTTCATGCTCTAGAAATTTTCGGCTCTGCATATTTTTTCAAAAATGACTTCTTGCCTTGATATTTTTTGAATGTAAGGGAGCAGATCGTATGCTGACAAGTTGTTTTAAACAAATTGCAATTTGGTTTGCATTAGTAATAATGAAAGGCTGATTAAAGGCCAATCAAATGCCCTCATAAAGAAATTCGGCTCTGTGCATTAAATAAAATGGCTGTTTTGCCTACTGAAAGTTTAAAAGCTAGCAGAACAGTCATTTTTAAAAAACAGACTGACAGTTCCACATAAAATTAGAGTTATTTTGAAATTGAAAGTCGTAATTTCACCTCGGTGACGATTGTTTGTAAGTAAAACAGGATCCAAAAAGCCGGAAATCTCAAATTAGGGCATGTAATTAGCCTATAATGAGCCTTTAATTTTAATTGCCTGTTTACCAATTTTTGATTCTGCTGACTTTGTTCTTCCCATTTGAGTTACGTAAATTACTTAATGACTCGGATGTTGATTTTGAAAATGACTTTTTTTTTGGAACTGGCTTACTTCCCTAGCTCACTTCCCTGAATGGAATCGAATTTTCCGTAATGAGAAAATAAATTTTAAAAATTTTAAAATTGCATTTTTCACCTGCTGATCTTACTTTGTTATATTTTTATAACATCTGCTGGATCTACCTAAATTTTGCAAGAATAAAAATCAATTATTGGTAATTTTATTTCATAATCCATTTTCAGAAGTAGATTACTTTCTTTGTTAATGAAGCATTTAGTGGATTAACCTTGACATTAATTCATAACTTTCTAATTATTACTCATTTTGTAAGAAAAATTCATTGCTGATATATTTATAATTATTTTGCTGGCTCTCAATACTGTAATAACAGTAGTGCACTACTTTTCTTATCAATTCAGTCTTTCGAAAATCAAATTACATATTGAAAAACTTGAAGGCAAATTTTTTGAACTATACCTTTGTCCTGTTTTCTGAAAATCATATCAACATTATGGGCTTAACTTATAGACCAGCTTTTTTCCCTTAATATTCTAAGAAAAAGAAGAGACTTGACTTTTCAATAAGATCGAATAAGTGGAATTTTTTAAATTAGGATTTTTTAAGTCTACCTTTTAGATATCATAGAGCTTCTCATTATTTTTCAGATATAACTAGGAAAAAAAAGTTACAATTTATTAATTTCATCCCTGATAACACTGCATGTTGTACATTGTTTCAATTTGTTATGTTGTAGATGTTCAGAGATTGTCTGCTCCAGTTCATATTCATAAAATTTGCATGCTGATTTATTATTATTTTTTTTACGATTCAATTGATGTTGTGCTGTGAGCAGAGGTGGGAATTGTAGACACTTGTTTTGTCCTGTTTGGGACTCATCAGTACTATGTATCTAACAACACACAGTATCCCATGAGTGGATCAATCTAGTGAAATCAAAGTAAAATAAAGAGCACGGTAGGTTTGGCTAGCGCCATAGAATTGGCTGTCTGGGGTGCATCCTATGGCTCAAACCAAACCCAGCGTGCTCTTCATTTTATTTTGATGTCACTAGATTGATACACTCAACGGGATACTGTGATAAAAACTGTGCTGTGTGTTGGTAGATACATTGTACTGATGAGTCCCAAACAGAACAAAACATGTGTCTACAATTTCCACCTCTGCTCACAGCACAACATTAATGAATGGCATGCTGTTTTACAAGATGTCAACACCGGGAGGGCACTGCACTCAGTTTTTGGCATGCATTTTGACTGCCTGGGGTGGGTGCAAGCCGAACCCACTGTGCTCTTCATTCTTTTATTAAAATGCTACTAATATGCAAATGAGTTATTTGACAAAGTCGTCTTTCTAGATTTTTGAATCTTTTAGCCTCTGTTCTAGATCTCATCGGTGGAGGAACCAGAAGCACTACTCCTGCCAGTCTTAGTTCTCGTAAGTCACCGACTGTTGACCAGGGCACACAAGTCGGCGGTAAAAACCAAAAGACAGTGAAACCGATCCAGCCGCCCGGTCAGAGAAATCAGCAGCAGAGAAATTCCAGGGAAAGAGTCGAAAGAAGAGACAATAACCGATCAGACAACCAGGTATATGTTTCCTATTTTTTGTCTTTAATGTTTATTATACCAGCTGATACCTTCTTTAGAAAAGGCCATAGAAATACAGTCAGTTTTCTTTAAATTTGATTGAATTTTATATTACCAATTTCACCAGATTTTTGTACATTATCTTACCAATAGATGGCAGCACTACAACGGCTGTAAGCTATTTTTTTTTCAACTAATATAACCAAAGGAAAACCACTTAGATGACCGGATTTAGACGTTCCCTGCTTAGGGGTAAATCTAACCCTTTCACTGCGGCAAGCATTTTATACGATGCTGTCTGGTATATGACTGATGTAAACAGGTGCTGATCAACACGGTTCCCGTAGTTAAGTGAGAACTACCGTTGTGGACGCATGGTTCTCGTAGTGTAGCAATAGAGCTTATACAGGACCGTATGCAAATAAAGTCACAGTGCGCATAATAATGGATTTGCTGCAGTTTGTCTTACTATAAATATTGAATTAAAAAAATTCTTAGTAAAGTACGACCAGAAATATAGTGCGTTTATGACTTTACGGTTTAATATGGGTAAAGATAGCTTAACGACACCCCGGTGTGAGGAACTAACAAACCCCTTATGAAATGATGGCTGAGGGCAGGTACGGTCTATACAACGTATTTAAATTTTGTGAACCTTAGGAATATCTCTTAAATAAAGTCACAGGAAGGGAACCTATGTATTTATGTAAGTAATATGGGGTTTTCCCGGGATATCTGAGATCTATTAGTAGGTATACTTATATTTATAATGAAAATATTAAGCTTCTATACTGTCGATGAAGAAGACAGGCTGTTTAGAATCAGTTGTTCTTGCTCACAAGTTGTGCTACAATATTTCTGGTGTTGTGTCATATTATATTCATATTAAAAAGCCGAAGTATACTCAAAAGTCACAACAACACCGTAGGTAGGTAGGTCTTAATGAGTATAAAGACAAATTAATTTGTCTTTATACTCATTAAGACCTACCTACCTAAGGTGTTGTTGTCATATTATATTGACAAAAATAGAATTTCATTTATTTTTTTTTTACTTTATTTTATTCAAAAGTGAATACAACTTCGTTATTCAAGTATTATCGTGAAGTAATAATACCATAATGAATAATAAATAAATATATAAAATTTTAATATAAACTACAAAAAATATAATGTAAAAAAATTTCCAAACGAAGTTAAAACATTTTATTAGAAAATTGAAATTATAACTTTATACCTAATTTTTTAATTTATTGTGGTTCATTTTCCAAAAAATACGGTAATATGTATTTAAAATGAGGAAATAAATGTTGTTATTGTTGTTACGATTATTGTAATTATTATTATTATTTGGTATTATTATTAGACTGTAATGTTCCATTGGCGTATAATAATGGCTAACTTATTATCCATGCAATTATTATTACAGTACTGGGATATGAGACTCCTGCTGCAATTTTCATCTTCATGAATAATAATCATCATTATTTATAAAAAAAATTACCAAATATATAAAAATAAAAAAGTTAGGTAGAATGCTCTGGCGGTATCAGCTTTTAAATTATTAAGTACGGACCTGTATTTATTTGCAAATCTTCGAGTTCGACTTCCTACTAAGTAAACATTGCTAAGATCTCCAGTGGTTTGTGCAAATAAACATCAGTATAAGTTAATATCCGTGAAGCTGTAAACGCACTATCTCTCTGGTCGAACTTTACCTGTGTATTGAATATGCAGGGAGTCCCCCCAGCTCATTCCAAGCGGTCTCTGGGCCAAAAGATGGATTAAAAAAAAAAATGCAAATTCAAGTACATACAGGATCACAATGGCCCACAATTCATGCGCAACAAGTCGTGCGTATTGATCCATTTCCAGTATTCACAACACAATTTTTTACGGATATATCCAGTTCTCGCAGTGAAAGGGCTAACGGGCCTTAATAATATCGACTGTATGTGTGGTTAAATGTCCGGCTATCCATTTAGTAACGATCAAAAAAGGGAGTGTTTTTTTAAATTGGTCTTGGTCTTAATTTCAGCAAAAATTAAGAAATGGAAATGAGCCGGCGGTGGCCTTGCGGTTTAGCTTGCAGAGTGCTAAACCTTTGGACTGCCTCGGACTGAGTTCGATTCTCAGTCGGGCTCTGGTTGTCTTAATTACTGGAATGGAGCGTCTTTGTCTTACCTACATAATCAAGACCGATGCTCCCTCTTTTTTTTTCAAAGAAACGGAAATTCTAATAAAATAAGTAATTCAAAAATATATTTGAAAGGCCTCTCAAGTTTAAGTTTTTTTAAACCTTAGATTAGGAAGTTTAGGTTTAATTACCTGATTAGGTTTTAATGTAGCTGGAACAAAATGTAACAGGTTTTTTTTTAGTTTCAACTCCAGAATCGCCAAGGACCTCCCAATCGTAACCAGAATCCAGTTAGATATAATCAACAAGGAAACAACCAACAACGACCTCAGCAGCACAATAATTGGCCAAATAACGGACAGCAGTTGAGGCAACGAGGTCGCCCACGTCCTGGCAACTTCAACAGCAAAACCAACCAGCAAAAGAAGATCCCTCTCAAGTTTGACGTCGATTACGACTTTGAGCAGGCCAACACGGAATTTGAAGAGCTACGAAGTCAGTTCTCGTCCAAGGTGAAAGTAACCGAAGAAGTGGTAGTGGAACCCAAACCGGAAGCGAACGGTGAGGTAGAGAAAAAGGACGATTCTGGAAATGAAACTATTGTAGGAGAGAACGAAGCGGATGAAGAGCAGGAAGTGTTCTACGATAAGACAAAGTCTTTCTTCGATAAAATTTCCTGTGAGGCTGTCGAGAGGGCAAAAGGAAAATCACAACGAACAGATTGGCGTACAGAAAGGAAACTGAACTCTGAAACTTTTGGAGTCTCGGCGACCAGAAGGGGAAAGTGAGCGACTGAATCATTATTTTAATTACTTTTCATCTGACAAATTGTTTTGTTTCAGTTATAGAGGACGTGGTGGGTTCAGACCTGGTCCCCCAGGTTTAGGCTACCGAGGAAATAATTATAATAATTACAATAATTATAATAGGGGTGCGTACAGGCAGCAACCGCAACAGCGCAGGGATCAGCACGGCAATCAGCGTATGGGATACAAACAAAATCTACCGATTGCACAAAAAAACACTGCTCCGAAGGCTGAGCTTGGGGCTCAAGGTATGCATTATTTTTCTTTTCTTTTAATAAAACTCTCAGCTCTGCCAGAGATGGATTAGGATAGCTGCTGGCCTTTTTAGTAATAGATCAAATAGTATCTATTCTAGCCTGTTTGAAAAAATTAATTTGAACACAAAGGGCAATAAATACCAGAAAATGGTCTTTACATGCCCGAGATTTGAGAGCTCGAATTGCCGTCCCTCGCTGGGCGAACACAACAGCGAGATTCCTACCCGCTTAACGTGTTCAATGTGAAAGCTGATTTATAGGCTATGCGCGCCATACCAACAATTAGGTCACACCTACCACTAAAGTGATCTTCCCCGCCTAAAAATTCTATATTTAAAGTTTATGGCTTGAATCATTTATTCAATGTAAAAATGCAGAAAAACTGTAGCTGGCCATAGACAGACAGATTTGTTGGCCGGTTTGATCGTCACGAGCAAATCCGGCGAAAAAATCTCTTCGTTTGTTTGTGGGAGCATGCCACGCCAAGAGCTACGCCAGCTCCGGGAGAGGCTGAACTTCAGTCAGCAAATCTGCACGTCTATATTGTTTTGAGCTGAATTACAGAGTGTTTGTTGACCTGTGACAAAAAAAAAATGTAGCAAATTACCAGCTATACACTTTTTTATTCTTTTTCAATTCAATTCTGTCATTTTTTCAATATATGACGGGTTTTCCACTGGAGGTTTTGATATGCTAATTTGAAATTTTAACATTTGATGTACCCCTAGGAACAATATGTATATTGTAGCATAATTAATTAACTTTGGTACTCTCAGTTAACTTTGACAATAGTTTATAATAATTATTTTCAGTCTCTATATACATTACAGAAACCTCCAAATAGAATAACCAATAACCAACACTTCTCGTCTTCTATCTTTTCTGCAGCACTAAACACAACTCTTCTCTAATTCACTCGATAATTATACTGCCTTCTGTCTCTGGTTTTTTGACTAGACTATCTGGTAGCATTCCAAACTAGATTCCAGACTCCAATGTTCACCAACTTTCTGATAGGTCCGTCCAGTCCAACTTGAGTGTCTTTCATAACATCCCAAAGTATACTGTATGCCGTTCACATATTAAAAAAGCATTGGTAGGCCATGAACTTTTGTTTTTAGGTTTACAAAAATGAAAACTCCCTAGATCTTGATTGACAATATCAGCTGATCAAGGTATTGAAGGTTAAGTAAACACCGACACTTGTCAAATAGCTCAAATTGCCTCAGCTGATTAACAGCCCTGTTGTCTAATTGAAGTTTTAGTAGATTATCTAGGATAATTTTTATTCGGACAAATTTTTCTCGAACTGTCAAATAAATATTAATTTTTTGACATTATAAATTTCATAATGCCGAAATTGATATCGATTGAAGAAAAAATTCGTATAAAAAAGGCATTCAAGTATTTAAATCTGAAAATGAAAACCTAAGTGAACGTCAAGTCATTTTGAAAGTAAAACACATTTGGGGTGTAAGTATTATTAAGTGTACACCTGATAAAATGATGTTACGTAATTTTCCTCTTTTATAGTATTCAGTAAGTGCGATTGAAACGGGCAGACGACCTAAACCAGACAATAATATGAAAATTTTACGTTTCGGAAAGATTTGCAACGACTGATTTGGCAATATAACTGGAAAAACGAACATTTTACTGTAGGAAAACTTTTGGAAGACGAACGTAAACATTTGGATTTTGAAAAAGGGAGAACTAGTATATTTAAAATTCTTAAATCTCTTGGCTATAAGTATAAATATGTGAACGGACGCAAAATTCTTTGTGAACAAAAACATGTCTTGCATCCAAAATTACCTTTCTAAGAAAATACTTACAATATCAAAATTCGAGTGAAAATGTAACGTTCGTGTACCTGGACGAAACATGATCTACCAGAATGGATCCAAACGGCAATCACCAATAATAAGATCGCCAATCACCATGACCGTAGCCGATTGGCCGATTCAGTACCTACCTAATGTTCTATTTTTTAATAATAAATAAGTAATTACTAATTTTTGATCTATTTTATAATTAAGAGTTCCTTTAATTGGAGCATTGGTCGTAGTAACGTTGTAACTTACATTTTACATGAGACTCAAAAAATGTACCTTGCAACATTATTGAATATTGAATGGAATGTTTATTTCATTTAGCGATTCTTGAAATATTGTTTAAATATTATTTAAGGTAAATTAGGCAACAATTAAAGCTTTGTGGAAGCATTCTGCCCATTTAAACCTGCTGAATCGAAAAAATTAATTAGATTTGACGAGTTTGCTTTCTAGATAAAAATTGCAATATCATAAAATACGTGACTAAAGGTTCCAAAATAAAAAGTCCATAAAGACGTAAAGATAATAAGAAGAATAGCAAAAATATCAAAAATCCATTTTGCAACTATGTCCTGTTCGTTGTCATAAAACTTCAACCTCATAAAATTGAGACATAACCTAACTCCAGCAAATGATTGACAGCGGTCATACCCAGTGATTTCTATCACCCTACACCATAACCCAATTCTTTTATAATAAGTGAACGGCATATACAGGGTTATTCACGGTATACGCCACGAAAGATTATGGCCGTGTCTCTGGATTTTAGGATCTTTTTATTTTTGGAGTGGATAGAGATCCGGCAGAGGTACGTTTTAAAATTATATTCATAATGTACAGGTGTCCCAAAAGCATGAAACATATCAAAGTTATGTTTTTTTAAATGGAATGCTCCTATGTTATTGCATTTTTAGATTGACTGAGAAGAGAAAATAAGATTGGTTTGAATGTTGATGTTTAAATGTAAAAGTTTTTGAGTTATAAATAAGTGAAAATCGTCATTTTTCATATTCAATAAATTCGTACAACGAAAACGCTTCAAGATAGAGAAAAACGGCTTACATGTCCCTATTTTAACTTTTCATGTACTATCGTATGGTGTAGAAACATTAGTACTTTCTTTGATTTTTTTATTTGGCGACGCGTGGAGAAATCTCAGAATTTTTCAAATTTTTTATCACTCTGTATAAACATTTCATCTACATCATAGGATAGTACATGAAATGTTAAAATAGGGACATGTAAACCGTTTTCCTTTATCTTCAGCCGTTTTCGTTGTACAGGGCCTTGAACTTGAAAAATGACGATTTTCACTTGTTCATAACTCAAAAACTTCTGAATTTTAACACCAACTGTAAAAACCAATCTTATTTTTTCTTCTCAGACAATCTAAAAATGCAATACAATAGGAGCATTCCATTTAAAAAAACATACCTTTGATATGTTTCATGCTTTTGGGACACCTGTACATTATGAATATAATTATAAAACGTACCTCTGCCGGATCTCTATCCACTCCAAAAATAAAAAGATCCTAAAATCCAGAGACACGGCCATAATCTTCCGTGGCGTATACCGTGAATAACCCTGTATGTTCAATGCGCGGAACTGACACTCTTTTATAATACCATGACAGGTGACTTCTAAAATGACATTCACGAACGTAATGTGTCCATTTGCCTATTATTGGTCTCTTAATCTATGAATTACAAGTTTGTTATTGCAAATTTCTTCATTTTCTTCATTAACTTTGCATTATTTGTAAATTCAATCAATAACTGAAAAAACAATATCACCTCCAACTTCTATTAGAAAGCTTATAGGTTTCCCAGTTTAAACCGTACTGGCAGAAAGAGCACTGTTGGTGTTTGTTTGAATTATTATTTGGTTGTTTAGCAATTCGATGTGTTAAATTTTTCCTTGTTTTTAATATTGTTTTATAATACCCATAGAATATAAAAATATTTGTTGCAGAAAATTAATTGATCTGACAGAAGTATTGAAATGGCGACTGACACAGGAAGGAACTTCACACCACTATTGGAAATTGGAAGAATATATTATGTAAAACTCGGTATAATTTTTCTTGAGTGTTCTAAAGATGTCGATGTTGCATGTTGTGGATTTGTACAGATTAAAGTGGAAAAGTAAATCCTGTCAATGAAATTGTCAGAAAGCAGTGCTTCTAAAGTCCTGTTGTCAGTATTTAAGATATTAGGTTGGTTAGATGTACCTTAAGTGATAAATAGTTTTTTATTTTATATATGAAGGGCAGATGTGACTACGGATTTTAGCATAGCTTCTATCCAATTTTTAACTAAATTTGAAAGATTCAATAAAAACCTGTTGGTAAATAGTATTGCAACTTGCAACAAATGAAAAGTAGTCTAAAACATGATTGTATTTTCTGTTTTTTTTTTTTAATAATATTGTTCTTTTGAAATAATTGGCATTGCATGAATTCTGTAGCCTTTCTATCTTTATGTTTTCTGTCCATTAGGAAGTGTATTTAATTTGTATTTTTAAAGATTGGAAGTTGTGGAAAATTAAGCCTCTGGTCTGCATTGTTAGAACTTGTATTTTGGTTTGATTTTTGTAAATATAGTAAATTAACGATTGATTTTTGGGTCTTAAAATGAATATATTTTCCTGTAAATGTAGTTCTAACGTGCAATTAATGATGAAAATAAAGTCTCGATTAAGAAAAATCATTTGTTATTGATTTTTATCTAAATTATAATTGTTACTTACATTGTACTATAATAATGGAAATGATTTGTAAGGAAATTTCAAAATAAAGCATTATAAATGTGGTTTTCCTTATGATGTAATATTTGTGTTCGGCGTCGTTTAGGAGGAACCAACTTGACTTGCAATAATTGGCAAATTTTACAGGAAAGTTGAATAAATGAAAATAATAAATAAATAAAAGGTTAAGTTTAAATTGACACAAAAAATGATTTTTTCATATTTAAATATGCCACTTTGTAAGAAATATTTCGTGGGTTGTGTGTTGGGCCTTATTTTTGAAGTTTCGGAAACTTCTAGATTAAAGAATTTGAAAAACCTAAAATAGAAATGATGGTCACTAGGCCAAAACCTGTAGGGTACTGAAAGTTGTAGAATAAAGCCATTCCAAAAATAATAAAGACTACAATTCTTTATTAACTGACCATTCACAATGTATAAAGGTGATGACTACATGGGGGATTTTAGAAGAATAATAAATTGATGAAAATGAACAAAATAATCCGCAACAGAAAAATGAATTGACAAAGCTAAAACTAATTTTTGCTGTCCATAGAGTAATAAAAGAAAAATGATTAATCCATCTCATGGGGTAAGTTTTTATGAAATAATTGTTGAAATACCCGTAAACCAATTACATGTATTGTCGTTCAAAGATTTAAGAAAAGTTGACTTATGGTAGATTATAGGAGTGTAAAGCATTTACCAAAAAGTAAACGAGGTATTATTGCCTCATAATAAAATTGCATTTTATTGCCATTTCTATCTTCAACTCAATGCGCAGCTCCTAGCAGAAGCTCCAATCTTCAAATAATTCAGGGAACTCATAAAACGCTTGAAATATCTCCTACTTGAATCGTCATAAATTTGTATTTCAATATCTCCTATCTTGTTAGTGTTAGTGTAGTGTGGCGTTTCATGAACGAGTCACACAAGCTCTCAGTTTGTTAGTTATTTACTGTTTAAATCATGTTTAAATACTGTTTAAATTGCAACCACAATGTGTTCCAGAATCTATATAATAACTTCATTATTTAGTTTTTTGTCTCTCCTGTAAAATTAGCATTTTTAAGATGGGAGGTATTGCCACATAGCCATCGATTTGCTATTCTTCTGTAACGGAAGTTCCAACGGACAATCTTGAGAGAGTCAACGGATAGGAACCTCATCGTTTATTATCAAAATGTTCGCGGACTTCGTACTAAGTTGGACATTGTTTGTGAAAATATTTGTTTGTTGTCTCCCTCCCCAGATATTGTTCTCACTGAGACGTGGCTTCATCCGGGAATCAAAGATGCGGAGCTGGGATTCAAAGGTTATAATGTATTCAGGAGGGATAGGCACAGTTTTCCAGATTCTCAGTACGGAGGTGGTGTGCTCATTGCTTCCAGGAAGGAGATTGGATCCAAAGTTATTCCATGTGAGAGCAATAGTGAAGAAATTTTTGTTCAAGTTAGTGAAGTGTCTAAAAACTTGGTTGTTGGGTGCTTTTATGCTGCGCTTCGAACTGATATCAGTGTTTATGCAACTCACCTAAATACTATTGAAGTATTAATGGACAAATACAATGGCAGTGAATTCTTGATTTTTGGAGATTTCAATTTACCAAGAACTGTTTGGTTGAATTCTGGTGAACATTCTGACTCGTTAATTGCAAACTGTGTTAGTCCTGATAATGTGGTTCAAGAGAATGCAGCTTTAGTCATGAATTTGTTTTCCTATGCCGGAATGTATCAGTATTACCTCATTAATCCGGAAAAGGGTTACACGTTAGACCTGGCTTTTTCCACTTTGTCTGAAAATAATGTACGCCACGTCCCCTCACCGGATTCCTTGGTTCCGTTAGATACTCATCATTTTCATCACATGCGTTCTTCAAGATAAACTGTAAGTTGTATAGTGATATTGGGGGAAGAAATACGCGAAATTTTCGGAGGGCCAATTATACTTTAATTAATTAAAGATTGTCTGCAGTTGACTGGAGTGAATATTTCATGAATGAGATACCTATTGAGACCAATGTTGATAAATTTTACCTCACTTTAAATCAACTAATTTAGGACTATGTTCCGTATACCTCATCTTCTTCTGATACTTATCCACCTTGGTTCTCCAGTACTTTAATTTCGCTTATAATCAATAAGAAAAAGCTTAATAAGAAGTGGCGTCAGTTTGACATTTGTCAAGATTACATTGAATTTAAAAAATTGCGATGTGTATTTGTCAATCAAAGATTGACAGACAAGTCTTTATAGAGGAGGTTGAAGTAAAATCTTCAAAGAATGTAAAATATTTTTGGAACTACGTCCACAGCTTGTCTAAATCTAGTTACATTCCCGAAGAAATGTTTTTAAAAAACTTTAAGAGTAAAAAAAACACTAAAGAAACTTGTAATTTGTTTGCCAAGAATTATGAATCTATATATCTACAATCAAAGTCTAGCTTTACCCATAATCTATTATTTAATTCAGACCTCGATTTTACTATAAGTATGGGTGACATTGTCTTTGCTATCAAGAAACTAAAGAGTAAGAATTCTATTGGACCCGATGAATTACCCTCTCACTTTGTTAAAAACTGTATTTCTTCTATAGTTAAACCATTATACCTTCTTTTTAATCAATCTTTATCAACCGGAATCATGCCGTCCTTATGGAAGAGAACTTTTGTCACGCCCATTTTCAAATCTGGTGATAAACTTGATGTCTCTAAAAGATCTTGGACATAGAATAGTCGACGCTGCCGAATACATACGGAATAACCTGACTACCAGAGTGACAAAGACAGAAATAAGAAGACACTGTCGTGCGTGTATACGAAATCGGGGCTCCCATTTTGAACAAGACTTGTAAAAATTAGGTATTGATATACCACCTACCTACTTATTGTTTATTTAAGGTACTTACGGTTTATTTGAGAATACACCTTATTAAGTTCAACTTTCTTTTTTTTTACTACTAAGGGTTATTCTTGTACAAGATTCGTACCTTGTTAGATAGCTACTACACTAGGGAAGTTTTTAAAACAATTTGTACGCAAGTTGCCTTGACAATTTTGCGAAAATAACTTGTAAAAACTTTTAAATCTTATTTAAAAAAAATAGTTTGCGAAAGTTTTTCTTTGAAATTTTCACACGATCGAAATACCTCAGGATATTTTTTATTCCAGAAGGAAGCATAGTATTGGATAAGTATTCCAGCAAAAAAAAAATCAAAAAGTTAAAGTAGATTTTTTGAAAATTACATTTCAAGACATTTGAAACCACTTTTTAGGAAAAGTTGAAAATCGAAATATCTCAAAATCTATTGAGTTTTGTATAGTGTATGTTGGGGTTAATTTACTCCTTACCTCTTGTTTTATCAGATCACCAAAGGAATGTATCCAGTTACCAGTAACCCTGTATAAGGTCAAGCTTGAGCTTGTTAATTGTGACGAAATACAAGGTTTATTTGAAATAAGGGATATTCCCTACCATTTAACACATTCACTGCCGGGACCGCCCCAGAGGCGGTCACCCGACTTCTCTAAAAACTCCGCGACCGCCCGAGAGGCGTTCATGTATACCTTCAATAGAACGTTGGATAATTTCATGAGGACAGTTTGGATCGGTTCGTTCTATTAAGAGGAGGTTTTAGTAAAGTCTAAACTACCACATGTTGAGTTTGATTTCTTGTTACAGGTGTCGGGGCATATTGTAGAGGACTAGTATTGAAAAAAATTGCCCATTATGTATTTTTGTTGTTTATATTATACAATCAATGTTTAGCCTGTTTTTAGTTTTAAAATCTTTAGTTTAAAATACATTTTTGGCAAAAAATATTTCAAAACATTAAAACAAACAAAAATATGATGTTGACCGCCCGAGTGGCGTTGACCGGCACATGGCACAGAACGCCTGTGCGAGTGCTATAATACAGGTGTGAGACGTCGCGAACGCCTCAGTCCGTATATAGCATACACCGTACAACATTTAAAAAATTTTTGAACAGAAATATCAGGCCGTATAATAAGCAAATTACTTGTCCTGTGCCGGCACCGCCCCTGGGGCGTTCTTACTTTTTTTTCCAAAAAACGCTATATTTCAACTTAGTTTAGTGTCTACTAGTTAAAACAAACATTACATTAGCAGATTACAAGGAAAAAAAAGGCGGCACATTGTCAACCGTCACCAATATGCTCTGGCTTAAAAAAAAAGGGGGCTTAAAACCCTAGTTACTAGATTTCTGTAAACCTTTATAAACCATATGATGTTTTGTGATTAAATTTTTCAGTATTTATTGAAATGTATCTAAAGGGTTCCACCCGTTGACTGTAAATTAAAAAAATAAAAATAAATTATTTTATTTTCAAAAAAATTCACCCACTGCTAGTCATTAAATGTAGTAATGAAATTAAACATTGGCTATTGGATCTGTTTAACTTATCGCTTAAATTGGGGATTTTTCCACATTGTTGGAAAATTTCTTATATTTCGCCGTTCTTCAAGGGAGGTGATCTTACTGATGTCAATAATTATAGGCCAATTAACAGGTATAATGTCTTTGCAAAGATGTTCGATTATCTTGTCTACATAAAGTCTTACCCATACTTCCGAAAATTTATTACACCCCACCAACATGGTTTTCTCGATGGACGTTCAACAGTCACGAACCTGACAGTGTATTCCGAATTTATTTATGAAAACCTGAATTTAAATAGGGTAGTCGACTCAATTTACATTGACTTTTCTAGAGCCTTTGATTTAGTTAATATTAGCCTGTTAATTAGAAAATTAAATGCTTATGGAGCTACTGGTACCATGCTACAATGGTTCGACTCCTACTTAAACGGTAGACAACAAATCGTCAAGTTACAGAACTTTGTATCTTGTATCTTTATGGTATTATCGGGTGTGGGTCAGGGCACCCATTTGGGTCCTTTACTTTTTTTACTTTTTTTTTTATTGTTAATAGTATATCATATAGCAATATATCTCTCTTTGCTGATGACACTAAATTATTTAAAGCCATCGAAACTCCAGATGATATGTTGTTGTTGCGTCTTGATCTTTACTCCTTTGAAGAATGGTGTAGTCTAAATGGCATGGAATGTAATGATAAAAAATTTTTTACGATTAGATTCCGAAGAAACCACTTGGTTCCCTCTGTGGATTATTGTGTTAATAATAGCTCTCTTGAAAGGGTGGAATATATCAAGGATTTGGGAGTGATATTTGATGCCAGAATGTCATTTAAGTATCATATAGAACACCTTGATATTAAAATACGCAAAAAATTTACTTTATAAAAAGATTTTCATTTAAGTTTAAATCTTTGCTCACCTTTCGTACATTGTATTGCTCATTTATTTTTTCGAAACTTATGTATGCTTCAACCGTTTGGAGACCTCATGAGAAGGGCCTGATTAAAAAGACTGAGTCATTAAACACCTTATACCTTAGATATGCTGCGTTTAGAACGGGTAATGCTATGCACTATACGGACCATGACTTTTCTCCAATTTATAAATTATTTAATATTAGTACGTTGGAATCAGCCAGAGATAGAGCAGATATACTATTTGCTTTTAAGATCTTTTCTGGTCTGATTGATTGTTCAGAATTATTGTATAGATTTAATTTTTATATTCCTCCTAGAAGACTTAGGTCGAATAATTATTATTTTCTGAATCCAACATTACGTGATGGTCAAAAGAGGAGTGCGGTGCATAGATTATCCGAACTATGCAATGTTAATTCTACCTGGTTGGATTTGTATTCTTCATCCATCTCTAAAATTAAAAACACATCAAGGAATTTATTGAAATATGAATAGACTTTTGTTTTGTCTTTTGGATATTTTTGTGATGTGTACTTCTTGTTTGACTACTTATGTTTTGATTTTTGTTGTATTTTTTCACAATTATTGTATACGGCACAACTATTTCAAATTTATATTCTTTGTATGGGGCTTGCCCTGTCGAAACAATAATAAATAAATAAATAAATAAAAAATAAATTTTGAACTATTTCAAAATGTTGAATCTGACATTGCTGCGATTTGTAAAGCGGGGTTAATATAACAGACGTTTATTACGTTCTAACCTCTTAACACAAAAAATACAACATTTACAAAAATTTAAACAAAATGTCTTACTAGAAATCATCATCGAATTTATTATTATCGACCATTTATCGACATCCTAATAGATATTGTGTAGAGTAGATTGGAATTGCAGCCATCTTTTTATATTTTGACGTTTTACGTTTCAAAACTACAGGTTCCACTGGTTTGAAACTGTTTTAAAACCACTGAACCAGTTTCAATTCTGACGTCATTAGTTTAACACGAAAATGATATCTTTCGAAAACATAGAAGTGGTTTGAAATCGCTGCAACAAGAACAAACGCCTCTGGACAGGCTTAACAATTCATAGTTCGAGCAACCGCACTCAGCACATATTTTTCCGACATGTTCACTTTAATACAGCGGTACACTATAAATGCCAATTTAACACAACAAAATTATCTGCCAATAGTGCTTTGAGAGTAACTTCAAGTGAAATTATACTTGAAATTAAAACGTTTAATTACTAATGACAAATTAATTATAATTATGAGTGCCTGAAGCTGTCAAAAAACGTGAAAAGTTACCTAACTTTGAAAGCAGCTTAGTGACACCAAGTCCTGCATGAGGGCGCTGTAAAAATTGTCGCTCATTTTCAGGGTAAGTATAATGTGTAATAAAACAAACCCATGAATAAAAGCATAATCTAACATCGCTCATCACTTTGACAGTGTAATCCTAACCTCTAAAAATATAGTCATAACCTAAGTTGACAGCAATAGATTATTCCAGAATGACATCATTGGCAGTTCGGCTATATTTGCTGGGGGGCAAACAATTTTCGTTTAACGTTTGACTGAATCTTGTCCTCTGTTTGTTTTCAAAGTGTAAGTTGTTAAATAGTGGTCTAATTTACTGAAAATGCCTCATTTTTGTAGTGTTGTGAAACATTCAATGCGTTCTGAAAGAGATAAGGTGTAATTCTTTCGATTTCTTGCTGTTTTGACCAATATTTTGGGTAGGTATAAATAGAATAAAATTTCTTGGTCGTATTATTTTGAAACTCATTTTTAAAGACACATTGTGAAACCAGCAAGGGTATACCTACATAAATTTCTTTCGAATACTTCACCTTTCATCCTTTCACTAGCATATTCTAATTTCGGCGTTTCTCAATTGGGCGAAACTACCTGAGTGACCCTTCGGCACCACGGGGGGGCCTATAATCCTACAGCTCAATTGGGCGAAGGAATTTTTAAATACCGTTGAGTTATTTGCATGCTTTAATGTGGCTACGTTGCCAGATTTTACAGAAATTCCGATTTTCTACATTAAATAAAACTGAAAAAAATAAATAAATAATATTAATATTTGATGTATTATTTTTTTAAGTTCTATCAAATACATCAAGCCCTTAGTGCATTTACAATTTTATTTTATACTATACTTACCTATACAGCAGAAACATGAAACATTAATAGAAAAGTAAACGTCGTTGCTATACCTACTCAAATAATCCATAAAAAGCAATCAATTACTTGATTGCTTGAATAATTGATTTATCATAAATTTATCATAATTTTCAATTGACTAGGTTATTGCCTTTGAGAAAATCATGATAAATTTTCACGATGTTGTCAATTTCATGTTGCAATAATTATACTTTAGAAAAGTATTTATTTGCAGAAGTCACTCAGTCTGTTTCAAATTTCTTATTTTTTGTTTACACATCTGAAAGTGCTGTGAAAAAATACCATTGCAATGACATACCTACCTAGTACCTATAAGGTATACTCCACCGGAAGGATAGAAATAATAGAAAGTTGTGTTAGAACTCCCTAATATTATTTTAGTCGAAAATGTTTCCTAATTTTCACGAAAACGATCGATTGAACGATTCAATTGCATACTTAATAATTAATATAGCAGAAAAGACTTTTGTTTTAATTATTGAAAAATTGTTCATTTAATATTTCTCTGTCAAATAATTATTGGGATTCAATATTTAAAATTAATCATTTCAACATATGAAAATTCCTTATCCTATAGGTATGTGATAATAGAATTAACACATTTTTTGTATGGGAGAGGATGATTTTCTACTACCTATTTTTTGCATTTCCTACGTGCCCTTCAAGTGTGTCACGCGTGTTCATTAACACCCTACGTATTGAAAATTGTAAATATGATTATTATTGTTGCGATTTAGTTTTGAAAATAAATGTGTATTATTAATTAAAGAGAAGTTTAATTTTTAAATTTTATTGATTAGAAGTAGTAAATTCCAGAGATATTTGGCATTGGAATTGCTTAGATTTAAAAACATGGTGAGTTTTCAGTAGAAAGTATGGAAAACACGAAAGGTCATCATTTTGTTACTAAACATAAATCATAGTTCGTTAACACTATTCAACAATCCCTTGAATATAGTGAATGATAAAAAACTTCTCTCATTGGCCACCCTTTAGTGTCGAACAAGTAGCAGTTATTGAAAATAAATCTGGCAACACTGCTATATATATGGGCAAGGCCACACATGTATTTCTTTGTCTGTCCAGTTATCTCTTATAATCCCCTAGTTTCTCGTTTCTCGCCCAATTGAGCCCTGGGATTAGTGAATAACATAATCCTTCGCCCAATTCGGTATCGCCCTCTAATTTAGGGGCTAATGTTGCATGGAGAAGGAATATGGTCGGATCCAAAATGACCAGTACTTAAACCAGCTGACAATAATTAATCCATTTATAAAACTTTTATTTGTGCAAAAGGAAAAATCTATGAATTTCTAAAGATGGAACATGGTTTTACTGTTTCATCCCGACTTTTTTTTATTACTTACAATGTTTCAGGTTGGCATAGTGTGAATTATTGATGTGAAACCTATTGCTACCCCCCCCCCCCCCCCCCTGTGTATTTTTAATAAAGAGCAGATTATCCGCAAATACAGATTGATTGTTTCTTACTCTCCTTAAACTTCACATCAAGACTGTATTTTTTTTTTGGGAGTGTTCAATATGTCCTTTCTAGGGCTGTGCTTTTTACGAATTATTACTAACCGTTTAACCGAAAAATTTTCTGTCGGTTAACCGTTTTAGTGATAAATAAAAAATAAATAAATAATAGTACCTAAAACCTAAATATATTATTTGCTAAAGAATAAACAATAATTATCAAATTCCTGTTTGTTTATATTTTATTAAACTGACTATAGTACGCCAGAAAGTAATAATAGGTTAGACTGATTGAGAATATATGTAATCATTCAAGATTTAAAATTTCCAAGATGCTTATGAGAATTTACATTGTTACACGGTAAAGGTCAATTTACATCTAAAGGTACAAACGTTTGTGTTTGGGCCCAGTGTTCAACCTGGATATCCATTTTTTTATTATTATTATTAAATGGATTTTGAATGACTCACCCCGTCAGATGTGAATGCAGTCATTCAAAATCCCTGAAATGTTAACCGTCATTCCCTGGAAATCTTGGAACACCTGCACCACAGTCATGCCATAGGTATAATAAGTAATTCAATGATCTCAGTCTCAGTGAAGCATTTCATGCATCTATCTTTTGAAAACTGTAAATGTAAATGAAAAATTAATAATAGTATTTCGAAATTTATTTATTATTAGGTATTATCCTATAATATTCAATTCGGAAAATTATAACCGGTTATCAGATTAAGAGTCGGTTAACCGGTTAGCCGTCACAGCCCTAGTCCTTTCCAATAAATTTTTATAATTTATTATGAATCCTTGAACATTTTCATTCATTTACTTGTTGGTATTTCTGGATCAATGCAGCAATCTTTTGTTACATGCTTTGAAGGCATACAGTGTGTGTCACAGATAGAGCGCACTTTTTAGCAGAAAATTGAATTTTTTCCCACAGCCGGTTTTTCCGGAAATGTTACCAACTTTTTATTTTTAAATGGGACACCCTATATGTTATTATATTTTTGGATTCTATACATTTGTACGAATCCAACAATACCACATAAGTGCCATTTTAAATGTCAAATTTGTTTTTATTTATTTTTTATTTCTCAATTATTATAGTGTGCCATGAATATTTCATTTTACTACAATAATTGGATCATCTGATGCTAGAAAAATCGAATTTTTGTTCAAAGTAGTAAATTAGGTGATTTATGGATAAATTATGCTCACCGGAATGATTTTTTGAGCTGGATTCATTTTTTTCAAATGGTACAATATTGGTACCGAGGTACCATCTACTAGTACTCTTAATAAGGGACATTTTGGTGTACCCATTTTGCATCTGAGACGAACACAACTGAAATGGTACTTTACCAAAGATTTTTATGTTTAGAAATTGTTCCATTAGAAAATTACCAAGAAAATAACTAAGATAGGTAGCCATGAAAGACGTGCTCAATTCAATTATTTTCTTTCAAACTTCAAACCGAATGACAGTTTCGAAGTAATAAATTTGACAACTAAAGTAAATAATTGAATTGAGCAGGTCTTTCATGGCTACCTATCTTAGTTACTTTCTTGGTAATTTTCTAATGGAACAATTTCTAAAATTAAAAATCTTTGGTAAAGTACCATTTCAGTCACAGATGCAAAATGGGTACACCAAAATATCCCTATTAAGAGTACTAGTAGATGGTACCTCGGTACCAATATGGTACCAGTTGAAAAAAATGAATCCAGCTCAAAAAATCATTCCGGTGCACATAATTTATCCATAAATCACTTAATTTAGTACTTTGAACAAAAATTCGATTTTTCTAGCATTAGATGATCCAATTGGAGTAAAACGAAATAGTCATGGCACACTATAATTGAGAAATAAAAAATTAAATAAAAACAAATTTGACATTTAAAATGGTACTTATGTGGTATTGTTGGATTCGTACAAATGTATAGAATCCAAAAATATAATAATATATAGGGTGTCCCATTTAAAAATAAAAAGTTGGTAACATTTCCGGAAAAACCGGATGTGGGAAAAAATTCAATTTTCTGCTAAAAAGTTGCCTCTATCGAGAATATGCGAAGTACCAAATTCCAAAAAATTATCTCAAAAAATAAAGAAAAAAAGGGGGTGTACCATGCCTGTGACACACACTGTATATTATTTTTCTATATCTGTTATAGTGTAATAAATTATCTCTAGCAATTAAAGAACCTAACCATTAGTAAAAATTGAAATATGGAATATTAAGAACAGTAGAGGTAGAATTTAAAATTTAGAATGAAAAAGTTCATAACCTGATTATATTAACATTGTTTATATTTGTTAAACCACATGAACAATAATTGTTACACTTACATTGTATATTCTAAAAGGTAAATAGGTAAGGTAGTTAAATAAAAATCAGTTGAGGCTTTTACACAAAATAATGTTACCAAGAATAAAATAAAAATTATGCTTATTATTTAACGAAACAGCAACACATCCTATTATAAAATTCTCATTACGAATGAACAGAACAAAAGAAATAATTAATTGGCTAATGCAGCTCTATATGAATGCTCGTATAAACTTATAGCAAATCTAATCTTTAGAGCCTAAGTAATTATAATTTAGCGGTGTATTGGTGATGCAATACACAACAGTGAAGCTCACTTATACATGTTTGTTGCTCTCGATTTAGAAAAAAATATGTATTTTGATATTTTTTATAAAATTTTTATATTTCAGACAACTCTGGCTCTGAGTAGAACTTGCTCATTCAAAGCTTTCCAAGACCCAGGAACGCAAATATTTGCATTGGTTCTTACAAAGAAAACGCTATAGTGTCAGTATTATTTTTCTCACTCTGAAAATTCAAAGGTTTGGAAAATTTTGAACATTCCTTTGTCAGAAATACAAAATCCTGAATTTTTTATATACTAGACTAATTAGATTTTTTTTCAGAAAATAGTGACTCTTCCTACTTCATCAATTTTATCTTTATAGTGTTCTAACAATGCCTTTAACACAACCTCTTTCAAAGAGATCAATGTAAGAGGTTTTGATGGCAATTTATTAATTTTTAAATTGGTGACTGGTCGGTCACACAATACAATACATGTAAATTAGATGTGAAAAGATCTGCAAATGTGCACATGATTTCATTTAAATTAAAAACTGCATTTGTGTATTTTATGCTACTGTGATTTGTGATCAAGTATTAATGCAGACGTGTGTGTTTCAATGCCAGTTAAAAAAAATAAGCAGCAACGAGAGCAACAAAACGCACCCAACGACTGATTGACAGTTCAGCCAGGTAACAATGGAGTGTGCTGCGAGTTGTTTACTTTAGTGGTAAAATAAGTTCCCCTCATATAATATGACCTACAGAATGGAGCATGATTGGCTGGTGCAAGTGTCCATGTTCAGAGGACAGGTTGGTACAGCATGGAGGGGAGGCAATGCGCTGTCGGGACGCGAGGGCTAGAAGTAGCTTCCCTCTGGGGGCTGCGTCAGTTTCATGTTCTCCTTCAAAGTCATTAATCGACGCAGCTCTTGTAAGACTGTCTTTATTGTGTAATCTCTTTGCCATCTGGCCAGTACAGGCACCTGTTTATTATCCACCTAAAAGAAAAATACGCAAATTACTTCAAAAGCAACCCAAAAGTCATTAAGCTCAATTGAAGGGTCCAATGCAATAACCAGTCAAGTCCATTTTTAAGGTAAAATTAGTTAGCAGTCGATTCTTACATAGTATAAAATTCTCTTTCGTCCTGTGTAATAACCAGCCCTTGATCATAGAAAATAAGGAAATTAAAAATTAAAATTAGAGTTGATGATATTGCTATTCTTATTATTTTCTATGATCAAGAGCTGGTTATTACACAGGACGAAAGAGAATTTTATACTATGTAAGAATCGACTGCTAACTAATGGCAATGCCAAAAATGGACTTGACTGGTTATTGCATTGGACCCTTCAATTATTATAAAGGTATCCCAGAATAACTGTTCATAATTTCCAGGCAAGGTAGGAGACATCAAAACAATTTTTTTTTACTATAAAAATGTGTTCTAAAATGTCTGGATTTCAAGATACAGGGTGTTACAATAAAAACGACTTGTTTACAAATTTTACGATTATTTTTTAGTTGGAAAAAAATTTGAAAAAAAGCCGCTTCAACGCATGTTGGAAAATTGATTTCAATCTTAATGATTTTTTTTATACATTTTTCGATATCGGCTTTTCCATTTTTCTCTCGAAAACAAACTAAGATACAAAAAAATATCAAGAGACCAAAAAGTTGTATTTTTAGCTGAAAAAATGTAAATTTTGTAAACAAGTCAGAAACCAGACATTAGATAGATAGATAATGTATTTATTTCAAAATAACTGTACATAACAGATTTGAAACAAGTCAAGAGAACCTATAGGTACATTATGAAGTATTTTAATACATATTACATACTACACACGAAAGGAGATAAACTCAGCCACAGAATACGGCTCAATATTACATAAATATGTATATACAGTTTCGCCGACGACAGTACACTCATATCTTCTTATACATTAAATGCGTGAACATCTGCCATCGACGCACAGACTTGCAGGGAGCAAGAAGTTGCCATACTTAACAATGACTTACTTGTAAGACATTCTAACTTGGGGCGATAGAAACCAAGTCCAACTTAATGCTGGAAAAACCCAAGCAGCAATCTTCTCCAAAAAGACCAACGTTTTGGAGCCCGATATGATGATGGCGGGACACTCTCTTACTCCAGCGTCATCTCTTCGTTTACTTGGAGTGAGCCTCGGAGAGAACATGTCTTGGCATGATCATGTTGCAGGTCTGGCGAAGAGTGCTTCTCAAAAACTTGGAACACTCTTCCACACAAAGAAATTGTATACACCACAACAGCTTCTCCTCTTATACAAGGCTCAAATCCGACCATCCTTGGAGTACTGCTCACATGTTTGGAGCTCAGCTCCTAAACATACGCTGAGACTACTCGACTCTATTCATAAAAGAGCCATCCGCTTGATTGGGGACCCAGATTTGACAAAAAATTTAGACTCTCGAACATCGAAGAAGAGTAGTTGACCTGAGTCTGTTTTACAGATATTTTTATGGAAAGTGTTCAAGAGATGTGGCCCGCTTAGCCCCACCTAGAACAAGACCGGGCAGAAATACACCCTATTTTAGACTTCCTTTATGTATAGAACCTCATCACTTTGTAATAGTATTCCAAAGGGCGTGTTTCCCGAAGTATACAACCTACAGCGATTCAAGACCAACATGAATCGACGTCTCCGCTCATGCACCGCTCCCAAAGCGTCATAGGAATTTCCCTGCAGTGCATGTGCATTTTCAATAAAAAAAGACCCTCTCGGAGGGTATCTACTGATGATCTAGACGGAAGCTCAAAAATTTCAAAAAAGAGCGCTGCACAGATTCCAGACTGCAACATTCGAGGATTGGCCTCAGTAAGAAATAATAAAGAATACATAGAGAGCGTGCAGTAGAGAAACCACTGCAGTTACTGTAAATGAAACCGTAAGTTCTAATTGCCCGAGGAATAATGGCATCGATATGCAAAACTTGGATTCAAACAAGACACACAAGTCTTTAAATGCGTCCAAATTATGTATACCACTCAGTGACGGCTCGTCAGGGACGGCAAGGTCGGCCCGGCCGACCCAAACCACTGCACCAGTAAAATAACATTATTTTTTAGAAAATAATAAAATAAACTTGATTTTAATTTCTGAGAGCTTTCAATAATACCCTTTAATGTTTTTTCTTGCCTAAAAATCTAAGCAAAAAGCAAAAGTGTAGTGTAGAGCTATTATAGTGAATAGCGCGAGTGATCCATCCATAAGTTGAAAATAAATGGTAAGGTCGGCTGGCCGATGCTGGGCGCGAGTGCTGGTTAATCGAAGACATACGGCACACAAACTGTGTCGCTTCCAAACCGCAGAGTTACAGTGCACGGCCGGCGTAACGTATTCCACACAGGCACGGCCGAGAGCCTCCTGGCCGTACTTGGGTCTCTATCTATCAGGCGCTCTTCCGCTCTTCTCTTGGGTGATCCTCGCTGCATTATTGGGATGGTGTCGAACGCATTTTTATTAATATTTTTTTAAGAAAATGCAACTTGTAGTTTGTAGTAACAGAAACAAAAAATGTGTTTCTTGCTTGCCACATTGCTTTTTAGAGATTTATTTCATTAATTTAGTAGACTTATTATTTATTAATTAATTATTTAAGATTAATTTATTAATTTATTTATTTAATCAGTGTGCGAGTTTGTTTACCTATTTTATGCAATTAAAAAAAATAACTAGGTATTAGAATTCGCAATTTTTAAATTATCAAGTTGGACACGGTGCATTTTACAACAAAATTTGTTTTATTTGTCTCCATTAACTTTACAATACTTTATAACCATTATTGTCAGTCTAAATTTACAATCACAATAACCTCAAAATTAAATAACCATTTCTTCTTAATCGCACTTCTATCTTAATTCCTTCACTCTGTCACTAGCAAATACACCTCAGGACTCATTACAAATCACTGCAAGCTGAACTCTTCTTGTTAATTAATTCAATTGAACAATAATAATTGTACTCACTTCTCCCTATCTTTGATAACTTCATTAACTAGACTTTTCCCTTTTATTAGCTTTCCTCATGATCTTAAATTCATATCATTTAAAGCTATACTGACTCTTAGCCTTCTCTTTCTAAGTCTCCAACTGAACCATCTTTGATAACATTCCAAACTATACTGACCCTCAAATTGCGCTCTTGTTATATAGACTTTCTAGAACAGGGGTTCCCAACCTTTTACCCTACGCGCCTCATCCAACGTTTTACAAAAATACCCTCCCCCCCCTAGAGGCCGAAATGGGGAGTCGAAATATGAAAATTAAACAAACAATAAAATTATTAAATTAGTGTGTTTATTTTTATTCAAATGACAAGTAGGTAATATATTTAGTGAGAGTACTGTGGGTGAACTTTACTAATCAATTGGCGAATCCGTGGCTTCATGGTAGTCAGTGCACAGCGGATATCATTTTCAACATGCAAGTCTGTTTCTTTGTTTTGTTTTTATTGCCAACAGTGTTGAAAAACCACGTTCACAAAGGTAGGTAGTTGAAAATGGTAAAAGAATACGCAGTGCTTCCTTGCCGACAACAGGATAAATAGCATTATATTTTATCCAAAACTCGGTCAACTCCATGTGGCTGAAATTATCGCGAGCAGACGAATAATTTTTCACGTCCAAAGCTTCTTCTTGCAATATTTCGGGCAAGTGTTCGATATCGATCAGAAATGGATTTCTTATTAATTTATGAATTTGATCATCAGAAAATTCATCAGCCAAATATGCCCAAATGACTCATTATGTGAACAAACAAATTTCCAGTTTCTTGAATAATATTATCCAGCATTGAGGAGTACTTGAGGAAAGCTGAGTAATTATGAGCTTGCACACGACGTTTCCACAATTGCAGTTTTTTAATGAAAGCTTTGATGATATCGTGATGAGCCATGATATTTGATTTCATGTTTCCTTGTAGCTTCAAATTTAAGCCATTCAACGATTCAAAAATATCCGCAAGATATGCAAGGGATAATTGAAATGTAGCATTTGAGAAAGAATTAATTATGTAGGTCTGTTTTACCTTGTTGTTCAAGAAAAATTAAAACCTCATCCTTGAGCTCGAATAATCGTGCGAGCATATTTCCCTTTGACAGCCATCTTACCTCTGTATGAAATAATAGCGTCTTATGAGTAGAGGACAAATCATCACAAAGAGCAGCAAATAATCTCCTATTGACAGCACTGTGTTTAATGTAGTTTACGACTTTAATAGCCAATTTAAGAACCGTTTTCATCTCTTCGGGAAGTGTTTTAGATGCCAATGCTTGTCTGTGTATCATACAGTGTGTTGTCAGTATTGATGGATTTTTCTCTTTAAGCAATGTTACAAATCCTGAACGACAGCCAATCATGCTAGGAGCGCCGTCTATACAAACTCCGATAAGTTTTTCCCATAAAATCCCATGAGTATTCAAAAAATCAGTGAATGCTGCCATAACGTCAGTAGCTCTTGATGTTGTTTTCAAATCTCTGACAAATAGTAGTTCCTCTTTTATGTTGTCTTCCGATATGTAACGTGCAAATACTAAAAGTTGGCAGCAATTTGCCACATCAGTACTTTCGTCACACTGCACTGCACACCAGGGAGAAGACTTGATCCCCTCTACAACCTGGTCTTATAAATCTGCACCCATATCATCAATACGCCTTTTCACTGTGTTGTCTGAAAGTGAAATATTTGAAAACTTCTTGTTCTCCTGTGGCCCTAGTACTATTTCTACAGCTTTTAACACGTTGAGCACGGGTGTAGTGGAAAAAATGGAGGTCCACTAGACGGGGGTTCAATTTGGGCTTTTTCAGATATATATAGTCTATATGAAGTATACTGTATGTTTTTTGTTTGAAAACAGCATTTTTTTTGTCAAAAATTTTGAAAACATTTGTGAGGCCTCGCCGTCTTTAGCATCAAATTCTGTTCACTAAGACGGCGAGTCATCAACATGATGCCACATTATAAGCTATAGATTGGCTTATCCGAGAGGTTCTTTTCCGGGAATTCTCCGCTATCATTTTTTGTATGCACTGTAACTACCAAACCTTTGCTCGTAAACACTAAATTGTACGTTATAACACTTATATCTCACACAGACCACCCATGCTGTTCTGAAAATCAGTAAATCAAGTAGTATAATAAAAATTCAAGGACGGGTTGGCAGAAACTGTTCCTATAGACGGCTATCCTACACATTCCATGCATACAGCATTATAGTGAGACATCAGACTGAGCCACACCGTCCCGAAATCCTTTTCACGTGAGACACTCATAGATGTCTCGCCGGCCCGATGAACAATTCAGTGAGGCATCAATGTGATGCCTCGCCGTGCTCAACGTGTTAATAAACAAGGCTTCACGAGGGTCTCGCCAACAGTGTGAGGTTTTTGGTTTTTAGCTATAAGCAGTGAAATTTCATACGATGCTTCAATAATTTTACCTGTTGATGGTACGAACGACGCCGCTGTATTGGTCTGAATTCGTTTTAGTTCTCGGCTCTTCATCACAAAATATTCTTCCGGTTTGTCTTTTAATGCTCCATGTTTTGTTTCAAGATGTCGCATTAGCCGTGTAGGTCGCAACGCATCGTTACTTAACACGTCGTAACAGATCACACATTGTGGTTGCTCAGTTCCGTTTTTATTTGTAACAGTGAAACCAAATTTGATGTAATTATCACAATATTTTCTTTTTTTGCTAGCAGTATTCATATTTGACTAATTTTTTTTGATATCGTATGTACCTATCCCAGAGTAAGCGACACTATCACACTTCACAAGACAGCTAGTCAGTGACACAGACACAGAGTGAGCGAGCATGGGGTGGGGTGAATGATGCGGCCAGCGTTGTGCGGCGTTGTCACGTCGCTTAACTTCGCATCGGTTGCACAAGTCCGAGCCGCGCGAGAATATGAACAATTTTTATAAAAAGTTACAGTTATTTGAATAAAAAGTAACATACAGCTGAAGCTGCCGCACCCCCCTTGAATCATTCTACGCCCCACTGCTTGGGAATCCCTGTTCTAGAATGACGAGAGTCACAAATTGATATATTCTCCAACAGCTGACATGTGTGAGGGCCTCGGTTCATTCTATGGTTGTTCGTGATTTTGCCTAGTATTACGAGAACAGCACACCAGAACTATAAACTAAAATCAACAGCTGTCAAATGTTCCATACGACTGAATTATTGAATCTGAGAGGACCAGATAACCCGAACTCTCAGGAACGACAAAACAGATATCCCAACTTATTTTACAATACAAATTAAGAACATTTTGTCAGTGTTTTTCTGTAGCAATATTGTTTTCTTCTGGACAATGATTGTCGCAGGTTGGATTTAATACATGTGGAGTAGATAATACAGTAGGTACTGCATTAAATAAATTAGTGATGAAACGTGTACATGTGTAAACGTGTACACGTGTACACGTAATGACCATACTAAACGTTTAAAAAATTACACGCCCCTGTATCTGTTAATAGGAAAAAATCAATTTCATCTGCCTAAAACGGCTAAAATAAATCGAAAATGAAAGAAATCGAATTACCTATAAGACTTTGGTAAATTAGTGAGGTAGGTATTTATTTAAACTTTTCGGTTTCATCATAAAAAAGCGGTTTCCATCTGGGAGATCCTTGAAAGTTGCACCTGCAAATCGAGCATTCCTGCAATGAGTTGTTGCTTTGTGTCCCTACTGGGCAGAGGGTAGTTAAATGATGTGAAATGATGCTTTTTATGATTGTCTGGAACTGGAAGGAAGTGTTAATTTATTTTGCTGGGACTGCGGTTTTAACTAGTGTTGGGATTGTTGGGGATAACCAACAACTGATTCCAATAAAAAATAATTAAAAATGTTCAATTCCTGTATTTTGTCATTTTATTCATTTGTTCCCCAAAGTCTTAAAAACGCTTACTGTTATTATTGTTTGTCTACAATATGCTTTTAATGAAAATTTAAAAACTTCATCACAACTCCCTGTGATAATAAAAGGCAATAAATTGGTGAGGGTCAAGTCACATTAGGGCTAGCAGGAAGGAGGAAGGACGGATAACTGCTATGCAGCGCCATGGGTGGTCCACAAGGAGCGCACCTACTCGAATTATTTTATGAACATTAATTCAAAATTGATACTTTCAACAAGTTTTTCTATCTAATCATCACCCTTTCTTTATATATCGTCCACATATTAGGACAATAATTGAAGACTTGAAATAAAAACCGGGCTAAGTGCCAAAATTTAATTTCTTAGATAATCGATTTTTTTACTTATGACATTATATTATTGTTACACAGATATGAAAAAATAAGTCAATGAATAAATCATTTCTGATAATTCTGGCACATAGCACGCTTTATAGGTTGTTGGCGATGGTGTTTAGCACTGTTTTTAAGTTTTAACACAATTTTTGAATTTTTGGCACTTAGCCCAGTTTTTATTTCAAGTCTTCAATTATACTAACAGATGTCAGATCTGCATCTGAAGTTCACATTCCTATTAACTGTTTACAAGGGTTAACCTATTAACCATCATTTCCCTATCTAAGAATACCGAATGGTTATTTTCATGCAATTAAAGAAGCGTGTACACGTTTATAAACGTTTAGTGTTGACGGTTACACGTTTAATTTATTACACACTTTTTTTCATCACTAAAATAAATGCAACTTATATCAACTACTATGTATTGCCAAACAAATTTAAGTATGTCTCCATCCCATTTATCAAAATATTTTCCAGCCAAAAGGAGGCTAAAAGGTCCAAGAATATGGACTTTCATATTGTTTTTGTTTATAGGAAGGAAGCCACTTCATGTGTTTAATGTCATAAGGGTTTATTGAGTATATGAGCTGATGGGACGGAAAATTAGAACAAAAGGTTAAGCTGCTGAATCGCGACGGTTTTACCCCTACGCTGGCCCCCCTCCACTCTCTCTGCTTGCTACGCTCCGACACGTTCTCAGCGTTGCCATATGCAAGCCCTTCTCCTACGTTCTGCAGACAATCCTGCGTGCTTCCTGCCCGCTTCCGCACGAGACCGTAATAAGTAGCTACCGGTTCCGTCAGGTATTTGGTCAGGGTAGGTTTTTTTTTTCATTTTACGAATATTTGAAGGAAAAAAAACCTACCCTGACCAAAGACCTGACTTACTGCAGTAAATAAGTGTTTTAATATTATTTGTAACCAAAAATGACACTTTAAGGCCGTAGGAGAACGGAGACACGGATTTTATGTGGCAACGCTGAGAGCCTGTCGACTCAGAGCTAGCAGAGAGAGTGGAGGGGGGCCAGCGTAGGGGTAAAACCGTCGCGATTCAGCAGTTCTACCGAACAAAATTGTATGAGAAACATGAAAAATCAGAACTTTGAACTTAACGCCACTTTACCCTGATGCATGGATATTTATTTGGGGGACAACGGAACTATACACATAAAGAGACACTAAAACTCACCACTCCAGTGTTACTGTTGATACAATTGATATTAATTCTAGAAGTAAACCTAGCTGTAGGCGCATCATCTGGATATCTTTGGCCACATTCAATTTTAACTGAGTACATCCTGTTCTCATATGGCGTTCTAGGTGGGCCAATTATCATCCCCATCCAGTGTGTTAAAGTCATATCGTCGTCGTTCTCTAAGCCCCAACTGATGGTGCCATCAGAGACACCCTTTTGTCCGGCTTCCAATTCTTCTAGCAAACGAAAGTTCCTCGGAACCACTGAAAGAATCGTTGGAAAATAATTAGTAAAGAATCTCAAGAAAGTTACAAATTTTTATAATCTCGCCCAGCTATAATCACTACTTATCAGCAATAATAATAATTAATTAATGTGCTGGGAAAATTGGTTAATTTGAATACAGCTGTGAAGTGTGTATCCAAAGACGAGGAGAAAGTTCTCAAAACCTCAAAAGTGGCTACATGGAAGTTGAAAATTTATTTCTGAATTGAAAATTCAAAACGTGAACGGTTTTATCACATGGAAATATGAAATAACTTACCGACACCGGCGTTTGATGGGGTCGCCATGATAAATAGGTTTGGTGAAATGTCACTACAATGCAATTTTGCCACAACTCAGGCCTGAAACTGTAATATAAAACCCTGAGTAATTATTGTGTACAATTTAAAAAAATTTTATTTTCGGAAAAGTTTAAAAGAAGACTTTTTCCTCTACGAAAATATAAGCTTACCAAACACTAACTCTATACCGTCAGTTCCCAAAATATCTCTAACAAAATAAAATAATTCTTACGTTAGATACAGTTATAAGAGTACAAGACAAGGATTACCAATCCAATACCACCATTACCATTAGAGATGTGTCAGTCCGGTCGGACCCGTTCCAACGGAACGGGTCCGATAGTGGAACGATTCGGACCGGGTCCGAGACATGAAACAGAACGGGTCCGTCGTTCCACTCGGTCCGGTTCCGTGAATGAATGAAAGGAAACAACTCGACTCCGGCTCCGGCTCCGGCTCGGACCTGCTTGCTGGCCTGGACCGGTGTACGGATGAACGGAGAACGGAAAGACTGTGAGGGTGACTGGTAGACTGGTACGACTAGTTAGGGGTTGGGGTGGATGAGGCTATTATTGCTATTGTATGCTACATTTTTTATTCTACTTAACGCCTAACGTATACCTACCAAATAATTTTCTTATTAAACTAAGTACCTTCTTGATTGTGATTCGACCGGATAAAGTTTTTTTTCGACCAGATAAAACTTGAAAACAATTATTTATAGCAAGTTTATACTTATTGTAATCTAGATTTTAATTAAAAATATGGCGTAAGAACTACTTGATTATTGAGTAGGACTTGAAATTACAAAAAACAAAATTTATAAAAAATTATTTAATTATTAAAATATAATTTATCAACCCTATAGGTACTCGAACATAGGTATAATGAGATCTGCATGTACCTAATAGGTACCTACCTATGCGCGCGTATATAGGATGAAAGGGAAAATCAGGTGTTTAATTATTTTTTTTATTTAATATTTTTTATGTTTATTTTATACCTTCAAATGCATTTTGATACTTGGAACTTTTACTTAATGGGGTAGGTAGGTAAGGCAGACAATTAAAAAAATTCCTAATTGTTCTGAAAGAATAGCGAAAAATTCAAAACTTGTTAGACCGTTATAGGCGCAGAAAATGGCGTAGGTATATTTTAGGATTTTAGGAAGTAAACTTAATTAAATTAAGTTAAAAATAAAATTAATTGGTGTGCCTCGAATTGGAGAGAGAAATTCGTTCCATGCCATAATGATGAACTTAACTTATGACTGACTGGACTGGACCGAGAACCGGACCGGGAGTACCGAATACCGATTGCCGTTGCCGATGTCTGATTAGGATTAGGTGAGGCAGAACGGATCCGTGGAACGGGTCCGATGGAACGGGTCCGATGGAACGGGTCCAAGCGTGGAATGAATCATATCGTTCCCGTTCCAGCCTGGACCCGGACCGACACATCTCTAATTACCATTTCATTTACCACAAAACCAACTTTCAGATTTTCTTCTTCTTGTCAGTTGTCAGGCAAGTGACAGTATGTACTTTTTGAAGTTTACGCGTATATGTCATCTAAGCCTCCATGTATTTGTACATTTAGCTTCTAATATTATAGTGGAGTCGCAAACTGGGACGTATTCTGTGTTGCATATCGTAAACCTAAGCCGTTACCAGACAATAATAAGTGTGTCCAGTGTAAGTGGCAGTACATGGGGATCTTAGAAACGGCAAGCGATATAAGTACAGGTCGGTTAAATTAGAGAAAAGTTGCACAATTTAATGCTTAATGAGAATCTGAATTTTTTCTTTGAATATTTCCAGTCGTTGCTGAAATATCCTGAAAAAACTGAAAAATCAAAACTTCTTATTTTAGCCATATCTTTTTTATTATTGGGAAATAATGAATTATTTTTTGTAGGCTTACATATAAGTCGTCAAAAGCTATCCATTTGACATTACGAAAATTTTCAAAGCCGACTAGATCTCAGAATTTTCATAGCCAACTTTTGTTTTTCTTATGGCCGCCATATTGGTTTTTTATGTCGTTCGGTATAAAATAAATCAAGGAAATCAAACATTAATAACATAAAAAAAATCGAAAATTGTGTTTTTTTGCGGAAAAAAACAAAATTTTTCACCCAATTACATTACTATGAAGTCATATTATTTGCTTTGGCCACATTATTATTATTTGCTTTTATGGTTTTTACTTTTCATAATTATGATATTCGGTATGAACAGTTTTCTTTTCCAAAAAAAGAATAAAATTTTGAATTTTTTTTATGTTTTAATGTTATAAATTTTTGGTTTCCTTGATTTATTTTATATCGAACGACATAAAAAACCAATATGGCGGCCATAGGGAAAAAAAAGTTGGCTATGAAAACTCTGTGATCTGCTAGTCGGCTTTGACAATTTTTGTAATGTCAAATAGATATACCTTTTGACGACTATGCCTACAAAAAATAATTCATTATTTCCCAATTATAATAAAAAAGATATATGGGTAAAATATGAAATTTTGATTTTTCAGTTTTTTCAGGATATTTCAGCAACGACTGAAAATATAAAAAAAATTCAGATTCTTATTAAGCATCAGATGTGCTTATTAAGCATATATGTGTCAGCTCAACAAAGTAAATGTCTTGTAATTATTAACAACACCTTTATTATGTAAATAATTGAATAGTATTGAATAATTATTGAAATTGAATATTATAATAATGATCGACTATTATAGTAGCCGGTCAGGAGTGCCTTCGCAGCGGAAGCATTCACGGTACTTGCAAGACTGCCAGACTGGTCTGCCGCTGTGTCGTATTGCCCCTTCCCGGCCTCGCCGTCCGAGTCTGGGACTCCCCGTTCAACGTCTGGCTTCCTGGCTTTCACGGTCAGAGTCGCCACGCCGCCAGGACCGCACTAGTGAATGAATATATCTCGAACATTCGGCCATCCTGACTTGTTATTCGTCCTCGAATAAGGGACCTGTAACGATAAGCAGGAAGCGCCTTGGAATGGGCAACGGAATCAGGCCACCGTAGGAGGTGCAGAAATGGAGCTGCACTCGGCAGCGGAGTGTACCACCTCATCAGGTGTATGAATGGAATCGCACTCAGCAGATGGAGTGTACCACCTCATCAGGTGTATGAATGGAATCACACTCAGCAGATGGAGTGTACCGCCGCATCAGGTGTATGAATGGAATCGCACTCAGCAGATGGAGTGTACCACCTCATCATCAGGTGTATGAATGGAATCGCACTCAGCAGAAGGAGTGTACCACCGCATCAGGTGTATGAATGGAATCGCACTCAGCAGATGGTGTGTACCACCGTATTAGGTGTATAAATGGAATCGCACTCAGCAGATGGAGTGTACCACCGCATCAGGTGTATGAATGGAATCGCACTAAGCAGATGGTGTGTACCACCGCATTAGGTGTATAAATGGAATCGCACTCAGCAGAAGGAGTGTACCACCGCATCATCATGTGTATGAATGGAATCGCACTCAGCAGATGGAGTGTACCACCTCATCAGGTGTATGAATGGAATCGCACTCAGCAGATGGAGTGTACCACCGCATCATCAGGTGTATGAATGGAACCGCACTCAGCAGATGGAGTGTACCATCGCATCAGGTGTATGAATGGAATCGCACTCAGCAGATGGAGTGTACCACCTCATCAGGTGCATGAATGGAAGAGCTGCTCACCTATTGCTTCAAAGTTTGGTAGGGTTTCATACTCTCAAAAGCCACTACTGCTTCGTATGGAATTTGAGACCTGGAGGTGAAGATGTCCTCCTTCACCCTGTATCTATCGTTTCGGAGGACTTCCGCTACTTTGAAAGGACCTCTGTACTTTGCCAACAATTTCTTACTCGTCCCAGTAGCTGGGTGACTAGTAAACTTCGTTTAAGACAAGATCACCAACTGCATAGGTACCCGCTGCGCACCTTTTCTTATCGAAAGAAGCATTTTGTACAAGCCTATTACGCTCCAGATTACTGGAAGCATCTCTGCGAATTTTCGTAACATCCACTACCTGATCCTCAACATCGCTGTCTGGTAGATCAGTGCCTGATCGTAGTGTAACACCAAGGAGAAGTTCAGCCGGGGTGTGGTTGGTACTCTTATTAAGAGTACTATTAATGCCGTGTTGAATTTGTATCAGATTTGTATCCCAAGTACTTGAATCTTTGTTGAAAATACTGGTTACTAGAGCATCAAGAATAGTTCGATTTGCCCGTTCAACCTGTCCATTACCACGGGCCATTCCTACCGCAGTAACAAACAAACGGATTTTCTTGTTTCTATACAGTACGAATGGAATTCTTCGGAAGTAAAAGCACTACCAGCATCACAAATCATCCTTCGTGGATAGTCGACAATTTCGAAAATACTCTCCAAGGCCTTAATGACATTCACAGCTTTGGTATCGGATACAGCTCGGACAAACACAAATTTTGAAAAAGCATCAACAACATTTAACAGATAAGCATTGTTATTTTTGGTAACAGGGAAGGGTCAAAGATGATCCAAGTGTAAGGTGTGCAGGGCTTTTGCAAATTTTGGGATTGAATGCAGGAAGCCCGGTTTTTTACCTGCAGGAACTTTATGATACAGGCAGGGTAGACAACACTTAATATATTTGGAGACAAATCTACGCATCTTAGGAAACCAATAAGTGCGACGAATGCGCCCCAAGGTCTTATCAAGAGCAAAGTGGCCAAAGTCATCATGGTTCAATTTGACTACCTGCCATCGGCATTTCTTTGGAACTACCCAGCGTCGTCCATATGCTGTTTGGCGATAAACCTTATTACCTCTCAAATCGTAGTCATTGAAAGTTGATTTATTGTTTTCCATGTCACCTGACAAAAGAATTTCCTTAATGCTTCCAGATGCCTCAAAGGTTCAAAAATGATAGACATGAACCTCATAAAGTCGGATGGAGCATTACAAAGCCCAAACGGACATCGAAGATACTCAAAAGACCAAAAGGGGTTATGAACGCCGTTTTGTGAATCGAATCAGGATGAACAGGAATCTGGTGGTAGCCGGAAGCTAAATTGATGCTGGTAAAGAACTCATAATCAGACAGCTGGTCTATAATTTCATCAATTAGGGGCATTGGAAAGATTATTTTGACAGTGTTGTTATTGAGTGCAATATAATTGACCACCAGACGTTTTTCACCAGCCTTCTTGTTGACAAGAAGAGCAGGGCTTGCAAATGAAGATGTACTCTTCCTAATAATATTGGCTTGCAGTAACTCATCAACGAGTTTTCTCATGATTTCCTTTTCTTTCGCCAGGCAGGCGATAAGGACGACTACTAACGGGTTGTGTAGTTGTAAGGTCGATGCTTATAGATGTTGACGCTACTTTACCTAAATCGGTTAATTTTCTGAAAATGCATAAATTGAACTCGTCGAGTAGATTAAGAAGGGCATATTTTTCCTGAGTTGAAAGAGGCCCATGATCAACAAGGGAAAACAAGGCTATTATCAATGGCCTTGTTTGCAAACTTCAATTCGTTGCCAATCTTAGAATATGAAATTGAGGTATGCTTTGAAAAATTTCGACCAATTAAAGCTTGATGAGTGAAAGAAATATCGTCCAAAACATATAATTTACATAGTAAAGCAGCATCATCGACTTGGACAACAGTTTCGACATATTCGGACACCGATGTACCAAACCTAAAAACCCTGATAAATTTATTACATTTTCTTTTAATTTTAAAATATGAAGCTGCATTTTCAAGCAAGATCTTTTTGAACCAAGGAACAGTCACTACCCAAATCTATAAAGGCGTCAACAGGCTTATTGTTCAGAAAACATTTTTGGTGAATATCTAGATGAGCGGCATGGGTATAGGGCGAAATGGCTTATACTATCGGATAGCTCGTGTCTCTAAGAGTAACAAGGTACCATTGAATTTTTGCGCCGGCAAGTAATAGTCGAGATATAAGGCCTTAAAGTGTCATATCCTTGCCCTGATACGTGTATTCGTCATATGATTGCGCTCGAACAGGAAACGCTCGATCGTCGTGTGTCCGACGGATAAGCGAACTGCCTGTTCGCGTTCGCGCGTATAATAATGTTTGTTAGCAATTAAACAAAATTACTATTGAAATTATTTATTGAAAGTCCCTCTGGATTCCGTTATTGGATAACACCGCTACATTTCATAATTCATACACGCGCAATTGACTGCAGGCTACCGCGCTCTGTCGTTGCTGCTCGAGGCCTCGCTGCTCGCGCTGCTAATGCTGCAATGAATGCCCCGCTCGCCGTGGTTCTGCGACCCAGCGTCATCATTAGCTAAAAATAGCCAACGGCGGGGAACCCCAGTCTAACATGTTCGAATACACGTATTAGGGCAAGGATGAAACTTTAAGGCCTTATTTCTCAACTATTACGTGCCGGCGCAAAAATTCAATGGTACCTTGATACTCCTAGAAACACGAGCTATCCGATAGTATAAGCCATTTCGCCCTATACCCATGCCGCTCATCTAGATATTAACCACATTTTTTTGTACACAGATTTGGGGTAGAGTCAACGAAACGAACTTCTAGTCAAGAGGTCTTTGTAACGTTTTGAGAACAGACGGCCTGCAGGTGACCGACCTTTTTGCAAAGTCTACAAATTTTGTTTCGATTAGGACAATCCTTTCTAAAATGATCACTAAGACCGCAAGAAAAACATATTCGAGCACTAGGAGTAGTGACAGCATTTTGTATATAATTTTCAGGACGGCCCTGGACTTGTTTAGGGTTAGTAATTCCGTGAGCGTTAGGGGGGAAAGTTACCAACTTTCCGGGCGAAACTGCCTCTGAGGCCTGAATACCTACGGCCCTGGCTGAACGGTAACATGCTAAAATTACTTTGATTTCGTGCACGAGTTACACCCGCACACCCCACACTCAATCTTGGACCGAAGGAGCCCTGCGGATTAGCTACTTTATTTTTTAAAAAGTTTGATAAGAGATTCAAGTCGGTAATATTGGCAGCTTCAACGGAGGAAGCGATATTCAAATCACCTATGGCCCCTACAATGAGTGATATTTTGTCTCTATCAGAGAAATTCAAATTTAATTCGGAAATTTTTGATAAATGGTTAAAATAAAATTCATAGAGGCAAGCACCTGGGGCTGGCCTATGTGACAATAAGTTTGTTAACAATGCAAACATATTTCTCTTAACAACAAAAGTTGTTTGCAGGAGCTCCTTCCATTTCGCCCATGAAAATGCGGACCAACCAATTTCAGTTTTAATAATACTAGTATACCAAATAAGAGCTGTACCGCGTAATTTACTGTGTGCGCCTGAAATATAGTTGAACTTTCATTCCATTGATACATATGGGAGAGATGATCAATAATTTCGAGCCAGGCGGTGACATAATCTTTCAATGGATCGAATTCAGGCACAATTGAATTGATGGCAACAGATTGCGTAGTAAAATAATTAGGATAAGTATCACTTACCCCGGCTGAAGGAGGTAGTGGAGGCGTAAATGAACGTGGACGTTTTCTTCCAGGCATCATAGTTCGGGACCACTTCTGATGTCAGCTCAACAAAGTAAATGTCTTGTAATTAACAACACCTTTATTATGTAAATAATTGAATAGTATTGAATAATTATTGAAATTGAATATTATAATAATGATCGACTATAGTAGCCGGTCAGGAGTGCCTTCGCAGCGGAAGCATTCACGGTACTTGCAAGACTGCCAGAGCCAGACTGGTCTGCCGCTGTGTCGTATTGCCCCTTCCCGGCCTCGCCGTCCGAGTCGGGGACTCCCCGTTCAACGTCTGGCTTCCTGGCTTTCACGGTCAGAGTCGCCACGTCGCCAGGACCGCACTGGTGAATGAATATATCTCGAACATTGATGCGTTGCAGGGGTTTTTATTTTTCCACACCAAGGAGAAAGATCAACACTTCCACGCGGTTAATTGTGAAAACTCATCTTGTCCGGGCCCAGAACTGCCGTCACGATTTTTTGAATTTTCTAATTCTAATATTCAGATGTTGTAATTTTCTTTTTTTCACCCATAAAAACTGCCCTTGATGCGTTGCTGTGGTTTTTTCACACGAAGGAGAAAGATCAACCCTATCGCGATGTTGTAAAAACTCGTCTTGTCCGGGCCCAGAACGGCCGCCATGAATTTTGGAAGTACAGATTTTCAGATGTAAAAATGATCTTGAACTACGAAAACTGCCCCCATTATACACGTTGCTAGGATTTTTTATTAAAAAGTATCCTCCATATCCTCACATGACTTCATGAAGTGGCATTTCATTGTCGTTCAAGAAATAATAGCATCAGACTATGTAATCAAATTATCATCGTACTGGAGCCGGATGTTTAGCCACTCCCGTTGCTAACTTCACCCGAGTCACAGTTTTGACCCATTTTTTTGTCTCAATATGAGTGCCGTTTGAATTTTATGAAAATTCGCATTTTGGTGCTGATGTCATTTCTTTAAAATTTGTTCGTAACTTTTTTTTTTGAGGTTGGACAAACAAAAGTTTTTGTTGAACAAACGTGGACAACTGTCGAAATTTTATAATTTTATAGAATTTCGCACTAATTGCTTAAGGTTTTATTTTATAATTGAAGACCATCATTTCAAAAAGGTCTAAAGTGCCAAAAACCAGTTATTGTGTTATCGTGTATAATTTAATTTTTTCGAAAATAAAAGCAGTAGAAACTGTTCTGAAAAGAAAAGTCGATGTATTATATTAGATTCTTTATTGATGCTAACGTACATTAGTACGTACTTACACAAGTCAAGGTTCAATACACAAATAAATAAATTTACAATATAAATAAACATTATCAAAACATCTGTGAAATAATCTGTGAAACATCGATGTCTCTGTCTTACCACACCATTAGGGTTGCGTCGTTCAGAAAACGTTATTAGAATCGTGTGTTTTTAAAATCGGATTCTCGACGATTTTTTATTCAGGATGCACCATCACTAGTAAATTCCAATCACATCTGCGATAACTAATCCTGTAAAGGTATATTTTTTGCATTTATTACTAAGTCAGTATTTTCTCTTCGACCATTTAGTAATGCGTTCTTTATACTGCCAATTTCAGTTAACTAATGACGTACATTTCCCATGTGATGGATGGAATAATTTCATTCCCTCACCGCTTGCGATGAGGGAATGTTCTAAGCCAATCACTGCTCGGCATTTTGACAACTGATTTTCGGAATTGAACTCTGTGCAACCAGTTAAGATAACGCCACGGCTACCTATCGCCCGACTAACTATTGAAACGCTCTTGGCTTACATTATGGTGCCTGTATATGTGAATTATTGTGAATAAAGCTGAAAAATCAATAATTTTGATGCGCGCAGTGTATGCGCTTGAATCAACGCCAGCTGCCAGCGCACCTAACCTGAACCAGGTTAGATAATATCTCTGTTCATGAAAATATTTAACAATACCTATATAAAATGACTGGGTGGTGGTGTGATAAAGCGGAGTTGCTCTCCATTCCAGAATATACTTTATTGATAATTGAAATGACTGCTTGGGATTTAGTGAAAAAAAAACGCAAATATAATAAAATAATATCTTTATTTTCTTTCTGACAAACAATGTTTGTATAGAATTGGTCAAGTAGGTATAAACAAATAGCTAACAAAAAAATTACAATATTAGAACATGAATAAAACAAATAAAGCAATACAGCAACTGACAATCACAACCTTAAAATACCACACCCAAATCAAAGTTAAACTACATGAAGATGTCAAGAATTCATCCACAGAATAAAAACAGCCTTTCAATAAATAAGTCGTAATGTAACACCCCAACCCCCTATCTGCTTATTTCCGATAAAAGCTTGCCTTTAGATCATCTAGGATTGGATGTAGAACCGAGATTCGTCATTGAGGTATGCCGGAAGCAAAGGAGCTAAGTTAAGGATTTTGCGTTCTGACGTTAAACAAAATTTCTTGATTTCGATTTCCGTTTTCTTTTTACAAAATAATAAACAAATTAATTGTAGGATGGGGGGAATCATTTTCATTCCATGTTTCAAACTCGGGGATTACCCCCATCTTTACAATCCTTTATCTATTACTTTATAGTTGTTTAACAATTTGTTTGATTTATCTATTGGTAATTTACATGTTTTCTTAAACATTGTGAGTCAACGATACTCGAGTTCGAATATAAAGGGTCCCTTCTGGTAGCTGGGAGAACCACTTTTACTTTCATCTTCATCCATTCTTTGAGGCAATGTGCGGCGTTGCCGCTTGTACTAAACGTTAGAATAGTCGTAGCTTGCTAGGCTCATTTAGCGCTTTTGTGTTTTGCTCAAGATATGCTTCATTGATTTTTTACCTCAGGTTTGTGAGACCTGCTACCCTAATTGTTTATTCGTAGATATACTCTGAATTTGCATTATTTGGGCGTAGCTTTCTTAGCAAGTAATGTTTTATTACCTCCCAGCAATATTCAGGTATGTGATAGTCCTTGGACTAGAAGTTCTGGTTTTTCGGATATACGCTGAACTTGCCTGATTCGGGCGTAGCTTTCTTAGCAAGTAATGTTTTATTACCTCCCAGCAATATTCAGGTATTTGATAGTCCTTGGACTAGAAGTTCTGGTTTAATAATGAAAAATTCCTTTTTAATTGGATATTTTTCATTCTGCGATATTGAACACATCTCTCGAGCGTTTCGACTTTATTAACAGAATCATGATCACCTCTGATCGAATTACAGACCCCATTCCTTTATTATTGCTCAGCCGCAATAATTAGAGTGTTGGAAAATTAAGCTAACCTACTCGGATAACCAGCATTGTGGGAGTAGCTTCTGAAGCAGATGACCAACACAGCGTCTCCCAGCCGTGTTATCGAGAATTACCTATCAAAAGGAATCGGGATAACCAAATCAGTTTAGTGATTACGTTTCTCGTTAATGAATCGTTTTTGTGACTAAAAGGACTGAACTGCGCTTGAAGTCGATCTGTCCCTCAGGAACCCATGCTGACTTTCAGTAATTACCCTATTTGTCTGCAAATAGGTGTGAAGCCTTTCAAGATAACTGTATTCAAATATTTTAGAAAATACCGACGGGATAGTTACAGGATAATTTCCTATTTTTTGTGGATCACCTTTCTTGTGCAACGGAACTACCTTCCCGACCTTTATATAATCGGGAAGATCACCGCTACAAATGAGAGATTTACCAAGTGAGTCAAAGGTGATATCAAAATGGCACAACAAGTTTAACTATGAATGCCTGTATGTCGTCAAAACCAGATGATCTTACACTCTTCATCCTACGGATCAAGAGTTCACCTAATTCAGTCGGAGTGAATGGACAGAGTTCAAGAGGCCTCATCGCGCAATTCATGTCACCATCCCCACATACAATCAGATCAGCCGAACTCCTATTCATATTCGCAATCACCTCCAACGGTGCATCCCTAAAGAACACATTAAAGGTGTTGGCTATCATAGAAGAATCTTGAATTAATTCTCCCTTATCCGATTTCAAGATTATATCTTTCCTACCAATATTATTCACAGAGAAGTCTCTAATCAATTTCCATGCACTTTTTGTTGGATTATCTGAATTTTCTACAATATCTTGATAATATTTTTTTCTAACAGATTTTAAAAGTGCGATGTGCGTTTTTCTTTTGCTGGTGTAATATTCGAGTAATTCTGGAATCGTCCGTGACAAAGCATGTAAATTTTTCAACTCAATACTTGACCTTCTAACGTCATCGTTTATCCATCTTCCACCAGCACGACCGGTGTGAAGTTGGCAGCCAATTCTCCAGCAGCCAATATGGCGATATCTCATTCTACATCGCTATGCATAATCATCAAACGCTTACCATAATAATACAAAGAAGATTTCATATTTCTAGGAAATGAGCATACAGTTTGTTAGTACTTATACTTTGAGTTACTGTAAAATCGAATGCTGAACCGACCGGTTTGATAATAACAGCAAACATAGTCCAGTTTTGCCCCGATGGCGCATATAGGTACTGGGGTTTTGATTGACTAAAAAGGTTGGTTTTTTATCGGCTACAATCGAGCGTAAGCGAAATTTTTTTCGGCCGCTTGCTTGGGGGTGAAATTCTCCCCCCCCCCAAAGTCTAAGTGATTTTTTGCCCCGAGGGCATATAGGTGCTGGGGTTTTAATTGACTAAAAGGGGTTGGTTTTTTATCGGCTACAATCTAGCGTAAGCGAAATTTTCTTCAGTCGCTTATTGCTTGGGGTTGACATTCCCCCCCAAAGTCTAAGAAGTGATTTTTTTTCCCCGAGGCCATATAGGTGCTGGGGTTTCAATTAAGTAAAAAGGGTTGGTTTTTTATCGGCTACAATCGAGCGTAAGCGAAATTTTCTTCGGCCGCTTGCTTGGGGGTGAAATTCTCCCCCCCCCCCCCCCAAAGTCTAAGTGATTTTTTGCCCCGAGGGCATATAGGTGCTGGGGTTTTAATTGACTAAAAGGGGTTGGTTTTTTATCGGCTACAATCTAGCGTAAGCGAAATTTTCTTCAGTCGCTTATTGCTTGGGGTTGACATTCCCCCCCAAAGTCTAAGAAGTGATTTTTTTTCCCCGAGGCCATATAGGTGCTGGGGTTTCAATTAAGTAAAAAGGGTTGGTTTTTTATCGGCTACAATCGAGCGTAAGCGAAATTTTCTTCGGCCGCTTGCTTGGGGGTGAAATTCTCCCCCCCCCCCCCCCCAAAGTCTAAGTGATTTTTTGCCCCGAGGGCATATAGGTGCTGGGGTTTTAATTGACTAAAAGGGGTTGGTTTTTTATCGGCTACAATCTAGCGTAAGCGAAATTTTCTTCAGTCGCTTATTGCTTGGGGTTGACATTCCCCCCCAAAGTCTAAGAAGTGATTTTTTTTCCCCGAGGCCATATAGGTGCTGGGGTTTCAATTAAGTAAAAAGGGTTGGTTTTTTATCGGCTACAATCGAGCGTAAGCGAAATTTTCTTCGGCCGCTTGCTTGGGAGTGAAATTACCCCCCCCCCCCCCAAGTCTAAGAAGTGATTTTTCGCCCCGAGGGCATACCTATATAATTTTTTTTTCATTTTTATCCTTTTCCTATCCACGCCACTGCCTCACGAATAGAAATATGGCAAATTTTATTACATTACCTACATCAAATTACAAATAATTTTCTTCCAATCCTGTTAGTTCGATTTCAAAATTTTTTTTATCTTGCTTATACAGGGGTTCAAAAAATTGCCATTTACCCTAAAATTCAAAAGGCCGCCACTTTGAAACGACAACTACCGCCTATCTAATTCGTGCGACACAAGTCGCCGATATCGTTAAATGTCTTGCCTTCACCCGAAAAACATTTATTGTGAATGTTTCGTAAACAGATTTGCATTGAAATTCTGCGTTGTTCACATCAAAAGAACAGTGTAAACATTTGTCATGAATGTCGTCACTGCTTTGCAATAAAGTTTTCTTCCATAAGACTTTCGCAAGGTCCGGATAGAATGCTTGATTTAAAGAAGCATTTTTAGTCATATATTAGGTATTCAAAGAAATGTATGACATAAATGCCACAATTGTATGCATCTTTACGGACATCCTGATTAGCATGCTTAATAGTCTTCACTGTCAAATCTTTGAGAGAGATCGTTTTCTGGTCACAAAATTTGCTAAGTTTTATTAAAATAATACTCCTGAATCCGACTCTCATTCGCAACTGGATCAAGAATAACGATTTATTTTTTTGGTTCATTTATGATTATCAAAATGAAATGCACATTCCTATACAAGGTGTCCAGGTATGAGTGTAAGAGCTACACGTGGCGACCTTCCTTGGACTATTTTGAGTAAAAAATCTTAATACAATAATGCTCTAAACCTCTTTACGGTGCCACACGAGGTCATCAAAGTTAGAAATTCTGGGTCACAAATATGCATATTATTGAACTTCTGTTTCCTTTTGCAGTTACGGTTAACATTTTCAAAGACTTTTGCAAAGTCTTATTTCATTTAATTTTCGTAACAGTGCAATTATTCACTTTTTTAACATTTCCTATTTTTTTTTTTTTTTGAAAAATATCGTATTTACTAAGTTCAAATATCTTTGAAAATATGGACTAGACTTTCTTAAGGTGTCAAAACATTTCTGTCGGTCGTATATATCTCTTCTTCTCATATATCACTTGTTTTTATGCAATCCAAGGGTGGATTATTTAATTTTATGATATTTTTCAGGCAATTTTCGGCCTTCTCGACTGCTGGGTTTCGCCTTATACTACTTAACAGGATGTATGTATTTTCTATAACTAAATCTAAATCACCCAGAGACTGCAACGACATGGCTAGAGACATAATTTTTTTTAACACAGACTGTTCCTGATTATCAGAGCAATTATCGATGTCTTTGCAAACCATTTTGGCGAAATGGGCACAACAAAGATATATCTGAATCAATGGTGCCAGTTGTTTGCACTTGCTGACCTGTGGTAATGTAATAACAAACCTGTAAATATCAACAAACAAGGGATCGCCTGTTTACCGATTTGCAAATTGCATGGATATTTGCAAATGAAAAATCGGACACCACAGGGGAAAATGCCGGCCATAAGTTTTCTTCTTCACGGAAATACCTAAAATGGTTAATTAATTTAAAGATGGTGTTGGAATCGTGAGCGGAAGATATCTCACTGAAAAAGTAGGAAAAATCCTGACGGGAATTCTCAAACTCACGACAGCAGTATAAAAATAGGCGCGCTTCTGTTTATATAACTCACCCTCAGTTTGTGACACATATTTTATCATTTTCACCTGTTCCGAAGAATACAATTTTACATTAAAAGGTACACTAATTTCTTTAACAAAATCAGAGTGATCTTTCTGAAACAATATTACGTCATAAATGTCGTCCTTATCTCGATCAAATTCTTTATTAAGGTCGGATTTAAATTTCCTCAAAGTGCTATCGGATTTAATATTTTGTAAATTGCGGCCAACCTGAATCATATTTTTATTCGCTTTCAGTAATGTACTTTTTTATACGTAAAGGGTTTTACCGACCTCAATTTGTCTTTAACTAAATCCCTTTATATTGCTCGCACTTGATTTCTCAACGGAACTTTATGGCAAATGTAGAAGTACTATGCTATAAACTTTACAAATTTTGTTTTTTATATTTATTTTAAATTTCTTGCAACAACTTGCCTTGCAACGCGTATAAACATTTATCGATTTCTCTCTTTTCAAATATTTTACATACTTAATGATTATATTGCACACATTGTTTGCATATTTTGAGACACGATTCCTTAGAACGTATGCGTAATACTTCGACACTAATTTCCCTTTGCGGAACATCATGTTCCACACCGACTGACTAATTTCGAAAGAACCCTACAAAATGTTGCACTGTCTGTGAGTCTTTTTCGCGTCGTAGCATCTTACCGAAACATTTTTGGCACTGTGAGGTAATATTTTCGCAGACTTATTGGGACTTGAAAGGTTTAAAATTTCTTTAGGTACTTTCTACTCTGGAGTGATATCGGTCATGGAATTGTAAGAAATTGCATTATTGCTGAGGGAATGTTCGGCATAGATCTTAGATGAAGAGGATTCGTTCAACCCCTGCTCTTCAAAAGAGACAATACGACTTTCGAGAACAGGGGAAAATCAATTCGGACTTGAAGTCGTAAATTGAGGGCAATTTTCCATGTCTTTGAAGTCAGCATAATGTACTATTTATAATCATCGACTCATTATTTATTTCATAATGTCTTGTAGCAAAACATTTCCTTTTTTTAGTAAATTATGAATTATTTTTCTGTTTCTATAATTATTAGGCAATAGCAACTCGTTGCAAATTATTTCATACAAACCAATTATTTTTGAATAAATTTCAAAATAGGGTCAGAAGGATTAATATTTGTTTTGTTCAAAGCTTGTGCCAACTTGTCGACAATGTTTTCTCTTTTCACTGAGGTACTGACCACATTACGAGAAAATTTCAAGTAATATTGTCAAAACATTTTGTTGTCATTAACTAGCCTATAAATAATACTAGGGAAACCAAACTATGTTCCCCGAAAAACTTTGTAAATTTCTTTACAAACATTAAGAGGAACTTCGTCAGTGAAAGAGAAATATTCCTGGCTATGACTTCGAAGTTCCTTGCTTAAAGCTTCGAAAAACTTTTTTTGTCATTTTTTTCGCCGCAATTATTGCAATTTTTTGTTTACACAGAAATAAACACAGTAGAAAAAAATACAGGCTATTGAACACAATTGCAGAAACCAGAAAAACGGAAAGTATAAAAAATAAAAAAAAATAAAAAAAAATAAACAAAATAATTAATGATTCTGAACTTACCAACAACTGAACACACACACTCACGCCCTCACACGCAAAAATACACAATACAAAAACACAAAAAAAATCACATCAAAGACAATTAACCAAGGTTAACTAATCCGTAATAGAATTATAAGACTTTAATCAAGAAAAAATATTTTAAGATGAGGAAACGAAGTGTAACCAAAAAAACTAAAAAAAAAAATCCAAGTGAAGAAGGACGTCAGTCTACGGAGAGAATTCACCACCAACTAAATTTTTTCAGTAAGGAATAGACACAGAATAGAATTAGTCTATTCCGTGGAATAGAGCTCTTCGATTAAGAAAAATCTTCTTAACTGAAAACAGATGTGAAACTGAATTTTACGAGGCCAAAGGACAAGTTTACTACCTATATAGCAGTAATACTCTATGGATGGAGAATTTGAGAAACAGGTCCGGCGGACTTCCTAAAATATAACATTGGATATGTGTGCTAATTGACTTATAATAAAGCTACTTAAATATCTGCAAGTTTGACCATAATGTTCTTCTAAGAATATATCGTTTAAAGTTAATTTATCTCATTAAAACTTGAATACAAAGAAGAGATGAATTACCTTTCAAGGGAATGTTTGATTTTATGTTCATAAGTTTGCACAACAATAAGTCATAAGCAAAATAATAAATTTTGCTTATGACGTCATTCTTTTATAATATTTTTTTCGGTTTTTCGAAAAAAATTAGACAAAAATTTTGAATGTTTTTTTAATTTCTTAGATTTTTGATTAAATTGAAATTTTTAATTCTGAATGGCATGAAAAAAATATAGTGGCTATAAGAAAGAACAAAAAATGACTATAATTGGTTCTGGTCGGCTTTGGAAGTTTTTAAAATGTCAAGGCAACAGCTCTTAAAGACTTATGTAAACCTAGAAAAAATATAATAATTAATAATAATAATTATTATCAATAATGAAAAGATAAGATGGCCGAAATAAGAAATCTCGATTTTTAATTTTTTTTAGGATATTTCATCAATGGCTGAAGTTATCCTAATTTTTTTCAAATTATTATTTTCTCCACCCTGTATAACAATATCATTATTATTATTATTATTACACTCCTGAAAAATGTGGCAAATTATTTTTATTTTTTTTCGGTAGGTAATAAGTAAGTCCTTAGTGTTTCAGAGCTTTTTGAAAATGAAACTGGTCAATATTTGTTTTAGTGTAATTTTAATTAAATATGTAGCTATTTATGATATTAGTGTTAAAAAGGGTTGGTTTTTTATCGGCTACAATAATCGAGCGTAAGCGAAATTTTCTTCGGCCGCTTCCTTGGGGGTCAAATTCCCCCCTAAAGTCTAAGAAGTAAATTTTCGCCCCGAATGCATATAGGTTCTGGGGTTTTGATTGACTAAAAAGGGTTGGTTTTTTATTGGCTACAATCGACCGTAAGCGAAATTTTCTTCAGCCGCTTGCTTGGGGGTGAAATTCCCCCCCAAAGTCTAAGAAGTGATTTTTTGTCCCGAGGGCATATATAATTTTTGTTTCCTTTTTTTTTATTTTTATCCTTTTCCTACCCACGCCACTGCCTCACTAATAGAAATATGGCAAATTTTATTACATTACATCAAATTACAAATAATTTTCTTCCAATCCTGTTAGTTTTATTTCAATTTTTTTTTTTGATCTTTCTTATACAGGGGTTAAAAAAATTGCCATTTACCCTAAAATTCAAAAGGCCGCCACTTTGAAACGACAACTACACCGCCTATCTAATTCGTGCGACACAAGTCGCAGATATCGTTAAAGGTCTTGCCTTCACCCGAAAAACATTTATTGTGAACTTATTGATTATGAATAAAACACTAATGTTTTATAAAATTCTACTGTATATTGATGGATGATAGAAACGTTACACGTGTTTCGCTACTTTTCATGTAGCATCTTCAGACGTAAATAAATTTATAATTATTTACGTTAAAATATTAAATATTAGATTTACGTCTGAAGATGCTACATGAAAAGTAGCGAAACACGTGTAACGTTTCTATCATCCATCAATATACAGTAGAATTTTATAAAACATTAGTGTTTTATTCATAATCAATAAGTATGCAGAGATTCTACGAAGTAAGGGTTGAAAACATAAATTTTATTTATTGTGAATGTTTCGTAAACAAGATTTGCATTGAAATTCTGCATTGTTCACATCAAAAGAACAGTGTAAACATTTGTTATGCATGTCATCACTGCTTTGCAATAATGTTTTCTTTCATAAGACTCTAGCAAGGTCCGGATCGAATGCTTGATTTAAATAAGCATTTTTAGTCATACATTCAAAGAAATGTATGACATAAATGCCACAATTGTATGCATCTTTACGGACATCCTGATTAGCATGCTTATTAATAGTTTTCACTGTGAAATCTTTGACAGAGATCGTTTTCTGGTCACAAAATTTGCCAAGTTTATTAAAATAATACTCCCGAATCCGACTTTCATTTTCAAGTGGAACAAGAAAATGTTGAAACAATTTGAAACTGATTGTTAATGTTTCTATTTCACACATGCAAACAATGGTCGATTACAAAACTACTTAAATATTTCTTTGCGTCCAATGTTAGAAAGTCATCTATGAAAAGTTGTTTAATTGAAAACTGCAAATCAGACATTACAGTCACAATGCACCTATGTACCCTCTATGCATTAGTGACTTATAGAAATCTATATCATCGACCATTCCATTAGGCAACAAACTAATATCTTCCAATGGCTGCCATTTTCTCGAAAGTTCATTAATTTCAGAGTCAGGATGGGTTAGTCCCGGAAGCATATGAAATAAATAGAAATATTTGAGTTGTAATAATATTTTTTTTCCAAAATGGCACACATCTATTTACTCTAATAACTTTCAAGCCTTTTTGCGTGTATATAATATGTAATTAAATCACACCAAGGTCTGTTTGTAATTTCCAGAAGACCTTGAATTTCATAATAGAAATTATGAGCTGTTTTTAGTCACCCATCTTCCACGTTAATGAAATCAAAAGCAATCTCGTCGGGATGGAAATTTCGTTCTTTATAAGGACACTTAATTTCTATGATACCATCACTATCCACTAACCCGTCAGGGGAACCTGCAATAAACCCGTATCTTTGATGGACCAACAATCCCGATCTTTCGCACCGAACGTTTTTAATACTTTGGTATTTTTGAACTACCATCTTTTCACACTTCGACTTATGGTCCAGGGCTGGAGTTGTCAAATTAACTTCAGACGTTAGAGTTTTCAGAATTTTTCCGTATGATGACTCTTTGGCTTTGCAAATCATCCCGAGATCGGCACAAGTAACTCGCATCGCAGTTTCATTTTTCCATGTAGGATTTGAATTCTGCCCTCTTGTGTCTTCTTCTATAACTTAGATATTTCTTCCTTTGTTAGACAAATTTGATTTAAAAATGTCACACATTTCTCACGAATATTTTGATGCTCTACTTCATCCACTTTTTGGAAACCTTGTCCCGAACATAACTCGCAAGTGAAACTGCCTTCGAAAGATCGACCTGCTCCCGGTTGATGCACCCAGCGATCGCATGAGTCGCATTTCACCCAAAGAGTAAGTTTTCCCCTGCAACATGCCGTGTCCGCAGTAGATGCACAGAGCAACATCAGAATCGTCTTCTGCATAAACAACCTCTTCGGGTGATCGACTTCTTGCATCAGGCGATGTAGCACTTTGGGACATCAGGTGCACTTCCGCGCACTCTTCAAGGCTCTCATCGACGATCCATCGAAGTTTATCTGAACCTTTCTTTCCCTTTTATTCCAAGATTCTTTCGAGGATTTCTCATCATAAAAAGCATCTTCTTTAGTGAGACGTTTTTTCCTCTTCACAAATTTCGACTCTATGCTTAAGGCCATTATTTGTGACTTCAAAATTCTTATAAAATTTGTGCATCTCAAGTTCTATTTAACCCCAGAATATAGTTTTTCAATTGTCCGAAAAAAATTTCAACTATATAGCATTACTTAAGGGACGTTCTTGTGATAATATTGAGCTCCACATTGGAGCAAATGGTAGATAAGTATTTATCTAAAATAAGTTTAAAAATTTGTGGGTTATAGTGGATATTGATGCAGTTTCCTTGATTGTCGATTAAAAATGTATTCACTAAGTTCAAATATCTTTGAAAATATGGACTAGACTTTCTTAGGATGTCAAAACATTTCTGTCGGTCGTATATCTCTTCTTCTCCTATATCACTTGTTTCTATGCAATCCAAAGGTGGATCAGTTAATTTTATGATATTTTTGAGGCAATTTTCGGCCTTCTCGACTGCTATGTTTCGCCTTATACTACTTAACAGGATGTATGTATTTTCTATTACTAAATCTAAACCACCCAGAGACTTCAACGACATGGCTAGATATTGTTATGAAAAATTGGGTTCAGCTGTAGGAAGGCAGTGATTTTAAGTTGGATCTAGTTTGAATGTTATGACAATTAAATTTATGACTTTAAACAAATAAAAATTGTTAGTAATAATTGATAATTGAAAAATGTCAAAAAGAAATATTTGGATTGCTAAAAAAAAGGAATTATGGAAAAAAGTGAATAGAGGAGAATGTTGATAGCAACGAGAAGAATTTGAAGGGAGAATAAAAAAAAAAGTAACTGTCAGAAAGAAAGTAAAAAGGTAAAAGAAGTATTTAGAACAATTAAAGAGAAGCATAAATGATATCGAAGTGAAAGAGGAATAAGGATTAAAGAATTAAAAGAAGAAAATTTTAAAAAGGAACTGTCGAAAATAATAAGAAATTAGAATTAAAAATTTTTGGAAGAGTAGCGGTCAAGAAATAAGTAAAAGAACGAAAGAAATAATAATTAAGAAATTTGGAAGCGGACTGTCAGAGAAAAAAGTAAGAAAAGTAAAATAATTATTTGGAAGAAAAAAGGAGATGGGAGAGTAAAGGAGAGAAGAGATGTTTTAAACCAAGGAGTAATATAAGCAGGGAAAAGGAAAGATTACAATCAATTAGAAGAGCAGGTGAAAGAATTTTGACGAGTAAAAATTGAAAAACACGTTCATATTGGAGTAAGGTGCAAGGAAATTTGAGGTGCAAGGAAGGACACGGAATTGTATGTGATTTGGTTAAAATTATTTGTAATTGTTGTTTTAAATTATTAAGTAGAGAATAGCCAATTCAGAGAGCTCGAGGTAGGTTTTTGTAGTATTTTTTTTTATGTAAAATTTTTGTAAAATTACAAAAGTCATAAATTAAAGGATTTGTTTTATAAAATTTCAAATTTAGATTCAAATTGAATTAAAACCTAAATTTCTGATCTGAACCCACCTGGGAAGAGAGTGCCCTCATAGAATAATTAAAATTTTATTGTTTATGGTATTAAATTTTTTTTTATAAAAGTAATAATAATAAATTTAGAGAAAGGGGGAAGACGGTATACCCATAACAATACATAATTTTTTTTTTCAATACAGACTGTTCCTGATTATCAGAGAAATTATCGATGTCTTTGCAAACCATTTTGGCGAAATGGGCGCAACAAAGATATATGTGAATCAATGGTGCAGTTGTTTGCACTTTCTGACCTGTGGTAATGCAATAACAAACCTGTAAATATTTCTCAAGGGATCGTCTGTTTACCGATTTGCAAATGAAAAATCGGTGACCACAGCGGAAAATGCCGGCCAAAAGTTTTCTTCTTCACAGAAATACCTAAAATGGTTAATTAATTTAAAGATGGTGTCGGAATCGTGAGCGGAAGATATCATTGACAAAGTAGGAAAAATCCTGACGGGAATTTTCAAACTCACGACAGCAGTATAAAAATAGGCGCGCTTTTGTTTATACAGGGTGCATGAACCATGTATCCTTCTCTATATTGCTATCTCTTAACGCTAACAGATACAGGGTCGGTTAAACAAGTCCAAAGAAGCGCAATTTTGTGGCCATCTCGAATCAGTCAAGACATACAAAATATCTGTGACCGTTCCTGAAATATCCTGAAAGAACTGAAAAATCGAGATTTCTTATTTTTGCCATATCTTTCTTATTATCGGAGATTAATAAATAATTTTTTGTGGGCTTACATAAGTCGGCAAGAGCTACCCATCTGACATTTCAAAAATTTTCAAAGCCGACTAGATCTCAGGATTTTCATAGTCAACTTTCGTTTTTCTTATGGCCAGTGGCCACCATATTGTTTTTTATGTTGTTCGGTATAAAAAAATCATAAAAACTAAAAATTGTTAAACTTCAAAAAATAAATTAAAAAAAAAAATATTCTTCTTTTTTCTTTACAAAAAAGACAACTTTTAAGACCGAATTTCATAGATAAATTAAAAAACCATAAGGCAAGCACTATTTTGGCGTATTTTACAAATGTTGACGTTTTTCGACGATTTTTTTTAAAAATCGTTTAATTTAAAAAAAATTGAAATTAAATTTTTTTTTGAAGTTTATTAATTATTGGTTTCCATTATTTTTTTCATATCGAACGACATAAAAAAAATAATATGGCGGCCATAAGAAAAACGAAAGTTGACTGAAAACTTTTGGTTTGAAAAGTTGAAAACTTTTGGTCAGCCTTGAAAATTTTTGTAATGACAGATGGATAGATCTTAACGGCTTATGTAAATCTACAAAAAATTATTTATTAATTTTCAATAATAAGCAAGATATGGCAAAAATGAGGAATCTCGATTTTTCCGTTTTTTCAGGATATTTCAGGAGCAGTCAAAATGTCTTGACGGATTCGACATGGCCACAATATTGCGCATCTTTTCTCTAATTTAACCGACCCTGTTATCTCTTAGCGTTCAGGAGATAGCAATATAGAGATGGATACATGGTGCACCCTGTATAACTGGTGGCGACCTCACCACACTTCCGGTTGCATCAAAGTGGACGACAGGTAACTTACCCTCAGTTTGTGACACATATTTTAACATTTTCTTTTCATTTCACCTTTTCCGAAGAATACAATTTTACATTAAAAGGTACACTAATTTCTTTAACAAAATCAGAGTGATCTTTCTGAAACAATATTACGTCATAAATGTCGTCTTTATCTCAATCAAATTCTTTATTAAGGTCGGATTTAATTTTTCTCAAAGTGCTATCGGATTTAATATTTTGTAAATTGCGGCCGACTTGAATCACATTTTTATTCGCTTTCAGTAATGTACTTTTTTATACGTATAAAGGGTTTTACCGACCTCAATTTGTCTTTAACTAAATCCCTTTCTATTGCTCGCACTTGATTTCTCAACGGAACTTTATGGCAAATGTAGAAGTACTATGCTATAAACTTTACAAATTTTGTTTTTTGTATTTATTTTAAATTTCTTGCAACAACTTGCCTTGCAACGCGTATAAACATTTATCGATTTCTCTCTTTTCAAATATTTTACATACTTAATGATTATATTGCATACATTGTTTACATATTTTGAGACACCGTTCCTTAGAACGTATGCGTAATACTTCTACACTTTCCCTTTGCGGAACATCATGTTCCACACCGACTGACTAATTTCGAAAGAACCCTCCAAAATGTTGCACTGTCTGTAAGTCTTTTTCGCGTCGTAGCTTCTTACCGAAACATTTTTGGCACCGTGAGGTAATATTTTCGCAGACTTATTGTGACTTGAAATTAAAATTTCTTTAGGTACTTTCTTCTCTGGAGTGATATCGGTCATGGAATTGTGAGAAATTGCATTATTGCTGAGGGATGAGGGAAAATCTACGTTCGACGTAGATCTTAGATGAAGAGGATTCGTTCAACCCCTGCTCTTCAAAAGAGACAATACGACTTTCGAGAACATGGGAAAATCGATTCGGACTTGAAGTCGTAAATTGAGGGCCATTTTCCATGTCTTTGAAGTCAGCATAATGCACTATTTATAATCATCGACTCATTATTTATCTCAATGTCTTGTTGCAAAACATTTCCTTTTTTTAGTAAATTATGAATTATTTTTCTGTTTCTATAATTATTAGGCAATAGCAACTCGTTGCAAATTATTTCATACAAACCAATTATTTTTGAATAAAATTTCAAAATAGGGTCAGAAGAATTAATATTTGTTTTTTTCAAAGCTTGTACCAACTTGTTGACAATGTTTTCTCTTTTCACCGAGGTACTAACCACCTTACGAGAAAATTTCAAGTAATATTGTCGAAACATATTGTTGTTATTAACTAGCCTATATATAAATAATACTAGGGAAACCAAACTGCGTGTTCCCCGAAAAACTTTGTAAATTTCTTTACAAACATTGAGAGGAACTTCGTCAGTGAAAGAGAAATATTCCTGGCTATGACTTCGAAGTTCCTTGCTTAAAGCTTCGAAAAACATTTTTTTGTCATTTTTTTCGCCGCCATTATTGCAATTTTTTGTTTACACAGAAATAAACACAGTAGAAAAAAATACAGGCTATTGAACACAATTGCAGAAACCAGAAAAACGGATAGTATAAAAAATAAAAATAATAAAAAAAAATTAAACAAAATAATTAATGATTCTGAACTTACCAACCTCTCTGCACACACACACACTCATCCACACACGCGAAAATACATAATACAAAAACACACAAAAAATCACATCACAGACAATTAACCCAGGTTAACTAATCCGTAATAGAATTATAAGACTTTAATCAAGAAAAAATATTTTAAGATGAGGAAACGAAGTGTAACCAAAAAAACTTGAAAAAACACAAAAGTGAAGAAGAGAGAATTCACCACCAACTAAATTTTTTCAGTAAGGAATAGACACAGAATAGAATTAGTCTATTCTGTGGAATAGAGCTCTTCGTTTAAGAAAAATTTGGGAAACATCAGGTCCGGACTTCCTAAAATATAACATTGGATATGTGTGCTAATTGACTTATAATAGAGGTACTTAAATATCTGCAAGTTTGACTTACCATAATGTGCTTCTAAGAATATATCCTTTAAAGTTAATTTATCTCATTAAAACTTGAATACAAAGAAGGGATAAATGATAAATTACCTTTCAAGGGAATGTTTGATTTTATGTTCATAAGTTTGCACAACAATAAGTTTTTGCTTATGACGTCATTCTCTTAAAATATTTTTTTTAGACAATAATTTTGAATGTTTTTTTTTTTAATTTCTTAGATTTTTGATTAAATTGAAATTTTTAATTCTGAATGGCATGAAAAAAATATAATGGCCATAAGAAAGAACAAAAAATGACTATAATTGGTTCTGGTCGGCTTTGGAAGTTTTTAAAATGTCAAGGCAACAGCTCTTAAAGACTTATGTAAACCTAGAAAAAATATAATAATTAATAATAATTATTATCAATAATGAAAAGATAACATGGCCGAAATAAGAAATCTCGATTTTTAATTTTTTCAGGATATTTCATCAATGGCTGAAGTTATCCTAATTTTTTTCAAATTATTATTTTCCCCACCCTGTATAACAATATCATTATTATTATTATTATTATACTCCTGATAAAAATGTGGCAAAGTATTTTTAATTTTTTTCGGTAGGTACTTAAGTCCTTAGTTTTTCAGAGCTTTTTGACAATGAAACTGGTCAATATTTGTTTTGGTGTAGGTTTAAAAAAAAATAAATAAATATCAGACTTAAACCTTGAAAAATTGCACGTTATTTCGACCATGAGGTTTAATAAGTCCCATGAAAAAGTAAATAATAAATCATCATTTCATTTCACCTACAGTTATTTCTCAATATGCTTTAAATATTTCAATCGTATGCTTGTTAAATGCATTATCCATAACGTAAAATACAGGGTTGTTGTTAACTACACGAATAGGTACATTCCTTTGGTGATCTTATAAGAAAAGAGGTCAGGAGTAAATTAACCCTTTCAGGCACTGTACAAAACTCAATAGATTTTGAGATATTCCAATTTTCAATTTTTCTAAAAAACATGATTTAAAAATCTTGAAATGTAATTTTCAAAATATTTAGATAGGTAGGTGTAGGTACCCAAGCAACACCACATAGTCTAATTGACGTCTATATATGGTCGATCACGTCTAAAACCCGTTTCGGTCTAGTCGTCAATTAGTAATAGATATGTTTTAGATGCCACCAGAATTACATCTAACTGGTACACATTTATTAGATGTATTTTTTACATATACTTTTAGATGAACAAATAGCAACAAATCATTATACATAAGAGTTATTTGTTTTCTCTGATGAAACACAACAAAATATGTGTATTTCATATGGAAATTCTCTCAATTTAATTAGATTGAAATATGGTAGATCAATCGGTATCTAATAGACATATCGTAGATGTCCTCATTATTACGTCTACGGCTATACATTTAATAGATGCATTTTGAATATTTACTTTTAAATATACAAATTAGCAACAAATCATTATACATAAGGTTTATTTGTTATGTCCGATGAAACACAACAAAATATGTGGATTTTATATGAAAATCTGTCAATTTAATTAAATTGAAATATGGTAGATCGATGGGCATTAAATAGACATATCTTAGATGTCCACATCATTACGTCTACGTGTATATATTTTCTAGATGTATTTTGTAATTTTATTTTTGGATACACAAATAGCAACAAATTATTATACACATAAGAGTTTATTTGTTATATCCGATGAAACACAACAAATATGTGTATTTTATACAAAAATTCCCTTAATTTAATTAAATTGAAATGTGGTAGATCGATCGACATATAATAGACATATCTTAGATGTCGACATTATTACGTCTGCGAGTATACATTTTCTAGATGTATTTTGTAATTTTATTTTTGGATACACAAATAGCAACAAATTATTATACACATAAGAGTTTATTTGTTATATCCGATGAAACACAACAAATATGTGTATTTTATACAAAAATTCCCTTAATTTAATTAAATTGAAATGTGGTAGATCGATCGACATATAATAGACATATCTTAGATGTCGACATTATTACGTCTGCGAGTATACATTTTCTAGATGTATTTTGTAATTTTATTTTTGGATATACAAAACAGCAACAAATTATTATGCATATAAGAGTTTATTTGTTATATCCGATGAATTACAACAAAATATGTATATTTTATATGAAAATTACTTCAATTTAATTAAATTGAAATGTGGTAGATCGATCGACATATAATAGACATATCTTAGATGTCCACATTACTACGTCTACGAGTATACATTTTGTAGATGTATTTTGTAATTTTATTTTTGGATATACAAAGCAGCAACAAATTATTACGCATATAAGAGTTTATTTGTAATATCCGATGAAACACAACAAAATATGTGTATTTTATATGAAAATTACCTCAATTTATTTAGATTGAAATGTTGTAGATTAATCGTATCTCATAGACATATCTTAGATGTCAGCATTATTACATCTATAGAGGTATACATTTACTAGACGTATTTAGTATGTATATATACTTTTTGATAAACAAAATATCAATAACTCATTACACATAAGAGTTATTTATTGTTATGACCGATGAAACATAACAAAATATGTGATTTATAAGAGTTTTCATAGTCGACTTTTGTTTTTCTTATGGCCGTCATATTATTTTTTCCATATGCATTCAAGAATTAAGGAAACCAAAAATCTATCACATTAAAAAAAATTTCTTCAAAATTTTATTATTTTTATAAGAAAATTATTTCAACGAATAACGTCGATAAGACGTCGCGACGTGACATTGCTTATCTTATATTTTTTATGACATTCTGTTAAAGAAAGAATGGTTATTTTTTCGTTCGAAAAAATAAGAAAAAAAGTTGGAAGAAATTTTATATTTGAATGATAGATTTTTTGTTTCCTTGATTTTTTTAATGCCAAATGCGACACGAAAAAACAATATGGCGGCTATAAGAAAAACAAAAGTCGACTACGAGAACTCTGAGATCTGGTCTGGCTTGGAAAACTTTTGAAATGTCAATAATGGATACCTTTTTGCGACTTACCTGTGTAAGCCTGCAAAAATTATTTATTTATTTTCAATACCTATTGAAAAAGATGTGGCTTAAAGGCTAAAATAAGAAATCACGATTTTTGAGTTTTTTTTCCGGATTTTTCATCAACGACTGAAGGTATTCTAATTTTTTTTTAAGATTCTTATCAAGCATAAAATTGTGCAGCTTTTATCTAATTTAACTATATATTTCTCACTAATAACTATCCTATCTCCTATCTCACACGGTTTCCGAGATCTCCATGTACCACCTGTTATCTCGGACATCCTGTATAATATTTAGTAAATATTATATGGTTTTTTTTACCAAAGTGATATCTACTATCCAACACTAAAATTGTATTACACCTAAAGGAACTGAAAAGGGTCAAGAAATCAATAGATAGGTACAAATAATAAAACATAAGATACCTATTATGTACCCACCTATAAAAAAATTATTATTATTATTATTATTTAAAAATCACATTTTTTTGCTCTTCCGTGTTATTTTTATAGAACTGAAAATGGAATGTCTCAGATCCAGATCAGACCTCTGATCGTCTGAAGGCAGCGCCAGCCAGAACAAAAGAATCGCGTCAACATCTGGTCTACATTTATGGTCCAACAAAAGCTTTAATTGACAAATAAGTGAATGCATCTCTTCTCTAGGCTAGCAGCAGAAACAGGTATAATAGGGTAGGGTAGGAACTCTATAGGATTATGAAGGAAGCACTGGATGCATACAACACCACTAAAACCAGAACTGGAATTTATTATTACTTATTTCAGTCAGTTATTTCATTTCTATGTGTTCTTCTGGGACTGAAGAAGTCGTTCGACGTTCGCGTACTTCGCGTTGTGTTGTGTGTTATCATCATAGTTATCACTTGTCATCAGTGTCGTGTTGTGTTAAAATCCGACCCAGGTAAGTTATTAGTTATTACATTACTTTTACTTATATTATTTTTTAATCATACCTATCTACATACCGCTGGTGGCTGACCATACTCTCTAGCTGTTCATAGGACATTGTCTATAATACGTCAAAATACTTTGACAATATTAGGTAACAATAATCATTAATTTTGTTAACATGTAAGCTATATTTCGTATTATTAGGAGAAATGTCCTATGTACAGAGGAATTGTCGGCCACTCGGCAACAAACAAAAATATTGTATGCCTATTACTTACTCGGGTGAAGTTATAATGACGAAAAGTTTTGACTTAACCACGAAAGGCAGTTTTCATAGCTCAAAATCAAAAATTACAACACCTGAGTACCTATCCGGATTCTGAATTTCAAAAAATCACGGTGGCCGTTCTGGGCCCAGAAATGTTTTCATACGATGTATAGAGAGATCAAATCTATCACGCCTTTAGTGAAAACTCGCCATGTCCGGGCCAATAATAACGGCCAATTTTCGGTAATTTTCGATTTTGGGCTATACAAACTGCCTTTCGTGCATCGGTTCGGTTTTTATTTTTTCATACGACGGATAAAGAGCAACCCTATCACTCCCTTGTGAAAACTTGTTTTTTCCGGGCCCCGAAAGGCCGCCATTAATTTTGTAAATTCACATTTCCAGTTTAAAAACTATCTTGATTCTTGAACTGGAAGAACTGCCCATTATACTCGTAAGTTGCTAGGATTTTTTTGCGTTAAAATATTCTCACCTGACTTCATGAAGTGGCATTCCATTGTAGTTCAAGAAACAATATCAAATTAAGGTAATAAAATTATCATCTTACCCGAGCCGGATGTTTAGCCACTCGCGTCGCTAACTTTTCGTGGTTAACTTCACCCGAGTACCTACTTATAAAAAAATTTTTTTCTGAAACTGAAAATGTTTATTTAGTACTCATTTATATAACGTTTAATTGAAAAATAATAACAAGTAGGTATACATTATTGATTTTAATGAGTTTTTACGTTTTTGTGCAAGAATTTAAGACGTGAATTTAGGTAAATGATGACTGTCGTTGTTTAATTTGTGCATATGGTTTAATCCGTTATACCAATTTTACGAAAATATCTTGATTCTTATCAAAGTTATATTATTAAAAAACGATTTTTTTTGAAACTTCAACACACTGCAGTTAAAAATTTAAGCCTCTTAGGACATACTGGAACGCCTATTTTTTTTTTTAATGATCTCATCAATCACCCCCTGAATTTTTTCGGTTCATTTTAGATACACCCTGTATACAGGGTGTTTTTGTAACATCTTGTATAATAAGATGTTTTATAAGTTTTAAATCTTACTGTTTACATTTGCAGAAAATGCTAAGAAAAAATTATAATTTTATTTTATAATTTTATAAAAAAAATATAATTATGTACTTATATCCATAAAATGGATATGAATAAAAAATATTTAAAATATTTTTCCGAACACTTTAATTATTATTATTAAATTCATCTCTTTGAAATAAAACTTATTTCTAGCTGCAGTTTTTCAAATTGTTTGGCGGTGCGAAACATAAGGAAAAGGACGTCCTGAGAAAACATTTACAAATTGTTTGGAACAATACTTTCCTTGGACCGAAAAGAAAGGAAATTTCAAGCTGAGCCAATTAAGTGTGTTACGAATAATTTATTATCATGAATATGTAAGTGGTATTTTTAAGCTTACCTACCTATGTAAAATAGTTCAATTTACAATTAAGTAAGAGACGGAATGCGTGGAATTTATAAAGTAATTTTATTATTGGAAAGTAGTTGTAACTATTTATTATTAATAATAATTAATGAATGCTATAAGAAATAATACATATGACTGAAATTATTTTCATATTTTTAATTAGGTGTATGTACGATTTTCAGAGGACGTGAAGGGGCATTTTCCACAATTAAAGGACAGTGAATTCGAGAGGGACGTCATGGCTTGGTTCCAACATGCATCGCAAGATATAAACGCAGCAATAATATTCAATGTGAAAATTCAGTAGGTAATAATATTATGTGTACTTACAATAGTAATGAAATAACAATAATTTAGTGTAAAAAACTCCAAGTAAATAAATAAAAATCATGTTAAAGTATATATCTGTTGTCATTATATGTATTTTCAGCCACAGTTTACCTACTCTCACTCCCACCCTATTATAGGTACCTATATCTAGATATCTCATTAAATTTGATAATTTTTATTGAACCTTCCTTTATGTTGATTTTTGTCTTCTGGTTTATTGGGGTTCAGGTTCTTGGTTAAAATACTACTTTTTTATTTTATAACAGAAACGTTTCAGGGCCGATTGGTCCCTTGTTCACTCATAAAAATGTATAAAAATGTAAGAAACTTAAAAATATAAAAAAAAAACTATACTCACCTAATATACAATAAAATGATCGTAAAAATGGTGTTTATTTTTAATTAATGATTTTTCAATTTATTTTTTCGAAACTTAAAATTAAAAAAAATTATATACGCCATTTTTACGACCACTTTATTGTATTAGGTAAGTATAGTTTTTTTTAAATATTTCTAAGTTTCTTACATTTTTATGAGTGAACAAGGGATCGGCCCTAAAACGTTTCTGTTATTATAAAATTAAAAAAAGTAGTATTTTAACCAAAAACCTGCCCCAATAAATCAGAAGACAAAAATCGATATCTCATTAATGCATATTACAGACGTCCCATAGACGCATAGTGTCGTCATCTCTAAGATGAATATTGTAGACGTTTCATAGATACATAATAAGACATCTCATAAATACTTATTGTAGGCGTCTTATTAATGTATAATGAGCACGTCTATTATATGCATCTTGTAGATGCTCAATAGATGCATACTGTAGGCATCTAATCGATGCATATTGTAAGACATCTCAAAGATGTATAAATGTAGACGTCGCATAGACGATCTACGCCGCGGACATTTCGCTTCAAAATTGTAGTCTATAAGCTACCGTATATAGACGTCTATGCTATACACCCTATAGATTCACCCATAATCTACGTTATAGATGCACATTGTAGATATCTAATAGACGCATATTGTAGACGTCTCATATATGCATACAGTAGGCATCTAATCGATGTATATTGGAAGACATCTCATAGATGCATACTGTAGACGTCGCATAGACGGTCTACACCGCGGACATTTTGCTTCAAAATTATAGTCTACAAACTACCGTCTATAGATGTATATGCTGGACGTTAAAAATACATCTTTTAGATGAAACTGTGTTACTTGGGTAGGTAGGTAGGTACAAAAACTTTTTTTAAATATTTTGCTGGGAAACTTGTCCAACACTATGGTCTTTCGTTATGATAAAAAATATCCGGAAGTTTTTGGATCGTGTGAAAATTTTACATAAAAACAAAAATCATTAAAATAAAAAAAAACAAAAAAAAATCATAAAATATCTCAAAATCTATTGCGTTTTGCATAGTGCTCTAATTTACTCTTTATCTCTTGTTTTTTCAGATCACCAAAGGATTCACCAAAGGATCACCAATCCCAGTTACCAATAACCCTGTACTTAATACATTCATTAAACAGAAAGTACAAAATTTATTAATTTTTACAAATTATATGTTATACTCCCATTTCCCATGTATATTCGAAGTAGAAGCAGAAGAAACTCTTCTCCTGACCTTCTTTTGAGATGCTATTCAAATTCAGAGAAGAGAAATAACAAAACTATAAGGATGGAAACAGGTAGGTGCAATTTGGGTTTAGGATAGGGCAATAAAATTTTAACCCTCAGATAGAGCTTCTTTGTCGAGCGGTGCCAATACTCAAATCTATTGTAGTTGAAATGCTAATAGACATATAATTATTGGAAGCAGTTGTTAGGAATAGGATATTTCTTTACAATGGTAACTTGAAGAATTCCTCTGTACAATACAGGGTTGCCGGAGCTAGCTGATATGTGTATTTCTTCAAGTGAAATCCCTATCGAAAAATGGTTGTCTATTTTCCAAATATGAGTTTTCTAAAATTTCTTACAAAAACAAAAACATTATATACCTACACAATCGGAACGCCCTTTAAATTACCTATCAAAATTTCAGATTTCCTGAGGCAATTCTTTGGAGGGGGGGGGGGATTTCACCCCCAAGGAAGCGGCCGAAGAAAATTTCGCTTACGCTCGATTGTAGCCGATAAAAAACCAAACCTTTTTAGTCAATCAAAACCCCAGCACCTATATGACTTCGGAACAAAAAATCACTTCTTAGACTTTGGGGGGGAATTTCACCCCCAAGGAAGCGGCCGAAGAAAATTTCGCTTGGGTTCGATTGTAGCGATAAAAAATCAACCCTTTTTAGTCAATCAAAAAGGGCATATAGGTCATATAGGTGCCCCAACTAGATTATCTTCTACGAGCAACCAAACTTATTTAAGGAGTGACCAAAGATACGAGTATAGTAGAGAGGGTCTAACTTTCGAACCGCCTTGGACTCGAGAATTTTTTTTGATTTTTTTTTTCATAAAGTTGGACCCCCTCTTCATTTTGGTGGCATTTTCAAAAGCATTTTCAAAAATTTAATCGACACCCTGGCGGAGAAATGTGCATGCGAAGACATCGGCAATGGGTTTTTTGCACATAACTCGCTTAATTCAACTCTGAGCATAGTAAATATCCTGTTGAAAAATGAAAAAAAATTCTTCTTTCATGACAAAAAACAGTTTTAAGAAAAAAAAGGGGGGAGGGAAATCGATTTTTCTGCGGGCATCTTGCCAATATTGGCGGAATCGAAAAAAAAAGATACCATTTTAAAGTAGGCATTCCAAAGTGTCATCTCCCATTGGTTGGGCCCGAGGCCCCAATATTAGCGAAAGTTATAGCAATTTGAATTTTAATTATGATTTCCCCTCCCCCTCCCCCTCTAATCGAGATAGCGACTTCAAAATTTCAGGGATCATTGAGGACACTGCTGTCTGTCGATGAAAAAAAAAAATTAAGTCCCTAAGTCGATTTTTTCCATGCAAAACACGCGAACACGGACTGCGGTGTATTCGCACCGCGGCGGAACCCTGAAGAAAGGGCCTTAAAATTGAAAATGCGATATCTCGAGAACCGTTTGACCGATTTGGACCAGTCAAAGTTCAAATTACGCGTCTTCGAGAGCTCTTCATTTTTCAACATGATATTTACTATGCTCAGAGATGAATTAAGCGAGATATGTGCAAAAAACCTATTGCCGATGTCTTCGCATGCACATTTCTCCGCGGGCGTCGATTAAATTTTTGAAAATGCCACCAAAATGAAGAGGGGGTCCAACTATATGAAAAAAAAACAAAAAGAATTCTCGAGTCCAAGACGGTTCGAAAGTTAGACCCTCTCTACTACTATACCTGCTCAGCGCTATGAAATTCAAATGGCAGCGTGCATGGCGGAGTGTGGCACGGTGTTCAAATCCAAGAAAGGATTATTAATTTTTTTCTATGTTAGGTAGAGTTTTCTCAAAAGAATATTCATTATATAAGAAGAAATAGGAAGAAAATATTTATTATTGAATCGCATAAAAATACACTATTTCTGCGATTGATGCGCAAGAAGGTTTTTTATTGTCTGCTGGAGAACTGGCTGTCAACTTCACACCGGTACCAGCACGCCGGACCCGGCTTCTCAAAAAAGGAAAATTAGTATTAAAGTGAAAAGTGAACTTGCTAATAAAAGCAGCAAAAGACGCAGCCACATCCAGTTTATTATCGTATACCTGGCTCCAGTCCTCACCGATCAATTCATTAATGAAATTATTTATCGTATTATCAGTAAATTGTCTCGCCTGATAAAAACACGGTGAGGCGGCCGCATTACAATTTAATTCACCTAATACCTACTGTTCTGTGGTCCGATACAGTGTTGTCAAGCACAGCACAAGCCCCATCAGAGTTACAAAAGTTAACATTATACACTATCGATAGTCTTAAGGCTAGTGCACGTCACCCTAGTTGGCCACTTAACAAGATTATTAACAATATTAAAGGCAGACAACACCTGCACAAGCTTCTTAGAATCATTGTTAATGGTTCTCGTGTCAACATTAAAATCACCACAAACGATGATAGAAACATTAGGTCTATATACAAGGTTCAAAACAGCATCAAGATTCTCCAAAAAAATACCAAAGTTTCCCGATGGTGAGCGATAGCGATTTAAAACAAAAAATTTCCTTCCTTCATATTCAAAAGCAGAAGAACAAAATTCCGAGTGTTAGTCAACACAAAATTTTTTCAAATCTATGCTACCACTATATTTTATATCCCTTCTAATCCATATCCCCGTGCCACCTCCTCTTACCGAGGCATCACAGAGAGATGAACCAGCCAGAACAAAATTTTCAAGATAAATCTGATTTATCGAGTCAACATTTTTCCACAACTCAGTCAAACAAACAATAAAAACATTCATATAACAAATAATATCCTGTATCCTGTAAAATAAATGTCCTGTAAAATATCACAGATTTTACCGGCACTAATGCTCTGCACATTCAATAGCAATAAATTCGGATTAAACACTAAGTCAGAGATTTGGGGTTTTTCCGGGGATAAAAAAAATTTACACATGAATTTTTGGGCCAAAAGTTGGATCCATAGCCTTCCTAAAATTATGTTGATAAATTCGTACCTTGAAAGACAAACAGCAGGACTCGTCTTACTAACTGAAACACCACATTTTCTTCTCCCATGAAATGGTTGAGGTACCGCCGTTCGAATATTCTTCGATTTCTCATAAACAACAGAAGACCTGGCAATGTTGCAGTCACCTTGCACATCACCAACAGCCTCCATTCCCTCACCAACACGATCATCCGAAGTTTTTATAGACACGGTAACATCGGAATCATCCTTAATACATCCTGATTTTGATCTTAGTAAAGAAATGACCAATTCTAGACGAGACGTTCGTTTACCCTTAACCAATTCCCCATTCAATGTTCTGAGGTAATATAGTTTCAATTACAGCATACTTCGAATCATTTTTGAGTTTTAGTAACTCTAACCTTAAATCAGCTATATCACTACCGAGAGAGGAATCACTTTCAACAGATTTACTATTGTCACTACCCTCCACTATTTTTCTTACTCTATCACTATAACTTTCAATGTCACTGGAACCGTTTTGGTCACTTATCAATTAAATCCGATTTCTTAAGACGATCGAGCTCTTTAAGCACCAACTCATCAGCTGCCATGTTGCAATCAAGAAAATAAGTTTAATAAATTTTCTCAAAAGGTCGAAGAGAAAATAGCGTCTTCATCTCTCGAAGAATAGCTATTATCCACTCAACTCGCCTGTCATCGGCTCGTGTTGAAATTTTCGTTCTCGTGGATAATAGCTATCATTCTTCGCTCGTTGAAGAATATACTATTATTCATAATGGAACAATCGGTTATAATGAAGTTTATTAAGATTGTGCAGTGGCCTTCAAAATTACTGTTATCGAGCTGATAAGAGTTTTTGTTACTTCGTCTCATAAATATTTCCAGTATTAATATAGTACTACCTACTTACATTTCTACACAGTTTAGTATAGCTATACGCTATAAAAAAGGCGATCAACGCTAAATCTATAAATCTAATGTAACACACCTAAAAAAATCACAGCACCTAAGAGTACTTACTCATGATGTTTAAATAGATAAATCTAAAGGTAACAAAAGCAAGATTGTTGACATTCAATTACACAAATATTTATTTTACTACTAATAACAATTAATATTGTAAACAAAATGTAAATAGCAATATACAATAATATTATTATAAAATGCAACCGGTACTTGAAAATAAATTAGTTCATTATCCAAGGTTCCGTTACTGTTTCATAATATTATTCATCTCTCAAATTGAATAATTAGATCGTAGGTACACCATGGTGTAAAATCATATTTACCTATTCATTTTGTAAAATTTTCATGCATTTCATTGGCAAAGGCATAATAGGAGACAAATTTCTGCATCCATTTCTTAAATTATTCAATTTTCATGAGAGGTTTAAGTCTCCCATGCATTTAGGAGAGTTTAATAATAATGGAAAAACTTATTCAAATATTACGAGACGATTTTTTGTGAGTATGAAATTAATATTTTTTCACTCTCAGGGCTTTGTTTCGAGGACACAAGTATAATTTTTAACCCTTTTATACGAGGTGTCCCGTATTTCAGAGCTCACTTATGGGTATCTCGTAAACGTAATGCCCCGATTGCACGAGCGTAATTAAAAATAATCAACGATTTAAAAATGCCTCGTGTTATCAAAATATCGGTCTAATATTGCTGGAAGTAAATTCTGCTTCCTTTTTGAAGAGTTAATTACCAAGTAAAATTTGTAATTACGTTCGTGCAACTGTCCTTAACAGAGGCAGAGTTGATTAAATTATAAAGACATTATCAAGACAAATTATAAAGACATATTCAAACAAGTTGCTGTGACGATTCGCGAAATATCCTGGAAAAATAAAAAAACTCCAATTTTTTATTTTCTCTATTTTCTCCTTTATTATTTGAAGTTTCAATTAGAAAGTTCGTGTATTGACATTGCTTGGCATTCTGCATTTATTGGTGTCACTTGATTGTTTTTCTTATGGACGCTATTTCTCTGAAAAAATATAGGAAATTTATTCTGTGTACAACGGTACAACGAATCATAATTTTTTTTCAAATAATATGTTGGATGGTAACCGTGACAAAAAATAACTTTTCCTTTCAAGCACATTTGATTTCAGAGACATAATAGGTACCTACCTACAGTAGGGAAACAAGAGGCACTGAACGTTGAGTTAATTTAATTATGGTCACTTCACATCGGTTATTTATTTTTTTGTCACCTTCGGTTAAACTGTGTAGATAAGACAAAGTCGCTCTACTCTGGCAATTTGCCTTCGAGATAGAGCTCATATAGTCACAGGCACATTAAATATACAAGGTGTTTCAGAAATACTACCTAGGTGGAAGAAATATTTGAGCTCTCGTAAATCTTTTTGTAATGTTTACTGTAGAGATTAAGGGGCAACCAACATTGAAAAGTACCTAAATAGAGAAGGGTGTCCGACCAGGACCGTATCTAGGTCCCATTAAGAAACTGTAAGAAACAACTTAACTTGATTTACATTTATGTACCTAGTAGGCGCTTGTTTTAAAACAGGGGATTACTTTCCAGTCATAAATCCTTGTCAATGCAATATGTAGGTACCTACTGAATTGATAATTTCATAAAAATTATTAGTGGAGTAAGAAAAAAAGAACTCATAATTTGCTGATAATTGTTTTATGATAATTGTTTGAACAATAAAAAACAGATTTTTCGAGATGTTAGGATTAAATAAAAATCATTGATTTGAAACACCTTTTTTTTAACAGAACTGCTCTCAGGTGTAAGTTACCTGCTTATTGTGTAGGTACTTCGTAATTTAAAAATTATTAGCAAGCAGGTAGGTATCTTATACATACATCTATTATTACAGGTAGGTATAATTATTATACGCCTACCTACACAGTGTCATATTTTATTTTCCGAATATAGAGAATTCCCATAAAATATCAGTTGCTGTAATTGGCTCCGCCCTAATTATTTTATTAACTATTTATTTTAAATTTAGGAAAAAAATGTCAATATTTTTGTCATTTTTCAAGGAGGTTTTGCTATTCACATAAAGCCATACTATTTTTGTTTAATGAAAATTCATTGTTCAAAATTTTTCCTATTTTTATCTCAAACGACTTAACAAATTGAATACCCAATAATGGACGTATGAATGAAACGCACATTTTTTCCTGAAGATAAAATGAATATTGTTGGAATACTACCCTGCAGAGAAAGGTCTTATAGCTTTATTGCTTGTAATAATGTCTTTACGATGTTACGATTTAATCCTCTTTGTGGCGATGGGTAGGTACATAGCCTCCGGGCGTTCAAATATTTCTTCCACCTACTATACCATAAGTTGGAGGACGTGTACATGAAGCTTACACATTAATAAAATTCGGCAATTGAAGTATATGGACCTGGCTCGTACGCCACTACCGACAATATTGCTGATTGACAGCCTAAGTTCTCCTACACTAGTCCCCCTTCACTGCTGGGTCATTGGCCAGGTTAGGTATTTTTTTTTCTGAAATTTCAAGAAAAGTAAAGAAAAAAAGTAAAGTATAAAATATAGAAGACAAAAAAAAGCCTTAAGAGCCTTAAATTTTAAGGAAATTTTAAGGAAAAAAAACCTAACCTGACCAAATTAAGACCTAACTTAGTGGAGAGGAGCTAGTGAGGGGTGTCAATCAGCAACGGTCAGCCGCCAGGTCCCAATATACTTCAAGATAACCGAAAATGTTTTTTAACCGAGATACAGGGTGTTAAAATATCGATTTACGAAACTGGTTTTTATTGTATCTTTCTACAGAGTGGACCAATAGTTCTGATTCTGTATATACAGGTTTTCTATTTAGTAACCCCTATTTGGAAAAATCCTGGGTAAATTCGAGATGGCCACAAAATAGCGTATCTGTTCTATTATTTAATCAACTTTTAGCGTTTACGAGATATACCCATAGTGAGTTTAAAAAAAGACCCACCTGTTTATATAGGGACTAAAATTTAATTTTAAATTATAACCTTGACTTTTTAATTAAAATGTATCATTAATAAGTAGGTGTAATAAAATGTATCTCCTCGAGACTTATAAAGCATCCACTAATCCTTAAGGTGAGTGTTTCTCTAAGTATTAAATGACGGACTTTAGATTCTTACTGTGTGATAATAATTAAGATATTTTATATTATAAAATGATATCTATTAAAATAATTATTCCAATTTGTCGGATTTCAGTAGGTACCTTGCCTACAGTACAGTAGCGTAGCCAGGATTTTATTATGGGGGGAAGGGGGATTCGATCATGAATTTGGGGGGTTTGGGGGGAAGGTAGCACTAAAAAAGCGCCGCTGGGTAATTTTTTGTAATGTTGAAGGTCAAGCAATTTCCCAAGATAGTTTAAAATTTAATATGTAAAAATTGAACCCAATTTTGAACTCATTCTCACTCGACTACAGACTAAAAAAATTAGTAATTATGTAATAATAAAATAATGAAGGTAGGTCGTTATAAGTATAAAGCACATTAAGTGCATTTACTAGCCTGTTAGATGGGGTCGGAGTGTTCCTCCATCGCCCATAACAGTTTTGTCATGCTGACAGCGCCCGAAACTCCAATAGAGAGTTTCCACACATCTAATAACAGAGCCAATCAGAGTACCAGAACAAACACAGACACGTGTTTCGGTTGGAGTTTCGGGCCCTGCCAGCATGACAACTGTTATGGGCGATGGAGGAACACTCCGACCCCACCTAACAGGCTAGTAAATGCACTTTATTCGCTTTATACTCATTACCTTCATTATTTTATTATTAATTAATCGTTGAGTATACTTTTACCTTTTTTTTTTTCTCTTAGTAATTAGGTACCTATTCAATAATAATTAATAACTCAGAAACTATTATTATTTAATTAATTTCTACAATTCGTTTCAAAGGACCCCACAGAATCCTTATGGGATTTGGCTCTCGGTTAGATTTGGTGTAACTAGCTGGGATCCTTATAGCGTTGATTGAAAGAGTAGAATCAACGCTTATAAGTATTCAATGAGTAGATCAGAAGTCTTCATTGGCAAAACCTCAAAAACTCATGTTTTCGAGATATTCACCTCTGAAGACGGATTTTTCCATCGTGACAGTCATGCATATACATATTCTTAAATATTTTCCCGTCTAATTATTGTAATTATTGTTTAGGAGAGAAATTTTAGTAAGTTCATCATTTGTTAAGATTTAAAATATGCTTAAGTTGATGTAGGTAGTTACATTCTGAATCTGTTACGCCATCTCCGAGCTTAAGGGAAAATCTTTTCATTTTGTGTTATAATTACTATTACAAAAATGCCACCACAAATTAAAAACTTTCTCCTTTAATCTCGAAGATGGCTCAACAGATTCAGAATGTAACTACATCAACAGAATTATAGCTTTTCATCTCAACAAATTAACTATGTATAAGATTTCTTCATTAGGGTACAATTAGGGTGGCCAATATTTGAATATATGCATGACTGTCATGAGAGAAAAAAATTGTCATCTTCAGTGGTGAATATCTCGAGAACAGGAGTTTTTGTGGGCTAATGTCCATAGAGACTTCTTATCTACTCATCTAATACTACCGATCTCCAAAATTTTTACAAATTTAACCGGAAGTCAATAAGGAGAAATCAATGGAATTAAACCTCAGGGCCTAGGGTACCTAGTTGTCAAAAACAAAAAATAAGGTAATTAGGTAATTATGTTATTACAGCTATATACACAGTTTTATGGCTACTTCCTCATTTTCCACCTCAAACCTTTTGTGCCTGAAACCATATGCCGGCCAAGTAGTTTTCCTGAGCTTGTTCCATATGTTTCATTGTGATTTTTATTCGAAGAATAATACTTCTGAGTGGTGAAATGTTAGCTAGAGTCTGGATGAGTATAGAAATACTTGGATATAAATTTTTGTAAAAAAAATACTTGAAAAATAAATCATCATATTAGATTGTATATTGGGGGGGGGGGGGGGGGAGGGGAGATTCTAACCCCTAGTAACTCATATGTAGCTACGCCACTGTTACAGTATAAGAGAGATCAACAGAGTTTTCAATAAAAACAGACATTTTGCACTAATTACGGCAAATGTTGCACTAAACTTGACTCGGATTTCTAAATGAAACCGCTGATTCATCTGTACGTCGAGTCTTCCAACTAAATTGTGATAATTTTTAATTAAATGGAATGAAAAAAGTGTTATAGTTTCTTTATCACAAAGTGTGTTCTTGGTGAAAACAAAAATGTCAGTACATGTTTTTCTAAGGATAAGGAACACTATTTGAATAAATCTCTCTTTCGTTCATCAACCGTAGGAAGGATATTGAAAACTTTTGCAACAGTTTGTACCTACCTCAAGATACTAACTTGCTTTTTATAGGGTTTAACATGGCAAAAATTCAAGGAGTTGTTCCCTGGATTATTGTTCTAAGAATTTTTTCCTTTTATTATTATTGCCTGGGTAATTCAACTTGTTGAGGTTTGGTATCTATCAGCACTATGTATGACCATCAAGAAGCCCTCATCTCAATCTTCAATCTACTGAACGTGTCTGGGACATATGTTTGAGAGGGGTTATCAAAATCAGCGATACCAAGCCAATATAGTCTGTGGAATAACTGGGACAATAATAGCTTGTTGAAGTTTGGAACGGTGCTGCACAACTGCATCTCGCGCCCAAATCGCTTGAGGGAGGTACCTACCCGACGATATTATGATTTGTTTAAAGAAAAATAATTTCCGGGTTCAAAATAACGGTTTCCGTTTTTTTGTTTTTTTTTGTCGTACTTAATCGTACTAACGGCCAATATTATAAACGCTGGTTAAGTTAACTGGCAGATTTCTGTGCTCGATTTTGAGCTAATATTGACCTCGAATAACTTTGATTAATATTTTTGTAATCCCTTTTATGCCAAGAGTAATTAAATTGCAATAATTTCGACCTATAGTCTATATCTTCTCCAGAAACCACCACAGAAATCGGCCAATTAACTTAACCAGCGTTTATAATATTGGCCGTTAATCGTTTATAATAGTACTTAATCGTACTATTATAGTACGATTAAGTTTAAAAAGTCATATTATTATGTATCGATTAAGAATGCTCAACCTTCTGATAGTTCGATTTATTTTGTTTCATTTACGTGGTTCTCATAGAAATCGTCAAGTTTGTCTAAACACTCCATCCCGCATAAATAAATACACGTCAACATTGGTTTTGAATGAAAATTAAATGCACAACACAGAGGATAGAATGTCATTACGTGAATAAATTTTATGTAGTTGTCAGTGGCTGTGAAACTGACTTAAACCGTTCAGTTCTTTGTTTGAATGATTCCTTTAATAATTTACGCTCGTTCACACCTTGAAATTTAACTGTGTGACATTTTCTGGTGAAATGAAAAATCTTAATGCGGACGGTTAGTATGACATCATATATGACTTTTTAAACTTAACGTACCATAGATAGGTACATAATCAAAGAATTTTCAAGCAATAATTATTTCAAGCAATACAAGTATTTTCTAAACCATAATATTAGTTTCTTTACGAGAGAAAAAGGCAAGTATACTCAACGATTAATAAATAAAGGAATGAATGTAGATCGTATGAGTATAAAGCACATAAAGTGCAATTACTAGCCTGTTAAATGGAGTCGAAGTCGTCCCCTCCATCGTCCTAACATTTATTTTGTTATATTGGCAGTGCCCGAAACTCCCAAAATCAAGAGAGCTGCCATCCAAATAACAACAGAGCCAACAGAGGACCAGAACAAGCACAGCCACGTGTTTCGCTCTATTGGGGCTTATCAGTGTGCTGCATCTGGAGTATCGGAGGATGTTGTCGAATGTCTGAAAGCCCATGGTCTTAAGTCAATCCATTACACGGTTCTCCGGGCGGTTTAAGCAGAGTGACACCTAGCGATCAGTCTGAAGAACTAATCGTGAGTTCACTTCAATATTTATTGCAGTTTCAGAACACCACCAATGCCAAGGATTGACGACAATCATGAATACGAGAGACAAGGCAATCAACGATTAATAAATAAAGGAATGAAAGTAGCTCGTATGAGTATAAACCACATAAAGTGCAATTACTAGCAGCTTGTTAAATGGGGTCGGAGTATTCCTCCATCGCCCTAACATTTGTCATATTGGCAGTGCCCGAAACTTCCAAATCAAGAGAGCTTCCATCCAAACCAAACTGGATCCAAAATCCATCCATTCAATCCAAACTGCTATAAATCTTGAAGTGACTCAGTTCTTGAGTTTCGAGTTCTGCCAATATGATAAATGTTAGGGCGATGGAGGAATACTCCGACCGATGTTGAAATAGTTCCCCTGTCATCGACTTGTGATAATCTCTGTCGTTATTTCTTGAATCTAATAGAAAATCACACCCTTCCGAAAAAATCAAATTTAGAACCAGCATGTAAACTTGTGATTGTGAATCTTTTCCCCTCAGATTTAACGTTACTGGGATTACTTTCAACATCGAATTCATGTATCCAGCGTCTAACTTGGAAGCCATTCTGATAGATCCAAGTTTAATCTAGAAACACGAATGTTACATTTTCGCTTGGAAACTGAATTTTGAAACTGAATGAATTTTCTTAAAAAAATTATCTTCGATGCAACGACAAGAGTCTTTTCACATAAAATTTTTCGGCCGTTAACAATTTTGTACTTGTATGCCATCGATTTTAAAATTCTAAACAATAACGTGGACACCTACCTCCAAGAAATTCTAGTAGAAAGTCACGACTGTCGGTTAGTAAGGTGTCTAATGTAAAATATTTATTTCGCTGTTATATTTCCATATAGGTTGAATTCTAATTGGTTTTCTGAAGTACGAAGTGAACTAACATCCCCCCCCCCCCAAGTTAGTGAATTTGATTGTCATTTTATGAACGTTATTCAAAGGACAACCGAATATTGTTAATTATTGTGACTGAAAAGAATTCTTTCAAATACCTTTCTGAACGTAGAATTTAGATCTCATTTCGAATTAGGGATCAAATATATGGATTCCTATTAAAAATTTACATTAAAATAACCTCGAAGGTCATGTTCAAGGTCAAATTTAAGGAAACCATTCTATGTCCCCCTCCAAACCCTACAAATTATTGTCTAGGTTATTTTTTGATTGGTATCCCCCTGACGAGATATTCAGGTGGTAATTTAAAATGGGACAACCTGTATAGTTGTGGCCAGTAAGTGAGACTCCGTAATGCAGCGGTCAAGACCGCTGGCCACTGAGACAAAGATTGTGGGTAGGTTCCTGGCTTGACCCGCACAATTTTTCAGATTCATTTTCGAATAATGTTTATGAAAAATATTATAACTGATCAATAATTATTATATTATGGGATGATGGTGGCCAGTGGGATTGGCGAAATGGGCCTTCAAAAGGCTTTGTTGGTTCGGGTGCATAACCCCTTCCCTCCAAGTGTGACTATGCATCTCCACTAAAGACTAAACCTGTTGCACCATAGGTATTCACCCTATAAGTACAATAATTTATGTTAAAATCGACGAAGTCTCATATTGCCACGAATAAAGATCTGATGTGTTAATTATCATATGTACTGTAAACTTACAGGGTGTCTCAAAATTGACGCCCGTGCTCTTGAGTTTCGATTAATGGAGCTAAAAAAAATTGAAAATTGAGAGTGAAAAACTTTCCGTTTGCGCTTCTTTCAAAAGTTATTGTTGGAAAGAGAAAAAAGTTAACATTTCAATAAAAAAATTTGTAAATCGAAATCATTCATTACTGTTACTTTTACATTACTGTCAGATTTGTTAAACTGTTAATTGGTTCCAGCATGATGGTGCACCGGTACATTATGGGTTACAAGTCAGAAATTTCTGGAATGAATATTTCTCTGAGAGGTGCATCGGAAGAGATGGACCCATACCATGGCCTCCCAGATCGCCAGATCTGAATCCCCTGGATTACTTTTTCTGGGGGTACTTGAAAGAAAAAATTTACCGTGATCCAGTTTTGAACGAAGAAGATCTAGTAGTTCGTGTTCACGTTTTTGTGGCGTTAATAGACGATGATCTTAGTTACACGCAATAAAGTTTTGTTAAAATGTTAAATTTGTGCTCTTTTCAACCATAACTTTTTAAAGAAGCGCAAACGGAAAATTTTTCACTCTCTATTTTCAATTTTTTTTAGCTCCATTAATCGAATTTTCAGATACCCTGTATATACAAGGATTGCTACAGATGTTGTATCACTCACTAAATATGCACTCGAAACGCTGGTGTTCTGATTATAGTAGCAATTTTAATGGAACGTGTTCCTAAACGGAAAAATACTATTGCAAATTTTGGTTTGGCACTTTAAGATTGTGTTCAAACCATCAAATCCGGCACAAATTCAAACGCGTTTTGATAAGAAACGGATTATTATAAAAAAAGTTAACTTAAGTTATAATTATAGTCACTATAGTTAGAATAAAAATAAGAAACTATTGTTATTAATTATAATTGGTAGGTACTCTGCTCTGTTTGATGGATGAAATTTGCATTACAAGTGGAGTCACAATTAAAGGGGTGGGCGGAGGGATTTATAAACAATACACATATACCTGTCTATCCAGGTAATATTTACTCGTTAAAAATCTATCAGCACTAGTTAAAAAATTCGCATTCTCTCACAATTGATGTGTCAGTAAACCCATTGTTTATGAACCCAAACTGTCTTCATAACTATCGTGTATATTAATTATTAATATTAGTCATGGTTGGGATATAAAAGAGAATTGATCCATATCAAATATACCACTTTCCCCCTCCACTCTGAGAACTAAAAACAATTGATTATTACAACCAGATTTCCCACTTTATATGAATGAGATAATTCTCAAGTCGTTCCCCTCCAAAGTTATAAAAACAGAAACTATTAATTTCTGGTCATTTATGGTCTGGCCTTTGCCACACGATACACCTGTTTTCGTTGTGTTACAATTAACTTGTGCTTCTGCATTCCGTATACTTTAGATTCGCTAATGTAAGTTGAATATTCGAATATTATTGTTTCCATAACATGATAGTCTCAAGTGACATAAATTAACCGTTACCTAAAAAACTGTTATAATTCTATTTTTTTTTAAGTTTAAAATTTTGCAAATTTTAGTGAGATAGTAATGTAGTAAAGCTGTTAATAATAATTTATCTGACTTTACTTAATTGATTTTAATCAAATATGCAATTATCCTTGTTGAACTGCCGACTTTTAATCCTTACTATTATTAATAATAGCGAAAAATGTGATTTGTTAGAGCGTTAATTGTTTTTTATTTTAATACAAAATTATCTTTTCACTCAAGTGTAATAGTTCCGGATCGGTTTTTATGGAATTAAAATTGAATCTAAGATTAGAAAATAATACTTAAGAATACAATACATATATATTGTTTAGATAATTATGATTTTGAAATAGCTAAGTAAAAAATGAGAAAATACTACGAACGTGATGGAATTTCCTTTGACTAGGTAGTGTTTTTTAAATAAATCCACTTTAAAATAATTTATTACATAAAACAATAGACTTTTAATTACGATAAAGAATAAATAGTAGGTATCAATGGCAAGTAACATGATTTTTATTTTATGTTACAAGTACATTTCTCATACCTCGTACCAATAAGTACCTACCTTGGTAGCTAAAATCACAGAGTAAACTAAGTATTATCTGCCTAAAACGAGAAAACAAAATTATGTGACTTTAGTATTCCACAAAGCCTAATTTAATTAGTTCAGGGAGTCATTTATTAATAACTAATATTTAACTTGAGATTAGACTAAACCATTTAACAATAAAAATGATTTTTATACTTACATAAAGACTTAACACTGAATTAGGGTCCACAAACTTTCTCAATACTTACTGTTCTATGTTTTGGGTAAGGTCTGGGCGACTACATACATTGATATCAATCTTGAGCATTTCACGTTTATTCCTTTTAATTGTAAATCTATAGAAAAAATTCAGATGTAAAAATGTGAGCTCCCAGGTGGCGATATTTTACAATATCATTTTGCAATCATCCTTTACCTACTGCCTGAGTGCTAATATATTAGAATCATAGGGAAAAAAGATTATATTTTAATTTTTAGAAACAATCATTGTCCTAGGAAAAATCGTTTACTTGCCTGACAACATATTTAGAGCCCCTATTTAATACACCAGTTGATTTTGTTTTGACAGAAAATTTTTAAATTTTCTAAATTCAAAAAATTCTATTTCTAGGTAATAAGTAAATATAAGATTTTGGCAATTGTGAAAAAAATTTCAATCAACAGGGAAAAATATAAAATACCTCTTAATATTATTTTAGTTTTTATCAGAATTATTGTAAATATTTAAAATAAAAAAATCGATTTTCATTAAAGTTAGAGCGAAAAAGTTCTTTTCTGTATTTAACCCTGTTGAGTAAGGTGTGCGATTCGCATATGATAAGAAAATGTGAATGAAAACTTTCGAGGTAATAACTGGAAAATCGCGTTTTTTGTACTTTTTTGACAATTTTTTTGACAAAAAGCGCTATTCATAAATGGTATAATTTGATAGGGTCTAAATAAAAATTTGTCATATTATTATGATGCTGACTTTTTGACACTCCATAATAATAAGTTTTTGTCAATTACCTAATACCTATGCAAATTTTTGTAATTAAACCAAACACTTTTATCTTTTTTTTTATAAAAATTGTTTAAAATAAATAAAAACCTATTTATACACGAAATCAAACATAAAAAAAAATCGTGTTTTAATTTTTTTTTTAAAACAAAATGCACTGGGTGAAATTATCTGCCCTTAGCTTGTAGGTAACTAAGCTGCGTTTATATCTAGCGAATGTTTATGGAAATATTGAGGATTAGATCAAGAAGTCATGAGAAAAAATTAAAAAAATAATTCTGGTAAACAACCTGGAATAGCAATTTAGTTAAAATTTATATTGTAAGTGATAATATATACCTATTAAAAGCTATTATTTTATTGCAGATGGACGAAGTAATCATCCAACACTCTCTCTACAACTCCACCGACGCCCCCGACAATGACGTCCATTCAGCTACAGTAGCTAAAGCAGTTGCGATGGTAGTTCTCTTCCTGTCATCTTTCACTCTAGGCTCGATTCCTATTAAGCTCTCCAAATGGTTTCACTGGGAGAAAGAAGCCAAGGAGAATATCTACGTGAAAATGCTTTTATGTATGGGTGGCGGCGTTCTTCTCTGCACCACTTTCCTACATCTGCTTCCAGAAGTCCAAGAAGGCATCGAAGAGATAGAAGAGCTCAGATGGGTCAAACCGGCTCTGCCGGAGTTGTTGATGTGTGTTGGCTTTTTTACCATGTATTTCGTCGAAGAGTGCTTACATGTCTACCTCCATCACAGAGAGAAAGGGTCTAACGTGGAAATATTACGGAGAAGCCTGTCGATTAGGAGAGGAGAAATGGAGTTTAACAAAGAAGATGCCTTAAAAGATCTCGAGAGTCAGAATAATAACGCTAACAAACATCACCATCATCATGATCATGGGAATAAAGGTCATAGTCACGTAGTCATCGAAGAAGACACAATCTTAAGTTCATTGAGAGGGTTATTAATCGTACTAGCGTTGTCTATACATGAGCTGTTCGAGGGATTAGCTGTAGGACTAGAAGATTCAACGTCTAATGTTTGGTACATGTTTGGAGCAGTCAGTGCTCATAAGTTGGTGATAGCTTTTTGTATCGGGGTCGAATTAGTGACGAGTGGAATGAAAACTGTACTGGTAATAATTTATGTTTTTACTTTCGCCATTGTAAGCCCTTTGGGTATTGGCATTGGTATTGGGTTAAGTGAAAAAGGGGAAAATAATACAGGTGTAGCTTCGGTTGTCTTACAAGGACTTGCTTCTGGTACTTTACTTTACGTAGTTTTCTTCGAAATTTTACAAAATGATAGGAAAAGTGGTCTGAAAAACTTTTTCGCCGTGCTGTTCGGATTTTTGATTATGTGTGGGATAAGTGCCTTAGCCTCAGAATGATTTTAGAGTTTTGAGCGATGAGAATCTCAAATTGTTGTTAACAAATATGTACTCTAATGTCATTCTAATTGACTCTGCCAATCGCCTAATTACGCTGTGCTGTGATATAAAACTTTTAGACATAAGTTATTTAAGTTAAATAAAATTAATGTGATAAGTCAGGTGTTTCCACACAATGAAAAATAGAGCAGTGCCATTTTTAATGCCTTCTGCGAATTATGTTATGTAGAAATGAATAAACCTGATAAAAAGAGGTAAATGTATCAACTAAGGAAAATATTTTTAGGAAGAGCCATTATAATTTATTCTAACTTGAATAATTTGCATTTTGTGTACATTTTTATGAATTTTAGTCGTAAAAAAACTAGCAGACTTGTATAACATGGCGACATTCCGTCTATAGATGTTTAAAAAAATTATAGGCTTTTAATGTTAATCGTCTCAAAGCAGTCTCGTAAATTAATTGATACATAAGATTTTTTATAAATAGCTAAAACAGGTGAATTTATACGCATATAATTAATTGGTGTTTTAAGATTTAAAAGCGGTTTGCTTTAAGTTAGGTAGCCAGGTACGCAAGCCATATATAGACGTAACATTTTAATAAAGTATACTTTTTTATTGTTTTATAAGTAATTTATCTGTATATTATAGATACATACTTATTATTTAAAACGTAATTTTTAATTTTATATTGTACTTTTTATAAAAGTGTATTTTCGACTAATATTGTAGATGCTATCTAATAGGTACTTGAATGCAAGATCTTTTTAGGCAGCAAGTTATATCGTTTGATTTGTAATTTATAAGATGTTCCTACTTAGAAAATAAATAATGTACCTATTAAATTTTTATTTCATTTTTACATGTTTATCTGTAGGTACACCTACATACCAACTTAGGTACCTATATAAAATTAAGATCTTGAAATAATTTAAAGAGACGCCCTTAGTTTATTACTCAGAGGTCCATCGTAATCTAATCTCAAATTCTATAAATATTTTAAATATTATATTCCCAAAATTTTCAGTTGCATTGATTTCTGAAAGATAGATTCATCTCATTTTTCTTCTTAGGTGCGAGTGGGTATCAAGGATTTTTTTTAAATAGATACGTAATACATGGTGCCCCATTTTATTTGATCACCCTGAATAACTTTTGTATAATTAATGTTTTTTTTTTCATATTGATTTCTTGCAATTGCAACCATTCTCCAGTAAAAAATTTATAACGTTTTGAAATTACTCTGCTATAGGCAGATGCCCGTATTCACAAAGCATTCCTACCCTGTAATATCTCAAAAATGATTAAGTAAATGGGATGGAAATATAAAGTTTTATGCATTAGACTGAGATGGAGATAACTGATTACGTAATTATTTAGGTAATTATTGTTTATGAATACGGGCGTCCATATGTCAATCAAGTTGGTATGATTTAACAAAAAATGTTTCGGCCCAAAGATTCATGTTTTTTACGCGCAATCGATTGCCTACACGAAAAATAGGGATTTATATTTGAAAACAAAGTTGCCGCTAATGACCTTGAACCGTTCAAAGGTCAAAGTTTTTCCAGGCTTCGTATTTTCCCCTTCAAACTGTACAACTTTTGTCCGAATCTTTTTTCATTCAGCATCACCTACAAAAGTTATTCAGGGTGATCAATAAAATGGGACACTTGTATTTAATTATGTCTAGCTACTTATAGTGAGAGTAAAAAGGACAGTGTAAATTCAATAAAATGTATTTTGAAAAAAAATCAAGAAATAGTAGACCAAGAAAATAGAGTTTTTTTTGACAAAAATGGTAAAGGAATACAGCCGATGCCATCACTCGCGGGTTAGCCCCCAGATCCTAACTGCACAGGTTTCTACTCGAGTTTAACATTTTTGATTTTTTTATTTATTTTATTAATCATTTAATGCAAAAAATCGCATTGTTTTTCCTATGAAAGAAAAACTGATGGTAGCAATCTAAATGGCAATCCAATGGACGAATTGTAGAGAATTGAAATACGAAGAAAAGGATAATTGAAACAACCCGATTGGTTGATTATTAAGGGAAATAACTAAAAAAAAACCTAACATATAGCGTTTTTTCAAAAATTCGTCGCCATTCTTTTAGTTGTAATACAGGTTCATTACGAGATAGTCGACATTGATAGGTACTTCCTATGTGTGAAAACCAGATGCTGTCGGATAGTTAGTTTTCGCGTAATTAAAATCAGAAGTTCTTCACAGCATATTTTGCAGGACGGCTGGATGCTCTGGAGGTCGTCCGATACGAATTTATCAAACGGATTTGGAAAGTCGTAGTGTTCAGCTATAAAATGCCTATCTTCGTTTTCCATTTGAATGCTGAAAAGTAGGTAAAAATTGCGTGCAAACATGAGCGAAAACGGCCGAGCCCGTGAGAGAGGGGGGTAGAACAGTAGACGAGGGGAAGGCATAATATAAGCGCTGTTGTACGCCTCATCTGCTATTTTAAATTGGAAACTTGGTAGCCGCATGAGACGTTTCAACATTTAAATTTTTTTCTTAAAATTATGATTTACTTCAGATATTGTTCTAAAAATGATAAAATCTAGGAAAATTTAGAGTAATTTATAGAAAAAACGATTATTGGCCCTTGAGTCCCTACTTTTTTCTTAATTCATGGTGACATTCAACGTGAAACGAGACGCAAGACGAGCCTGGTGGTTTTTAAGCCACTCAGTTGAGTGTTGAAATAAATCGACATGCAGCTACAATCTACAATTATTTATTGTCGAACTGTCAAGCTTTACATTGTTGAGCGATCCGTATTCATGGTTTCGTATTCGTAGCCATGAATTGAAAATTACCACGCTGATAGACCAATCAGAATTGAACAACAGCTCTACTTATCGCGATAAGCAGATCTGTTTTTGGTTTGTGATTGAGGATATCCCCAAATCATAGCACCCAGATAAGGACATTCGATTTAGACCGCCAAGCAAATGGATGACCAGGGTATGGACCTCTCAGCTATGACTTCATACTTCTGGTTCTAAGGTTCTATACAGTTCCAAGGTGTGTGCTCTGGAACATCCTTTTGAGCAAGATCTCTCAATAAGGATCACCGCAATCATCTACTCCAGATTATTTATTCAACCTTCGCTTTCTTTTTATTCACCGTTTGTTTTATTCAATTTTATTATCACTAAATAGGAGAAAATCATTTATGTAATATTTCCTACCATTCAAGTAGTTGTATGCTGCACATATTTAATTCATTCATTAAGTAAATTCCTAATTCATTTGTTAGGCTTAACGCTCATGTTAATTGTGCTGCAATAATTTAACTCCATTTATAATGTATTTATTATTGTACTAGGTATTGTATACTTACCTTAATTTTGATGCGGTATTTTCATATTTATTTATTGCTATTTAAAAGCATTTTATGTGATTTTCTAAATATACATTAAGTTACAATAAAGTTTTAGATTTATAAAAATATTATGTAGGTATTGTATTGTATGGGTATGCATCTACACTGAGACCTAGAAGATCTTTTGTGTCTCCCCTTCTGGCGAATATGCGATTATAACGTCCCATCTAATTCTGTTTCTTGGAGAAAATTTAGAATTTCTAACGGTAAATAAGTCTTTTTTCATCTCTTGGTGAAGATCTAGATAGAGGAATGTTCTTTGTTGTACTGCATGATCAGTAAGTGTATTGGGGTGTCTTCCCAGAATATATGGACTTGGCCATTTTGCAGACCAATGTACCGGGTGTTCCAACACTAGTGTCCACCCCCTAAATAGAGCTTAATTTTAAAGATAAAAAATTGAAACTTTGAGGATTTGTGTACTTGATATAAGACCACGGAATGGCATCATCAGTTTCATTAAAAAAAAATTAGTTCGGACGCCAGCGATAAAAAACTGTAATATGGTGGTAAATTGTCGAAAAAAAATCGATTTTTTGTCAATGCATACGTAGAAATCGATTAATAAAATCAAAATCGCTTGAAAGAAATGTGAAAAAACTAATTATAAGGTTTTAATTAAATAAAATATAATTATATAGCAATGACAGGTAGACAAACGTACCTCCCGGAGCACGAATATGACAACTGATTTATGATGTGCAATACGGTGATCAATATAATCTGAAAACGGTAGATGCAATAAAGTTTTATCACAAAGTAAATAAGGCCCAAATAAATAGAAGGACGGCTCTTGCTGAGCTAGCCGGTACACCGAACCTGCACTGGACAGTGTCGTAGTATGGAGTCATGAAAAAGGTGATTATTAAAAAGATATTAAAAATGTTTTTTAATGAAACTAATTATGCCATTCCGGGGTCCTATATCAAGTACACAAATCTTCAAAATTTCAATTTTTTATCTTTAAAATTAAGCTCTATTTAGGGGGTGGACACTAGTGTTGGGACACCCGGTACAGATCAAGGTGTGCTCCGAGTCATCTCCGTAAGGTAATCTGTAACCTGTTACAGGTTTCCATCTGATAAGACAGATGGGAACTTCATTATTCCCACAGGTTGTTTGAAAATGAAAGGTGAACTTACAGGTTAAGCTGTAGCAGTGCACATAAATTTACCATTTACCAAAAGGGAAATGCTTGCAGGAGATTGAGACGGCAACTTAGTCGTTTCTCTTCCACGATATGAAAGATAGATACTGCACTAATAATTATAATTAATTCTGACGGGTGATGTGCAGACGTCTTGGAAACACTTGTATACTCGGTAGAAGGAATATTTGAAGGCCCAGAGGCTATGTACCTAGCGACACAAAGAGTATTAAAGCGTAACATCGTAAAGACATTATTGCAAGCAATAATGCTATAAGACCTTTTTCTGCAGGGTAGTATTCCAACAATATTTATTTTATCTTCAGGAAAAAATGTGCTTTTCATGCATTAGTCAATTTTTATAAAATTGTCAATTAAGTACCTACATATTACACTGACAAGGATTTATGACGGGAAATTAATCCCCTGCTTTAAAACAAGCGCCTATTAGGTACATAAAAATGTAAATCAAGTTAAGTTGTTTCTTACAGTTTCTAAATTTTGAATTATACCTAGATACGGTCCTGGTCAGACACCCGTCTCTATTTACTTTTCAATTGTGGTTGTCCCTTAATCTCTTAAGTAAACATTGCAAGAAGATTTACGAGAGTTCAAATATATATTCCATCCACTATATTTATGTAGTCTTTAGAAGTCGAAAGTCTCGCGGCTTCCGTTGCTTTACTTATCGCGACCGGGAAAGGGATTACATCGGAAGTGGTTAATTTCCAGAAACACTATGTTTATTTGCGTGTTTATTGATTTAGACATCGCGATGTAACAATGGAAATATGGCCGCTAATTTGCGAGAATCTTGTTAGAGACCTAGTTCTCGAAACAGAGATAATCACTCGGTGCTTTCGTTCACGGACTCGACTGTCGTTAATAGGTAATAAAGTTGAGGTAAGGTACAGGTGAGGCTTGCTCTTGTTCGTCAACGCGACCGCTCGCCTTCACAGCTTAGCCTCGTCCTCCTTCTCTCGTTACTTCTCGCACGCCTGCCTTGCTACACTACGTTCAAAATAAGAAGTCGCCTATTGGCTTAACAGAAGCTAATGGGTGTAGTTATTATGAAAAGAGAAATCTGTCATGGCAATAAACCCCTGTAGCTAAAGTCCTTTCAGAATAAGAAGTCGCCTTTCGAATTAGGAAGGTACAAAGGCAGTAATAGCCTAGCAGTGGGGAGTATATCATAAACTGGTGAATATTTGTAAACATACTTTTGGCGTGCAGAAGTACTCAAACAGTTTCTTTTCATTCGAGAAAATATAAAAATAATGTAGTTTTTAAACTGAGTTCGGAGTTTTATAGATGGCAGTACCTATGTAATATTGGACCGCGAGCTATGCCTGTGTTGCTCAGTGGCGCGTCCCCTGGGTTGCGGATTGGGGCCTTCCCTTACAGGAAGGATGCGCGGCCGGAGGTGCTGGGCTGTTTCTGGGAGAACTCGTGACTCACAAAAATGGACAGGGCCCCCGACTGCGCGGCGGACCATGCACAGGACTCGAGAGACGTGTGAGGTGTGACACACGGTGGGGGCAGCGACCCACGAGACCTCTAGCTCCGCACACTCACACCAAACACACACAGTACACTGACATAATGGAAAAGTAGACAGATCTCGGAAGCCTCTTCAGCACAGACTGGGAGAACTCTGAGGTGGAGGTTCGGCGGAATGGTAGCGTCGAAATAAAGTCAGGACCGCACACCTGATGCCGTTGGACAGTACAGGGGCCCACCCTTGCCTAGCCAGCGTAGGGGGCTGCCCTATCATCCTTCGAAAAATCTTGAAAGCATAGCAATGCCAGGTGGCGCCTGGGAAATAGGCCAAGCTGCGCTTTTCAAGGGGCTTCGCCTGCGGCCGCCACCGACCAGAAACCTTAGGAATAGTTTCTAAGGAAGTGGGAAGAGAGGGAGGAGAGAAGTCTACTTGGACATACAAATCTACACAAACAAAACTAAATCATGGAAGAAAGAGAAAAGGAAAAAACGGAAAACGTGCAAAAAATGGAAGTAGAGTTCCCTAGCTCAGAGCCGGAAGAAATTCCAAAAGCTCTTGAAGAGCTCCTTCTGGGGGCCTCCGAATCCGACGGCGACACGCGCGGCGCGACTCCGGTGGAAGCAGGAGTGCAGAAATGCACTCCAGCAGAAACGGAGTCCGGGCCGTCGGTCGGCGGGGGAAAAGAGAAGGCCCTAGAAAGAAGGAAACAGAAAAAGAAGGAAAAGAGACGAGAAGCCAGGAAGGCGGAACGGCAGGTGCGGAGGAAGCAGCGAGAAATCGCAGTGGCCACAACAGCCCTGTCGAGTCAGGTAGGGGCGCTCGAACTAGGGAAGACAGGGGAGTCCGACAGGAAACCCACGTCCCTTGGTGAGAGCACCCAACCAGGCGATTCCACCACTGGTACTCCAAGGACCTCCGAGAGGGGACCTACCGCACGGGACGCCAGGAGGGCCGCAAGTAAGCGGACCTTCAGGCTGCCCACGGAGCCGGCCAGCTTGAGGGAGGAGGCGGGGAAAAGCACGACCACACGTGGAGTGCTACCCTCGCCGGGACCCTCAAAAAGATCGCGCTCGGACGGAAAGACCCCCCCCCCCGAGAGGGAGAAAAAGAGAATTGCCCTCGACAAGAGGGAGGAGGGACCTGCGAATAGGAGTAGGCGTGCCGGGGGGCAGCCCAACCCGGAAAGGGGGGCGGACCCTAGGCCCGCCTGCCCGAAAGCGGAACCTCCAAAACAGCCTCAACAGCTGAGAGCTCAAAGCAGGTCTCTCCAAGTAGTCATCAGGTCCAACCGACCAAATGGCAAAGTTGGAGAAGAAGAAGCAACAGAGCTGCGCCGACAGCTGGTGGCTGAGCTGAAAAAAGCCCTGACTACAAATCGGGAGCTTGAGCTCAGCTTCCAGAAATCAGGAATAGTCGAACCCGGCTGGTTCCTGATCACGGCAAAAGACGAGACATCGGAGGACTGGCTGCTGAGAGGCTGGACACCACAGGCAGTGGGAGGAAACACGTTCACCCAAGTAAGGGCAACGGAAGCTCCCTGGCCAGTGGTGATCGGCTTCTGGATTAGCAGTCCGAAACCGGTCGATGTCTCTGAAGTGGTAGAGATGCTGAGCCTCCAAAATAGGAGGCTGGACGTTAACAACTGGCAGCATCTCGACACCAGAGAAGGCCTGGGAGGATGGCAGCTCATCTTTCGGGTCAGCCAGGAGGACGCCAGGAGCATAGAAAGCGGCGGCTGGGAACTCAACTACGAGTTGACCACCCTGACAGTGCGTCGGGTGACACTCTGGGGTCCCGCAGCCGTTGGAAATGCACCAAGCACCTCCAAGCAGGCCTAAGACGAGCCACCGAGAACAAAAAGTAACCACCCATGGAGGAAATAAAGGTAAGTCAGATCAATCTGCAGCACAGCCGGGATGCCACAGCAGAAATGCTAAGCAGTCTGGTAAAAAAACCTGCAGATGTGATACTAATTCAGGAACCATATGTCTTTAGGAGCCAAATAAAAGGACTGTCAGGCCTGGGCTTCAAACTTCTGGTGGGAGTCAAGGCAGGAGAGACACCCAGAAGCTGCATACTGGTGTCCAAGAGGCCAAGCTCGGTACCCTTACCGCAGCTGGGGACCAGGGACGCCACAGCAATGCTTCTGGAATACAAAGTAAGTGACATCTCACATAAGATAATTCTAAGTAGCTTATATCTCCCATACGACGGTGAACGTCTGCCATCGCAAGAGATGGCAGATATAACCACGTTTGGGGAAAGCAGAGGGATCCCAGTAGTAATAGGGTGTGACGCCAACGCGCATCACACCCTATGGGGCAGCACCGACGTCAACACACGCGGAGAGGCCCTACTGGAATATCTAGCAACTACAGACCTTGAAATAAGTAATAGAGGCAGGGAACCAACCTTTGTCAATCGCAACCGCAAGGAGGTGATTGACATAACCCTAGCCTCCAAAAGCATAACCTGTGACGTACGAGAATGGCAAGTGACGGGCGATGTCCTGCTGTCCGACCACCGCATGATCCGATTCAAGATCAAAGCGGGGATGGCGGCAGACAAGCCCAAACGAAACCCAAGGACAACTAATTGGGAGATCTTTACAAAAGATCTCCAAATAAGGTTCAAGGGTCCCCCACCTCAAATCTCACAGGAAAACATAGACCAAGAGGTAGAGAAATTAAGCAAAAAGATAACCGAGGCGTACGAAAAGGCGTGTCCCTTGAGAAGGCCTCCAGAAAAGAAAATCAGGTGGTGGAGCAAAGAACTCCATCACCTCAGGAGGTCAGCGAGGAGGTCACTTCGACAGGCCGTGACCTCAGGAGAGGACACTCAATGGGACCGTTTTCGAGAAGCCAGAAGAGAATTTAAGAGAGAGATAAGGCACAGCAAGAGAGCGAGCTGGCGAGAATTCTGCGAGGAGATAAACTCCCTCCCGGAGGCTGCCAGGCTCGCAAAATTGCTTAGTGCCTCAAAACGCAACGAAATAGGCTCGATCAAGAAAGAGGACGGAACCTGGACAGAAACGGAGGAGGAGACAATTGAGCACCTCCTCAGAATCCACTTCCCGGGAACAGACCAAGTCGACCCAGAGAGGCGGGCGGAGCCAGCCTCGGACTGGCAGCTAGCCGAAAATCTGGTAAACGACGAGGTCATACGAAGGGTAAGCAAAGAGTTCCGTCCATACAAGACAGCAGGACCTGATGGCATTTTCCCAGCATTGCTGCAGGCGGGCCTGGAAACGATTCTCCCCAGCGTGAGAAACATATTCCGGGCTAGCCTAGCAACGGGATATGTGCCCCAGGCATGGAGGAAAGCAAATGTGGTCTTCATTCCCAAACAAGGAAAAGAGGACTACACTTTAGCTAAGTCATTCAGGCCTATCAGTCTGACATCCTTCATGCTGAAAATGCTAGAAAGGATAGTCGACAGATACCTGATAGAAAACACACTGCGTGAGTTCCCGTTTCACGGGGGTCAACATGCTTACCTGAAGCAAAGATCCACGGAAACTGCTCTACACGCAGTGACTAGAGAAATTGAAAAAGCGCTGCATCACGGGAACTGGGCCTTGGCCATTTTCTTTGATGTGGAAGGCGCTTTTGACAAGGCAAGAACAAGAACCATATGCACAGAGCTGCACTCCAGGGGTACCCCCCCGGTCCTGATTAACTGGATTGCTTCAGCGATCGAAAGCAGGCAGGTGTCGTCGGGTGCGGGAGAAGTTCGAGTGGGCATTGCGGTGAGTGGTGGATGCCCCCAAGGCAGCTGCCTATCACCTCACCTGTGGTGCCTGATCATGGACGGCCTCCTAAAGCGCCTGACAGATGACGGACTGTATGCACAGGCATACGCTGACGACGGGCTGGTTCTAGTAACCGGCCAATTCCTAAGCGTGGTCTGCGATCGCATGCAGAGTGCATGTAAGATAATTGAAAAATGGTGTGAAGAGGCGGGGCTGACCATCAACCCCGAAAAGACCGACATGGTCCTCTTCACAAGGAAAAGGGAAAAAAGAGGATTCAAACCACCCAGGCTGTTTGGCAAACTCCTAACTCTTAGTGGGGAGGCCAAATACCTTGGAATGGTACTAGACGAAAAGCTGACCTGGAAGCCACAGATTGACAGAATAGTCACAAAAACTGTGTCATCTCTATGGCAGCTAAGAGGGACAATAGGCAAGGTGTGGGGGCTAAAACCGAAGATAATGCACTGGTTATACACGGCCATCATCAGACCGAGAATCAGTTATGGTTCGGTGGTCTGGTGGAAAACAACCACAAGCAATACCGTTGCAAACAGGCTAGCTAAACTCCAACGGCTCGCCAGTTTGCTAATAACAAGTGCAATGAGAACCACCCCGTCAGCAGCCCTGAATGTCATTCTGGAGCTGCCACCGCTTCCCATTTGGATAAAAGGGGAGGCCATGGCGGCCCACCTAAGAATGCGTGATTCGGGACTATGGAAAGGCGGAGGTTATAAAGGACACACAGAGATAGCCAAGGTTGCCGAGGTGGAGATACCAATCTCAAACCTTATGTCTACCTCAAAAACAAGAAACAACAGAGAAAACAAGAAATTTACCCTGCAAATTCCTGAAAAGGAAAAGTGGGAAAAAAGGGAGGTAGCCTTCGAACCAGGAGGACTAGTCTGTTTCACAGACGGCTCCAGGAACAAAAATGGCCACGTAGGAGCGGGGCTCTACCTGGCTGGACGGAAACTGGGAAGATCCTACCCTCTTGGGTCCACCGCAACCGTCTTCCAGGCGGAGATTTATGCCATCCTGCAAGCAGCTAGACTGGAGCAGATAACAGAAGCCGGGGAACTGACGATATACATATGCACGGATAGTCAGGCCGCCGCAAAAGCGCTGGGCACACACGGAACCAGCTCCCCACTGGTCCAGGAGTGTGTCGAGGCGCTGAACAGACTGGCGGACAGAAAATCGGTGCATATCGTGTGGGTTCCCGCACACTCAGGTGTACCAGGTAATGAGCTAGCAGATCAATACGCGAAGCTCGGGACCAGGGAAACCTTTTGTGGGCCGGAGCCCGTCCTGGGTCTGACCAAAAATCTTCTCAAAGAATCTATAAAAGAATGGACTCGCAAGGGTTTAGAGAACCACTGGGAAACAGCACCAGGCTGCAGACAGGCCAGGCTGTTTCTGGCTGGTCCGATCGGAAACAGATGGACCAGCATGTCCAGAATGAACCGGAAGGAACTCAGACTACTAGTCGGGGTTCTCACCGGTCACAGCAGTCTGAACAGACACCTGCAAGTGATGGGGGTCACTCGGGACCCGGTCTGCCCTAAATGCGGAATGGATGACGAGGACTCCCACCATTATGTGGGCGTATGCGAGGTATACAGTAACCTCAGGCTCAACATCTTTGGGTCTGAGGAGCTACAAGAGGAAGAAATGAAACTCCTCTCATACAACAACCTTCTGGCCTTTATTAAAAGGTCGGGGAGGTTCGAGTAGGAGTTTCACCATGGTTCGGGTAAGGCGAAAAGGGCCCTCGGTGGCCTAGTCGCTTGGGGTGTACCACCCCTACCCACCATACTACTACTACTATGTAATATTGGAAATTATAACTGGTTCAATCTATACAATCATTGATTTTGAATTAACTGCAAAAAAAATATTGAAAAATGATACTTTTAATAATCAAATTCTTGTTAGTTAAAAAATGAAAATAACCCAAGTGAATAAATAAATAAATTAACTTGAACATATAATTTGGTTTATTATTATGTTAACTATTATCGGTAATTAAAAATTGAAAACAATACAAGTGAATAAATAAAAATTCTGGTGGGTAGTAAATAAACAAAATATTGTTATTGGAATATTTCATTCACTTGTTAGGAACTTCTGGAGTAAACCTGGTATGGAAACAAATTCTATACCTGTAATGTTCACCCTTATTGTTAGATTTCTTCAACTATACATAGATACGTGCGATACCCGTCAGGTGATATCACAGAAATATCACAACCGTAAAATCGTAACTGACCTAAGGTCCGTGAATTTAAACCCGCTGTTGTTTTAGAAAAGTTTGTTAACATTTTTGCTTGATAAAATAATTTTTTGACGTTAATAATACAGGTAGATAGACTTTAACGCCGCCAATGCGTTACAAGGTACTGATCTTGTGCAGCGGCTGTAACTCTATTTAGCTCTTTATTTAGACTAGATATTATTGTTCTATACAGGGTTGCTCATTAGTGCATCAAAATAGCTTTACTACTAGAATTTCAAATAATAATAAAAAAAAGCAAATTCCGTTAGACCATGTACGACTCGCCCTATTTTCTAAAAATATTTTTGTATATACAGGGTGTTTCGTAACACGAGGATGAACATGACATACATTTTTTTAAATGGGACACCTCATATATTATTGCATTTTCAGATTGTCTGGGAAAATCTGAACAATGGCATGTGTATAGTTGCAGTATAAATTGAGTAGGCTATGAGTTATAAACAAGTGAAAATCGCAATTTTTGAAGTTCAAGGCCCTGTACAACGAAAACGGCTCAAGATAGAGAAAAACGGCTTACATGTCCCTATTTTAACTTTTTATGAGGTATCTCATTATGCAGTTGAAATGTTTATACAGAGTGATGAAAAATCTGATAATTTTCACCACCCTGTATAAAGATTTCATCTACATCATAGGATAGTACATGAAAAGTTAAAATAGGAACATGTAAGCCGATTTCTGATATCTTGAGCTGTTTTCTTGGTAAATGACTTTAAAGTTGAAAAATTGTGATTTTCACTTGTTTATAACTCATAGCCTACTCAATTTATACTGGAAACTATAAATACCATTGTTATTACATTTTCCCAGACAATCTGAAAATGCAATAATATATGGGGTGTCTCATTTAAAAAAATGTATGTCAGATTCATCCTCGTGTTACGAAACACCCTGTATATACAAAATTATTTTTAGGAAATAGGGCGAGTCGTACACGGTCGAACGGAATATGCTTTTTATTATTATTATTTGAAATTCTAGTAGTAAAGCTACTTTGCCGCACTAATGAGCAACCCTGTATAGGAGTACCTGCCATTCTGTTTCGTTGCAATAATCAAGAAATATTTCCTTAAGTACCCAAGAGCTGTGGATTTTACTTCAAGCCTTCTAACTGTCTTGAGGATGTCATTCTATAAAAAATGTTGTTGTCGTTCACGTTCACGTTCATTATTTTTAACTGGCTCAAAACTGCGTCACTACTACTTATTATTAGATCAAAGGCAGATTAAACGCAAAATTATGAAAGCCTGTCAACTGCGAAATTGTTGCTTTTCAGAAAAGTTACCAGGCAATCAAAACAAAAGATTGATGACTGGGAAAACGGTAAGGGAAATGAGTAAAATAGCAAACAGGTGTTGTTCCGAAAGAATATAAACTTCATAATATGGTTTTTAAACGTACAAATTGAGGATGCATCAATGCCAACAAATTGTTATCATTATTTAGACAATGTATTTGATGGTAGCATTATGTCTTTCCCTGAATTATAATACCTAATATTTAATACTCATTTATTGGAATTATTGGATATAAAAAAAAACTATGAAGCTAAGAAATTGCAAATCATTACAGAGGTGGAAAATGAATGAATGACTGCCAGACCGCAGTAAAACATACAGAGTGGATCTTCAACAAGTGATACTTACCCATATTAAGTTTAGGGAACTTGCTTAAAAGAAAATTAATCTAATCTTAATAATTTATCAGGCAGAAGTAGTATCATGACATATTTTATTTTTTGCGACAATTTTGCAATAAGGATCACAATGAAAGTACAGACGTAAGATGGCAGAACTCTTGTGGTCAGAACAAGCAGCTATGTTCTCTGTCTGCATTTTGGATTACTATCGCCAAAAATAATCTTGTTCTATTTTGGCATGCGGCAAATATAGGTACTATATGCAACAGCGGAATCATTTTTTGCTTGTTGTTATTTGGGAAACTACGATATAATAGGTCTATTATAACTAGTTGAAATTTAGTTAAAAAAAATCAAACTATAATATGTATTTCGGTAATTATTATTGTCGCAGTCAGTAATTGGATCTTTTTGATCTCAAGTTTATTGGTTATCTAAATTACCCTTTTTTCAAAAACCATCGCGTATAGAATCTTTGTTACCTTAAAAAATATTGCGTATTAGATAATGAGAGCTGTCATCTATTATATTTTAGCTTGTTCTTACACCGTTAACCTTCACACCGTGTATAATGATAGTGGCCATGAGCTGGTGCATAGAAAGTTTCCAAAGTTTATTTTGATTGGGAATATCCACCATCCACCGCAGACTTACGGACGCATCAATACGGTATATTTTTTTGACCAATTTGTTGTTGCCGGTAGGATCAAAGAAGAACTCTTTAGTTAGAGGTACATCCTGGTGCGGTATAATATACTATACACACTTACAAATAGTTTAACATTAACACTTGGAAGAATTGACCGGTATAAGAGTTTATTAGATATGTGAATTTTACGGTTCCTAGAATAACCACTGCAAAATTACACTTGTTAAACGCTCAGGTAGGTAATTGTAAAAGGCAATTATTAAAGACACGTATGTAAAATATAATTTGCTCGAACTTTGATATAGTTGATTTAATATACAGAGTGTCTCAACTCATTCAAGGCGGTCTCCGTTGAGCAAACCATGGATTTTTCAATATCTTTTACAAATTAAAATACAGGGTCACAATGACCATAATTTGAAATTATTTTGGACTTTACAGAGTGTACCATATGAGAGTGATTTATATATCAAAGATTTGTTTTTTTAATGTAATGCTCTGATTTATTGCATTGTTAGATTGTCTGAGAAGAAAAAAAGACTGGTTTTTACAAGTTGAGTTTAGATTGACCAGTTTAGGAGCTATAAACAAGTGAATATTGCAATCTTCAAATTTCAATTAAGGTCCTGTGCCTGTAACTAAAACGGCCCAAGATAGAGAAAAACGGCTTACACGTCCCTATTTTAACTTTCCATTTCCTATCCTATGATGTGGACGCAATTTGCTAAATAAAAAAATAGTACAAATGTTTCTGTACCAGTTTGCCGCACCAGAAAATAAAAAGTTAGAATGGGACATGTAAATAGTTTTCCCATTTCTTGAGCCGTTCTCGCTGTACACTGCCATGAACTCTGAAAGCTGGGATTTTCACACTTGCTCAATAACTCTCAAATGGGACACTCTGCATAGTCTGTATGGACCAAAATACTTCTAGATTACGGGCATAGGTATTTGAATTTGTGAAACATTTTTGGAAAAATACATCGTTTGGGCAACAGAGACCGATTCGAATGGAATAAGCTTGGACATTCTGTATACAATGACATACCTAGTTGGTAACATTTCAATTTCAATTTCAATTATTTAATTGATTATTCAACAAAGTAGGTAGTACTCCACTTACAGAACAAAATAATTACATTAATACGTATTTAATCCTTATTAATCCTTATTAATCCTTGATCCGGCGACCTAAATCCTACATCGGTATTAGATGCTCCATTGAAAAATGATTTAGGTATAACTGCTTACTGCTTTCTCGTATTGCACTTAGGAACAGCAAAGTTAATACAGGATAGCGGACAGTCAATCCTACCTTGTAGTAGGTTTAATTAAGAATTTGAGTCCCAGATAGCAGCGAGTGTCCTATTGACGTCCCTTGAGCATCCATTATAGATAGATAGATAATTTATTAACGACGTTTTGTGAGGAACAATTATAGCACGTCAAGACATATTAAAATAAACACATAATATTAAAAACTTAAATACAAGAATCAAAATACACAAACAAACGCCTATCAAAAACCATCACAAAGAGTCACGGCGGGCCTCACAAGCGTGTAAAAAGTCCTGCACCGTATAAAAACATTGACAGAGCAGATATGACCTCACTGCAGCCTTAAACCTAACAGAACTCAGGTCGGTGCGGCTCCTTGGCAGAGCATTGTAAAGATATAAGTCCAAAGTATTTCTGGACGACTTTGTCAAACGATAGCGAGGAACACGCAGAAGGTCACGATTTCTAGTACTATAATCATGAAAATCACTATGAGTGCTCATCACATTTTTATTCTCGTGTATCTCAAGTAACTGATAGTATACAGTGTGTGTCACGGGCATGGTACACCCCCTTTTTTTTCTTTATTTTTTGATATAATTTTTTGAAATTTAGTACGTCGCATATTCTCGATAGAGCGCACTTTTGAGCAGAAAATTGTTTTTAATGTTTCAATGTTTAATTAATTTTTAATGCTGGAAATGTTACCAAATTTTTATTTTTAAATGGGACACCCTATATATTATTATATTTTTGGATTCTATACGTTTATACGCATCCAACAATACCACACAAGTAGGTACCATTTTAAATGTCAAATTAATTTTTATTTAATTTTTTATTTCTCAATTATAGTGTGCTATGACTTCAGTTGTTGTGTTCGTCACAGATGCAAAATGGGTACACCAAAATGTTCCTTATTGGAAGTACTAGTAGATGGTATCTCGGTACCAGTATGGTACCATTTGAAAAAAATGAATTCAGCTCAAAAAATCATTTCGGTGCGCATTATTTATCCATAAATCACTTAATTTAGTACTTTGAACAAAAATTCGATTTTTCTAGCATTGGATGATCCAATTGGAGTAAAACGAAATAGTCATGGCACACTATAATTGAGAAATAAAAAATTAAATAAACACAAATTTGACTTTTAAAATGGTACTTGTATGGTATTGTTGGATGCGTACAAATGTATAGAATCCAAAAATATAATAATATATAGGGTGTCCCATTTAAAAATAAAAAGTTGGTAACATTTCCGGAAAAACCGGATATTGGAAAAAATTCAATTTTCTGCTATAAAGTGCGCTCTATCGAGAACATGCGACGTACCAAATTTCAAAAAATTATCTCCAAAAATAAAGAAATAAAAGGGGGTGTACCACGCCTGTGACACACACTGTATGTAAAGAGAAGGAAGAGACATGATTCTCAGATCTATGAAAAGAGGTCTACAATGAGCAGAATATGCAGAGCCCGTCAACACCCTGACAACCCTTTTCTGAATCTTGAACATACGAGAGGCGGAGCTTGAATTCCCCCACAGAACAACACCGTAGCAAATAAGAGAGTGGAACAGCGAGAAATATACCGTAAGAAGTGCAGAAGGATTAAGATGTATTTTAAGTCTCCTGATAACGAAGGTCACATAAGATAACTTCCTCTCCAGTGAGGTCACATGAGGAGACCAGTTCAGACTCACCCAGAGTTATGCCTAGAGTAGTCGCGGATTTCCCACCATGCAGGGACGTCCGACCAGAAAACACAAGTTTCTGAGTCTTATCTCTATTGAGCTTCAGCAGATTACTAGAGAACCATTCCTCAGCCCGGCGCTCAACGTCATCCAATGCTCTCACAAGAAATGACACATCAACCTCACCGCAAACCAATGATGTATCATCAGCATACAATACGCATTTATTCGGTCTCAAGTGATGACATAAATAATTTATATATTATGATGAACAGCAAGGGACCAAGGACGGATCCCTGGGGTACTTCACTTTTAACTGTTTTCATGCTTGATCTAGATGCATCATTTAAAGAAACACACTGCATTCTATGAGACAAATAGGAACCAATAAGCTGTAGTGGAATTCCCCTGACTCCATAACGATACAGTTTTTCAAGCAGCAAGTCATGGGACACACAGTCGAAGGCACACTATATGATTCACCACCCCAGAAACTGCCTCAATTATAATATAAGTAAGACTTATATAATAATATAAAGTCAGTTGGTCCATGGACAATAAATTGACGTCCTGTGGACTTCTCCGCACGGACTTCGTACGGTCACAAAAAGACGTCCACTGGATGTCCATTTCTTGTCCATCGAGCTATTTTTTACTATAGAACATGACGTGCATCGAAGCCAGGAAGCAATTTTATAAAATGCGTGTTCAGTTCAAGCTACGTTCCGTGCGCTACGTGATTTTTACGGTGCACACGATCATTCTGTTGAGACGACTATTTGTCGTTTGGTGGACGAGTTTGAATTAACCGGTTCAGTCAACAAATCGTGTGTTCAAACAAGAATCGTACGTCGTCGAAATGTAAGGTCTGCAGAAAACATTGCTACAATAAACGAAAGTGTGCAGGATAATCCGAGGCAGTCAATTCCTCATCGCGCCCAAGGACGTGGTCTTTCGCAGACCTCAACTTGGCGTATTTTGCATCGGAACTTGGACCTGAACCCTTCTTGACCCGGGAACTAAATTATTCAATTTACCAAGGAACTAAAGGCCAAGGACCACAGGCATGGTCGATAATTCGCTGAATTGGCTCTAGAGCAGTTGGAAATGGACCCCAATTTTTGACGGAAAATAGTTTTCAACTACGAGGCTCATTTTTCCAGGAACGGCTTTGTTAATAAACAAAACTGTTGCATTTGGGGAGATAGCAATCTACGTGAGATCCATCAGTTGCAAATGCATTCAGAAAAAGTCACTGCTTCGTGTAGATTTTGGTTCGGCAGGGTCATTGGCCTGTACTTCTTCCAAAATGAAGGTGGCGCCGCCGTAGCTATCAACGTCGCGAGAGGTGCAGGTCAATGATAAGAAATATATTGTGGCTTCAGTTGGAAGATACGGATCTCATCGATATGTGGTTCCAGCAAGACGGCACTGCGTGCCACACAACGCAGGCAAACTTCTGCACGAAAAATTCAACGGCATCATATCTCGCGTTTTGGCGACATCAATTGGCCCTGACGCCATTAGACTTTTTCTTGTGGGGCTGCGTTAAATCACGGATCTATGCGAACAACCCACAGGTGATTTGATGCCTTAAAAGTCAATATAACGAATGCCATCAATGTTATCAACCTCGATTTATGCGGACGAGTGATCGAAAATTGGAGCTTTCCGATACGCGCTCTTCAGCGGAGTCGTGGAGGCCGTTTGGCCGACATTATATTCCGTATATAATGTAATCGGATACCCTTCCAAATAAAATAATAATAATAATAATGATATCTAGTATACAACTTGTTGTATTTAAGTTAAAAGTTTGAGCGCTCTTAATGGAAAACCCTGCAGTAGTAGAAATTCCCTACTAATTTAAAAACCACTTAAAAAGAACTCGCTTTATTGAGCTTTATTAAGTGCTCAAAATGTCCACCCATTGGCTGTATAGATGGTCTAGCTCTTCTTAGAATTGAAGTGGTAGCTCTTCGAAGAGTCTCAGGATCAGCACAAATGGTTTCTGCGGCATCCGTGATTTTAGCCACTATAGTTGTTCTCTGTTTTCAATATTTCCTGCATAAACTAAACTGTTCAGTCTTCCCCATAAAATGTAATCTAGGGATTAAAGTCAGGCGACCTTGCTGGCCAAGAAACTGCAGAACCTCTTCCAATCAACCGGTTTGTATAATTTTGATAAAAAAATTCTGTTACTTATCGACCAAAGTGTAAAGGTGCGTAATCGTGCTGAATCCACATTCGTTGTCTTATGTTAATAGGAACTTCATCCAGTAATATTGGAAGATCATTTTCAATGAAACCTAAATAACGAATGACTGTGAGACGATATTTCATTATAAACGGGCCAATGAGGCGGTCATCAATAATGCCACAACGCAAACATTCACCGAAAATCTATCTTGAAAATGGGTTTCCCGAGTTAGTCGTGGATTTTCAAGTGCCCAACAATGTGAATTCTTGGTATTATTGATGCCGTTTCGGGTGAATAAGGCTTTTTTTCATTCAGGTTTTTTTCAGGGAAATTTTTACAGCTACAATTTTTTATACCAGTTTAATCTAGCTTTCCGAAAAAAACAATAGAAAAATAAAAAATAACAGTTCAGATTTCTGTACCAAAAAAAAGTCCTGTGACCCCGGGATTGTACGCCACTGGGTGCTGCGGTTGGTGAAACTCGGAGACGTGGCGGACCCCTGGAATGAAAACCTAGCAGGGACAGGAGCGGAAGCGGAGGTATAAGTATCTATCTATCACACGACAGGTGAACTAATTTCAGCCAGTGTGAAGGGGCGAATACTATGTGACAACATCAACACCCCTAAGATCGTTTCCATCCAAACACCGCACAGCCAGCCATCAAAGGACGACCAGATTTATACAGGACGTTCGGTTTGTGACGAGACAAAAACGGGAGCGAAAGGCCCAGCTCCCGAGTGGAGATCAAAGGATTCTCGAGAGGTTAGCGAGTCTTCAAACGTGGCGGCAGCTGCTGGCGGTTTGGTGATAATCGGAACTGGGACGGAGAAAGACGCCCGTTCAGGCGATTCGAGGACCACGGTGACAATCGAAGACATTTCGAGCACCCCGTGACGATCAGGGAAGTTTCATCAGAAACCTGCGACCGGCCAATGATGAGCAGGACCGCAGGTCATCGGAGCATCGTCAGACGCGCAAGCTGATGTTGGCGCCTCGTACTAAACCGATTGAGGATAGCCAGAAGAAGGAGTGCGTCAGAAGGATCGTGATCGATGCAGATACAATATGGACAATAGAGGCATGCAGGAAAGAACAAGAGATAGATGAAGACTTCGGAGACATTTTATAACGGAATGAAGAAAATGGGCCGAGACCAACTTGGGCACAGGTTTCTCTACGTAGCCCAGAATTTAAAGCTTTATGGTCACAATGGGAGTCCCTGCAAATCGGAAATGGTCTGCCGAAGAGAGCCTGGGAAAGTGCCGACGGGGAGAAGATCGTCATGCAGTTGGTGGTTTCAAGGAGTAAAATTCCGAATATTCTCGAAGAAATCCATGGATGTATATCAGAAACTCACTTTGTAGTGAACAATACACTAGCGAAAGTTCGAGAGAGGTTCTACTGGGTGAACTGCAAGGACGATGTGGAAGCCTGGTGCCGTAAGTGCGAGAAATGTGCTGCAAGCAAGGACCCAAGCAGAAGATTGACAGGTGCTATGAATAAGCAGTACAACCTCGGAGCCCCATTTGAGAGGATAGCTACAGATGTAGCAGGTTCTTTCCCAATTAGCGTCAGCGGCAACCGCTTGTTGCCATGGACTATTTTTGCAAGTGGCCTGAAGCATACGCCGTACCGAACCCAGAAACTGCTACAGTTGCTAAAGTCTTGGTGGATAATTTAATTAGCAGATTTGGCGTACTTTTAGGGTTACATTCCGATCAAGGACGAAATTTATCCCAAGTTATCCCGGATCTTCTTGAATGGTACGCAAATTCCAAGTAAGTCACCTTCCTTGATCCTTGCGCTGTCAGAAAACACATTCACAACACGTACAGGAATCTCTCGGCTAGTGTCGACTGGTATTAGGTTCTTATTACTCTCTGGGGATGGCTCGACTAATACAACACAGATTGCAAGATCTGCTTCCAGTCTGGCCGGGACTATTTGCTCGCTGAACCCACGGATGGTGATCGTGGAACTCGCAATAAGTCTTGTCATTACCTTTTGTGATTTCCTGGAGCTCAGTACCAAGTCTTCTTCACCTAATCTCAGTTACTTGTTTCGAATCAATCCGCAGTCCTTGCTGTTGGAAGATGTATAATGACAGAATAAACTCGTCTTCAATCTCTGTTATCACAACCGTCTGACGCAGTTCCAGGGCTCCAAGCTGGATTCGGCCATCTACTTCGCAGATTTTATCTGCGATTTCACCTGTCGCTGTCTTCAATTGGACCCGCCTCGATGTATGGAGAATTACAGCAGGACTGACGACGTCCTTCCTCACCAACGAAAATGATGATCTGGTGTCGATTACCATGGCAACAGATTTTCCATTTATCTGCCCTGCAACGTCTAGGTTGTTTACGTGGCGTCGGAGTGTTCGGATGGAAACAATCTTGGGGGCTTTGTTGTTGTCAGCCAGCATTCGCCCTTCCACACTGGCTGAAGTTAGTTTTCCTGCCGTCGACGAGGAGTTTCTCGTTCTCGAGAGATACTTCTATCTCTGCTTCCGCTCCTGTCCCTGCCTGGTCTTCGTTACAGAGATCCACTACATCTCGGAGTCTCACTAACCTTACAGTCAAGTATAAAATGTGAACTGGATCCGCAACCGTAGCAGTGCATCTTGGTTTCGTCACTCCTTGGTGTCCAACACATTTTCCTCTCATTTAACTGCTCCGAAAGCTTATCCATCAACATCTTACTAAACCTTTCCAATATGGTAGTATGTTCTCGTCTTCTTCTTCATTGATTGTCACTGTTCGCACTTTGGAAAAGGTTCTATTTCAAGCGCTCTAACTAATGCTTCGCTGGACTCCGCCAAATGTGACATGCGCAGGATTTTCTGTATCTCGGTGTCTCGTATCCCATTGACAAAGGTTTGCGAGGCTAGTTGTTATTTAAAATTCTACGGCGAGTCTGGGTAGGCATGATGGACAATCCTGTTGACATCAGCTTCTAACTTCTGCAGCAACTCGTTCGGCTTCTGCACTCTGCTCATTAACTGATTTTGGAAAACCTGATCCATATGACGATTGCCGAATAGAAGTTCTAGTGCTGCACGTAATTGGTTGTAATTCGGAGTGCAGTTCTACCGGCAGTGTTTGCAGCATGTCAGGCAGCCTGAAATTGCATTTTGTAGACACTCCAGGGAGGTGTTTTTTGAAAACTTGAAAAAGCAGCACCATTTCCTCTGCATTCTCCATAAATGCAATGCATGTCACAGTATTTTTGAGAATGTATATAGGACATAATACTTGATTTCAACTGCGTAACACAAACTTCACTAGCAACAATGTCACTCTAACATTGTTAAATGACGTCATTACGATTACCATCCATAACGACATTATATTATTAATATGTGTAAAAGAACTCAGATTGTTACTTTTATGATGAATGTTACTTTCAGTTTTTTTTCCACTTCGTAATTTAACCATTAACTAATTTTCTTGCTGGAATCCGCATCCTGCTTCTGTCACCAATTGTTACGCCTCTCACACTTATAAAATCACTAGTAAAGTCTGCAGATGTCTTTATTCTCTAACTCAAATACAGCTTATAAACTTCTAATCTCAATCTAAATAATCTACTGTCCTCCCGTCTCCACTCACAGATATTACACCACTTGTCTATACTTCCCTGAGTCACAATCCACTATACAGGGTGTTAGTTAAGTACGGGGCCAAACTCCAAGGGGTGCTTCCTTGAGTGATTTTAAGAAGAAAAGTTCAAATAAACATGGGTCCGAAAATGCATATTTTTCAAGACACAGGGTGTCAAACTTAAAAAAAAAAATTCGAATGTTCGTGAATATCTCTAAACTCTTTCAATCAATTTTGTTGAAATTTGGCAGTTCTGTTTGTAATAACAAGAGGGTAAATTTAGCCCCAATTAGATTAAAATTATTAATTCCAGTGGCGTCCCGGAAGACAGTCTAACTAATATTTTTGATTAAAAAATTGGGCGCCACTGACTTTTTTTTTAATTTTGTATTTTTTCGAATTAAGCAACTAGAAATACAACTATTTTATCTCTTGAGTTTTTTCATATCTTGCTTTGTTTTCGAGAAAAAAAAAAATAAAAGTTTGACACCCTGTATCTTGAAAAATATGCATTTTCGGACCCATGTTTATTTGAACTTTTCTTCTTAAAATCACTCAAGGAAGCACCCCTTGGAGTTTGGCCCCGTACTTAACTAACACCCTGTATACCACCACTGGCAATGTGTCATTCCTGGCATGTGACGGTAATTGTCGCGAAAGTGTCATTTCCATGAATTTCCATCATCAAAATGGAGGAAGTAAACAAACAACGTATCTGGAATTGTTATTCGCGCGAAGGTGGGTTATTTCTAGTTATAGTAAATTAAGCTATCTAAACATTCGGTCACTAAAATCAGCAGAGATAACAACAAAATAATGATTACACAATAAACATAATTAAAGAAAACACCACGACGGTCGTACCGGCAAACTGTTTCCAGCGATCAACACAGAAAAAGGATGCTGAGAGAGAATTCAGTCGCGCATGCACGAATATATGTAGCTTTAATGAAAAGGTATCGTATTTCAACTAAACTCCTGTTTGTTAAGACAAATAAATTTAGTAAAAATTTTCGTTTGTACTACGAATAACATACTTGTGTAACTTTATAACAACATACGTAGCTTCAAGACAAGCAGCAAATATTCTTAAAACACGCAAAATATGTTGCATGAAAAATTCCAGTTCTCCAGTAGTGCATGTTTTGCTACAAAGAACCTGTCTCATTAATTCTACTAATCTGTTTGTGGAACGAACTAAAATTTCTTAAAAGTTGTTTTTTTTTTTGCTGAAAATACACTTGTTTACCTATAACAACACCCCTAGTTTTATTAAGAGCAGATAAAAAATATGTTATGTAGAACAAAGTATCAATGCAAAAAATGCAGCATAGACATTTTCCGTTAATATGAGCAGGTACCTAATAATAATAAAAAAAAATAATGACTGTAGATTTTATTTTGGATAATAATGCTTACTTACATATTTTCAATAAAATTTATTAACCGAAACTAAGAAACCAACAAATTTACCACAAAAACCTCATAAAAAAAAGACAGCTAAGTAGTTTTTGTGGTTTTCTTGCAGACTTGAGATGTGGTTACTCGTGTATGTCTCATCTGCAAGAAAAGCGCCAATCGGATAGGATAAATGTTATCCTTAAAACAGAGTTTGTGACGACATCAATCTGTAACTACTATTATTAAGAAAAGATGAATGTATGACTAATATTTATTAATTATTATTTAAACTAAATGTAGGTTTATAAACTTATTTTTTCTACTCCTAACCTTTAATATGCATATTGAATATGAATCACCAGTGCTTTAATGGGTCTCATTAAGATACAAATTTTCATTAAAGCACCCAAGAAACATTTTGAGTTTTATAATTGTAACCAAATGGTTTCGGGTACAAGACTATATGCCTTTAAGTTTTATTACCTAGTACCTGCGACTTACCTATGACTCTTATAAACCCCTTAAAGAGCTTAAATGGAGAATCTTATAACGGTCACCGTTACTTGTTTTTGGTAATATTATATAACCTTAAGTTTTATAACATAGGTTACAGAAACACAACTGTTACCAGTATAAAACTTGCTATAAACTTTGAAAGGTATTAGGGAATTCAAAATTACTTTACTGTTACCCTTATAAACATTATTTATAAAGGCTACCGAAATGTTTCGGTTGCAACTATATGCTATATGTGTGTCCTTTTCTTGCTTTCATGAACAGATGACAAATGAATATATTTTTATTCTTTCCAAGCCAAGTGTAGGTGTATAGTGTTCCTGTTGTGTATCTAGCATCGAAGATGATGTATTGTGATTTTAATAAGGAGGAATAAGAAGGTAACGTCCATATTATAATTGGTAAGTGCTCATGTAGGAATAATTATGTTTTCTTGGTTAATAAGACCAAAATGTTTGTTGCAACCTCAGATTTTATGTGAAAGTAGGAGTTTTACTTTGAAAAACACGAAGGGCCACAAAAATATTCAGTAATTAGTTTTTTCATTATTCATTTTTTTCATCAAAATAAATAATTTTAATTTTTGAACAAAAACTTTCAAATGTAAATACCTACACTAATAAATATAGGTACGGTTATTGCTAAAGTTACATTTGAATTTTGTTCAATTCATTTAATTGTGCTTTCAAACATACAAAATCGTTTCAACAAATTGATACCAATGGCGGCATTTGTGACTTCTTAGAAATAGACATGTAATTACCATAATATTTATAACCTGACCACTATAAACATACAAGTGATATTATATAACTTCGAACACTTTTTTATCAATTTTAGTAAGCTTATTAATATTCGAGTTATGCTATAAATATAAAAGTAATTTTGGAAACCCTTATGTATTCAATGGTAATATTATAAAACATACATCAATTGTGGTGTTGTTATAAACCTTGAAGTCTCCTTATAAACACTGAAGTAATGTACAAACCTTTTATAGCACCTACTAAACAAGAAGAATCAACCTACCCTATAAAAATCATCTGTTTTTACTTTTCAGTTCTCAGTGGTTATACGCGTGTGCTAAGAGTGCAGCAGATATAAGAAATTAATTCAAACAATTGAACCAGGGCACAAAATACCCATGTTATCTATAATGCCTGAGGCCTGGGAGTGTGACAATATACTGTCATGGCCAACTACGAAAAAACTTGCAGTTTTAGAAAAACTGTTGAAAGATATGGGTCTTCAAAACCATCAAATGTCGGATGGACAAGACAAAACTGTCTCAAGAAAAGAGAAAATTTTTATACATATGAAGCAGCAGAAATAGAATTGCAGGCCATGCTAAAAAATAATGATACCGACTTCGACACTGACCTAGAATGTGGATGAAACAAAAGAGAAGAAAACAAAGTGCGAGGGTGGAAGCATCATTATTTAATTTATTCGTTCTAAGAACTGCGACATTTTCGTTAATAGGCTCTATAATTTTCTTTAGATTTTTAGAAACTTTTCGATGAAAAGAACTAGAATATTTATGTTTTTGCCAATTGTTTATTATTGTTAACATTTTTCTTGTATATTAACTTCAATTTACAAAACACATACTAGTTTTGTTGGTTAGAATAATGTCTTATAAAATAAACAATAAAACCTAAGTTATATTAAAGTAATTTCTAAGAATATTTTATTTATAACAGATTATCTCGTTACTTAAAGTGATTTATAAAAAAATCATTGGTTCTATAAGAAGTTTATAATTTGCTCTAACTCATCAAGTTATATAAAAGTACCAAATGACACTGAATATGAGATTAAGTTTTCTAGTGGTAATCACTAAGGACCTTATATAACTCAATGACTTTAAGGTATATAGCTTGGTAACGGAAACATTTATAAAACTTTGCTATATAACTACTGGTAATGAAAACCTTAGGATTTATAAGCAAGTACGAGGAAACTTTACGTTACCTTCTTATAAATATCTGGGTAACCGTTACTGGGTGTCATCTTATAAAGATGTTATAAAACTATTCTGCTAAAAATTATTTTAATAAAACCAATGTTACCTTTATATACCCTTTATAAAAATTATAGGCTTCCGGGGTTACTTAAAATGTTTCTTGGGCACTGGTCAAGCTATCCAATGGCAGAGGAGCATTTGCAATCGAATCGGTTCCTTTTCGCTCACGATCGGGTCGGCAAGCCAACCGAAGTCACAGAGTTGTCATACTCACGACAAAAATTGCCTTGTGATATAAGTTCTGTATTTCTGAAAAAAAATTCTGAACGTTTATTTAATTTAGAACATAAGTAACATTCAAAGAAAATTTATCAAGATTTTATGTTACCTTAATTAATTTGATAGGTAGGTATTCGTGTAAAAGATAGGAAGATAAAGTATTATATTATTGGTAGCACTCCGTGACAGTATTCAAAGTGGCAACGCTGCGACCGTCGCGTTGCGCAGGTAAACAATATCGTAATTATTGGTTGTCAATGTTATTAAAATTATTATTAATCTCAAAATCAAAGCGTAAAATTCGGAATTCGAACTTCGCATAATAAAAATTACGCAGTAGTGAGTAGTGCCCTTTAAACTTGATACTAAAACATGTCTCAGCAGAATAATCTTAGCGATGAAGAAAAAATTTGGTAATATGCGTAAACAAATAGCAACCTATTTTAACCTCAATGATCCGCAATAATTGTACACGGGTCATTGTTAAAATATATAATTTTTTAATCTTTTCTATGAAATAAAAAGGATCGTAGAAAAAATAGTGTATGGAACTCGCAGATAATGGCTATTAATACGCTCTTATGATGGTTACGACACTCGCCTACGGCTCGTATCTTAACCATCATACTCACGTATTAATAGCCTTCATTATAAGCTCGTTGCATAATATACTAATTCTGTATAGAGCAAAATAATTAAAATTTAATAATAATAAACCGAAATAAAAAATCAATTTTCTGCTTGGATGATGTAGAACTTGGATGCATGTTTATAAATTTCAATAGTATATCAGAATCACAGATAAAATTAAATAGAAAACAGTAATTATTATTACACAAGTTCCGAATTGCGTAAGCATTGTCTATCACAAATACGACTATTGAACCAATACGTTAGGCGTGTACAATGGGTTACACTTATGGTGTCTGCTCTTTAATCACTAAAATAATGTAGATAAATGAATAGTCAGTGCAATACACAGGAGGTCTATTATTGGCAAACCAGTTATTCAAATCAATTTTTCCATTTTTCATTCCGATGCAAAAAGTAAAGACGTTCAGTTTTTAAATTCCGCTTGACCGAGTACCAAATCTGTTTTATAAGTGACCCAGACGTGATTTTAATCGATTAATCTAATTTACTTAATCGAAGTACCTACTTTGATTGAACTTAACATTTCATTAACGACAATAATTGGTCATACTGTATGATTATGTTGATGTTTTGGGTTCAAACTAATAAAGATAAACTTGTCGTTTGGGCTTATCTTGTTACTGTATAACAGTTAATTACGTTTTGTTATTCGAAGCGTCTGAATGTTCCAGGATTTAGTTAACCAGTAGCCGTACTTATGAAGTGATTTTTCTGTGTTCAAGATAATTAATTTATCGATCGGTGAGTAAATTTTTTAAACTATACCTATCACCTTGATTTTTAAATCGAAATTTTCCTAACAAGTTTCATACGAATGTCTGCATCTTTATATTTAGATTAATAATATAATCATTTTGACTGGTTTTATGCACCGATCTATTTCCAAAAGAAATTGTCTAGTTTAATAACATTCAATAAAATATGGTCTATAAATGATGATACGTCAATTTTACTCAGGTAAAAAATAGACTATGAACAAAGAGTTAAGGGTAGAGCGGGTTTTTAAATTTAAGTACGATAGATCACATTTTATGTACTCATTAATTTATAATGAGAGGTAATATAATATCATGAAGGGACTCAAAGTATATTTATTTACGGTAACGGTAGTTTAATAAATCCACTTTATCTACGAGTGCACTTTTTTACACGTTTCTTAATTCATAAAATGTATGATTATCATGAAGAGTGCATAAAGTAAAAACGGGTGAAATAAAGTATCATAGCGCTTCATTAATTATTCACTCTTGGCATAATCTGACGCGTCACTGCATGCCGGCCAGTCAACGATTAAGTACAAGCGGCCCGAGCGCGAGTGGCTGATGTAAAACATTGCCCGACACCTTCCGCTCCCTAAAACTTAGTACACCTTAGTGCACCTACTAGAGAAACATCATAGTTTATTCGCAGATCGACAGATCTATGTACAATAATTATTATTTTGTGTTTTGTGATTCAATGAATGAAATATCTTCCGCACTAGAAGAAATTATTATTCATTCAAATATGGCTGCACAAAATCTGTCAGGTACCTACCTGAAAAATCTAAAGAAGTGATGACAACTGACGTGATGAAAAACGCGTTAATAGCTTCAAAGAAACACTTAAATGAGATATGAATGCTTTTTTTATAATAATAACTTTTCGTTCTAATTTAAGTCACTCGTAGATAAAATTTTGTATGCAACATATGCATAAAGTGCCTTTTTTTCACTTCTGGGATTGACGCACTCGCCTGAAACTTTCCAGTCGTGAAAAAAGTACCACTTTATGCACTTGTATAAATAACTATTTTTATATGTTTCTTAGTTCATAAAATGTATGATTATCATGAAGAGTGTATAAAGTAAAAACGAGTGAAATAAAGCGTCGTGCCGGTTCATTATTTACCGCATTTCACGCTAGTCATAACATAACCAGAAATGTATCGATTGTTGAATAGTCCAATCACGAAATCACATTCAAAAACGGTAAATATTTACATCCACGTATCCTAAGTTCCATCAATTTTTTCGGGACCGAGGAGCGATATAGGGGTGCTGGGTGGGTAAGAAGCTGAAAACAGCCATTGCAAACTAATATTCAGGTCGCAACTAAGACCTCTTTGACACTACGGTCGATTTGATTTTTTTTCACTTTCAGGGCAAGAAAAATCTTCGAAATCAACAGTAGCACGATTATTATTTTAATATTTGCATTCCAAAAAGCATGACATCAGTCCCTATAGTCTGGATACGATATAAGTAATAAGCTATATCCGATGCCAATCCTGCTCTGTATGCTTCGAGGCAGTTGTCCTTTGTTGTCAAGTAGTTACTTCCGAGACCCGGCGTTTTTAATCGGCGATTCTTGCCAGGACCGCACTCTCAAAACCGATTCTTAGAGCCGTTTTTTAGCCATACATTTGCAAAGCAAATGAATACCTTGCTGGTGTTACTATAGGTATACGTCCTCCACCCCTATATAAGTGCCATAGTGAAACTGTAGGATACGCAGATGTAAATAATGACCTCAAAAACAATTGAACATGACGGCCCAAGACACGAAATGAGAAACATTCGCAGTATTGTTATAGAAATAATTTGTTTCAAAAAAACCAGTGAAACTGTACCGTGAAATCTGTACCGGTAATGTACAGATCTCCCGTCCACAGTCCACACAAACAGTTTCAAACATTTTGAGCATCGAAAACAATGTTCAAGAATCGGTACTAAAAAGTGAAATGTTGGATTGGGATCAAAATTTAATATTATTAAACACAACAAAAGTACATTCAATATCACGCAGTTACTAACTAATCTGTAAGTAAAGTTTGTAGATTTCTTCCATGAGCCTTTAACTTATATGACTACATTAGAAGTTTTTTTTAAATTTTAATATCAACTTTTGGTTATAATTTCAGTCATTCGTAAATAAAATTTTGTATGCAACATAGGCATAAAGTGCTTTTTTCACTTCTAGGATTGACGCATTCGCCTGCGGCTCGAGTGGTCAATTTCTCAGTCGTGAAAAAGTATCACTTTATCCACTTGTTGCATGAATAACTATTTATTGATTCAAATTAAGAAAATATGGAAAAAGAAGAGTTTTCAAGTAAGTACAAAATAAGTCAATATGCATTTCGGAATCCTTCAAGCCAACTCCTCCACAAGCTGCTGTTGCAAAACTACCTGAGATGAGCCGTGAACCAAAGAATGCATTATGAGTTGACAATCGCGCAGATTCAAAACTAATGGCAGTGCTAACAATCGTCCCCTTACTATAGACGTGCACGGCTAGCAATGTCATTCAACACAAATATTGTGGTCAACAAGTATCTGGAAAGCATGATATTGCTGCTTCGGCGATAAAGAGAACACTCTTGGAGGCTGCTTGTCCAAAAAATTCGACACAAATAACTGAAAATCGATAAAGGAAGCCAATTCGTCAGAATATATTCAAAGCAGTTCTAAGATACTCGGTGCCCGTAGACTAAAAAAAATAACGCGCCCCTCTTCATAAGAAAAATACACAAAAAATGCAACATGAATAAAAATGGTCAAAATTTAGCCTGTTTAGCCCTTGATTAAGTTTCTTTGTAGGTATAATACCAACCACCAACGCCAAAAATTAGGAATGATCGCTGTGAATATACCTACTCAATTCATCAATAGGTTGTAGATGAAGGGGATGGGGCGTATTTTCTTCACGAATGAAAACCGATATGGATTGGTGGTCAATTCTCATTCTTTTCCGAACCTATCCAAGTAATGGTGACTTCAGAAGGGGCACAATTATATAGTGTGCGTGGCGAAATCTGATTCGGAAGACGAATTTGCCAAATCCATACAAACGGGACCCTCTATTTTACAGCTGCTGTAATGTCATGCCAAGGAACCTATATTTGTATATGAAAAAACAAGGGGCAGTTTAAACGCGCCGTACAAATAATTACCAAATCCGCCTCCACTTGCGGCTTCGCAGATCGCCCGCCAGTTAGCGCGCCAATCGACTGGCGCTTAATTATTACTGGTAAAGTATTGTTGATATAGGGAAGAGGCTGTCTCGACACCAAAATAACCAGTGTAGACGTTTATTTTGCTCCCAGATCGGATAAGAATGATGCATCGATAAAATTAAAAGGTCTGTGTACAGGCATTTAATTTAGAGGTTAAGGCACTACTGCCATGAAGTTATATTCCACTTTATACTGTCAAAAAGACTGCCACGTACAATATGATTATTACGTCCTTTTTTGTATCCAAATTAGTTTCTCGGAAACTTACCCCATTTAGAGACCTTCAAGTTTTATCGATGCATCATTCTTATCCGATATGGGAGCAAAATAAGCATCTAAACTGGTTATTTTGGTGTCGTTTTCCCCATGTCAACGTTGCTTTGCCAGCGATAATTAAACGCCAGTCGATTGACGCGCTAACTTAGGACGCTCAGCGAACCTGCAAGTCTGGGCGGGTTTGGTATTTAGTAGTCACTTTTTCCAGCGCCGTTGCATCTCCATATTGTCATATGCTCCCTGGTCATGCGCATGACACTACATTGTTCTTAGATGACAATTTCATGCGCATGATTGTTCTTAGATGACAATAATTATTCTCAACTTCAGTTGCTTCTTTATAGAGAATAAAATACTAACGCCAAAATTAGCGATCGCTGTGGATTAATTCAGATTCATTCAATATGTAGAGGATGAAGGGGAAGGGGAGTTTGTTTTCCACGAATGAAAATCGAAATGAATTGGGGGCCGAATTTCTTTGCTTTAGTGTTTTGACGCCCTTATCGGTTAATGTTTGGCAGAACCTTTTATCCAAGCCACAGTGACATTCAGAGGTGGTCCAATCACAGTGTGTGAGGAACATATGCTTCGGAAGACGAATTTGCCAAAACCACTCGAACGGGGCTGTCTGTGCCTCTCTTTCCTATGATATCATAGATTCATGAGTCAGCTGATTTCTTCCGATAGTTTCAGTCCTTCCTCCTGCCTGCTCAAATTATTTGGATTTTTATAAATTTCATTGCTTCACGATGCAAACGTGTGTAATAGTGTGAAATAGAATGAAGTAGAATGCTGAAGCACAGCATGTTCCGCGATAGCTGACTTGTCGGTCTGGCTTAGGCGACAGTTTCTGTTGTCTTCGGTCACGCGGGTGTTGACGCTGCGTTTGGTAGTTCCTATATATATATAGCACCACAGCATACCACAGCAGAAGGAGTATTCTATTACCTCCGGCAAAAAAAGGGGGATCAATGGGATTTTTAATTGAAGGATAAATATTGCGAACATATTGAGGAGGTGAATTATGGTTTTGATGCCATGCGGTGCTGAAGGAGTTTACCAATTCTATCGGTGTCCTTCCTGAGACAAGGAAGCAATGCGCTTCCAAAACTCAGGGTGGTTGTTCGCTGGGTGTCGGAGGATGTTGCTTTCTGTGTCGTAACCAAAAAAAAAATGTTTTTCAAGGCAACATTTAAAATTTTTTCAATGTCTACGACAACAGTAATAATTATTGTAAGTTATTGCAACTTTTTTTAATTTACGAGTATAGGGGAGAGTCGGGTATTGGTGCGCACTTAAGCCAAAATTGTAGTATTTCTGAACTGACAAAAGATTGGACTTCTAGGTTTGTCATCATGATTTTTCAAGGGTTTGGCTGCAATATTCTTTAGTACATTTTGAATAAAAATGCGCATCGTGACTTTAAAATACGAAATGTAAAAAAAATACACTGCACACAATTAGCCGACGAATGCGGCTAATGGTGCGCATAGGTAGGATAATCGTGCGCATTAAAATGAGGAACAAAGAACACAATTTATTTGCCCCGAAAAATATCCTTATTTATTTAAAAATTAAAATAACATTAACATTTTTGATTAAACAAAAGAAAACAAAAGAAAATTCATTACAAAATAAGACCAGAATTTCCCAAATTAAAATTAAATCAATATTAAAATTGAAATAATATAATAACTCATTATGTGTCACACGTCACACAAATCGCAAATATATCCCTCAGGGGTATCTTCTCCCGTACATAGTGCATGTGCCCATTTTTCACAAACCGAGCACTTAAACCACACCTCGTTTTTAATACTGCCTTCACCGCAAACGATGCACCTCTCGTTGTCATCCGATTCGAGATCGTCCAACTCATCATCGTCACATAGTTCACCCTCTGAAATATCTTCAGACTCACTCTCTTCGAAGACTTTTCTTTTTGCACCCTTTTTGATGTACCCTTTACTGCCTTTTATAATATTTTTACCTTTTTTTTTTGTTTTTTGTTGTTTTTCTTCTAAACGCCTTTGCCTTAGTGCCCTCTTTGCTGCTGCGGTTTCCAATATTTCTCTGTTTGGTGTATTTGTTAATATTTCAGACTTCTGTTTTTTCGATTGTGTGGTTTAGAGGTACCAGGTTTTGGAAGAGGACTCAACTCTTCTAAAATAGCAGATGTATTAGTGACAGAATCATTGGGCCGGCTGCTTAAATTGCTCTCCTCAGTAGGTTGGCCACCTGGATTATCTAGTTGTAGAGAAGCTGGTGTACAGTGCGAAGAGGAAGTAGAAGGTAACTCATCATCAATCACAATTGGGAGGTGGTGAGTGGCTGGTAGAAAATCTTCGTCAGTGAATTTATCTGGTTGAAAAGGCCATATCCCACATGCGCTAAATCCTGATTGGGCCTTATTCATTGTAGCAACAGTAGTGTAGACTCTGTTAATATTTCAGATAAATCGTATTGTGTGATTCTTTCAGCTGATATTAGGTGATAGTCACATTGCTTGTTAAACGCTGATTTTAATGGACCATAAAAACTCACATCCAAAGGCTGAAGCCTGTGGGATGTATGAGGGGGTATTGTGAGAAGAACAATTCCATATTCTTTACAATAGTCAAAAATTGGTAGAGAAATGTGACTGGAATGATTGTCCAGGAGCAATAATACAGGTTCATCTTTCGATGATTTTACAATTTTATGAAAGTGTTCTAGCCACTGGTAAAAAAGCTCTTCATTGCTCCAGCCACTTTTTGAACAGGAATAAACTGCGTTAGGAGGTCCATTCTTGGTTAAGGTATTTGTCATTCTACAGCGAGGAAAAATGAACATTGGTGGCACATAGCAGGTTCCGGAAGCATTAAAACAGCAAATAACAGTAACAGTCCTTCCTTTTTCACCAGATGTCTTAGCTCCAAATTGCTTAACCCCCTTGGGCCCGAGTCTCTTGCATGGCTTTTGTACCGTAAATATTCCAGTCTCGTCTACGTTAAATATTGCAGCCTCCTTAAATTTGAATTTATCGTATAAGTTCATAAGGTTTTGAAAGAACGTGGAGACCTGGTCTTTATTAAAAGCAGATATTCGATTGATGCTAGTTGGTTCCGGTTTTCTTAGCGTTATCTCTGGGTTTCTCTTGAGGAATCCATAATACCAATCTTTTCCGGCCATTTTTGTTTGCGCTTTAAAGTTGTGTTTTATTTGTTTGGCTTCGGCAAAGGAAAAAGCCAATTTTCTGAGTTGAACCTTACTCATTCCATGTTAAAGTTTGGCCAACTTAAGAACGGGGTCTTTTAACTCCTTTTCCTTGACGGGTGAAAAGACACAGTACTTGCCAATGTGTGGTCCTACCACATCAAGTTCATTGTCATATGATTTTTTTCTTTTTCGAATCGAAAACTCTGGTATGTTAAACCTTCTCCCAGCCTGCCGTATTGATCCTCCATTTTCAATAAATTATATAGCCCGAATCATAGTTTCTGTATCCCATTGAGCCTTTGCTGTTTTACGTTGATACTTCGTCATCTGCAAATATTCAAATCAAATTGTTGCAATGCTAAATAGAAGACGGTGAATCGTGCGCACTTGCGGCTAATCGTGCGCACTTGCGGCTAATCGTGCGCAGTGCGCAAGTTTAACCGACAGTGAAAGATTCAATTATAAATTGTATAAATCAATGAAAAATAAAAAGTTGCTTAAACTACATATACCAGTGTTAAGAAAATTCATATAAAGCTATGTATTAATGTATATGATTATAAAAATATGTATAAAAGGATTTACTTACGGCTTATTTTCTCGGAGACGCAAACTAGTACCCCACAGATGTAAACAAAGAAACGGCCATCGTGGATACGCAAGGTTTATGACTCATATCTGATAGTTACATACTTTGGTCAAGAGATGACACCTGAATGACGATTTCGATATTATGTCAGTCCGTTGTTAAAATAAAGGAATGCGCACGATTAGCCGCTGCGCACAATTACCCGACTCTCCGCCCCCTACATGTGAAACTTTAGAGGAATGTTCTTCTTATGAAGACCAACACAATGATGTTATGACCCCTCTTTCAATAATTTTTATGGTAATTATATACATCCGCGGCTCCTACAGTTTCACTATGACACCTATATAGGGGTGGAGAACATACCTATAGCTTGGTGTAAGATAAGTATACACCGTGCCTACAGTAACACCAGGAAGGTATTCATTAGCTTTGCAAATAAAAGGGAAGGCCACAAAACGACTTTAAAAATTGATTTTGGGAGTGCAACGAAAGTACGGTCCTGACACAAGCGCCGAGAAATACCACTAGTCTCGGATCTAACTACGGATGAAACCACTTATAACAATGGGAACCGCTTCCAAACGTATACAGACGCGGACTCCCAATATAACCACTTTCTCATATCGTGACCAGAACACAGAATTTGATGTTACGATTTTTGGAATATAAATGCAAAATAAATGCAAATTTGAAAATAAAAATCGTGCTACTGTTATTCTCGAAGATTTTCCTTGCCCTGAAAGTGAAGAAAAAAATAGAAATTCGACCGTATAGTGTCAAAGAGGCCTTAGTTGTGACCTTAATATTAGTTTGCAATGGCTGTTTTTAGCGTCTTACCCACCCCTAATTCGCTCCTCGGTCCCGAAAAAATTGATGAAACTTAGGAGCCGCGGATGTATACAATTACCATTTTTTTCTCTAAAAAAAGTTAGCGGAAAATATTATTTGTAAAAAGACTTTTCCAATGACATAATATCATATGTAGAGGGTTGCTATTAAAATAAATATGATGACGTCATTAGTAAAAAACCAATGACTTCACAATAATATGTAATATATTATACGTTAAAGAACGGCATTTTAAAATACAAAATCGATCGGTTGTAGCGATTTACACATACCTAAACGTCATAAAACTGAATTATATGTTCCAAATTTTATACACACGACATAAGTCGTATCATGAGGGAGACATTTTTGGTTGAGGGGGAAAATACATTTAAGTAGAAAGAAACCAGAAACAGGAGAAACACTCCTGATAAAGTAAGTTTTATCTGGAAGGTGAGCTCCACTTTGCTTTGAGTTTAAGTAGGTAACTGGTTACTCCATGGTGATATATGAAAGATAATTTTATTTAAATAAATATTAAAGAAAGTATTCTATGTATATGAAAATGAGATACTCAAAAAATAACTGTTATTTAATAATATTAATGAGTGTAAAAATTCATTCAAACTAAATATTATAATGTGGAGAAAAGACAAATGAAAGAGAAACAACTTAATTTGAGCAACCTTAGAGCTTTCCTGACAATAGCAATACGCATTTAGTAACGCTAGTTTGTTAACGGAATTATATTAAACACATCATTAAAAATTAAGAGATAATGTGGGACTTACTAGCTTACTACCTACTACAATGGACGTTACAATCTTTCGACAGATATTTAGTATTATAATTCTGAGGAAGAATGCGATGGAAAAAAACTGATCAATTATACGAAGAGACATCAATTTACGGTTCGTTTTAGCTAAGCTCATTTTAGCATACAGTTTACTATTGTTACAGTTGACAGATTTGACTCCTCGACGAAGGTGTGGTATAGCTGGACCAGAAATATAACGAAACGACTTCTGCCATTTTATCACTTTTTTGATTATTAACGTATTGTTGAACTCATAAAATATGACAGTTTAACAATTAGATCATTTCGTTATATCTCTTGGTCGACTATATAAGTCTAATTTGTGTAACCGATCTTATTGAGGACTTGACGATATAGTGAAACATTTCTCTTGTATTATTATAAGACAAGGCATAGATGCTATAGAAATGAGAAGGTTTTGATAAGTCCATGGTGCAGCTATATTGGGAGATGTATTTGTGTTGACAATAAGTTGTGAGTTCTTTGTTAGCTATATGATGTGCAGGTGTTGATATATTTCATTCTGACAACTCTTGTCAAGTGTACATACCTATATGACAATTACTCAACTCAGTGAAGTTGGCACCCCTAAGTACGAATTTTTATGAAATGCTAATTTGTTTGTCTGCGGTTTGTCCATGTTTGTCCAATCAAATTTTTCGCTACTCCATCTTTGAAAAAAAAGTTACAACCTAAAAAAATTGAAGCCAGCACCAAATGCGAATTTTTATAAAATTCAAATGTCCTTCGATTGTCTACGATTGGTCCACGTTTGTCCCACCAAAATTTCCGTTTGTCCATCATTAAAAAAAAGTTACGGCAAAATTTAAAAATTTGTAACTTTGTTCTGGAGGGTGGACAAACGAAAACTTTGGTTGGACAAATGTGGACAAATCGTGCTCAAACGAATGCCGTGTGCGTTTCATAAAATTTGTACATTTGGGAAAATTCCTCATGTGGGTTTTTTGTTTAGATCCTTTTTAGGGTCAGATTTCTACTTTATATCAAACTTGCATTTATTTATAGGTAATTTGATAATTTTTTTGACAGGGATAATTTTGCTTGGTTAGCCTGTTTACATTGCAAATTGCAAAACTGTATATTTGTTCTATAGATATTTATCATTTTTTTATTGACTCGTATTTTGTTCCAGGTAAAAACATGGACGTGTTAATCAACGCGAATGAAACCGACACCTCCGAAAATATCCGCCAGACGACCATCGCTAAAGGTGTGGCGATGTCAGCTCTTTTTATAGGATCGTTCATTCTTGGTATCCTACCAATAAAACTCTCTAGATGGTTCAAGTGGCAAAACGATGCTAACAAAAACATCTACGTGGAGGTCCTCCTTTGCATGGGGGGAGGTATTCTTTTATGCACGACGTTTCTTCATCTCTTACCAGAGGTAGAAGAAGGTGTTCGACATTTCGAGGTGCTCAAGTCTTTGAACCTTCCAATCCCTCAATTATTGATGTGCTGCGGTTTTTTTGCCATGTATTTCGTGGAAGAATGTTTACATTTGTATATACACAGAAAGGAGAAAAAGCACAAAGTTGAAAGGAAAGAATTAGTTGAAGGGAAAGAAGTAGTAGAGAAGGGAGGCGAAGAAAAAATTCACATTCACGAAGAAAGTGGACACAGTCATGTTGTCGATCCAGAGGTAATGAATGGTTTACGAGGACTGCTGATCATTTTGGGGTTGTCAATTCATGAATTGTTTGAAGGTCTTTCTGTTGGATTGGAGTCTTCAGCGACTAATGTTTGGTATATGTTCGGAGCAGTCAGTGCACATAAGTTGGTGATAGCCTTTTGCATTGGCGTGGAGTTGGTGACGAGTAACTTGAAAAATGGATTAATCATAGTCTACGTTCTTACGTTTGCTATAGTAAGTCCCTTGGGTATTGGGATCGGCATAGCATTAAGTTTAGGTGGAAAATCAATTTATAATGTTCCTTCTGTTATTCTGCAAGGACTTGCTACCGGTACTCTGCTATATATAGTTTTCTTTGAGATTTTAAAGAGTGAAAGAAAATCAGGAATGAAGAAGTATTTTGCAGTTCTTATTGGATTTGTGATAATGTGTGCAATGAGCAAAATATGATTTTTTTGTTTCATCCGTGTGCGATGTTGGACATTATCGAAGTTGAAAAGTTTATCAAAAATTGAACAATAATGTTATCAACTGTCGACACTTTAAGCGTCAATTAAACTCGAATGTTATTGCAGTTTCATGTTTATTTATTGACACTTTGCCATGTCACTGTGATATTTTTTATTTGACCTTTTGTATATTTTGTAAAATTTTAATTTTATTTCTCTTAATTATTGTAAATAAATATTTTATTAAGAAAATTGATTATTTTGAAGATTGAAAACCTTTTCTGATATTATGATATGATACAGAGACTAAAAAAGACACCTGATTCTATGATCATTGTCGTCAGGGGAATTGAAGACTGATATACATAAATGCTTTAAAATATTGATAATTATGTTGGGATAGCAGCCAATTAAACACGCAGGTTTTCCCTTTTTTCTTTTTAATCAACCCAAGCTTTCGAGCTTTTCTTTAGCTCTTCGTCAGGGGTACTGAAAAGATTAACAATAAATAATTGTAAGTATACATGAAAAATTAGGAACTAAAAATTACATAATACTTACAGAAATTGAGTAAAAATTGAAGATGTTTGTTAATCATTTTCATGGACAAGTGTAGAGGATAAAAACATACAAATATGAACTAATAAACCAAATAAAAATTAAATAACATAGGAAAGTTACTTCCAAAAAAGGTTTAAAATAATTTAGAAGTTTTTTACATTTTTTTTATGAATAATTTTTATTTAAATTTTTGAAAGATGTCAATTTGATCATTTTTGATTTCATTGTAAGGAAGGAAGTAGGTAATTAATTTATTGTTTAAGAAAGTGAAGTTATTGTAACACACAAATACCTAGATATTTACTGAAAAATGCTTTAAATATCTTTTAACTTAAATATGTAATTGAATATGATCTGTTCTTCGCTTTCACGGACGTTGGATAAATCCTCACCTTTATTAGAGGATTATAATGGTTTCAAAAAGGTAAAATACCGTAAAATTAATTAGATTTTATGTATCTAAGGCCGAAAATATTTGTCCATAACAAATAAATGCAATTAAATATATTGCATTTAATTTTTTTATTTCATACTAATACATTATAACTAGATAAACGCTTGGTTACCGTAACTATAAACATACTCATAACTCCCTTGGGACTGTTATGAATCCATAACTCCCTCTAATTCTAATATTACTATTGGTTTAATTCTGGTAACCATTGGATGTTGCTTTTGTTATTGCATTGTTGGTTGAATATTTGGATTTCATATGTCATTTTCTACAAACTTTTCAATTGATATATCCATGGTAATCAATAATCATGCTTACTCAATTATTAAAAACATTCGTTTAATTTTAAAAACCAACAGATTTCGTTTTTATATTTCATTTAGTATAAAATAAAATAGATTATGTATCACAGGAGTTATTAGATGTTAATAACCTCGGGCAACTTAACAATCCCTCGGGACTAACGTCCCTCGGGATTGCAATATGTTGCCCTCTGTAATCTGTAATTAACATCCTCATAACTCCCTTGATACATAAATAACTATTGTTCCTTCTCACTTGATGTAATAAATTCCTAATAGGTGCTCTTATTTGTCAAGTCTTTTATTGATTTCTTCTTCGGTCAAAGTACTTTTTGATATTGCAAATCCCAGATTTTTTAATAATGTTAAAATTTTCCCTAATTGATCAAGTTTCTTCTAGCTTTATATTGTCGTTAGATGCGGTCGTAAGATATTCTGCTTTTGTTGAAGTTAATTTTTAATATGACTTTTTGACATTTTTCTTTTACTTTTCAAACCATACTTATGTTAGCGAGCAGGGCTTCCCCGACCGGTCCTGAGAGCGGGACTACCCCGCCCGAATGTTACCCCGGCTGAGCGTTGGTAGTCCCGCTCGCTAACACTTATAATATAACTTCGTCCTGGGCTATAAAGATTTGGTCTCGTTTTTGTTCGAACTTAAAATTATTGAAAAATTTTAGAGTTAGTTACGACGGGTAGTTTTGAAATAACAATAATTTATTCCTAGAATGTGGGCTGCGTCGATTGAGAAAGAATGCTAAACAAAACAAATAAGCATTATAAAAAAATTACCAATGATAATTATAAGAGTAATGCATAAATATATATTTTTTTAATTTACATTTAAATTGAATTAAAATTACAGTTAAACCTAATATTAATGTCACTGATGTAAGCAATGTTTTTGAATCTATCAATGACCGAGATAATATTTACTAGTCAAAGACTTCCGGATTTATAAATACAACTGTCTGGGTCTTGTTTTGTTCATGAATCATTGCAAGTAACTATTCGATAATGAATATGTTCGCATTCATTATTCCTTCTTAAGTCTTTTTATGCAGTTTTAATTTCAAATCGCCAGAGAAACGAGCAGCTTCAGAGACCTTTTTCGTTTTCTTTTATTAAAGAAAAAGAAAATTTTTATCCCGAATTCCTTGAAATATTATTCCCTCAGTGGGCTGGGCTGTTGATGGTCTGTTGCTCGTAGTCGTCCTAGACTACCGAGTCTACCGAGACTCTCTCTTCTTATGGCTTCCAACTTTGTTTTAGGGACCCAACAAGAGTTAACAACACCTCGTCAACATGCATCGATAACGTCGCGATTACTGGTATTTTTCAGTGGTTCGATAGTCAAATTTTTCCAACTTTTATATCAGACCACTTTGCACTGTATGTGACCCTTAGAGCTCCTGAAGCGACTTACACCCGCAATTTCGTCAATAAACCCCTGATGACATGGAAGAGAGATATAGAAGAATTCTCCTGGCACAGCTGCAGAACAAACTTCGACGTTTGGGCTGGCACGAGGTTTTGGATGCCCCTGATACGAAATTAAAATACTCCTGTTTCTCTGACACTCTTTCATTCTGGTTCAACAAATACTTCGCACTCAGGAGATGTAGAGTTCAGAGACCTAGACTCTCGAGTCCCAGGTGGCTCACCTCTGAAATTCGCCAACTCTACGACACGATTAATCTCCTAAGTCCTTTAATAAACACGTCCAACCAGCAGTTCAGGATTCAGCTGTGCGGCCTGAAGCGACGGTTCAGGTACCTGATAATGCAGGAGACAAGGCGCTGCAACGACGTCTTCATCAGTGAATCTGAAAATCCCATCAAAGCGGGATTGACTCTCATAAACAACCAATGCAAATCAATAAGCACTTCTCATAAAATCTTAGAACTTGCATGAGTACCGAAGCAATAAGATGACGACAGATCCTGAAGGAATGGCAGAGATGATCAATTCCATCTTTCTTTCGAATGACTCTCCCACATATAGTCACACCCACCGATCCAAAACCTGTCAACACGCACCTCTTCTTCCTTCGTGTTCTTTCCGACGTCACTCCGGGAAATTATACATAGAAGTAATTGTCCTTAATCCTGATTGCCCCTTTCTTGGTTTACCAGCTACCTACAGGCAAGAACACAAGCGGTTCAGATTATTGGGTCTGATGGCCGACCTGTTCGATCACCTTTTGCTCCAATCTCCTCTGGGGTGCCACAGAGTAGTGTTCTCGGACCACTTCTTTTCCGTATCTTCATTTACGACTTGGGCCCCAAAATTACATCCCCTAATTCACTCTGTGTTAACTATGCCGATGATACAACAAATTTTATTACGATAAAACCAGGCGACCTTCCTAGTCTGATAGATGCCGTTCAACTTCCTTTGAAAAGAGCATCTTTATGGCTCTAGTCAATAAACTAAAACTCAACGTAGAAAAACTGAGATGATTGATTTTCACTCTATATAGCCGATCATGTCTTCCACCTTTACCCTCCATACCCACCGATGGTGCCTTGATTGAGCCGAAGGGCGTGGTGAAGTTTTTGGGCTTCCACATCGACCAGAACCTAAACTGGTCGACTCACAAGGATCATTTGTGCCGTCACCTTGCTAGTCTCTGCTTCCTTCTCAGACGCCTTCAGCACACGGTGTCCCATGAGGTTCTTCTCTATGCTTATTATGGGCATTTAATCAGCCACATGACCTATGGGCTGGCCGTCTGGGGTGGGTCTGAGATATCTCTCCGAAGGGTTTTTCGTCTTCAAAACAGAGCGATTAGGATTCTGGCAGGATTGTCCGTGCAGCAGTCCTGTAGAGGCCATTTCAGGCGGCTTGTACTTCTTACCGTGCCTGATTTGTACGTCTTCTCTCTACTCAAACTGACCCACAAAAATCAGGATAAACTTTTACCTTTTCGATTCACCCATTACTACAGTACGAGGTTCAATTTGTTCAAACCTCCTACACACCAAAGTCTTCTGAAAGGACATTCACGTACGCATCTATCAAATACCTGAACCACTTCAAAATAGATCCTGCAACTGTTGGGTTCTCAGCGTACATGGCATATCTCCGGAAACACCTCACGGAGTTGGAAACATACACCACTTTTGATATACTGTCGTTTCACCCCTCATCACTATTCACTACCTACAGTCTGATATTAAAATACCTAAAACCTTTCAACTTTGATCCATCTCTCTCATAAAATTGGAACCATACCTCGCTGGAGACCTGATGTCTTTAGTGTCTCTGGTGCCTCGACTCTCACTGTTGCCGGTGTTATGTTGACTTGCTGTGCGTTTTTTTTTGTCTTTGTGTTTTTTTCTGTAATAACGCTCTTGCACTAAGCAATGACTGTTGTAATTCAGGTACAATAAAGGAATTTGTATTGTATTGTATAGTCTTCACCATTTTGTTTTTCATATTAAAGTGATAAACTTCAATAGTCTTTTGACATTTATGGCGAAATTATGGACTATTCTAATTATAAGAGCAAAAATGGGAAATTCCCAAATCAATCCTTTTGTTTTGACGAAATGTCAAAAATAGTGCTCAAATATCAAATTTTCTATAGCCAAGATAAGAGAAAATCGTGAAATATGTGCTTTTTTCTTGAATGTATAAATTTTATTTTCAATTAATAATGATACGAAGGGATAGTTTTTTTTTTCAAAATAATAATACAAACATTAAGATTAAACCAATTGAATATATTTTTTTTTGTGTCAATCTACAGGGTGCGGCAAAAAAACTTCTCGATTTCGAAAGGCGGTTGGTTGAGTTGGAACTGGCTGCATGTAGCAGAGAGGCGGGGAGGATCTCTCTCAACAGCGGCAATTATGCCGTTTTGAATTATCATCCTGGATTGGGTGGGAGACCATTGAGGGTTCATTGTTGAGAAGTTTGCTAAAAAATCCCCCGATGTGTTGATTTAAAAAAAAAAAATTCCGCCAATTTTAAACCCCACCTTCACTCGATTTGACAGTGGAACTCTTTTGTGGGGTCATCTAAAAGCCAAGACGTATAAAAATCATCCCCGAAACTTGGGTACCTTATCCGTGACAATAACACATTATATGAAACGTGAACATGGCCATTACATCATTTAACCCATTTGGATATCTACAAAAAAAGTGTTTTCTGTTGCCTAAAATCTCAACCACTGTATTTGCGCATTGTGGTACAGATTTCTTAAAGATAAAACACCATGGAGACTATAAGTCCAATGCTGTAGAAAGATAAACGTGGAAACTAGCAAGTAGAATCACATAAGATTGCTGTAAGTCTTCTTGGTGGAAGACAAACATGTCTTTATAATGACCTATGAACTTAAATTCACTAATTTTATGTTTTTTTTTTTTTTGGCGATCAACCCCTTTTGGCAAATCCGCATTCCCTACACATCCTCCAACCACCTTACTGATCGGATGCACCGAAGGATGAGCCTTGGTGGGGTCCGCTCAGATCTGGCCGTGTCAGGCCAGACTTCCTCCAATATGGATTGTCGATATTGAGAAGCACTGGACAGTGGCAAAGAACATCCGCTGCAGTTTCATCGCCTTCTTTACACAATTTGCACTTTGGTTCCTCTGTTACACCAAAAGTGTAAAGATGTTTCTATAACCTGAAATTACGAAAATACCTATATTGCCACTAAAAAAGTCCAGGCTTGTTCTAGATAATTGCAGGAAAAATTTCACCAAGGACAGATCAGAGTTAGTAATTGCTGATCGTCTTGGCAGCAAGTCTTCAGGTTATGACATAATTTGACATGTTCTTGGATGTTATATCTGTGATCAGAGCTCAGGTAGCAGTTTGTGGCAAAAGCACAATCGGTTCAATTTTGAGTCATGCCGGGCAGGTTGATTAGCTGATTTCCTTCATTTCTAGCGAACCCTTTAACTCATACAAGTTTTACAGTTTTTTTTTTTTATGTAATCCTAGTTTCTTTATGGTCCCTGCGCACCTTACTCATTCTAATATTACCAGGCAAAACGTCATCTTCCTGGGACTATCTATAGGGAAGACAGCACGTCTACTAGCAGGTTTCTATGTTTAATGCTTTTGGTAAGTGCTTCATTAGCCTCATCAATTCATCTTGGAAAACGTTAGTTTGTCTTCCTAGGGGTGTAGTCATTTCGAGATATACTTAGTTCTCGTAATAAACACCTGCACCAGATTTTTTCTTTGTTTTAGAGTCATCTTTAGATATGAGTTTGACATCCTCCGCCTGCCAAAAATATTTCATAACTCTGTTTTTTTCTTTTTTGGTATATAGAGTGGAACTGTCCATAAATGCAAGGAGAGTCTCCTTCAACTGTTCCCCCCTTGGAATGCGAATGTGTCCAATTAGTTAGTCCTAATCCCTTCTTGTTGTAATCTGTGTGCAAATTGCGTTACCAGTCCCTATAGAGTCCCTATAGACATATAGGTGTCGAGGTGGCAAGTTCAGTGCGACGTCCATTACTCTAGTTTGGATGTATTCGTTGCACCTGTTATTACGACTAGGCACGCTAACTCTACCTTTCTGTGACTTGTCTCGTTTATGGCCACCAGAGAAGTGAGATTTAGCATAGAGAAAGAAATATTGGATGGCAGACAAATGTTTATGAACTGTGTTGATAATATTTGTAATAAATGATAAGCTAAATTAAAAATAATAACACTGATTTAACATGAATGTGATTGACCATCATAGTAAGTACTTATACTCAAGGGAATTAAATAAAATAATAGGAAACGGGGACTGCGATGAACCAAAGGATGGTTTGAATGATCCCTGTGCCAATTAATTACATAAATGTCTATATTCGGATGGGTTCTTTTGAAATTTAGTCAGAAACGCAAAGAAAGTCAACAGAATAGATTAACAAAATGAGTTCGGGATGAGTGGCCAACCCTCCCGTTACTCCTGAAAGAAACAATTATCAAACTTATGCTAAAAAAATTAGAGCAAGCAATTTAACAGTAAAAAGAAGAGTTCAAAAAGAGACACTGGGACTCCTTTTTTAGTAATCCAGTTTATAAATTAAAACAGTACTCACTGCGTTACCATTCTTTGCATAGCGGGTAGATGGCAGAAAGTTACAAATATTAGGATATAGGTACATACCAGATAATTAAATAATGCACTATAGTCACTCAACACTATTCTTCTTCTTAGGACACCGTCTCCCCACGAAGGTAGGTGATCCAAATGGCTATTCTTGTGCATGAAACTGCTGCTCTGAAAAGTTCCCTTGATGTGCGACGGAGGTGCTTCAACCACGAGTTCTATCTCCGGCCGACTGATAGTTTGCCCTCGATCTTTCCTTCAAGTATTAGGTGGATAAACTCGCATCGTTCGCCTCTCATGAATTCATGATGTGTTCTAGGTAGTTGGGAGGAGTTCCTTATCTTTTCCCATTTGTTGTAGGACGCCTGTGTTTGTTTTATGTTCCGTCCAGGAGATACGGAGTATTCGCCTGTATACGTACATTTCGAATGCCTCAATGCGTTTTTCTGTGGTGGCATCCAGTGTCCAGCTCTCGCATCCGTACGAGAGGACAGGAAAAACAAAGCAGCGTACTCGATCCTTGCCCTGATCTCAATCCTCGGATCACTTTGTTCGTTGACGAGTGCACCGAGGTATTTTAAAGATGACACCTCTTCAACGACTTCTCCACGTATCCTCAAGTCAGCGTATACGTATTTGCATCCTTGAATATACGTATAACCAGCTTTGCCTTCAAAGTGTTTATATTGAGACCAAATCGTTCAATGTACTCCACAATGAGGTCCATGAGAGATTGCAGCTCTGGGAGATTGTTCGCTATGACAACAGTGTCGTCGGCGTATCGAAGATTATTTATATTTATACCATTAATCTAATGCAAACACATGTGTCTGATAGAGCTTCATTGAATATCGTCTCGGAGTAGAGGTTGAACAAGAGGGGGGATAGAACACATCCCTGTCGTACGCCTCTTCTTATTGAGAACTCCTCTGATGTAGATCCTTCAATTCTGACTTCAGCTGTTTGATGCCAGTATTTCACTTATGATCTTCAGGTCTTGTGCATCGATCCCAGTAAATTTGAGGATCTCGATTAGTTTTTGGCGTGAGAGGCAATCAAAAGCCTTCTTGTAATCAATAAAGCACGCGAAGACCTTGACATTCATGTTCTTGCATCTCTGAGTCAACACATTTAGGGAGAAAAGGGCTTCACTTGTTCCCATTCCGTTCCTGAAACCGAATTGAATATTCCGAATATAACCGAATGATTCGCAAGAATATCTTTAAAGTGTGGGACATTATACTGATCATATGGTACTCGTCACATTGTGATGCGTTGTTCTTTTTTGGTATGATGAAAAATGTTGAGCCATTCTGAGGGTATTCTTCCGGTCTTATAATATAAGGTTGAATATTTCCATGATAAGATCCAGACCAGTGCCACCTTCGGCAGAAAGTTTCCGCATGAAGATTGTCGGGTCCCACAGCTTTGCCATTCTTTAGGAGTTTTATTGCATTCTTCTTTGGTGATTTCCGGTCCCACCTGGTTGGTGTCATCTGGATATGGGAGTAGTCCCGGTCTTAAGTCGTTGAAAAGGTTTTCGACATATTCTTTCCATTGCTTTAGTTTTTCTTCGACTCCAATAAGTATTTCGTTGTAGCAACCTTTTAAGATACCACCCTTTCTCTTTTGCTGCCTTCCTGTGGCTCCTTAATATTTTTGTATAAGTTAAAAATATCGTGTTTTTTTTTTAGAGTTTATAGATGTTTACATTTATCCGCTAACTATGTCAGTTTCTTGGGTCTTCATCAGGGTACTCTTCAAGTTTCCCCATAAAGCCTCTATGCTTCCTTTTTGTTCAGCGGGTTTGGGGTTCACTGAGTTCTTCATCCTGTTCTCAAGTTCTTGACTAAAGGGTTCTCGAGTTTCTTCAAGTAAATATGTTTTCGTTGTGGAACCGTTCTGAGTTTGATAAAGCGACATATATCGTGATATCCATTACAACTGGATATATTTCGACTGACTTAATGAATCTTTTGAATTCATGCCTTATGAGAATGAAATCTATTTGGTTTTTAACCGGATGGTCGTCGCGATCGGCAGGTGAGCGCCAGGTATTGTAACCCTTCCTTCGCTCGATCTTAAAAAAATTTTTAACTAACCAGGCCAAAGAAAAAGAAAACTAAAAAAATGAGCGAAAGGAAGGTACCTTTCCCTCTGACCCCGTTTGGGTACTTTCAAATTTGTTTGTACCCAAAGCAGGACAGAGGGTGTAAACATAAAAAGAAAATGATGATGAAACTACAAATTCGTTGACATGATCGTCTAAATATAAAAAAATATAAGATTCAAAATTTAAATAACTGACCTGCCCTACGTTGTGTCTTTTTATTTTCAGGCCACACAGATACTAAAATAAAACTCACATTAAAAAAAAATAACAATTTATTGGACTTCTCCAATTTACAACATTAAATTTCCCAGCAGATGAGATATTGTATTGTGAGACAAATAAATACAACTAGGATTCTTCCTTTATCAACTACATACTAGATACAAGATTCGAAAACAGAACAATAATAAGACTAAATGCTAGATCCAGGTAGGATCACCATACTCTTCATAGAAAGTTAATTAAAAATGATTTCCTAAACCTACTTAAATTGGCCAATTTCTATTTTATTCTCTTAAAAATTTATTTTAATGATTATTTAAAATTAATGTTACATGCTGCCACCTTGGCATAATCCAAATTTGCAAGATACTAACATTATTGTCTGGATGAGATCTTTAACTCATCTATAGACAAAATAATTTTACTGAGTCAAAATAACAATAACACTTGGTAGGTATATACTTCTCTTTTCTTTGGAGAATATGTATTAATCACAAAATAACATTGACGAGGTACCTTTTTGTTGGTTAAGTCGCATTTCCACTTGAAGAACCGTAAGAGGGATGACCAGAAGAGCAGGATGCAACACGCCGCTTCCTCATTCCTCGGTTGGTGACGTCAGAAGCCCATCTTCAGTCTGGACCACAAAGAAAAAGAAATGGCTGCCATTCATCAGAAAGACGCCATTCCCACAGCCATACACAGGACTTCCTGAACCCCAAACTGAGCACCACAATTCGGACCCACAATGAAACCAGTCAAGAAGAAAAAAGACGAGTAGACAAAAAGGAAAAAAGAAAAAGAAGTAGAAGTAGAAATAGAACTAGGAGCAGAAGCTCTGAAAACAAATTAAATAGTTACTATCTGAAATTTTACCAATCGCCATCTTCCCTTACCGATCAGATTACATCATCCACATCGAGCTTCTTTACTCCAATCTATGATAATGGTTATCCACAAATCTCATCCTGTATGTAGGAACGACACAAAATATTAGTTTTGATAAATAGGACTAAAACAACAACTTCATACCTGTGTTTTTAACCACACAACACGAAATAACAAACAAAATAACACCATTTCACTGAAACAACATCACTCCATCATATTCCCAACAACAAGAACCTCAACGAACTGCCGTCAGTTCCTTCACCAAATAAAAATCGATATTCCTGGCCCCGCCTTACTACACTCTCTGACGTTCAGTTCTTCTCACTGTCAGTTGACGGGCTCGAGTTGACGGTCCCGTCACTCGGTCTCGCTACAATGCCGTAAACTATAGAACCTGCGGAGGGTATCATTCCAAAGGAACGCCATCTTGGTAAACCTTTCTACACGTAAATTCGTTCTGGATAAATACGGAAAAGCGCACGCTACAGTATACAGACATCGCGGATGGTGTATGAAAAAAGTATTGGCAACACTCAATTGTTGTTCAAGACGATTTACTCTTGAATTCCGCTCCCCCAAACCGTACCTATCTTCCGACAATTTCGTCTTCGGTGTCACTGCATCCAATTTTCGCATTGAAATCTCCAAGAACTATCGTTATTTCGCCTCTTTTTGTTATTTTCATGGCTTCGTCGAGATCAGCATAAAAGTCTTCGACTACGTCGTCTGCCTTATCGCATGTTGGTGCGTACGTCTGAATGATGTTCATGGTTCGGTGGGTGGTGCATAGTTTAAGCAGCATAACTCGGTCTCCCAGGGGGATAAAATCCACAACTGAATTTCTTAACTTGGACGAGATGACAACTGCTACACCGTACGATGATCGGGGTCTGCACCACCAGAGTAATGTATGACTACGTGTTTGGTGTTTGGTTTCCCCGATCCGGGCCATCGGACCTCGGTCAGACCTAATATTTTGATTTACAGTCTGTTTATTTCTGCATCAACGTTAGCAAGCTTTCCAGCCATATACATATTATGAACTGTGCACGTGCCACGTAGCGATCCGTGTCTTTTGGTTGTATATTTGGTGTCTGTCCATGTTTAACGGGGGGACTCTTCGCACCCTCTCCCCACTTAAGAGGTGTCCCGGACTGAGGGCCGTGTTTGTATTTATTTTGTACTAGCCATTTAGATGATTTGGAAGAAAATAGTATAGTAGAGGTACCGTTTTCTTTCTACACCGCAGTGTGGGAACCGGTGAAGCTTCTTCAGCTGCGCTTTCCACGTCCAAGTAACGCCGCTTGGGAAGGTTATCTTCTACGCCGTTCTTTGGTACTGATGAAACTGCTGCCTTTCGTCAGGTTAATTCTATTAGTCATCAGGTTCTATTCTTTCATCAACACTATTAGGGACTATTAAAATTGTAGTGTTTTATTTAGGTTAACAAAGGTTAGAAAATAATCACAAGCTTTTTTATCTATAAATTATCTATAAAGATAATTTGGTAACTTTGAATGAATACTTCGGGTGAGCAAGTCAATAATGGCTTTATTATTTACGTATTGATATTAACAAATGTGGAGTAAACTTAAAACAAAAAAACAAAATATTGATTTGAAGCCTCTTTTACTTGAACTTAACAATTTCGAAATATTACAAAAGTCTGTCGGTCGGTTTCGGGTAGTTAACCCCATCATCAGTTATCAGCTTACAGTGTCCGCAATGTTAAGGAAGTTGAACATTGAGAAGACGTGGCCAAATTCCGATAGGGGTGGGTGGGGGTAGGGGGTGGTGATAAATTCTGATAAGGCCAAGATTTTCTATTAAAATTTTCATCAATACATTCAAAAAAACCTTCTTGCGCATCAATCGCAGAAATAGTGTATTTTTATACGATTCAATTATGAAAATTTTCACCGCTTTTTAAATTGGATTTCTGAAATTTTCCATAGTCAGGTCATATTAGATTAGCGTAGTGGTTTACTGAGAAAATTTAATTTCATTTAGTTTGAAAACGTGCCTTAGAATGGATTTTTAAATTTAACAAAATAAAAAAAAAACGGCAAATTTAATTTTTTTTCCCTTTTTCTGTGTCCGCCACTGGCTAACTTTACTCAAAAAATACTATTCTTTACACTACCTTTAATAAATTCGCAAAAAGTGAAAGGGGAATTTTGAAAACCGAAAATTTGAAATTTTAGAGGATTAAACATCATGTAAAAATATTCGAATATCTCCGCCATTTTTCTTATTTGCTTCTTGAAATTTTTCAGAGTTAGGGGTTATTCGTATAGTTGTCTACTGGAAAAACTTCAGCTCAATTCCTTCAAAAAAGGCTCATAAAAGGTTATAGAAATTTAGCCATTTTTACCCTTTTCCTACCCACGCCACTGGCTTATTAATGAAAAATATGCAAATTTTACTGCATTAACTCAAATTTAAAATAATTTTCTTCCAATCGTGTTAATTTGGTTTAAATTTGTTTTTCTAACTTGCTTATAGGTAGGTAGGTTATAGGGGTTCCAAATTTGTCAATTTTTTCTAAAATTCAAAAGACCGCCATTTTGAAACGGTTCGATTTTACTCAAATACAGTACCAGACGACTTCTTTCGGCTATCTTACTCATAAAAAAATTTCAGCCCCCTAGATTGAAAACTGCGACCAGAAACCGTGCCTCATAGACGGTTTTTATTTTTAATTTGGGGGGACACCCTGTAGAAATAACGCAGCTTTAGGAAAATTTTTTTACGAAAATCAAAATGTCATTTCGAAGTTTCACAAGGTAAAAAATTTCGTTCACTAATCCTTAAAATATGAAGCAGTTTTAAAATTTTAGAAAAATAAACATCATATGAAAAAAATATTAATATCTCCGCCATTAAAATTTATGTTTTCAACCCTTACTTCGTAGAATCTCTGCATATTTATTGATTATGAATAAAACACTAATGTTTTATAAAATTCTACTGTATTTGATCGATGATAGAAACGTTACACGTGTTTCGCTACTTTTCATGTAGCATCTTCAGACGTAAATAAAATTATTGATACAGTAACATAGCAACAGTATTACCTAAGTGATCATGAAACAAGTAACTAGATTTAAATGAGTTTTTAAGAGAACTAACTAGATCATAATGTATTTCTTCAGAATCTTCTTAGTTGTTGATATCAAGAAGAAAATCAAGTAGTGGAGAATGATATGTGTCTAGCTGTTCATTTTTTACTGTGTATTGTTGATTATGTAAATGTCTGTGGATCTCTAGAGATTCAAGAAAATTTAATTTAAAATAATGATCACAATGATGTAGTAATTCAATTTTGTTGTTTGCTGTTAGAGTGTGATTGTTTTCTATTAAGTGTTTTGCAAAATTTGATCTTTCTGGATGCTTGAGTCTGTAAGAGTTTAGGTGTTCGTTGTATCTAATTTCTAGATTTCTACAAGTCTGTCCTATATAAACTGAATTACAATGAGAACAGTTTAATCGATAAATTCCAGGTTTCTGTAATTTAGATAACTTTTCCTTTGCATTCAGCAATATAGAACCATTACTCATAAAAGATTTGAAAGAAATATTAAATGTAGTGGTGTTAGAAATTATCCTTGATATGTGTGTTGAAACGTTTCCAAAGTACGTTAGTGATGAATATTTTCTGATTTCATTGTTTTGTTGAGGATAAATGAGGTTTATGGCTAATTTGTGTTGTTTTTTGTGTAATAAGTCGTCTATTAATGTTTTTCGATAACCATTCTCTTTTGCAATTTGTTTGATAATAGAAATTTCTCTGTTGAAGTTGTTTACTGACATTGGTATCGTGACAGCTCTGTGTATCATTGAATTATATGCTGAAAGTTTGTGTGAAATTGGATGATTTGAATCGTATGGTATTGTCATATTTGTATGTGTTGGTTTTCTATAGACAGAAAAGTCAAACTGATTATTCAATCTCGTGATAGACAAGTCTAAAAAGTTTATAGAATTATTTTCCTCACATTCTACAGTAAACCTAATATTTGGATGTAAGCTATTGATGAAATTAAGAAAGTTATCTAATTGTCTAGAGGAACCTACAAAACAAGAAAGAATATCGTCTACATACCTAAACCAAAACTTGATGCTATCTGCTTTGTCTGAGTGAAAGATTTTCTTTTCAAGACTATTCATGAAAATATCTGCTAAAATCGGAGAAATTGGACTACCCATTGGAAGGCCTTCATTTTGAAGGTAGAACTTATTATCAAAGGAAAAGTAATTTTGGGATATACAAACATTGAATAAATCCATTACTTCAGAGATGTAGTCTGGTAGAAGATTGTTGGATTCTAATAAGTTTTGAAGCATGGGTAAAACTTCTCGTGGAGGAATTGAAGAAAACATGCTCTTAACATCAAAGGAAACTAATTTGCCATTGTGTGGAACAGATTGTTGTTTAAGTTTTTGAATTAAGTCTAGTGAATTTTTGACGGTATATTTTGAAGTGTAATTAAAATTTTTTAAGATTGTGTTGAGTTTCGCTGAAAGTTTATTATTTGGAACGTTAATGTATGAAACAACAGGTCTGATGGGTTGAAGTGGTTTATGTAGTTTGATGGTGCCGTATAATTTTGGAGCTTGAGGATTCTTTATGATGAGACTATGTTGTTCTGGTTTATTGAAAACTAAATCTGATTTATGAATAGTTTCTCTAGTTTTGTTTTGAAATTGTTTTGTGGGATCTCTGGGTAACTGAATTAAATTTTCAGTATTTATAAATTCGTAGATTTTATGTTTGTAACTGTCATGAGAGAGTATTACTGAAGTGTTACCTTTGTCTGCTTTTGTTAAAATTAAATTATTTTCTGAAATTTTAGTTTTTATAGATGTCAATATGGAAGTGTCATTATAATATTTTTGATTGTTGATTCTAGTGTTTTCGAGTTTCTTAATCAGTTTTGTGATTTGTAGTTTCTCGTATGTAAATTTATGTGAGCGTAATGCTAATTCTGATTCTGTAATCAATATTTCTTTTACTTTAGTTGTAAATTTAGGTGTAATGTTGTATTGAAGACCTTTATTCAGAAAAGCTATTTCTTTGTCTGTGAATTGAGTGTTTGATAAATTTTGAAAACGAGGAAAGAAATTATGAGTTGTTTCGTTTTGTTCTTGAGTGTTATTGGTGTTACTGTAAGTTATTCTTTGTCTTTTTAGTTGGTTTAATTTATTGATTTGTTTCATGTATTGATATCAACAACTAAGAAGATTCTGAAGAAATACATTATGATCTAGTTAGTTCTCTTAAAAATTCATTTAAATCTAGTTACTTGTTTCATGATCACTTAGGTAATACTGTTGCTATGTTACTGTATCAATAATTTTATTTACGTCTGAAGATGCTACATGAAAAGTAGCGAAACACGTGTAACGTTTCTATCATCGATCAAATACAGTAGAATTTTATGAAACATTAGTGTTTTATTCATAATCAATAAAAATCTCCGCCATTTTTCTTAGTTACTTCTTGAAACTTTTAAGGGTTAAAGGATATTAGTGTACTTGCCTACTGTGAAAATTTCAGTTCAATTTCTTTAAAAATGAACTCATAAACAGTTATAGAAATTTAGACATTTTTACCCTTTTCCTACCCACGCCACTGGCTTATTAATATAACTAATGTTAATTTTATTGCTTTAATTCAAATTTCAAATAGTTTTCTTCCAATCTTGTTAATTTTATTTTAAAGTTTTATTGCCATCTTGCTCATACAGGGACTCAAAAAATAGCAAATTTTCCAAAAATTCAAATGGCTGCCATTTTGAAACGGCTTGGCCGATTTTGCTCAAGTGCAATACCAGACCACTCCTTGTGGATATCTTACTCCTACAAAAATTTCAGCCTCCTAGATTGAAAACTGCGACCTGAAATGATACCACAAGAACCGGATACCTGGAATTTTGAAGGGACACCCTGTAGAAGTGACTCGACTTTTGGAAATTTTTTCAACGAAAATCTAACATCATTCCAACGTTTTATAGGGATCCAAAATTTCGTTCACTAATCTTCAAAGATAAAGCTACAGGAGCGTTTTTAAAATCGAAAAATCCCGATTTTGGAGAAATATATATATATATATATATATAATGGAAAATTGTTAAGGGCTATAGGCAAAAGTCTTTTCTTAAAGTGTGGTTTTTTTTTTTTTAAGAAAATTTTTCCACACTTTAAGAAAAGACTTTTGCCTATAGCCCTTAACAATTTTCCATTAATATATTTATTTGGCAATTACTTCTATTATAATTATATATATATATATATATATCGTGGGCAGGTGAATTTTGGAAAACCACTTTTTCGTGATCTGGGGGTCAGGATCGGTGGACATTTGATGAGTTTGGGTGATTTTCGAAAAGTGATGTCGTCCTCAATAGTGTATTTTTTATTAAAAAATACACTAATAAAACAGATGTCACGTAAATATTTAAAAGGTTAAAATCCTCGTCCAAAATTTAAAACCTTCTTGCGCATCAATCGCAGATATAGTGTATTTTTATGCGTTTCAATTATCAATATTTTCACCGCTTTTTAAATGGGATTTCTGAAATTTTCCATAGTCAGGTCATATTAGCGTAGTGGTTTACTGAGAAAATTTCATTTCATTTAGTTTGGACACGTGCCTTAGAATGGATTTTTAAATTTAACAAAATAAAAACAAATTGGCAAATTTAATTTTTTTTTCCTTTTCCTGTGTCCGCCACTGGCTAACTTTACTTAAAAAATACTATTCTTTACACTACCTTTAATAAATTCGCAAAAAGTGAAAGGGGAATTTTGAAAACCGAAAATTTGAAATCTTAGAGGAATAAACATCATGTTAAAACTGTCTACTGGAAAAACTTCAGCTCAATTCCTTCAAAAAAGGCTAATAAACGGTTATAGAAATTTAGCCATTTTTACCCTTTTCCTACCCACGCCACTGGCTTATTAATGAAAAATATGCAAATTTTACTGCATTAACTCAAATTTAAAATAATTTTCTTCCAATCGTGTTAATTTGGTTTAAATTTGTTTTTCTAACTTGCTTATAGGTAGGTAGGTATAGGGGTTCAAATTTTGGCAATTTTTTCTAAAATTGAAAAGGCCGCCATTTTGAAACGGCTCGATTTTACTCAAATACAGAACCAGACGCTCCTTGCGGCTATCTTACTCATAAAAAAATTTCAGCCCCCTAGATTGAAAACTGCGACCAGAAACCGTGCCTCATAGACGGTTTTTGTTTTTAATTTGGAGGGACACCCTGTAGAAGTAACGCAGCTTTAGGAAATTTTTTTTACGAAAATCAAATGTCATTTCGAAGTTTCACAAGGGTAAAAAATTTCGTTCACTAATCCTTAAATATGAAGCTACAGCAGCGGTTTTAAAATTTTACAGAAATAAACATCATATGAAAAAAATATTATTATCTCCGTCATTTTTCTTATTTACTTCTTGAAACTTTTAAGGGTTAAAGGATATTAGTGTACTTGCCTACTGTGAAAATTTCAGTTCAATTTCTTTAAAAATGAACTCATAAACGGTTATAGAAATTTAGACATTTTTACCCTTTTCCTACCCACGCCACTGGCTTATTAATAAAAATAATGCCAATTTTATTGCTTTAATTCAAATTTCAAATAGTTTTCTTCCAATCTTGTTAATTTTATTTCAAAGTTTTATTGCCATATTGCTCATACAGGGGCTCAAAAAATGGCAAATTTTCAAAAAATTCAAATGGCTGCCATTTTGAAACGGCTTGGCCGATTTTGCTCAAGTGCAATACCAGACCACTCCTTGTGGATATCTTACTCCCACAAAAATTTCAGCCTCCTAGATTGAAAACTGCGACCTGAAATGATACCACAAGAACCGGATTGCGGGAATTTTGAAGGGACACCCTGTAGAAGTGATTCGACTTTTGGACATTTTTTCAACGAAAATCTAAAGTCATTCCAAAGCTTTATAAGGATCCAAAATTTCGTTTACTAATCTTCAAAAATAAAGCTACAGGAGCGTTTTGGAAATCGAAATTTCACGTTTTTGGAGAAATATATATATATATATATATATATATATATATATATATATAACAGGAGTGTTCGTAGTCTCGACTGACTGATTAGACAACAAAGCAGTAATATTGGGTTTGCAGTCAAACACTTAGGGTTAGTTATACTCTATATTTCTAGTTTACTAGCTTTCTGGTCCTTTAAGACCCTTCTTCAGGTAACTCTACAAAAAAGGAATGAGAATCAATAAGGAGTGCGAGCAATACCCCGACTTATTTTCTTACGAAATGTGAGGTTTCTTCCCCTTGATGTGATGCACGTATAGGTTGTAAGTACCCAACATTAATTATAGGTTGTCGATTAACAAGCAAGGATGCATGCTAGACAATGTAAAACCCACTGAGAGCAGCCTCTCTCACAGTCTGACCTCAGTATAGGGCAGCATTAAAATGAACTACCAGAGTGCTAGGCTCACCGGGGTATTTGCACTTCAACCATACAGAAGGTTTTCTATGAGGTATCCACAATACACATTAATAGGACATTTTACAGTTAAAATCAATAAAACATCGATGTAAAAACGTTAAAGCTAAGAGAACCGGCCACAGGCCGCCATTATGTTAAAACCAGAACCTACAAAGTGACGAGAGTAGTGGGGACACATCAGAGGCGCGCACACATCTAGAGTGACGTATGGCATAAGTCCCGTCAACAGCTGTCAGTCATACGACATGAAACCTACTCCTGCTGCTTGTGGCAGTGTCTACCGCCCGTCTGAAGGACTGATTTGAGAGTGGCTGTTGTATCAAAATTACTCCCCTATACAGTTTAATCATAAACCTACGGCGACGCCAATTATGCATTCCCACTCTCCCCCAACCGAATTGTTACACTATGCCCCTCCCCACAAACACTCCCCCCCATACAGGATTGGTAGAGAACACAGGCTAACATTCACTTAGGTGCCCTCACTGGTATGATTCACCAGTGTTATCCGGGTTGTGTGGTGTTTTCAATTTATATATTAAATAATGGTATATGTCGCACAGTTGTTCGATGTCTCTTCTGGTATTCATGACGTAGTCAGTCTGTGCGATCCTTACCATCTCTAAAAACGTTCTCTTTTTTAATTTTGGTTCTGTGTCTAAAATTGTAACGTCTGTTAAGTTTGGTGAATGTGAGTAGTTATTTGCATGGACAGAGAGTTGGCAAGAAGCTTTATTTAATCGAATATCAGATCTGTGTGAAATGAGTCTGGAAGACAAGGTTCTATTTGTTTGGCCTATATATTTCATTGGGCAGTCCTCGCAACTTATCATATAAACCACGTTGGATTGTTGCATCAGTTTGGTTTTGTCCTTCAGAGAGGTGAAAGCCCTTCCGATGTTCATGCAGTTATAAAAGGCTGGTTTTGCTCCAGGTATATGTTTTAACAATTGTGAGATCCTACTAGCAAGACTCTTAACATAAGGAAAGGATTTATAGAAAGTGGGTGTGACTTCCATGTTATTGTCAGGGGCAGCTGTGTCTGGTGTGATTTGTCTAGGTATGGAAAAAATCAATCTTCTTAGCAGTGCTGGTGGGAAGGAGTTCTGTTTCATCATTTCATAGAATTTATGTAGGTTATTGTGGATAAATTCTGGATGGGAAAGCTTGCTAATTCTGTTCTTCATGTTCAATATTATGTTAATCTTCATCTTGGGTGGGTGATGAGAGTAGTAGTTAATATATCTACCTGAGGCCGTTGGTTTCTTATACCAGTCGGTGACTAATTGTGTTCCTCTTCTTATAACCAGAGTATCTAGGAATGGTACTGAATTGTTATGTTCCATTTCTACTGTGAACTTGATTTTAGGATGTTGGCTATTGAGAATGTAGAGAGTATACTGAATTAAATGGGAAGGAACTGCGCAAATTATGTCATCCACATACTTTTTTATGAAGGGGATTCTGAAGGGTAATTGTGGTAAAATAACATCAAGTAGGTGGTCCATAACATATTGTGCGATTATGGGCGAGATTTCAGATCCCATCGGAGTGCCAAAAATTTGTTTGTAAAATGTATTATTGAAAGAGAAGTATGTGGAGTCAAAAAGGAACTCTACTATTTCTATGAAGACCTCTAAGGGAATACTGCAGTTCTGAGAGATTGTAGGCCACTTGTCCCTGATACAGTCAGATACTAACTGCAACGGTATGTTTGTGAATAAGGATGTAACATCAAAGCTTACCAAAACAAAGTCTTGGGGTAGTTGGAAACCGTTAATGAAGTTGGCAAAATCAAATGAACTATTTATGAAATAGGGGTTATTTTTATCATACTGCCACAAGCAGCAGGAGTAGGTTTCATGTCGTATGACTGACAGCTGTTGACGGGACTTATGCCATACGTCACTCTAGATGTGTGCGCGCCTCTGATGTGTCCCCACTACTCTCGTCACTTTGTAGGTTCTGGTTTTAACATAATGGCGGCCTGTGGCCGGTTCTCTTAGCTTTAACGTTTTTACATCGATGTTTTATTGATTTTAACTGTAAAATGTCCTATTAATGTGTATTGTGGATACCTCATAGAAAACCTTCTGTATGGTTGAAGTGCAAATACCCCGGTGAGCCTAGCACTCTGGTAGTTCATTTTAATGCTGCCCTATACTGAGGTCAGACTGTGAGAGAGGCTGCTCTCAGTGGGTTTTACATTGTCTAGCATGCATCCTTGCTTGTTAATCGACAACCTATAATTAATGTTGGGTACTTACAACCTATACGTGCCACTCATCAAGGGGAAGAAACCTCACATTTCGTAAGAAAATAAGTCGGGGTATTGCTCGCACTCCTTATTGATTCTCATTCCTTTTTTGTAGAGTTACCTGAAGAAGGGTCTTAAAGGACCAGAAAGCTAGTAAACTAGAAATATAGAGTATAACTAACCCTAAGTGTTTGACTGCAAACCCAATATTACTGCTTTGTTATATATATATATATATATATACGTCCTTCTATCATACCTGAGCCATTGCCCAATCCATACAATCCTGAACCACCAAGAAAAATGAGATCTATAAGAAATATCAACGCAAATACTTGGTCAGTTTTTCCTGTTTTGTCTGAATTTCATAGATATATTCGAAAATACTTTCAAAAACCAAAGTAAAAATATACAAAAAATACCATACATTTCTGAACCATTAGGATTTTAGTACATTCTTAAGCCAAAATATATAAATACAGCATTCGAGCGGTATATCCTAAGCCAGAACAGTGTTGCCTAATCGAACTATGATATTCAAGGTTAACTATTTCGCTTGCACTCGTTGAGGTCGCGATCAGTGGCCGGCTGGGGGACTGTTATTAAATCGACGAGCTTCCCTAACCTATTGTATTAGAATGAAAGAAAAAGTAAGACATCCTGGCGAAATTCCGTTTGCTTTTGCAAAAAACTTTATTCATAAAAATTTAACTAAAACACTTGGTTTTATTTCACTAGTACCTACCTACGTACTAGACAATTATTTTTATTAATTTTAATCGTTCAATTTCAATAGTTTTAATGAAATAAAATAGGTATTAAGGTATCGAGAAAAAAATTCACACACAAAAACAACATTTTAATTATATACCTAAGTATTTATTTATACATAAGCAATTACTAATACCTATGATACCTATAATTATTTTTCATTCTCCCCTTTACGAAATTGTAACTTTCTTTCTTGATAAGGCAACCGAAAGCGAAAGTAAAACATCCTAGGTGATAGGTTGCTAGGTGGTGGCTAGCTATGAAAAACTTTCGTACCCTGGACGGAAAAGTAGAACTTTATTGTAGTAGCATCATTTATTGCACACCATTTATTGAAATTTCCGTAAGTTTGATTGTCCCGGTCTTTAGATTTGTCCGGCAACAAACTTCTGCATGGTGTATTTGCATACAGCTTCTTGAATGAAATTCATTTGGAACTAAACTACGATTAAAGATTCTAAAATTATAGCGGTGCAGAGTTTTAAACTTGACAGTGTCATAAATTAATGAAATTAATAACTTAAAGCTATCGTTACTATGGTAATGTTAAAAACATGCCCCCTTATAATAATTTCATTGTTATCACCGAATCGTATTATTTTACTCATTTCTTCTTAATCCGTGGTTCAATGGCAAGGGGAGAATGAAGAGTTTAATACATTACACGCTACGAAAGCTCTTTCAGGTGCTCGGAGTTTTTAAATATCCTCGGCTACGCTACGCTTCGCCTCAGCTATTTAAAAACACCTCACACCTAAAAGTGAACTTTCGTAGCTTGTAATGTAAATAACTATGAAATTTGTACATTTACTGTTGAGGTTCAATTAGAAACATTCAATTTGTGTTTCAATTTCAATAGCGATTTCAGGTCGGTATACAGTGCGCGACAAAAGTAAGGAATAAATTCGGTAAAACGGAAAGCGCTGATTTTTTGAAGAAAAAAAAAACAGATCGATGTTGTTTTTGAGTTGTTCAACATTTGACATATTATTGGGGTATACAAGGTGATGTGCGAACAAGTGGTGACGTCATCGGCATATTTTTAAATGACAACCCTTATTTTTTATTCCATTTTTTGATACTTCATTCACTTGCCAGTATCTGGTAATCCATTTGTAACCTTAAATAAGAGAATTTCTGAAAAAACAGCTTTTGAGTCGAAATTGTGCACTTTTTACTGGTGTGAAAATGACTGTTTCCATGTAATTTTATAAGATCTGTCTATTAAATTAAGTCTATTAAATTGAATCTGTTAAATTGAATTAAATTAAATCTTTTAAATCTGAGTATTAAATAGAATCTGTCTAAATTATTTTCATAACAATTTCGTCGTTTAAGGTTACAAAATGAATACATTACCGTATTGGCAATTGAATGAAGTATCAAAAAAATGGAATAAAAAACAAGTGATGTCGCCATTTAAAAAAAATACCGATGACGTCACCACTTTTTCGCGCATCACTCTTTATACCCCAATATTATGTCAAAAGTTCAAGAAACAAAAAAAAAATCGACCTCTTTTTTTATTTTTTCAAAACAACAGCTCTTTCCGTTTTATCGAATTTATTCCTTACTTTTCTCGCGCACTGTATGTGTAATGAATATGACGATTATCTTGGCCGTGATGGTATTAGTAGTGACATCTTTTCAGAGAATTCATGTGAGATAATGAAAACTTAGTTTACCTAGCTATTATGGACATTGGAAAAAATTCATCGATTGAATCTGTAAACCCCAAAATGATAGATTTTGATTTTTACAGTTTTACAGATTTAATCCCAGACGTGAAAGTTTTAGCCAATGCCTTGGTACCTACTACCTAAATTAACTTTTAATTTGCTCGAACGAGAGATCTGTAACAATGATGGATCTTTGAAACCATGTACCTACCCAAACAGCACAAAGTAGTCCCATGGACGTCCAATGGACATCCCTCTATGTACCAACGGACGTCCATAGGACGTCCGTTTTTGTCCTATGGACGTCCATGGGACGTCCACTCAGTGTCCATTTGTCACAACTTTGGACATCCGCAGGATGTCCGTTACCGGACGTCCATAGGATGTCCGTTATCGGACGTCCATAGGGAGTCCGTTATCGGATGTCCATAAAGAGTCCGTTATCGGATGTTCACAAAGCATTTGCTGATAAATATCTTAGTGAGGAACAAAAGACAGAAAATATTCGACAAGTCTTGAAATTTAGAGTTTTGAAAAATCCAATAAATGTAGTGATAGGTATAGGGTATATACTGTAATTTTCTGTTTTGAAAACAACGTTGATAACGGCTAAAGATACAGGAAAACGACTAGGTACTTACCTACTTTCGTGTTTCTATCATTAAGTTTTACGTAAAATCTGGTAATTTTCATTGAAAAGTTGTTAATTATATTAGTTTATCATAATATTGATAAACAATGAAAATATTCGTTTTTGGATTTTTCACAAACTCTAAAAATTAAAGATTCATCGAATTTCTTTCTTTTGTTCACTGTATAATGCAGATGTCTTCATCTTCACGCTAGCAGTCTTGAGTTTGATGGGAATGGCGGAAGTCTTTCCTTGGGACGAATTAATGTATAATGTAGGAATGTGGATTGTATGATAGTGGAAGAATGGAAGATGGGGTGGTTCTTAGCGCGTGCGTGCGCACTTGTGCTGCTATTCTCTTCCTCTCTGCGACAGCACGTCATGCGCAATAGTCAAAAATAACTCGATGGACGTCCAATGGACGTACTTTTGTGGACGTACATAGGAAGTCCGTGCGGAGAAGTCCGTAGGACGTCCATTTATTGTCCATGGACCAATGGACGTATAATGGATACTCAACGGACGTCCATAGGACACTCGGTGCTATCTGGGTATTCTAACTACAGTTTACTTGAGGAAACCTAATTTACATACATGCAACGTAGTGAAACGGTTGGAATTCGAATTAGATACCTATCAATGAATGAAGTATGACATACTTGATTGTTGAATATTATTTTTTAAACTTTTCCTTACCACTAGATGGCCATATGGATACTGCAGTAACATCAATTAATGTTTTCCCGCAAAATTCGCATCTCTATAGTTTTCCTACAATGCACAAAAAGAGTCAATAATAACTTTATTTTAGGAAATATCTTGACTTCAACAAACAGGGTTGCCATCAGTGAAATTCCAAACGGAAAATCGGTTCATTTATGATCACATGATATTAAATCGTACAATCAAAGCAAAAAAATTAGTATGTGAATCGTTATTATAGCTGTTGAAAAACACGGTTTTTTTCCTAAGAAATTCATAGAGCTTCTCTCTCACTCTATAAATCTTACCTAGCTGAAAATATTTACCATTGATACCTGAAATGTATTTTTTTTTAATAATATTAACAAATAAATCACTGTTTAAGAGACTGCCGCTATAATAGTACTTGACGCACCGGAAGTCTGGGTTAAAAATCCTCCGATAATGGTTTCAGGTCTACGTCGCGTATATTACCTACTTACAATGCCTTAATGTGTTTTATACTAAATATAAAATCGATGCTCAGTTTTCAGTTGTTTTAAAACTTTGTCCGTGAACGGCGGAGAAATTATTTAATTCGTGGCTTGTATAGATTAAATAGCTAAATATAATCCTAATATTTGACAGCGGTGAGTTTCTCATAAAAGTGCCCTTTTGCTGGTGAAAGTGAGGTGGTGAAAAGGTTTTTTTTTTAATTTTATACCAGGTTTCAGGATTCATATTATTTATTTAGCTCGGCGTATTTAATCGGCGATTCTTGCCAGGATCGCACTCTCAAAACCGATTTTTAGTGCCATTTTTTTTTTGACTAACCATGCATTTGCAAAGCAAATGAATACCTTCCTGATGTTACTATAGGTACGTCCTCCACCCATATATAAGTGCCATAGTGAAACTGTAGTACAGTCAGATGTAAATAATGGCCCATGCCATAAATAAAATGATGGGAGTCTTTTAAGCACGCCACGAAAATTGTCAAACGAGGCCGAAGGTCGAGATTGACAATCAACAAAGAGCTCAAACACTCCCTTTGCAACGTGTGTCGCACAAGATTTCTTATTAAATGGCGTAGAAATAATAATTTTTGAATTCAAAGTCGTCAAGAAATTTAAATTTATAAACTTGTGGTATTAATTTTATATTGTCACAGTGACTGTCAAAAGATGAACAAGTGCGTCTTTTACCTATAACACAAGTGCAAACATACCTATAGTAACACAAGGAAGGTATTCATTTGCTTTGCAAATGAAAGGGAAAGCCACAAAACGGCCTAAAAAACGGTTTTGAGAGTGCGGAGAGAGTGCGGTCCTCACAAGAGGCGCCGATCAGATGCCGCGAATCATGGATATAACCACTTCACGATAATGCCAAGTGCTTCGAAGCTTACAGAGGCGGACTGGCGTTATATCCGCTTTCACATATCGTGTCCAGTCCACAAGGATTAATGCAATGATTTTTGAAATATAAATGCAAAATAAATGCAAAATTCAAAATGAAAATAGTGCTACTGTTAATCTCGAAGAATTTCCTTGCCCTAAAAGTAAAGAAAAAAATAGAAAATCGACCGTATAGTGCCAAAGAGGCCTTAGTTGTGACCTTAATATTAGTTTGCAATAGCTGATTTTAGCTTCTTACACACTTAGCACCATTGTAATAGTGTGCTCAAATTTAATATTTTTGAAAGCACAAACTAATGACAAAAAATTTTCAAACAAAGATGGAAAACAAAAAATTTTCTCATATGATGCGAACTTTTTGGCGGGCACTGTGTATACAGTGTGTCCAGTGTAAGTGACATTATATGGGGATCTTGGAAACGGCAAGAGATACAGGGTCGGTTAAATTAGAGAAAAGTTGCACAATTTAATGCTTAATGAGAATCTGATTTTTTTTTTATATTTCCAGTCGTTGCTGAAATATCCTGAAAAAACTGAAAAATCAAAATTTCTCATTTTAGCCATATCTTTTTTATTATTGGAAATTAATAATTTATTTTTTGTAGGCTTACATAAGCCGTCAAAGCTATCCATTTGACATTACAAAAATTTTCAAAGCCGACTAGATCTCAGAGTTTTCATAGCCAACTTTTGTTTTTCTTATGGCCGCGATATTGGTTTTTTATGTCGTTCGGTATAAAATAAATCAAGGAAACCAAAAATTAATATCTAACATTAAAAAAAACTTAAAAATCGAGAAATCTTATTTTTGCAATATCTTACTTATAATTATTGGAAATTAATAAATAATTTTTCGTAGGCTTACATAAGTCGCCAACAGATACCTACTCACCTGACGTTTCAAAAAATGTCAAAGCCGACTAGATCCCACAGTTTTCATATCCAACTTTCGTTTTTCTTATGGCCGCCATATTATTTTTTATGTCGTTCGATAAGAAAATACTCGAGAAAATATTTATATATAAGATAAAAAATTCTTCGTTTTTCAAAGAAAAACAGAAAATTTTTCGTTGAAATAGGTCAACATGATGTCATACTGCTTGCCTTATAGTTTTTTAATTTCTCTATGATATTCGGTCTAAAAAGTTATTTTTTTTTTAAAGAAGAGCAAACATTTTTGAAATTTATTTTTTGCAGTTTATTAACTTTTGGTTTCCATTATTTTTTTCTTTTTGAACGACGTAAAAAAATAATATGGCGGTCATAAGAAAAATGAAAGTTGACTATGAAAACTCTGGGATCTAGTCGGCTTTGAAAATTTTTGAAACGTCAGATGAATAGCTTTCATAACGGCTTATGTGAGCCTACGAAAAATTATTTATTAATTTCCAATTATTGTGACCGCCATAATATTTTTTATGTCGTTCAATATAAAAAAATCATGGAAACCAAAAATTGATTGATTAAAGATTGATTTTAAAAAGAGACACAAAAATTGGCTATGAAAACTCTGGGATCTTTTTTACTATACAGGGTTAGAACTATTTAGAGGGGCACTACAGGGATATCTTAAACCATTGAAGATACTATAGTTCGGTTAAATTAGAAAAAAGAGGCGCAATTTTGTGACTATCTCGAATCCGTCAAAACATGCAAGATATCTGTGACGGTTCCTAAAATATCGTGAAAAAACTGAAAAATCGGGATTTCTTTTTTTCGTCTTATCTTTTTATTAATGAAAATTATTAATATTTTTTGTAGGTTTACATAAGTCGGCAATAGCTACCCATCTGACATTTAAAAAATTTTCAAAGCCGACTAGATCTTCGAGTTTTCATAGTCAACTTTCGTTTTTCTTATGGCCGCCATATTGTTTTTTTTATTTTGCCATATTGTTAAAAAATAATGAAAGCCAGAAACTAATAAACTTCAAAATAGCTATTTACATTACAAGCTACGAAAGTTCACTTTTAGGTGTGAGGATATTTAAAAACTCCGAGCACCTGAAAGAGCTTTCGTAGCGTGTAATGTATTAAACTTTTCATTGTCCCCTTGCCATATTGAACCACGGATTAAGAAGAAATGAGTAAAATATAACGATTCAGTGATAACAATGAAATTATTATAATGTGGCATATGTTTTTAACATTACCATAGTAACGTTAGTTTTACATTATTAATTTACGACACTGTCAAGTCTAAAACTCTGTACCGCTATAATTATAGAATCTTTGATCGTAGTTTAGTTCAAAATGAATTTCATTCAAGAAGCTGCAAATTCCAGTAAATCTTTCTGGAACATACAATAATAATTATTTGTATGTTCCAGAAAGATTTACTGGAATTTTTATTGTAGTTTTACATTTAATTTTCCATCTAAATAAACGTTAATCAAACTGACATTTCTACTTTTTTGTCCAGGCCACGAAAGTTTTTCATAGCTAGCAACCACCTAGCAACCTATCACCTAGGATGTTTTACTTTCGCTTTCGGTTGCCTTATCAAGAAAGAAAGTTACAATTTCGTAAAGGGGAGAATGAAAAATAATTAAACTCATACAGAAATTGGCCATAATATTATAACATTTTTTGTGTTTTTTATATATTTTTTTTTTTTTTTTTTATTGTCATTTTAAATTGTTTTCCGTTTCTTTTGCTATCAGCATTGGACATATACAGGGTCCCCGGATAGGTAAACGATTGATATAAAAGATAAAAATTCTCGATCTGAATTATAAAATTTTGTTGTCCAGCCGTGCTTATTGACTATACACTAATTTCTTATATAATTTTAGTCTTGAAAATCAACAAATCAAAATCAAAAAGCCTCAAAAAGTAGGGATCAACGCCTTGGAAATTTTCAAGAAATATATTTTTCCTGTGGAGTAAATAAGTGGCTTTTATGTAGCAAATATGACGAAAAGTTATTTGAAAAAGTTGCTTAGAATCAACAAGCTGGACCCCTGTACCAATTCTTGGATTTGTGAAATGAACAATAAAGAAATGGAAATCATAGCTGGGCCAGTGGTTTTGAAATTTGGCACAGGGGTCCAAATTATTGATTCAAACAACTTTTTTAAGTAACTTTTCGTCATATTTGCTACATAAAAGGCTTCATTCTGTGCACATAAAAACAGATTTTTTTTTAATTTACAACGCATTTTTTTATTAATTTTAATTTACTGGACATTTAAAAATTAAAATTATATTGTTGGAAATTATTTTCGAATCAAGCAAGGCTGAACCCCGAAAATAAAAATTAAAGGAGATTAGAGATCACAATCAAAATTAATAGTTGAATAAAATGAATGAATAGTAACCGAATTTCAGCAATTAACATAATATGATCAGTGCGGGGTCTTCCCAGCAAAGTTACAATTCATAAAAGCGAGTTTTACTCGGCGAAATTGGCAGCAAATGCGTAACAGCATGCTATGTCGACGTTGCCAATTCTTCTGGATCAGGTTTGTATTATGAAATACATATACACTTATACACGAACCACTGCGAACAGCGCCCCCTACCGATAAATCGCTGAACTATTTTTTGACGATTCTATCAATCCCAAGCCACTACAAGATTTCAATAACAGACGGTAGGGGTCCTAAGTATCGGTTTTAACAGGGAAAACAATCCTGAGCCAATATACTGGCTCAGGTTTGTTCGGCTGGTTCAGGTTTGTACATTCATTTTACTATCGCTGGATCAGGAATGTATGGTTACCGAATATATATATATATAGAGATGTTTTTGTATCAAGGTGAGATCTTTTGGTTACATTTTGTAGACAAGCTGAGATCCATTTTTACAAGACGAGATCCTTTTCGGATCTCGACTTGTATCTATGTGTATATCAACTTTTTTCACATAGGAGGGGTCAGGGGGGGGGTGGTGGCAAATTTTCGTCTGGATCTCATTTTGACCATTTTTTATCAATTTTTATACAGAAATAGTTCAACTGTTCACGCTTAAGAGGGCGCTAGAGTTGTGGTCGTGTATATTATTATTTCTGTACAACTCGAGATCCGGTAAATGTGGCACTACTGCAAAGCAGATCAGGTTACATTTGGCACTTAAATTGATGGTTATCTCGACTGTAGAATAAAATTCGTATTCCTAACTCTTGCCTTGCCGCTTTGAGATAGCTCCCTCACGGAAATGCATTAAAAAACAATTGAACATGGGTCCCTAATAAATTTTCTAAAGAAACATCAAAGTTAATTAGCAAATCCATATTATTATTGCCGTACCTATTTGTGTTAAATTAACTGCATTTTTATCAATAAGATAATTGAAGATTGAATAATTGAAGATTCAAATGAAATCCAATGATGTAGGTACATACAGTGAGCGCCAAAAGTAAGAAATAAATTCGATAAAACGGAAAACGTTGTTTTTTTTATGAAATAAAAAACAGGCCGATTTTTCTTTTAAGCTGTTCAACTTTTGAAATAATATTCGGGTATACAAGCTGATACGTGAAAAAATTGTGACGTCATCGGCATTTTTTTTTTAAATAGAAAACCCTCACTTTTTATTCCATTTTTTGATACTTTATTCTATTGCCAATACGGTGATGTAATCAATTTGTAACCTTAAATGAGCAAATTTTTGAGAAAATGAACTTAACTTAGACAGATTTAATAGATTAATTTAATTTAATTTAACAGATTTAATCCAATAGACTTACAGTAGATATTATAAAGGCTCATTAGGTTAACGTACAGATTTCGGGGGCCGTTTCTAGAAAATATGTATCGACTCTGGGTGGAAAATATAGCAATTCAGTGATTCTTGGCCGGACAGGGATTACAAAAATGTTAATAAAAGTAATTTGACGTCGATATTCACTTTGAAAACGGTCACAAAAATCTGCCCGTTAACTTAATTGGCCTTTATAATACCCACTGTTAATTTAATAGACAGATCTTATAAAATTGCCATGGAAACTGTTATTTTTGTTTGATATGGTTTTAATTTTTTTCGTTAATGTTCCGATTTTCACATCACTAACAAAAAGTGCACACTCTCGACTTCACAAGCTGTTTTCTCAGAAATTTTCTTATATTTAAGGTTATAAATTGATTACATTACCATAATAACATTGTACTTATGTTCTAAACTCATTAAATTTAATAGTTTTATCCGAATCACCCGGAAAATGCGTCTTCTTATCTGCATCGCGCTTCTCTTTATCAATTTTTTGCTCGAAATTGAGCGTTCAATAAAACATTTATTATATATGTACAGGGTGCGGCGCGAGAACCTTAGGGCATTTTTATATGGAGAAGTCCAAGGAGTAGAAGTCTAAAAATTTGTACGTGTATAATTTTGGTTTTGACGAGCTGTAAAATATTCACAACCCCTCACCATTTCCGGTTATACCGAAGTAGCCATCAACTATCTTATTTTAAACGGGACAAGTTGTATATTATTACATTTTCAGATTGCCTGAAAAAATATAATAAAAATGGTGTTTGTAGTTCAAAATTGGAACGAGTGGTTTATGAGTTATAAACAAATGAAAATCGCAATTTTTCATTTTCAAAGCAGCTTAGATCGAAAACGGGTCAAGATAGATGAAAACGGCTTACATGTCCCTATCTTAACTTTTCACGTAGTATCCTATGGTGCTGATGAAATTTGTATACAAAGTGATGAAAAATCAGCGTTTTCAAAAAGAAAATTAATCAAAAATATTTTTTTTTTTTAGGTACTCCAGCATAATAGTATACAAAAAGTTAGGATAGGGACATGTAAGCCGTTTTCCGATATCTTGACCCGTTTTCAAGCTAAGCTGCTTTGAAATGGAAAATTGCAATTTTAATTTGTTTATAACTCATTAATTGGTCGTTACAAATTTGAACTGTAAACATCATTTTTATTACTGTTTTTCAGGCAATCTGAAAATGTAATAATATACAGGGTGTACCATTAAAAAAAAAAGAAAAATATGGCAACTTCCGGTGTAACCGGAAGGGCTGACCAAGGGCTGACAAAAGTTACAGGCCTTTGAATCTCAGATTTGTGATATTTTTTCACGAGTAAGAGCTTCGCAAAATATTTTTTTCTCCGTCACCGGTTGACATTGGGGACTCTAGTTTTGTTTTTCCATTATAGTTATGATTAGTGAACGAAATGACGTATTTAAAATGCAAGAAGTTTGTTCAATTTTTTAAAATATTCAGTGTTTTTGTCCGATTAATCACACAGTTTCTGCAAAGTTCCGACTTTGAACACCTTTAATTTTTTTTCACGATATCGATTTCAGTTTTTTTGTTACCATCTGATAAAATGAAGTTTTGTGAACATTTTATTCCGCATAACATATAGTCGCGTTTCAAAAATAAACTTTCTAGAGCCGTTGATATGAAATCCTGAAGTTGACCAGATATGTTTAGCATAGAACGGACAGAGTGCGTGTTATAGCGCGGCGACGGCTGTTGAACAAGGAACGGCTGAGAATTAGATTGTTACTGTTATGTAACCTATTCAATAATAATTTAGGGACGTTTATTTAATGTAATATTGTTTAAATAAGGATTTGATATTTTGGAAATATTCATATTTTCAATTACATAAGTACATAGGTTAAAAAACTATATTTTATACATAATAGGTATACTTACATAATCTCAATAATATCATCATTATGCATGTGAGATACTTATACTCAGGCTTACGCTCATTAATACAGCAACTCTTTTACTTCTTCTTCCTCGGAAAAATTGCTGTTTAGTTTGTCTTCAAAAATATTTTCAGTGATTGCAAAAATCTGATACAGCTGATGATTTAGACAACATTTCCACATCTAGGCATAATCTTTAAATTGACTACATTTGAAACTATTTTTCTAGTATTCTCACCAGTGCCTGTGCTAATAGAAATGAGTTTCTTTTTTTTTTCTGCCATCTTTGTTGCAAATGAAGCACATCTTTCTAATATCAAAATTTATTTTGATTCGTCCCTTATTTGCAGTGCGCTCATTATAGTGGAGCGGAAAGAGCCCGCTATCTCGCTTATTTCAGGTAGAAAAATTTTTCGGAGTAGAAAGATATGGGACCGGTACCATCATATTAAGGGATCTTTGGGGCACTAGAATCTCCTTTTACGACAAGCTCCCTTGGTGCTGACAAAAGTTACAGCCCTTTGAATCTCAGATTTGTGATTTTTTTTTCACGAGTAAAAGCTTCGCAAAGTATTTTTTTTCTCCGTCACCGGTTGACATTGGGGACTCTAGTTTTGTTTTTCCTTTATAGTTATGATCAGTGAACGAAATGACGTATTTGAAATGCAAGAAGTTTGTTCAATTTTCAAAATATTCAGTGTTTTTGACCGATTAAACACACAATTTCTGCAAAGTTCCGACTTTGAACACCTTTAAATTTTTTTTTCACGATATCGATTTCAGTTTTTTTGTTACCATCTGATAAAATGAAGCTTAGTGAACATTTTATTTCGTATAACATGTAGTCGCGTTTCAAAAATAAACTTTCTAGAGCCGTTTATATGAAACCCTGAAGTTGAACAGATATGTTTAGCATAGAACGGACGGAGTGCGAGTTATAGCGCGGCGACGGCTGTTGAACAAGGAACGGCTGAGGATAAGATTGTTACTGCGAGTGTTACTGTTATGTTACCTATTCAATAATAATTTAGGGACGTTTATTTATTGTAATATTGTTTAAATAAGGCTTTGTTATTTATTAAATATTTTAACACGCTTGAAATTTATTCACCTAAAGGGCAATTATTGCCCTTTATAGAAAGCAAGGTATGGTCTCAGTCTTAACATGATGGTACCGGTCCCATATCTTTCTACTCCGAAAAATTTTTTGTGCATATTTTCAGCCTCTTTCCGCTCCACTATTATTTTGGGATTTGCTTTGTATCTGCCGTTGGTATTCGGTCTTTTGGTAACTAGTATAACGCTTGTAACATTCGTGATGATACTTATAATCATACTTCATTGATTCCAAAACTTTTTTGTGAGGTTCGAGTCTTGTCCAAAGATTGTCATGTCTTTTTTCTGACGCGTTAAGAATGGCTGAGATTCCTCTACTCGTGGGTCGTGGGCGTCTGAATAACTGTTCTTGACAAATCATCGAGACTTCCGTCACAAATTATGCAATGATTCAAATTCATGTTACTTTTTCTCCTGTTGAGGAGGAATAAATATTGAATTATTGGTCATAATATACATACAATATCGGGGTGTATATTTTTCATTATTATAAAATCTGAACTTGAAATGAAAGAAAGAAAAAAAAATAATTAATGAAAAATAAATTTTTTAATAAAACTTTGACCTCTTTTCTAAAATTATCTTTCTTGAAAATTATGCAAATAACGACACATGCTTATTTGAGTATTTTCTACTAAAAAATAAAAGGAATCGCCATTCTAATTTAAAGTCACCACTTTGTTACACCCTCTATACCTAATACAATAACTGTGTGTAAGTTGTAAAATTTCTCTAGCAAATTCAACTGTATTAGACTAATTATTATTAGAAAATATATTCAAAATCCTTCCTTACCTGAATTTCACGTTGGCATCAAAATTAAACATTGTTGAGTGTTGATACTAACACTATCAATGTTGATTAAAATTAATACTAATGACACAATTATTAAACATATGATATTAAACACCGCCTATATAGATAAGAAATAAACCTCGCACGCGTGTGTTCGGCTTACACCCTTAAACTGAAATTATTTTGTATATTATCGCATTTCACCAGGGCTTTAAACTACAGCCACACGATGATATTTATTTATTGATGATGAATAAAACATTAATGTTTTAAAAATATTTATTTATTTTTTACCAGTTCATCACAACCTAAAGAAATTGCAGTTGAAGGAAATACCTACTAAGGTACAATAATTGTACTTCATTTCTAGGTAAATAGGTGTAACCGCGTGTAGATAAGATATTATACCTTAAATACCTTGCTTCCTATTGCCCTTAGGTAGGTATATTAACCAATTGAAAATATGAATATTTTCAATGAATTTCAAGCATGTTAAAATATTTAATAAATAACAAAGCCTTATTTAAACAATATTACATTAAATAAACGTCCCTAAATTATTATTGAATAGGTACCTACATAACAGTAACAATCTTATTCGCAGCCGTTCCTTGTTCAACAGCCGTCGCCGCTCTATAACTCGCACTCCGTCCGTTCTATGCTAAACATATCTAGTCAACTTCAGGGTTTCATATCAACGGCTCTAGAAAGTTTATTTTTCAAACGCGACTATATGTTATGTGAAATGAAATATTCGCAAAACTTCATTTTTATCAGATGGTAACAAAAAAACTGAAATCGATATCGTGAAAAAAAAATTAAAGGTGTTCCAAAGTCGGAACTTTACAGAAATTGTGTGATTAATCGGACAAAAACACTGAATATTTTGAAAATTGAACCAACTTCTTGCATTTTAAGTACGTCATCTCGTTCACTAATCATAACTATAATGGAAAAACAAAACTAGAGTCCCCAATGTCAACTGGTGACGGAGAAAAAAAAAATTTGCGAAGCATTTACTCGTGAAAAAAATCACAAATCTGATATTCAAAGGGCTGTAACTTTTGTCAGCACCAAGGGAGCTTGTCGTAAAACGAGATTCTAGTGCCCCAAAGATCCCTTAATATGATGGTACCGGTCCCATATCTTTCTACTCCGAAAAATTTTTTGTGCATATTTTCAGCCTCTTTCCGCTCCACTAATAGGTACATACCTACCGCTCTAGTGGAGCGAAATTCGTTATAAAAGTCGCTCCGTTATCGATTTTTTTTGACGTATAACCAGGTCAGATCTAATAAGTTTTGTTCATTGCATAATTTTGCATTCAAAACGGCTCTTTACAACCTTTTTGGGTAGGTCGGGACTTTTATATTTGAAAAAACCATAAAAATTTATGATTTTTAAAAATTGTACTTTTGAACATTTACATGAATATATCTTAAAAAGTAATCAAGATATAAAAATGATTTTCTCATTAAATTAAAGCAGACAAATGGGCGCTTCTAATCGTGTATCTTACTGCCCTCAAGTATATAGTATAGCTGATTTGCAAAAATAATACAAACGGTGCATGTTGCAAAACGTGTATTGATATTTTCACTAAGCGACAAACTTTTTTAGTTATGAAAATTTTTGTACACATGAAGTGAACAAAATGAAGCCAAGATATAGTAGAAGTTTTTGTATAAAAATTATTCTTTGTAGCGATTGCCGTTTGGTAGCTATGACCTTTTTTTCAAGTGATGTCGCGCCAATATCGTGCGCTAGCCCTTACATAGAGAGCGTCGAGTCAAATGCAAGGCCTACATTAATCCAAATATAGGAACAAGGTATAATATAAGCTATAAAACATATTTTGTTTCAGTCTTATACACAAGCTATATAGTCCCACTTTACCTGTCAGGTAAACATTTAAGGTATTACCTTCAATTATTGTAGGAAATAATTATTGCCCTGGACACGTGTCCTTGGACCAGGTTTCTGGTCAGTATGACCAGCAAATACAGCAAATACACGTGAAGTTCTCAAACGTTCCCAAAAAAGCATACTAAATTTTTTTAATATTTGGGCTTCAAGAACTAATTAAATTTAAAGTAGAACGTAGGTATTATTATTGTAGGTATAATAATAATAATTGTACGTTAATGTTAATAATTATTGTTATTGGACATCAAAATGAATATGTAATCCAAATTATGTTTATATAAATTATATAAACAAACTATATAACTAAATGTTTAAATGTTTTTTCTTCATCTAAAGTCAATATATCGATCTGTAATCAAAAGTATAAAATATCAACAGGTCGTTTTGAAAATTGTAGAAGAACAAAAATAAAATAAAAATTCTGATTTCATTTTGAAGCTAAATTTTATTTCAATAACATTTAGTTTATAATAATTATTGTTTGCGTAGCGCACCCTGAAAAGTAACTTATAAAAATAAGAGGTAGGTACATGAATTATCTAGAAAGAGCTTGTGCATATTATGGAATTTTATTATGTATTTTTATAAATTTTGAAAACTTTGTAGGTTTCTTTAATCACCTACCAACCCACCAAACTTATAAATTACAGTAGCTAACTACAAAGAATTACGTGAGCAACTATTATAGTTATCACCAAATTATATTTAATTAAGTATGATCTTGTGGTCAGTATGAGGAAGTCTGCAGTAAGCAAGGTAGGTAGTACATGCACCTATTTAATGGTAACTGTATACCGAATAATAAACTTCGAAAAAATATGTGAAATAAAACAAAAAATACGAACTAAGTACATCAATACCTGAATTGATATAAATAGCCAATAAAAAATATGGGATGGGACGTCTTTATAAGGAGATACTTTTTTCGACTGTGTATTATAATTCATCAAGGCAAACAACTTTTTCAAATAACTTTTCTTAATTAAAAAACTCAAAAAGAAACGAGATACAGCCTTTAGAAGGTAAAAAAAATTAAAGTCCAGACCTACCATAGTAAATTCAACTACTGACTTTGCCAAACTGATTTTGCTCAACAAAAAAAAATTGAATACGTAACAAAACCAAAATAACAGGAAATAAAAATGAAATAAAATGAAAATTTCCAGCCTTTGTTTTTCATTTAAATTACCTAAACATTACCTACTTCAGTTATTTTCGTTTGCTTCCTGTTAGTTTTCGTTTTGTTTCCCAGGTAACCTTATGTGTTGGAAGTGCTTTTCTGATTGTTGATTGAAATCAGTTTTCAGTTTAGTTACATTAATTTATCACAGGGCTGAACTTTAATTTTTTTTTTAACTTACAAAGGCTGTAATCTCATTTATTTTTTACTTTTTTAGGAAAACTTATTTGAAAAAGTTATTTGCCTTGATCAATTTTATAAACAGTCAAAAAAAGCATATCCTTAATAAAAAAACTCCCAGTGGAATTAGGTTCTGAAAATGTTTAACTGGTTAGTTTTGGACCATGCAATTACACATATTTTTATCCTTTTAGAGTTTTATTCAACAACGTGTGTTCAATGATTTTTTTGTAAAAAAGCTATGAGTGTTGAAGACAAAACAGTTGTACAAAAACCAAGAATATCTACAAGGTATGTTGTCATTAATAATTATATTACCTACTTACTTGCTTGTGGGGAAAAACGGCAAGCTGAATGCGGAAAGCGAATTATGTTAAAAAAAGAAAGCATTTTTAAGTGGAAAGTTTTTACCTAACTATATATCATAGGGAATGCTATGATATATAAAATAAAAAGCTATAAAAGTAATAAAAATATTTCTTCTCAGCCCGATGATACTACAAAAATACTAGAGAGGCAAGCGACTGGCTATGCGTCCGTGCGTAATAAGCTTAGCGTTCAGCCATTGCGCGAATTAGATCACAATTAAAAATTCATAATTCAATAATTACCAAACATGCGACAAAAATTTATCTTTTAAAAACTTTCTTAATACTTTGGCTCCAATTTCTTCGCTGCATGTGTAAAGAATTTTTTTTAAATAAAAAAGTTTCTCGCTGACTAAAAATATCAATACATTTTTGCGTAAAGTTTCAATTACCTTTTGATTTCACAATCAAATATAAAAGTCCTAAAAACAAGATTACCTACCGCCAAAAGAAGCGCTGATGTATGCACTTCAATTAAAAAAAAATAGATTCATCGATAGCTCAATTAGTTTTAAAGATATGACAATTTACATTTTTAAAAAGCAATTTTTCCGAATTACTAATTTTTCAATTTTTTCGAATTTAAAAAGTGGTGACCTACGGAAAAAGGTCGTAAAAGTCCATTTCTTGTTGGAAGTAGTCAAATACACCATACGTATAAGTGGCAGCTGGTTATACGCCGAAAAAAAAACAACACATTTTTCGTCTCATTTCGCTCCACTACACGTATATTAACTAACGTGTCTGCGCACTAACCAGTTCTGGCCAAGCTCTCGCCTTACTATAAAATTTATACCGGACCATTATTATTGTACTTCCTTATTTCAAGAGTTACCGATTAGGTTAAATTAGCAAAGTTGTGCAAAATTTTGCTAATACTTTTTAAGAATTTGAAACAAAATTTAGGATAACTTCAGTCGTTGCTGAAATATCCTGAAAAAAACTGAAAACTCGAGATTTATTTATTTTAAAAATATCTCTATAATATCTAGAATATCATTTTTATCATCGAAAGTAAGTTAACAATTTTTTGTAGGTTCATAAAAGTCGTTAAGAGCTGGGTGAGGCGAAAGAAAGATTCGGTGGAAATATTTTCTTCTTTTCTTAAAACAAAAAGAAATAAAATTTTCATAAATAAAGTAAAATTTAAATTTATTTTATTTTTTAAATATTTAGTAAATTGATTTTTTTATATCGAATGACATTCAAAAACAGTACGGCGATCATAAGAAAACCAAAAGTTGACTATGAAAACTCTAGGATCTAGTAGGATTTGAAAGTTCTTAAATCAGTCAGAGCTCATGACGATTTATGAACCTAAAAAAATTAATTAATTCAATATCGAAAAAGATATTATTTCTAAAATAAATAAATCGATTTTTTGTTTTTTTCTGCATATTCCAACAATATACACAGCTGCCCTAATTTTTTTTGCAAGATTCTGGAATAAGTATTCTGTACAACTTCGACAATTTAGCCAATCTGTAACTCTTAAAATAACAAAGTTTTCAATGCAACAATAGTAGAGGCAACAATAATCACCTATACATTAGTATGGAAAATGTGTACAGTAACTGACAGTACTAAAAAAGCAATTTCGGAGAAGCGGCAAGCGGAAAAATTTTCTCGCAACGAAAGTTTCTGCTTACTGCTTCTCTGAAATTACTTTGTTGGAAATGTCAGTTACTGCACACAATTTCCGTACCGATGTATAGTCCTAATCATTATAAATGATTAGAACAAAATACAAAGTTTTTTTTTAAGCAGAGATTTTTTGCTCTCAAAAGTTTTTTTTTTACAAATCAAAAATAAAGACTTTTCATTAGAAAATTGTATATATTGAAACAATTGCCGACGAAGTATATTATTATTTAGATTATTATAGGTTTTAGATTCCGACTTGATAGTTTTAAAGTTATTAATCGAAAGTTTCAACGTTTCGGGACTGATTAGTCCCTTGATCATATTTCATATAATTATGTATTTTATATTTGAATCTTTATCTTACTGTATAATTTTTTTATTCGTACCAACTTAATAAATGTGATCTACGCTACGGACTAATCAGTCCCAAAACGTTGAAACTTTTGATTAATAACTTAAAACTATCAAGCCAGAATCTAAAACCTATAATAATCTAAATAATAATAAAGATTTTTCTTTCTCATAATATTCTGATAATATTCTCATAATATTCTCATAATATTATGATGTACTGGTATACACACAGTGTCCAGTTTAAATGACAGTACCTACATGGGGGTCTTAACAACGGTAAGATATACCTATACGAAATCGGTTAGAGATAAAACTGCACAATTTTCTGCTCAGTAAGAAACTGAAAAAATTTAGAATATTATTTTCATTGGATTCTGAAAAATCCTGGAAAAACTGAAAATTAGAGATTTCTTATTTTAGCCATATCTTTTTTATTATTGAGAATGTATTACCTAATTATTTTTTGTTGGTTTACATAAGCCGTCATAAGCTACCGATTTGACATTTCAAAAATTTTCAAAGTCGACTAGATCCCAGAGTTTTCAAAGTCAACTTTTTTCTTAAGGCCGCCATATTATTTTTTTATGTCGTTTGGTCAACAAAAAACGTGAAAACCTAAACTTTAACAAAACAAAACAACTTCTTTCACCGAATTACGTGAAAATATAAAGTCATATTACTGGTCTTAGTTGACTCAACGATGAAAATTGTATACGCAGCAGAATGTCATTTGATAATCTAAAATCAAATTATTGTTTCCGAATTTTTTTCAAGCATGCACAGTAACTGAAATAATGAACTTAGTAGTTCATTAGAACAAGTAGAATCTCGCTGTTCTACGCCGTACGATATGGGGGCAAGTTGTGTATTTTTGTGCTGATTAGTAATCTGAAAAAAAATCTTGGCTCTGATCATTAGTTGTCAAAATATTGGAAAAATATACGAAATTACTTTTTTTATCTAACGACGAATCAAGCTAGCCGTTTCTAATCGAAACATTAGGACACTTTTTTACAATTTTTTTTTGTAATCACTTTTAGATGACGAAAAAACAAGTCGAGGTGCGAGAAGGATCTCGTCTTTTAAAAATGGATCTCAACTTATTTACAAAATATCATCAAAAGATTTCGCCGCGTGATACGCAAACATATCAGCTCTAGTTGCTTATATCTATATTTTCAGTGGACTGAGAAGTAAGTAATATGCGAGGTACCTAATATGAAAAAAAATTATATAAAAAACAATATGGCTATAAAAAAAATTAAAGAAGAAAATGAAAATCGTAGAATCGACTTTGAAAAATCTTGAAATGTCATATGGATTTTTACTAATGGTCATTACTAATTTTCTGTAATAAAAAAAGTTTTGTCTAAATAAAATAAGAAATCTCGAATTTCATATTTTAGCATCTGGCTTAAATTCCATTTCAGATTACAAATTGGGACAAAAATACGCTAATTTCACCCTTAACCTACTTTCTTTAATTTCCTAATAAAAAAACCGAGATCCCAAACATTTTTTAAATTTTTTATAATAATTTTTTTATTTTTTTCTTATAATGAACTTTTTATCTTTTATAATACAATAAAGTTTCTGATGCTCGACAAAGATTTCATAAGAACTAGTAAGTATCGACACCCACAATTATTATTAATCGATTTTTATACTTCGGTACTTATAAATTTCTCGTTCGCACACAATACGCAATAAGAGTAAAGAAAGATTCTGGTCAATCTGAAATCCTGAAGGGCTGGCAGGTGTTTATTTAATAATTTTATGTGACTTTACATCCGGTCTGCGTGTAACGATCCTGTAAATCACTACTATTCACCCCAACATACCCAAACCGACCTGACAACAATGTCGGATCTGATCTTATAGATAAATTATAAACATATACATATCAAACATCGACATATACAACTTCAGATCTCGGCTTGATTAGTTTATATCACCGGATCTCGTTTAGTCTAAGTTTTTTGAAGAAAAATTTAAATTTAAAAATTGTTTCCCCTCTCTTGAATTTTATATTGCTAATATAATTTATTAACTATTTGTAAAAAATATACTTCAAAAAGTCTGCTCCTTCTGGTGGATCTCGGGTTGTCCTCGATTTAAAACGGATCTCAACTTGGTACAAAAACGTGTATATATATATATATATATATATATATATATATCGTGGGCAGGTGAATTTTGGAAAACCACTTTTTCGTGATCTGGGGGTCATGATCGGTGGACATTTGATGAGTTTGGGTGATTTTCGAAAAGTGATGTCGTCCTCAATAGTGTATTTTTTTATTAAAAAATACACTAAAAGGGTGGCGTTTTAGAAAGTTGAACATTTCAGAGTTCCTCATGAACCCGGTTTTATGGTGAAAATAATTTAGTAATAGGAACAAAGGTAAAACAAAAGAGCGATGTGAAGAGTCGCCTTTCTCGGAAGCGATATCTGATTTAACATTATACATTTCATACCAATAAGATCTTTTCTTGCTTCAGTTTGAATAAATTGTAAAAATTTATTATTTTTTTTCTTCAATAATTAATTATTACCGATTGTTAAATGAAATTTTCACATCTACTCGTTACGATTTTTTCATTTCCTCAACTTTTTTTAAATTTTTATATTTCTCAATTTTCGCAACATATTTTTGTATAGTCATTGAACATGCCTACATTACAATTTTTTTGTTGAAATGCCTTTACCGGGGCCTTTATCGTATCAGTGAACTCTGGAATGTGAACACAAATGTGACTAGAATTAAAAGGTACGTACCTACTTACGTAATCAGATGCCCACATGATTAATTTTAGCAAATATTCAAACTGTTTTCTTCCGAATCCTTATTACCATAGTAATTGTCTTCCTACACTATCCTATATAGTAGGCTTTTCCTGCTCGTTCTTTTGTCTGAAAACATCTTCATTAATATACAAAAACAATTGTCACGTGTTAGGATCTTATCGTGCTTGTGCTATAGGAATTATAATTACTGAAGACAATACACCTAACTACTAATCGAACTGAACGATATCTTGATTAACTAATAACTAAATTCCGATTTTCTCGACAATATGAAGGCTTTTTAGTTATTTATAGAGTTTTATGGAAAATAAGCATGCCAAGATTTATAATGAATAGGTACTTCCTAATAGACAGAGAGCAGATCATTATACTTACTTTTCTGTTACAAATATTCAATTTGTAGTGAAAATTAGTCAGAAAACAATTTGTTCATTTTTTTTTAAGAGCGAGAACTTATGTCATAAGTGTGAATATATGAATAAGTCGTTCTTTTATTAAAATTAATAAATGGCTGTTATTAAATAGACGAACACATACATCCATGGCGAGACTGGGATTCGAAACCATTTATTCGGTGCAGTTCCAAACAACTCAGTCACGAACACGCTAACCCGCTGTTCTACCTACCGATCCAGGTAAGAAATTTATTAACTGCGTGGGTATAAAACGGTATTGTCATATTTACAAGCATAAACAGTAACATTAACAATAAAATAACAATAAAAATAACGGGTATATGCGTAACTCTATGATAATTAATTTGTGGGATCAATGAAAGTTTATTTTCTCTTGATTTGGGAAGAAAACTTTGTTGAATGTGAAAGAAAGATAAAATTTGAACTAATGACACTCTTAAAGTAATTAGTAATTAGAAATATTCCCCCTGCAAAAAGTGTATATTGACAAAATGCATCCCGACGACCGAGATGAGATGAGGATGTTGAGATGTACCGGAGGAGTCTACTTTTTTTTTGACAGAGTGAGGAATAGCCAGCAGCTTTAAGGTCTTCTACCCTATAGAAGACAAGCCCCGACACATAATGGTTGAGTGGTACTTACGGAGTTTAAAATGTGCAAATGAGCAATAATATTCGAAGACTTGCACCAACCTAAAGAGGCGAGAAGGACCTCTGTTACTTGGCAGGCTTCATTAACAGTGACCTGAGGAAACGGAAAACAGAATCCATGACCCAAGATTGATTTGCCTGGCGACGAGGAGAGTTAAGCCTATTGTAATGGAAATTAAGTTGGGAAAAAGAAGAAAGAGAATTATGAATGAAAAAAAAAAATCGTATGGCTGTGGTGAAGCCCAAGTGTCAGAAGTTTTCAAGTAGCCTCAAGGGCCTCTGACGTAACCTAACGATTGCCGTGAAGCAGCCGAGACCCCCTTTTTAACGTACCTCCCGAAGCACGATCGGTCACGGTACTTTTTTACCACTCTAATTGGTCACCCATCCAAGTACTGACAAAACAAAGCCATACTGAATGTTGATATAGTGTAACGAATTTGTGGTGTTAAAGTTTATCTACGCTTGTTTTTAAATCGCATGACTTCAAAATAAAAAAATTGTTTTATCGAGCTTAAACACTTAACGACCTTTTTTAAAAAGATATAGTGTTTAAATTCACGGACCTTGGGTCAGTTGCGATTTTGAGATTACGATATCACCTGAGGCGTGCATCGCACGTACCAAGATCCATAATTTAGAATTAAAAGGGAGAACGCACTAGATTCAAGGATATCATAGGCCAGAAATGACAAAAGAGTTTCGGATTGGACAAGAAAGCAAAGACTACGACGCGCACGCTCGGAAAAGGGTCACGTGTAGGTGGTGTGGTCGAAAGGATGAGATCTATTTGGGCCAAAATGACATAGTCTAGGACGCGCGACTGGAGAGAACAGGAAGCGTCAGCAGGTTGAAGGAGACAAGGCTGGGCGGTGAATATAAGAGCGGACGCGTGCACGGACGGCGGCAAGCCCAGCTGTATATTATCTGAATTTTTATCTATTACCTTTATCTTACCTATTATCTTCATAATTCGAAGTTAAGCAGCTTAATTATCTTAACCACATTCGAGTCCGAGACCGAAGGGCCAACGAATGCTTATCTTCGTTTCAGGAATTTGAGTCTCTAGCAAAATATTTGCAACTGGCTGCCGAGTGAATCATTTTCGATTAAACCCATTTTCCCGGCCGCGATTAAATAAAACATCGAAACAAACGGTCCCGTGACGTCATCATTCCATCTAGTAACACCATCTTCTACAACCAGTCCGTTATTTATTTTATATCGTAGAAGAGAAACGACCTGTTTGCTTCTCACATCAACTACAAGTATCATTTAATCAATTTAATTTGAATTCCACCAACTCCACCTGTAAGTAGAGCTACCTTTTCATGTCCAAAGAACCTTTATAATAAAAGGGGTGAAGTTAACATCTGATGAGACAGTTAGAGTAAATTACCATCCACCTCCAGTTTTCTATTTGCAAGTTTCAAGCTATCAGAAACCAAAGAAAATAAATGCAAATGAAAATTGTTTCAAAAAATTGTTTCCATATAACTTATGTTTTGTAAATAAATTGTTTGACTATTTTTAATTAAGTTCTGGAAGGCCAAGGTTTAGTCGACTTAACTAAAGCTCATTAAAATATTCGTCAATGAAATATAAATTTTTAGATCTAAGTATCATTCCAATGTGGATTAATGTTCCAGAATTACAGTTCATAGACTCCTTAATAGAATCCGATCAGTGCTATTCGTGATAAATTGCTATTTTCTGCTAAAAATTAGGGACGAACTTCAATATTTTAAGACTCGGTTTTCTCCTAAACAATTCAATCGGTTCGAAATTTCTGCAAGATTATAATGAGATTGAGCTCTCCTAAAAGAAACTCTAAAACGGTTTGTCTTCGTAAATGAGCCTTTTCCTGGAATATTTAAGCCTTTTTTGTTGTTAAGTTTTTTTTGTTTGTATGAATATTGAAAGCTGCATCAATCGCTGAGGATTATTAGCAGCCTTTATTTATTATCTAGATCGCGTCGTAGAAACCAGTTTCCGTTAGGAAATGGAATATGCGATCATATTGGTGTTGGTCGACAAGGATGACTGCAGGGACGCCCAGGTATTTAATTCAATTAGTAAATTCAATTCCTAGGAGCTTTAGAAGTGGTGACTCTGTAACCCTTCCCTTGCTAAAACATAAACAACGTGTTTTTACGGAGGAAAGCTTGAAATTCGAGAGTTTGCTCCATGCTGGAGATTGGAGATGGAGTCTGGAAAGTTTTTGCACGAGTTTGGGATTTTTGCCTTAATTGTAAATGAGGAGATCATCTGCATACAGGCAATATCGAACTTGCAGCTTCAAATAATCAACCAAATGGTTGTAAGCAATGAGCAACAGCGTGGTGTTGATAGTGGAGCCCTGAGGGGTTCCATTATCAAGAGTTCTGCTATGAGATAACGTGTTGTTGATTGTAACTCTGAAGATTCTATTTCTGAGAAAATTATGTATGAAGGCTACTAAATTACTCGATAGACCACACATCTGTAGGTGTACAATAATAGAGTGGGTCCAGGTCATATCGAACGCATTTTCTATATCAAAAAAAGACCGCGGTAAGGTCTTGGTTGTTGGCAAGAGTCTCATGAACCTCAGACTCTAGCTGTACAATGCAATCGTTGGTAGATTTGTTTCCCCTATAGCCGTTTAGGGTAGGATGCAACAGGTTGAAGTCCTTAAGGTGCCGCAGGAAAGTCGGTTGTTGATCATTTTTTCAAGGAGCTTACAAATTGTACATGTTAAAGAAATGGGACGATAACAGTTTATTTATACAAACAGATATGTTTTCTTGGCCTTAACAGAAAAGTGTTAAGGCCAAATTGAGTACAGCACATTTGCCTTTAGTAGAAGCGAGACTCGATTTCCTCCTCGAGTTCGTTGAGGGTCAGAGGTTCGTTAACAAGGTGATCATGGTTACCAGTCTTGACATATACGTTCTTGCTAGCTTTTCGTTTGTTTTGCATGTCAGGAAATCACTATCAAAGTTGGAGTTTGACAAGTTCTCATAGAAGTGATAAGCAAAAGTTACGGCAATCTCTGCTTCAGGAGTGATTAGCTGTGTGTTATTATTTAACAGTTTTATAGAGAAATTGAATTTGACGGCTCGCATCTTCCTGACTTTGTTCCACACTTCGGGTTGTTAAGTTTGAGAAGTTGGTTAATATTAATTAATTCATAAAAGAGTTAATTGCAGGTCAATGAGTATAAAGCACATAAAGTGAAATTACTAGCCTGTTAGATGGGGTCGGAGAATTCCTCCATCGCCCTAACAGTTGTCATGATGGCAGTGCCCGAAACTCCAATTAGAGAGTTTGCTTCCGCATCCAACAGCAGAGCCTTCCAGAGTACCAGAACAAGCACAGAAACGTGTTTCGTTCTACTGGAAACTGGAACTCATCAGTGTGCTGCATCTGGAGTATCCGGAGGATACTGTCGGATGAATTGAAGTTGGCCCCTCTTAAGCCAAGAATTAACACGGATCTCCGTGTGGTGTAAATAAAGCGACATCTAGCGGTCAGTTAAAAGAACTAACCGTGAGTTCACTCTAAATTAATTACAGTTTTCTTTAATATTAATTATTTAACTGTAAATAAATATTAATTTGTTTGAGTCATAACAAGAAGATAAATATAATAAATATAATTGTAACAAAGAAGCAATTATTTGCCAAAGCAAGTTTACAAGCAATCAAACTTTTAACATTTTAATCATTTCAAATCATATCTTCAAAGAAATAACAGTAGTCGAGTATTTCTGAGTACCTAATGTAATTTTCTCAGGCAAATTAATATTTTAAAATATAAAGCAGTTAATTCCAGATTGGAACCCCTCATATACATATAATTCTACATTATTAAATGCATATCGAAAGCTAACTTGTGAAATTGTTTCACAAACCTGATCTGCAAATTTAATTACTAAAGAAACTACAATTAACTGGCACACTGCAAAGAGAATCAGGAACACCTCTCACTTCCGATGTCTTAGGTTTATTAGAGAGCTCCTTAGAAAAACTGCAGCCGAGATATTGATTGGAAAATTAAATACGAAAAAAATGTAAGTATATTTTATATTAAAAAACTTAAATTAAATATTCTACGTATTGTAATAAAAGCATACTTGCCAGAATCATTAGGATAATTTATTGTCCATAATTTACTATCAATCAATTTAGGAGACTGGTTCATAGTTCTATCAGAAATGAATAAATTGATTGTTTTTATTATCAATTACCCAATGTACAATTTAAAAAAATATTGGCTCTTGATTGGTCATATCACTAATCTCACACATCTAACGAATCTTATACTTAAATGTGTAACAAAGCATAATGATGTGATACTCACACCGAATAAAAGTATTGAAGACTGTGACACCATGGCAGGAGTGTTTTGATTGTGAATATCAATAAAGCTACCTTAGATAGTCCTATGCAGACAGAGGCATCGATGTTTTTATGTAATTTTATCTCATCAGCCTGCCAGTCAACAACGAATCACATCAGTTAACAGCGAATACACCAGGATAGTGTGCGGAGTACTTTTTAAATACTTTGTTTAAATACTGCAGCCATTTCTCTAATATTTGCTCTACTATGGAGTTACAAGATATTTATCTGACTCAACCGGTATCTCATAAACGATGTACCTAATAATATGACCCCTGTAATAAAAATCTTGATTATTTAAATCTGGGATCTTGCTGGTAGTTTAAGGGTTCTTCTTGTCCTATCAATGTATTGGGAAACATTGCATCCAAGCATCTTCTAACTTCCCACCTAAAATGAGAAGGAGCTTCATCATGCTGGAATCACGTTCTCCTCCTAACGTCTATTTAGGCACATCTTCCAACAGTTCTCTCAGACGATCAGCTAGGAAGATCCGGTAGCTGAATCCTTCCAGTCGTTTCAGAAAAAAGACATCAGTTGGTAGTTTACTATTTCCATCCAAATATTTATTGAGAATCGTTCCTGGTATTAGTTCCCAACATGTTTGGCATGAGGATTTTCTTCACATCATCTGTGAGTGTTTCGATTACTTAAAAATATCCTCTCTTGAACAGACTCGTTTACAGTATTCTAAGAAAAATGCTGTGATGAGGAAGTCTTCAATCAGGAAATCTCTGACGGAAAATTTTTGGGCTGCTCGTTCATTTCGTTAAGCTTTGCCAAAAATTAAAATTATTAATTTTATCAAGAAAACAAAAAAGAGATCTTCAATATGAGAGAGATAATGCGTTTGTTTGACTAGAGTTTAAGTTTTAGAATAAAATTACAATTAATGACAAAGTTAACACTGAACATAATTCAAAGTTATTTTTTTAATGCAAAACTAAGGAATTGTTTTTTTGGATATCGATACATCTAAGTACTTATTACCTCAAACACTGAATATAGGACTCTAGTGATCTTCGTCCCATAATATGTGGGTAATCTCCCGTATTTGGCTAGATTTTGTAATAATAATTTGAAAAATAGCTATACAGGGTGTTTTATTAATCAGTGCGGAAAATTAAGCTAAAGATTCTTTGCTGAATTTTAAGGAGGGTTTGTCATAAATTTTTTTTTTCAAAAAGCCTCCCCTGAGCACACGGTGGCCGAGTGGTTCTCAGTGGGCGATCTGCTGAATCACTGATGGACCCGGCGGACTGAGTTCGATTCTCGGTGAAATTCTTGCCCGTATTCACAAACGATAATTTCCTAAATAATTACGTAATTAATTAAATGAGTGAGATGGAGATATGCAGTTTTTTTGCAATAGAATGAGATGGGGATAATTGATTACGTAATTATTTAGGAAATTATCGTTTGTGAATACGGGCATCTGGGTGTCTGTGTTGTCCTTTCTAATATTTAATGGTATACTTGAGGCTGGGTAATGTTGGCAAATAGCTCAAACCCATAATTACCGGAGTGGAGCGACTTTGTCTTACCTACATAGGGAAGACCGAAGCTCCCTCCTTTTTTTAAAAAAAAAGCCTCCCCTAAGAAGTTACATCCCCTTAAAGTAGGGTAAAAAATTCACATTTATCGATTTTTTCTGAAATGACTTGAAATAAAAAAAAACGGCTAACACACCCTTGTTCTCTGCAAGGGTGTGAATCATACTTACCCCTAAAAGTTTTCTCTCCAGAACTTTTTTCCTAATAATTTTTTTAAATACAGTGTGACCCATTTGTTCTTGAAACACCCTGTAGAATCTTAATTTATGGTGCGATTTTAGAGAAATTTCTTTTAAATCATAGAGCTTGATTAACTATATTTTGGGAGCAAAAAGCGTCTCATTCCTACAAAATCCAAGGCCTACTAGATCAGTGTTTACTTGTAGAATCTCAAAAATTCATATTAGCGATTTTTTTAGAAAAAAACTGGACACGCCACGGAATTCACCAGCCCTCAAAACCGTACTGTACTAAATTTTATTGAAAATGTCAGAGTAATAAGGATCTTGCAGTTATTTTAGAAATTCATAATAGAACTCCGAATTTCCATTAATTTATTCGAAAAGGTCAAGAGAGACAAAATAGAAATTGTACGTCTAGTTGGTGATAATGTAGGTACTTTAATTTTTTAATTATAATTTTTTATTTATTTACTTATTTTTTTATTGTCTTTATTTTTTTATTTTTTTTTTACTTTTTTTTTACTTTTTTTAATTTTAATTTTTACTTATGATAGCTTTTGACCTTTTTCAAATTAATTTATGAAAATTCGGAGTATTATTGTGAATTTCTAAAATAACTACAAGATCCTTATTACTCTGACATGTTCAATAAAATTTAGTACAGTACCGTTTTGAGGGCTGGTGAATTCCGTGGCGTGCCCAGTTTTTTTTTTTTTTAATCGCTAATATGAATTTTTGAGATTTTACAAGTAAACACTGATCTAGTAGGCCCTGGATTTTGTAGGAATGAGACGCTTTTTGCTCCCAAAATATAGTTTATCAAGCTCTATGATTTAAAAGAATTTTTTTTTTAAATCGCACCATAAATTAAGATTCTACAGAGTGTTTCAAGAACAAATGGGTCACACTGTAGGTATTTAAATTCACATTTTATAGGGCCAGTTGAATTGAAAAAAAATTTGTTTCTTAAAAATTTCATGGAAACTCAATACTTTTCCCCTGAAGAAATAAAATAAGCTGACTTACATAAATTATAAAATTATGATTTTACATACATATTTATAAAAATATGCAAATATGTAAAATATGTAAAATATTTATAGAAATAAATAAACATTAAACAACACAAAAAAATAATAAACAATAAACACAATCATATTTTTTTAATTTAAATTAACTAATATTCTGTTTAAAACACTGCCCAAAATGGGCACCATTTTCTTGAATACATGACATTATTCTTTTGAACAAATTTCCATTAACGCTACCTAACATTACTACAAGATTGTCTAACTTCTTCTGAAGCGTGAAATATCCTATCCCTTAGCTCCATTTCTGTATTTATGGGAGTCGCATAAACAAAATTCTTTAAATGGCCCAACAGGAAAAATCCATTGGTGTTAAGTCAGGCGACCTGGGTGGCCACTGTAGCGGGGCACCTTGCCCTCTTCCTATCCACTTTCCGGGAAATTTATTAATTAATTAATTATTTGATGTTTATTTATTTCTATAAATATTTTACATATTTTACCTATTTGCATATTTTTATAAATAATGTATGTAAAATCAAAATTTTATAAATTATGTAAGTCAGTTTATTTCATTTCTTTAGTGGAAAAGTATTGAGTTTCTGTAAAATTTTTGTGAGACAAATTTTTTTCAATTGAACTGACCCTTCAAAGTGTGAATTTAAAGATAAAAAAAAAATTATTAGGAAAAAAGTTCTGAAAAAAAAACTTTTAGGGGTAGTATGACTCACACCTTTGCAGAGAACAAGGGTGGATAAAATTATGTAATTATCTTTTTTTATGGCAATTATCGTATTTTTTTAATTTTAAGTCATTTCAGAAAAAAATCGGAAAATGTGATTTTTTTACCCTACTTTAAGGGGATGTACCTTCTTAGGGGAGGCTTTTAGGATTTTCTTTTTATGTCAAAACCCCCTTAATATTCAGCAAGGAATCTCCAGTTGAATTTTATGCACTGATTAATGAAACACCCTGTATATAAATTGTCTCTCCGAGGCACTCCCGCAAAGATATTACCTCTTAAAGTTGAGGGATGCTTTTGTATTATTTTAAACTGTTTAGAATAGTGTTTTATAATAATTGGTAGCCTTTCTACACAGGGTGCACCATGTATCCTTCTTTATGTTGATATCTCGTAAATGCTAAGAGATACAGGGTCGGTTAAATTAAAGAAAAGACGTGGAATTTTGTGGCCATATTTTTCTCAAAAGAAAATCAAAAAGAAAATTAAACTTACAAGTTTTTAAAATTACTAGTTTGCGTTTTTCTTTTAAGTAGGTAAATGAATGGGTTGTTTTAAGCCCCGAGGTCTATCTAAGTTCTATCAAAGGTAAGAAAACTACTATTCTAAACAGTTCAAAATAATACAAATTTAAACGAAAATATATCAAAACTGATCGACTAATAAAAAAGTAATTGCGAAAAAGTTGCTTTGAAACCCTCAAATTAAAGAGGTAGGTAACATCTTTGTAGGGGTACCTCGGGGGAAAATTTTTATAGCTATTTTTCTAATTATTTTTACAAAATCTACACAAATACGAGATATTGCCAACATATTGGAAGACACGCTATATACCCATTTATTTTGTATTTTTCTTACCTACCTTAACAAATCTTAAAATTTTACAATAATTGAATAATTAATAATTATCATAAAAAAATTACGTGCACCGTAATAATTATAGATCTCAGGTTAGGTAACTGACACTAATTATTATTGCCAATAATCATTATTAATGATGATAAGACTTCCTGGCTAATGTTTCACTATTAATAATAATAATAATAATAATAATAATAGTCTTTATTGAGACAGAATTACATCTCTATCCATAATCTATTTACATAAAGATATGCTGAGAGAAAAACGAAGACGCATCTAGTCTCAACCTCAGGGCGAAGTTCAGCATGCTACTGACATAATCAGCGGACACTGCTCTTCCACTTAAACCCTGGTTATATATACACTACAAACACGTTACAGCGCCCAGTGAGCATGTTTGTCAAGCAAAAGAAAAAGAAGCAAAGAAAAGAAAAGAGAGAAATAAGAACGAAAAGGTAAAGGAAGAATAAAAGAAGAAGAAAAGAAAAAAATAAAAAAGAAAAAGAAAGAAAAAAAACAAGAGAAAAACAGTTAGCCTAGTCACTCATTGGACCCGAAACAACAAATCAAAAACCCTCCTCTTAAACCTGTTGATGTTCGCAATTGTTTTAAATTCGTCTGGTAGGTCATTGTATAACTTACTAACACAGTAGGTGAAAGAGCGTTCATATAAAGAAAGCCTATGAACAGGAGGTGTGATCAGATGCTTCCTTCTGATATTTATGTTGTGAACATCGGTACGGAAAGTGATTTTCCTATATAAATAGGCCGGGGTTCTGAAAAGAATGATTGAGTGGAAAAGACTAAGAGCCTGCAGCTTGTATCTATTTTTTATGTTCAACCATTGAACTTCTTTCAATTTATGGGAAATATGTGCATATTTTCTAATACCGAAAATAAAGCGTAAGCATGAATTCTGCAGTCTCTGTATTTTATAACAAGTCTCACCGTCGAGAGAAGCTGAATAAACTTGAGAGCAATAATTAACCTTCGATAGCACAAGTGATTCACAGAGAGTTATTTTAATTTCCTTAGGCAAACACTTCCGCTGTCTATACAACTGCTTCAACGATCCATAGGCTTTCGACAAACATTTAGAAACATGATCTTTATATCGGAAGGTGTTGTCCATCTGTAATCCTAGATTCCGTACAGTATTAACAACAGGTATTTCAACCCCATCAATTGCTAGCTTAACCATCTGCTCGAGACGATCACACATTACTTGTCTACCAAAAATAATACTCTGAGACTTGGAAGGATTGAGAGTCAAGCAAAGGCTTCTAGCGTGCTCATATATGCCCAAGAGATCCTCATTAATGCCAGCAACAGCCTGTAAAACATCGTCTGGTTTGAATGAATAATACAGCTGGGTATCGTCAGCATACATGATCATCTTACAATATTTTATGCATCGAGGGAAACAGCTCGTATAAATTGTGAATAACAATGGTCCTAGAATTGAACCCTGTGGAACACCAGCAGAAATCTTACCCAGCTCCGACTCACACGAACCCACCTTCACACTCTGACATCTATCGGAGAGATAACTTTGCATCAACCTTATGGAATCCGCAGAGAGGCCTATTTTTTTCAAAACCCGCATAAGCACGCCACAACGCACCGTATCAAAGGCTCTCGAAAAGTCCAACAAGACAAGTACAGTCAATAAGCCCTCATCAGTTGCCTTCAATATATCATCAGTGACTGCCATTAAAGCAGTTGTGCAACTATGATTATGCCTAAAACCGAACTGAATATCAGGCAACACTGCATTCCTCTTTACAAATTCTTTCAATTGATCGTGCATTATTCTTTCGAGAACCTTCGACAGCACCGGCAACACACTAATAGAGCGAAAATGATTGAGTTCAGTTGGAGCGGAAACCTTAGGTATAGGAACAACGGTTGCTCTCTTCCATGCCAGAGGAACATAGGCATCCGTCAAGCAACAGTTAATCAGGTGCATCAGATACTTAAGCACATAAGGACAACACATCATAATCATTTCAATCGAGATCTTATCCCAACCGACAGCGTTTGTCTTAATTTGACAGAGAGACTTAAATATGGTATCTTCATCAACTAATGAAAAATCGAAAGCAACATCATTATACCCTGAACCATAATCACAAAAACCAAGAGGATCAAAAGACCTATCACTATCTTCAGCCCCATCGAACAAGTTATTTAGAAAGTATTCATTTAGTTCATCTGGAGTAAAAACATTGAGATCATCTACGCCCTTAGAATCTCTATTTATATCTAAATCTTTTAAAGTTTTATACAACATCTTTGTGTTATTTCCACGAAAGATCCCACACAGGTAGTTTCTCTTAGCTCGTTCTATAGCGGCCGACAAACTATTACGCAAAGCTTTATACTGTTCCCAATCACCCGGCAATCTAGTTTTCCTATATCTACGCTTCGCCTTATCCCTTTGTGCCATTCCCTCCCGAAGAACACCTGTGAGCCATGGAGCTGCAGGCTTCGAAAACCTTTTAACTTTGACGGGAGCATGCCTGTCAAACAATTGCAGTAGGGCACTATAAAAGTAATCAAGTTTTTTGTCGATGTCCCTTATAGTAAAAACTTTATCCAAATTTAGGCCTTCCAAATCTCTTTGAAAAATAGACATATCTACATCATTTAGGCACCTGTAAGAATAGAATCTGGGCTTGCTTTTAGGTACATTCGCAGATAAGGAGCACCATATCAAATCATGATCAGAGAAATGCACAACCTCAACACCATCTTCCGTCACCAAGCTGTCATTATTAATCAAAATATGATCTATCAGTGATCTGCTAGTCTTTGTGACTCTGGTAGGTTCAGTAATCAACTGAGATAATCCAAGTTCGTTAAGGTGGGTAACGTACGCTTTTGTAACCGTATCGTCTTCTTTTAGAAGGTCAATATTAAAATCGCCTAGTATGATCAAATTATCGCAGTATAGTAGGGAACTTGACAACAAGGCTTCAATATCATCTAGGCAAACTTTATACCCTACATCATGGTTTCTGTATATAACACACAATACTACACAAAAATGATCCACGGACAATAGTACCTTCAGTTGCTCCACGCCTCCAGTCACCTCCAGCAGGGTAGCCTGAATCGAGTTTCTCACATAAACTGCAACTCCCGACCCCCTACCACGATAATCTTTACGTATAAATCTGTAATTATCAATGGCGTATTGAGCAGAGTCCATCCCATCTTTCAACCATGTCTCTGATATGCCCATTACATCAATATCTAATTTAGAAATAGTGTCTTTCACTTCACTAAAGTGCAGATCCAATGAGATAACATTCAAATGTGCAATCTTCAACTTCATACCCTCAGAGCGATTTCTAGGTTGAAAAAATAATAAACAAATAAATATTAGTTGAAGAAGAGAATAAAAAGTAATATTAGTTGAAGAAGACAATAAAAGAAAACAAAAGAAGTAGAGAATAGGTAAAACTTTTGCTTAACACAAGTAGCGCAAAAAATAATAATAATGATAATGCGATAAAGATGCGCCTTCAAACATAATTTATTCTTTTATTAACGGAGTACAAATTATCTCAGCTGTTCGACTTAGGTGATAAGATTATTCAAGGTGTATTCAATGAATTGATTCAGTTCCTACCTACTATCCTAATTGAATATATACATCCCATTTCAAACAACATTGTGCAATTCTAAATTCTAAATTAAAATCAAGAAACAGGATTACATATGAGACGTACCTTCCTAGAATAGGACACAAGCCAAGAAATATAATCAAATAATATAAGTCAAATAATATAAATCAAATAATTTAATAATATAAGTAACATAAGAAATAGTAAACAATATAAAAAACAACTTATGTACCCTTGCAAAGTATTAATATTGAGCCTACTAAAAAAATGTGCGATTAACAAAAAAAAAAAAAAAAAACCTTTTCTAAGGTAATAACTTCCTCACTTACCCCTGCATAAGCAAAAGCAAGTAACCATACCTCACCAGCCTTGTCAACCACACCCCACAAGATATCCGGCATCCACCCACAATTATTATCCATCAGGCAAGTACCAAAAAACCATATCAGAGGACAATGCAGTCAAACAACCTATGATCCCCCGACGCACTGCTGCAGCTTAACAACATCATCCTTCCGAGAAACTCTGTGAACACTTTTATCGACTTTAACATATATAGAACCATTTGCCGTCCAAACCGTCCAAAATATTATTACAGCATATAGCTGGATACTTGTCTAATTTTGCAAAATCATAAGAACTATTTCGTGAATTATAAACAATATAGCAACAGTGATAAAAGTTCATTAAGTAATAAATACATTATTATTAATTCAATCTATCGTGTAAGTCAAGTAAATAATAGAATGTGTGTATTACTGATGTGTATGTAATTTTTTTTCAAAACTTCGTCCGAAAAATTCGTCCAGCTCGATGGAGCCGAAATAACTTCTCGAAAGCTTCTTACGAAATGAATAAATATGAGTATCAGTAACGTTTAAATAATTAACATATTGAATGACGTTGATACGCATGTCTTGCAAATATTTCGCAAATCGAGAACCCACAAAAGGAAATGAGCGTGCGCAACATGATCGTGTGTTCCTGATAGACTTTTGGTCGATCGCAATTTAATTCTAAATACTGACAAATTTCAGTGATTTTTGGTTTACTGATGAATGTTATTTCTCTCATCATATCCGAAAAATATAACCCACTGACAAATTTTACGATATAAATAGTGAACATAAAAAATATCCATGGCGAGACTGGGACTCGAACCCATCGTTGCGATGGCAGTTGTCACAAATTAGTCAAATATGCTAACGCCTGAACCACCGAGCTAATCAAAATAAATCACATCATGCGAGCAAAAATTTTATTTAAAAAAAAACATTCTGGTAAAAATTTAATGTTTATTTTCTTTGATGAGACATGGGAGTGTGAAAATAGACAGTCAGATCGGTTTTCTCCAAAATTGTGGTACTTTTTTATAGTAAAAATTTTAGGGAATTATCATAAAATTATAGGATTGGGGATATGGGTATAGAAGACTAATTGCATGGTCCCTTCCAGGGCGTATGTGATTTTAAAATGAAACTACTCTTAGAATAAATTATTAAAAGATCGAAATTGAAAACAACAAATAGTTTCTATTTGTTTTTAAGAAAAAAATTCACTTGTTTATTGCACCATCTGAATGTCATTTTCTAGGAAAATTCCACTAGATATTATTTTTTAATAGATTATTTTAAAGCCAGAGTTGGGCTCTTTGGCTTTAAAATGTGAGTTGCTACTAAAGCTTTTGTTTTTCATAAAAAATTTACAAATGCTGAAGCAGTCAAAAATAAGGGTTTTTACTCCTTACGGAATAAATAAATAGTTTTTATTAGGAAAACTATTGCATCTACAGCGCTCATCTTTTGCACAATTTTTAAGGTTCAAGAAACTAATTTTATAAAGAGAATGATTCAAAAGAATTTTTCCAAAGTTATAACAAAGAAAGATGTTCGGTTTTCATGTTTTTTTGCAATAACTTTTCTCTTTTTTTAGCAGCCGATTTAAATTTTGGAAGGCTCTATTTGTGGGCATTTTTATTGCGCACAAATATCATATTTTTTATTTTGGTCTACCAGCACACATTCTCAACAATAATTTATTACCTGGGCATGTTCTAAATGATCGTTAAATGCAGATCTTTATAGACATTTCTTAGGACACGACCTTTTAGAGTTAATTGATGACGTACAACTTAATATTCAAAATATGTGGTATCAGCACGACGGTGCACCACCATATAGAAGAAGACAAGTTGCTGCTTGGCTAAATGAACATTTCCCGAATAAATGGATATGTAGATCAAGGAGGTCCAATATTGTCAAGTAGGCACAAAAACCAGAGCACTGAAGTAATAAGATTTCTTAACTATTAAACATCATTGCTAGCAAGCAATAATTCAAGTCAGCACAACTATTATTTGAATAATCATTTCAAAACTTATTGGGAAATACAAACTTGCTAGCATGATGTGTAAATTGAAAAGAGTTTATCGACTTTGCTGACCTAATCAGCAGAGGTAATAAAAAGGACAGAGGGGCTCCTACTCTGCACAGAGGGGCTTCTACTCTGGGGGAGTGTGACTCCAACTCTTGGAGACAGCGGGTACCCCGTAAAGTCATAAGTAAAGTAGTGTCGTTATTGTGAAAGTGCTGGTTAAGGAGCTGACTCTCCGGGACAAAAGCTGTTCGCAGTTTTACAAATTGTACCAATAAGCATTAGGATGATGTGTATGTAAGTACATTTATTTTCTATTTTCATGAATTTAGTGTATGCATTTAATGAGCGTTCTTTCTTGGCCACACTAAGGTCAAACCATATAATATACAAAAAGTCCTCAGCAATCGCTAGAGACTTTCAGGGTAGCCGAGGTACACTCAAGGCCTCCTCAAGGTAGCTCCCCTTCAGGGTTTATTTTATCTCTAATCTCTAATAGTACCAGAGGGCTCCCCTGGAAACTAGTGGCGACTGTAAAGGACTCGACTTTGATAGTAGGGACCGTAGTCCATTGTAAACATTTTAGTACCCCCCTAGTTGTTAACGTATGTCTATCAATTATTATTATTAATTTTCTTTCAAAATTATTTCAACTGTTTTTTTTTTATTTTTTGCTCAATAAACTAGATATATATTTGTTTTTGTAAATCTTATGTTCTTACCCCCCTTCTAACCCTACGAAACAGGGCAACCCCCCTGGGTTGCGACATAGGGCGAAAGCACCGTTTTTCGCGGTGCGACAATATCATGGCCACCTCGTTCTCCCGATCTGAATCCTCTGGATTTTTATTTATGGGGACACATATAAGAAGCAGCTGCTGGTCTACCATTTTGAAATCGCTGCCCATCAGCAGTTACTTGAAAGATGCATGCAGCTAACCAAAAAAAAATGATCCAAACCTTATTCTTCGAGTGACCGAATCTTTAATTCGTCGATGTGAGGCTTGCATTCAAACTGAGGGTGGACATTTCGAACAATCTTTATAGTCTTAAGTTTTGTGATTATCATTTAATTTAAATTTTTATTGTTAATTGTTAAATTTTTATTGTTAATTGTTAATGAAGGTTAAATGCTTGTAACTTCTAAACAAAAACGAATCGGACGGACAATGTTTATTAAAAAAAATATGTTCAAAATCAAGCTACCTACCATCTGTCAAAGTTTGTCATAGAACTTGTAGAACACCCTATATTTTCAGTCGTTCTGTCGCTGAAATATCCTGAAAAAATTGAAAAATGAAAACTTCTTTTCCTAGTTTTACCTTTTTTATATTACTGAAAATTAATAATAAATAATTTTTTGTATTTCGCTCCAATCTCCTCAGGAGTACCCCAGGGCAGCGTTCTCGGCCCGCTTCTTCTCCTTATTTTCATTAACGATTTGGGCTCCTCAATTTCTTCCCCCACTTCTCTATGAGTTAACTATGATACAACCATCCTCATCAGGTTAAAAACAAACAACCTCACTGAAATAATAATATCAACTAAACTTCCATGGAAGCAGCATCTTTATGGCTTAGAGAAAATAAACTAAATTGAATTTAACAAAAACCGAGTTGATTGACTTCCATTCTTGCCGTTCTCGCCTTCCTCCTTTAGCCCCAATCCCAACCGTTAGTACTGAGATCTCTCCCACGCGGGTTGTGAAATTCTTGGGCTTTTACATCGACCAAAACTTGAACTGGCTGACTCACATTGACCACTTATGCCGACGCCTTGCTAGCTCCTGGTTCCTTCTGAAACAACTCCAACACACTGTGTCTCATGACGTTCGTCTCTCCGCATACTATGGACATTATTACAGTCACATCACCTATGGCCTGGCCGTATGGGGTGGATCACAGAGTTCTCTCCGCAGAGTCTTTCTTCTGCAGAAGAGAGCTATCAGGATACTGGCAGGCATGTCCATACATCAATCCTGTAGGGGCCACTTCAGGCATGTCGGTATCCTCACGTTGCCTGCTGTTTATGTCTTCTCTCTCTTCTCAAACTGATTTACAAAAATCAAGCCAAACTTTGATCGTTTCCGATTCACCCACCATTATCAGACCAGGTTCAATCTTTTCAAACTACCAACTCACTATCTCACTTCCACCGAAAGGACATTCACGTACGCGGTCATAAAATTCCCTAATCACTTGCAGGATAGACCCTGCAACCTTTGGATTCTCTCAGTTCAAGGCATATCTCCGAAGATATCTCACAGACCTGGAACCCTATTCTACCATGGATATTCTGTCTTCCTACCCCCCCCCCCCCCCCTTTATTAATTCATTAACCTATCAACTTGTCACTAGGATATATATAATTTTAAATGACAACGTATAGTTTATACAATGACTAGCATTAGATTCTAGAAATTTTTATTATTCGTTTTTATTTGTTTCTTTTGTGATTGTGATCTATGTGTTATAATGCCAATCGCTTGCGTATGACAATGGTGCAATAAAGAGATTTATTATTATTATTCGGTTTAGTTAATTTTGCACTGCTGTACTACTTTTAAGTATAAAGTTGCAAATACTTTGCCATTTTTTTTATAATAATTTAAGCCTATAGAATTTACGTTGCACAGGAAATTTTCTAAAAATGCAAAGTGAAAAGTGCAAAGCTGCAAAGTTTTTGTTTTGGAATAGTCCCAGGTCATATCTTCGCAGATCACAAACTCAGTAACAGCAAGGTGTATGTAGCGTGCGCTTTTCCACATCTGTTTCGAATGAATTTTAGAATGGGAAAAGGCGCGGAATAATGGACTTGATTGGAATGTTTACACTCCGCTGGTTTTATATTCTGAGGCATTGTAGCGAGGTCGAAGGATGAGTTTGTCAGTTTCCAGTCTGCCATATGCCAGTCAGAAGGGCTACACGTCAGAGCGGTCGAGGATAACTGAATATGCGCTAATTTATCGATTAGGTAGTGGGAAGTCGGAACCGACGAGATGAACGTCTCATCTTTCTTTCCATCTGAAATGCTGTTGTTGTGAACATAATTCAGTAAAGTGAATTATTTAGTTAATTGTTTCGTGTAGTGGTTTGTTTAAACTCAGGTATGAAGTTGTTGTTTGAGAGTTATTTAGCAAAGCTAATGTTTTATGTTGTTCTCGATAAGGTAGTTTTTGAAATTGAAGCAGAAAATGGATTTTAGAGAAGCCCGATTTGGATAATGGATTCATTTCGGTAAAAATTAAAGAGGGCGTTTAGTAAATTTTCAGATGGTAATTATTTTTAATTTGCAGGGTTTTAGCTCTAGTTCCAGTTTTAGCTCTAGTTCCAGTTTTAGCTCTAGTTCCAGTTTTAGTCCTAGTTCCAGGCTTTTGTTGCAGTTCAAGCTCTAGTTTCAGGCTATGATATTAGTTCGGACTTGAGCTTATTTGAGGATCTCGCTAGGGTAACCCAGATCCAATTCCTGAGTGCAGTTTGTCTATGTAACAAGTTCAGATGGATGGCGTCCTGTTTGGAAAAGTGAACCCAGTTTTTATGGGTCTGGACCGGTGATGGTGGTCTGATATCATCAGTGGTGGAAGAAGGAAGCTTTGTTCTCCATCCTGCTCTTGGAGCCTTTATCCACTCAGTTTTCAACAGGAACAGCCAGTCTGAATCAAAAGGTACCTACCTTATTGTGTTTATAATAATTAACTCTTATGTTCTCCTAAACCGAAGAACACCTAAAACCTAAAAAAAAAATAAACTGTTAATTATTAGTGTGTCTTTTATTTTAGTGTTTGTGTGACCTGTAATTTAAATACTCACAACGTAGGGCAGGTCAAGGTTTTTGGAAACTTTTTAGAGACATTATTGATCTAGACGATCACTTTGTAACTTCCTTATAAGATCTCTAATACCCTCCGCTTTGGGTTCAAATAAATTTGAACGTACCCGAACGGAGCCAGATGGAATAGCATCCTCTGCTCGCACATTTTTCTTTTGGCATATTTACTCAAAATTTAAAAAGTTTAAAAAGGGAGCGAGTAGTAAAAGGCTAAAAGGCTACATGTAGTTGTGATGAACAACTTCAACTGTCTCTCTGCAGACCATGTTTCTGGTCCCGCTAAGGGACTCACTTTTACAATTTTGCAATAATTGTGCAGAAAATACACGAATCAAAACACGTACACAATTATTACATCCCGATGTCCCGCGTTGGTCTGAGAAGTGAGAATACTCGAGGAAAAATTGTGATACCTACCTCTGATTTATTATGACTTTAATTATCTTGGAATAGACAACCTCCGAAGGTGAAAATTTATATGGTGGTTCTTTTATGTAGTAGATATGTAATAAGACGGACACTAACAATATTCGACATTAAAAGTTTTTTTTTGTAAAGGGGGGGGGGAGTAATCTTCATGAGAAAAGCAATAAATTATGTATATCTGACCTATAATTTCTACCTAATAGTATATGTATAACACCACCACCAATAATAATCACGGGCAAGCCCTGCAGGCTGTCCGTGTGGTACGCTCTATCATTATTATTGACGCGAACGAAATCGCGAGTCCCTAGCTAGTTAAATTTAATAATTTAGGGTACCATCAAGTGGTGTTACTTTGCAACGGTTTTAGCATATTTTTGTTTTTAAATTTCATATCTCTTTAGAAGAAAATCAGCGTCAACCAATGTTTAATTTTATTGGGTTTTCAAGATTTTTTTTATTTTATAAAATTTGACAAAATTCGTCCCTGTTACTTTGCCGCAGCTAGTTTTTTCCTTGTTGGTGCACTATTACGCTCTTTTATGGGTTACTTTTACACAGGTTATTACACGTGACCACTTTAAATTATTTATAGGTACTTACTAAGTTTATTTATTTTTGGGAACTAAAATTAAATCATAATTAATTAAGTTCTGCGTTTATTTTCAAAATTAATATTTTAGGGAATGCACAAAAGAAAAATAAAACTTCTAAGAAAAACAACATATACCTAAATGACTTCCAAGCGGTAACAAAAATAAATAATTATTTTACAGTCATTAAAAATAACACAGATCAGTTATACCTAATTCATACTTTGTTAAATCACAACACGTAATAAATGGGTGCAGTCCTCTAAATACTGATGGTTTTGGGTATAACCTCTACGACGTCGCATTTGCGAGAGCAACAGAGATGTCATCTTGACAAGGAAATACAAACACTACATCACTTTTTTTTTCTCGTGAATTTTATTACAGTAAATTCGTTGTTATGATCAGTTATAACCCAATAAAATGTCTGACCGTTTTTTCGTCGGAAAAACCACAACAACAAAATCTTCAATTTTCGTTTGTTTAATATCATTGTCATCTTCATCAAATTGGTTATTATCTGGTTTGAAAACTGGACTTGGAGTATCTACGTCAGCATGATCTTGGTAGACTTCCAAGGAATTACTTTAATCATTTTCTTTCTTGTACGTCCTGTACTTGTACTGGGAGATCTTACATCTTGTAGAAATTCTAATAATGTGTCACTAACTGTTGCTTGAATATTCTCCTGAAATCGATAGTTTGGTAGTTTTTTCAGCACTTGCTCTTAGTCAGTTGGTATGATTCCTGTAGCTCTAAATGCGCTTTTTACGTTTTTTCGTCGTTTAGACAACGTCTGTCAACCAATTTCTTTAATAGAACTGGAAAGCATGTTTTATTTACGGTCCCTTCTCTTGGGCTTTGAAATTTATAGCTGATTAGGATGTGCTTCCAAATTCTTTTAGCTTGGCCATAATAGCCTACATCAAATGGCTGGCAGATATGTGTAGAATGCGACGAGAGGAACACAAACTTAATGTTATGTCTTTGGCATACAACAATTAAGTAAGTCCGCATTTAAATATGTAGACAAATAATTATCATCGATTATTACTTTATGGCCGGAGAGTTTACGTGCCCGGGGTAGAACGATTGTTTGGAACTAATCTTGAAATGTATGTTTATCAAACCAGCTGAACTTGGTGTGATTGTACCCACAAAATTTAGGACCTTCAAATGTCCACTGATCTTATATTCTTTCTTGACGTACACAGCATAATGTGGTGAAACCTCACCGCTGCCACCTAAAGCAAATATTATAGAGGCCGAGGATTTTGAAAAATTCATAAGACGACGTTCTGGATATTTTGTCCCTTTCCTAAAAATACATTTTGGTGTTCGTGGATTGTGAGTTAGGTTGATTTCATCATAGTTCAACACATTAGATTCAGGAACACCGAGCAGGCATCGTTCTAAATTTTAAAAATTTTTCATAACTTAATTACCAGATTTTTCCGCCCTAGTACATTTAAGATTTTTCTTCTTTTAGAAAACCGATTCTTGTATCTTTCTAGAAAATTTAAACACCAGTCTTTTCCTGGAACCTATAAGTTGTTGTTAAGTGCTTTAATTCGTTTTCCTATTTTATCAATGTATCTTTTTAAAACCACTCTCAGATCTAATGCCGATAAAGGACTTCCGAATTCTGCTGCAGCCAAAATGATGTCTACAATGTGCCTATCTTAAACTTCAATTTTTAACGCTGTAAGTTTTCCTACTACATTGGTATGTTTTCCATTGATATTGGTATTTTAACTACATGTGAGAGATGGTCTATGTGGTCCCAAACACCGAAGTCAGCGGGCTTATTTTATTTCTCACATTTGGATTTTCCTTGATTAGAAGAGCTCCGTTCCTTTGACAAGGTTCAGCAGTCCGCTAACCAACGTCTTTTCCGCTAGCTGGCTCCCGGGACTGAGTGGTCCCAGGACCGCATAGCGCGTTCGTGCGAGTCCTGGACATTCGAATATCACATGAGAAGCTGTCTCGTCTTCTTCATTGCAGAGTCTACAAACTGTTTCTTCTCTGTATATCCCCAGCTTATGTAGGTGCATTCTTAGGTGGCAGTGTCTTGTGATTGTGCAGCTGTCGTACTCGCTAGTCTTGTAGCACTGCTACTTCCCTGCGAGTCCGCACAGCGGTGTGTTTCTACTTGCAAAGGTTCCAGGGTGGTATGGCTTTGGGGGCCTGCCACATCCTGTGAATCTACGCTAAGTTCTGAGGTTTCTCCTTTTGGAAGTCCCTCAGTTGTTTGTTTGGTTTCTTCATTGGTTTCCATTCTGGTCCCACGAGAATTGGGGAAATAAAAATACTGCGCCATAACCCCAATGACGCAGCAGGCTACATACAACGGGGTGCGCCAGGTTCCCCGAGGCTTGTCGCTAGTTGTCGAGCTTCCCCTCGACCATGCATCCATTGGTGCGCACAATACCGTGGAGTTTGGGAGGTTTTTATAGTGGTCCTCATCCACGCGGACATGTGGTTAAGCCAAGCTCCCATGCCCCTGGCGTCACTACCCAGAGGCAAGTCACGACAATGATGTACCTCAGGGGTCGTTGTGCCGCCTAGCGGTTTACGGTTTGTTCCATGTTTTGTTAGAGCCTTGTTAGCCGTGGTACTCACAAGTGGTACCACGTTGCCCGGTCTCCACGGTCTCGGACATAAGGTTGACTTGTCCACCACATGACTGGAATCGCCTAATGCTTTGACCAGTTGTGAGTGGACCTTAAGGACCATGTTTTCCATTAATTTTGTTCCAAACTACGGGTCTTGGAATGCCAAAGGCCAACTGCCTTCTATATGACCAGTCTTCCGAATCTTATGGCTTTTTTAGCGTTATTTAATTGTTCCTCGAAAAATTTTTGTAATAACGAGATCCAACCTTTCTTTTATATGTCAATATAAAAGAAAGGTTGGCTCCATTCTACCTAAAATAATAACAACGTTTTACGAATTGATTGTAAGAATTGACTGTTTGGACAAAAATAATAAGTAACCCGCGAAAAAACACGAATGAATTTAAAATTTAATAAAAAAATTCAATCCGGCAACACTTGTATACCATTTATGAAAGACCATTGGTAAATGATAGGCTAAGTTATTGCCTACATTAACTTAGTAAAACGCCGGGTAGTTTTGCTACAAATTACCTTAGCAAATTGCATTTTTTTTTTCATTATAAAAAATGTAGAAAATATGTTACCTGATATTTGAATTTCTATCCCTCAAATTACCTTTCATTATTGCTACTAAACTTTCAAGCAACTCTTGCACAATTATACAAAGACGTTAAAAAAGTAAGCACTTTTTCCAACTGAATAAAACATAAGTATGATTAATTTTGTTGTAAATGTTATTCAAGTGCAAAGTTACCCATGCATGGCAAAGTAACACCGCTTGATGGTACTCATTTAGAGAATTATCTCATTAGGGGTAGCAATATCACAAAATACACCCGCAGCATTAGAAAGAGGTCTACACACTTTTGCCTCCCAGACAAATTAAAGGGAGGAGAAGGAAGAAGAAGAGTGATGACCAGGGAGAGAATGATAGTACAAGGGTCGAAGCAAGATCAAGAGAAGAGGTTTTTCCAGGAAAAGCTCAAGGTTATATCACGCGTTCGGGTCGACAGATAAGATCCCCGCTCAATTGGTGTAGCTGCACTGTATCGTGCGAGCCTTCATTCTTCATTCATATTGTAATAACTAATTTGTCAATGCAATACATTGACCAGTCAGTGTAATTAAACCAACCCAACAAGAATCATCTACTTGGACTTTTGGAAAAATGGGGATGTGATATGAGGGAGTCAACATCAGAAGAATTGATATACAGGGTGTATCTAAATAACACCGAAAAAAATTAAGGGGTGATTCTGTGATGAAAATTAAGGGGGGTTTTTGGTATAGAACTTTTCGAAAAAACTCTCCCCGAAAAAGTTACACCCCTCCGAAGAATTAAGAAAAAATGGTTTTTATTTTTTATTTTCCCTGTATATTAAGCTAAAGATACGAAAATTGGTAAATATTAATTGTCAATGAAACTACATAATATTTTGAATTTTTTTCAACCCTGAAGTATGCTTAGAAGGGATTGAAATAGTCAACCCCTAAGATATTTTACCATCCAAAATTTTTTTTTTTATTAAAAATTTTCTATAAAAAAACACGACTGAATAGCTCAATGAATCTACAAACTTTTTTATCTTTACAAGTTGTTTCGAAAACTTAAGCATTTACGAGGAATAAAATAAATGAAATGCATTTTCACAAAGATGAGCTAACGCGAGGATATTTTGTCTTATAAGGTCTAGTGGTCTGTGTTTTGCAGTGACATTCATAAAAACAATAATACTGATAGCATTATTATTGTATTGTTGACCTTCGACAGTTTCTTTTTTCATTCTTTGCTTACTATTCTTTTAGTTGTAAGAATTTTTGCCTAATTTTTTGGTTGGCAGTTGTTCAATAAAACACTATTTATAACATGAGCTTGCAATACATTTATTTTTTTCTCTTAAGTGCGCAAGTTTCAGAAAAAACATATTGAGATAAAAAAGTTTGTAGATTAATTGAGCTATTCAGCCGTGTTTTTTTTTAAAGAAAAATTTTAATCTAAAAAAAATTGTAAGGTAAAATATCTTAGGGGTTGACTATTTCAATCCCTTCTAAGCATACTTAAGGGTTGAAAAAAATTCAAAATATGTAGTTTCATTGACAATTAATATTTACCGATTTTCGTGTCTTTAGCTTAATATACAGGGAAAATAAAAAATAAAAACAATTTTTTTTTTAATTCTTCGGGAGGGGTGTAACTTTTTCGGGGAGAGTTTTTTCGAAAAATTCTATACCAAATACCCCCCTTAATTTTCATCACAGAATCACCCCTTAATTTTTTTCGGTGTTATTTAGATACACCCTGTATAGTAAAGCTTCCTTCCATGCAAGGTAAGCTACATTACCTATACCTACATACAGGGTCCATAATTAATAAGTAATGCAAAAAATTCATAACTTTTCCTAATTGTTTTTTCAAGGAAAACCAAAAAAAACTATTGCAAAAGTATATTATCAACCCCCTAAGCCTGAATTACATTATCAACCTTCATTTTTTAAATGACACCCTAATATGTCGAGTGATGGCTCGTTGGAAAGCTTATCAAAAACTGATTACCATGATGCCAGCAGTTGTGTTTTTACTAATTTTTTTAGTACAAAGGTTTTATAGGCATAAAAACAATTATCGAGATGGTGTTTTTTGTCGTTTTTGTTGTGCCGTTCTGGCAACAAGATAATGTTTGGACTGCGACTGGAAAACGTTTATTGTTTGATTAGTGTGAGCTGCATGCATTAGTAGTAATGAACGAATCGTTAATTGCCTAATAACTTAGCTAGCAGTGAAGTGTTTGAATTAAAATATAAAAATATGAGATTTTCCGGAAAACACCGTATATTTAAATTATTTCAATGTTCTTGGGGTATGAAGAAAAAACAAGAAGTCAAGCTGAAGTATGCGAGTTGTTTAATGAAAATAACCCTGATCATCCAATTACCTCTTCAACTGCTAAGTCGAATTTTCAATAACAAAGGACTTGAATTTTGTGAGGGTTTGATCTTGACACAAAAATCAAGATAGGTAATGCGTTTCTACAACACATCCTGCTTTCTGATGCGGCTACATTCAATTTGAATTTGCAGATTGACGAATAAAATTATCGTTTCTGGTTAAAATACAATAATCCACATTGGATATTAGAAACTCACCCCAGTACGCCGGAAAAGTGAATGTGTGGGTTGGCGAAATAAATATTAGATATAGGAACCATACTGTTTTGATCACACCCTTACAGCTAAACGATACCTGGAATTGTCCATGGTTGAGTTGTTACTGTGGCTGCCATGTTCTCCAGTGAAAATAATCCACAAGTGCCTCATGAAAGGATAAGGTATCAACAAGATGGCGCTTCTCCACATTTTGGGCTCAATGTAAGAATATTTCTGAAAGAAGAATTTCAAAATCGCTGGATTGGTCGGAGAGCAATTATTGACTGGCCGCCAAAGCCGCAAGACTTAAGCCCTCAGTAAACGGTTTTTGCTGCCAGTCAAATAGCAGGTGGAGGCCATTATCAACAATTTCGTTAGCATCTCAAAAAATAGTACGTTCTACGTTTAAAATTTTCATTGCACGAATATTTCAGATTAGTTTATAATGTCTGATTTCGTTTTTATAAATTTTTTCGCAGGTATCGCTTTTTTATTCCTATAAAATCGCAATGTCAATGGTAAAAACAACCTTACTGGTACCACTGTAATCAGTTTTTGGTAAGGTCCCCAACGAGCCATCACTCAACAGAGGGTGTCGTATAAAAAATGGGGGTTGAGGTGGTTCAGGCTTCTTTTTCCTGAGCTCTTTCTAAGCTGGTCATGATGCCAGACATTGTGAGGCCTGTTAGATTTATTTATTGATCAGTATGAATCGATTTTAAGGGACCTTCCTCGCTTTCTATTGCCTTCGACTTTGCCTTGGATCATTAAATTCTCTAATCTTCCTCGTCTTATTACATCGCAAAAAAAGCTTTAGGATATGTCTTTGAGTTGTTGGTAAAAGTCTTTTGCTGTATTGGTTGTTCAGTTACTGTAGTAAATCATCTCGGAGGCCTCTATCCTCCTGTGAGAGGCAAAGTTTATTGTGCACGTTAGCTTAGCGGGTTGATAATACACTTTTGCAACCATGCTAAAATTGATTATCTTGACCGTTTTCCTTTAAAAAAAATTGTAGAAAAGTTATGAATTTTTTGCATTAAGGTACTTATTATGAACCCTGTATAACAAAGGTACCCAGCACCCATCACCCGATACTAAAGTTGGTATGTACTTGGAAATCCAAGTAGTTGCTGAAATAGCTGGCAAAGAGGACAATGGTTTTTGAAGCTACCAAAAGCAGTTCACGATCTAACCATAGGATCTACCAAAATCGGGAAACGCTAGCTCAGAGCTGAAAAATCTTCTATGCGAGGAATATCTATCTATTAGAGAAAAGACGTTAATAGAATAGATTTGTGATAAATTCCAGCAGAACATAGATAAGCGTTAAAGTTCATTAAATGTCCCCCCCCCTCCCACACAAAAAATCAAAGGCTTTTTGCACTTACTAAGCTTAATAAGTGACCCACTAACCAGGCATTGGTGAGATGCCATCACTATGATATGTAAAAAGCTGTGTTGTTTGATGGGAGTTATGTATCGGCATATAAGACTTGCGTTTTATCGTTATTATCGCTGTCCTACTAGCCTCCTTTATACCTAACTGAATGTTTCAAAATCAAAGTCTTCCTAAGTTTCGCTCCTTACTTTTAGAAGCCTTAATAACTAACGAGATTAAGGGTAGGTCTTTTAGAAATATAGTGAACTTTAATGTTTCTGCGACAAATATTATATTATTATGGGCGAAATTATGACGCTACTATAGTCCGTGTTGAATTATTCAAGATCAATTTTGTAACAGTTGGCAGCTCATTTTGTGTTATCTCATAAAAAAAATATGGAACTGCTATTATAAGAGGTATGTAGGTATATACTTATATAGTTTAATTGTTAATAATTAAATCATATGTGTAGAACAACTCCTTTCGGAAGAAATTGGTGAAGTAGGCTCAGTTATGCATGGATGGGGAGAAGTCAATGCAAATGAGCACACCTTCCCCATGAATATTTTAGATTCAAATTTATACTACTTCAGAATTTTATTATTGAAAATTCTTTCTTCACGACAAGAAGTAATTAGCAAAAATACATATATGATGAGTAGGTAGCTATTTTTCTTTTTTTTATAAAGAAAAAACTGTCAAACAAATAATAAAGCAAACCAAGAAATTTTATAATGCGTGATGAACAATGATGATTCAGAAATCATAAGGCCAAGCGTAATAGTGGGATTATATCAAACAATTGTACTTATTTTAGTACACGCCGGTGTTTCGTTATCTTCATCTTTCACGGTCTGCCTAAAGGAATGTATAAATTTAATCATAAACACTCTGTATATTATTATTGTTTTGATTTATTAAAAGCTTGAAAAAATGTCAAACAATTACGATACATATTGTTCAATGAGCGATAACGCTTTTTTACTGCAAATCGAATTTGAATTAGAATAAATTTTATTGCCCGTTTGTCAATATCGCGAAAAGTCGGTGGTGGTACCAGTTCCCCGGGCTTAATTGAGCAATCTATGATTTCTAGAATTTCAATATAGAGTAAAAGTTATGAAGCAAAGCTACCGATAGTATCTTTTAACAGGAGAGTGAGTTACTTTTCTCTTCCAGTGTTCTTCGACCCGTCGTACGGCTAACATTTAATGCCATGAATTCGCAGTGCACAATTTAAACATGTGATACACTCTCTCGCGACCAAGCATTCTTATTTTTATTTTTATTTCATTACGCGTTTTTATTTTTGTTCTTCGGTTTCTCCAGTTTTGACCGTTAAGTGGAGAAAGTAGTAACAACAATCCAGGTAAGTCGACTGCATTTTTATAACACCGAATACTATCACGTTCGTTTGATTTATTTGTTGAATGAAGATACAACGTATAGATATTATTATGGAGTTCATTGGCTTAGCATGCGAAATATTATTGAATTAATTTATTTGTTGGTGCTATTATTCCGACATTCGTTAAAGTAATTAATATTAATATTTAAATTAGTACCGGGATACCTAGGCGAAGACTTGCGGTAATTCTGCGGTCCGATTTTGAATTCCAGTGTGACTGGTATTTAGATTGATCATATGTTTGGAACAATTATTATTAAAGAGACGTAAACAAATAACCTAGTGAGCTAAATATTAGGCCCGGTGTCATCATTATGTTTATTTACCGCTCATGATTTATTCTGTTATGTAACAATACAGCCAAAAATTATTCTAACGTCTTTATTTGCAGTAGTTGGTTGCGGTGATAAAATGTAGTTTTGCGAACATTTTTGAAATATGAAGTGTGCTATTTGGTTTCAGAAATCATTCACTTAAAATTTATGTTGTCCCGACTTCTTAAATAATATAAAAATAAAAATATTTCACTTTTGATTAAAACTGAATTACCTACTGTACTTCTATATTTCGTTCCGCAAGCATAAATGTTGCATGGGAGTTGCACCTATAGTTTGAGTTCATAAACATCGGAGGCAGGCACAAGATTTGGTTGTTTTGTGATTTAAGAAGATTAAAAACAAATCGATATTCACGGAAAGGCTTCACATGAAATTTTCCAGCTAAATTTACTCATGGTCATGCAATTACGTAAATATAAGCTTTATTTTTAAAGGTATAGGGCTAGAAAAAGTATTGAGCCCGTATCTCGTAAATTAATGAGAAAAAATACATTTGTAATGACATATGGGACAAAATGGGCCTTATTTTAAGCGAGTGCCAAATATTTTGGTTCATCCCTTAAAAGATGTAAGGATGGGGTTAATTTTTTAATAAACTGATCAATCACAAGGAGAAGATCAATAAAATTATTGAATAATAATATTTAAAGGTGACATATTTATTTAAGAAAATAGGCCATCGACAAATAAAGACAACTCATCCTCTTAAAATATTATTAGGATACATATTTCTTTGGGAGTTTAATGGAATACACATTCTAGAGAGTCATCGATTTTCTAAGAAATTTTGAAAATGTTTTCCATTAAACCTCATTGCAACAATATGGTATGGCCTCGCCAAGTACCGTTTATCTGGAATCAATGCTGTCCTACAAAGGATTTCACGTTGCAGAACCAAACACTCTTCTGGATCTATAGCTTATCCAGAGGAATACCTGAATATCTAATTATAAGTTCTCTTAATCCAGTTCCAGGAATTTGCTTTATGGTAATCAGAATTTCTTCATCTAATGCTTGTAGCATTAGATGTGACCTAATAGGCACCTGTATTTCCTGTGCACTATCGAAGTAACTGTCCACTTTCCAGTGCCAGGTTCATCGGCCCTTCTCAGGACCGCTTAGATTGAAGGTTTTCAGATAGTATGACCATAATAATAATAATTATTATTCTGATAGTATGATTAACAACTAACATTTTTCAAATCAACAACGATCACCCATTATTTGTTAATTAAATAAACTGAGATATTGAGATAAACGCTAAATTATGTATACAAGGGTGACTTACAACTCTCGGCTTTTTGTTTCAAGGATTTTTTTTTTATTGAAAATGCACATGCACTGCAGGGAAATCCCTATGTCGCTCTGGGAGCGGTGCATGAGCGGAGATATCGATTCACGTTGGCCTTGAATCTCTGTAGGTTGTATACTTCGGGAAACACGCCCTTTGGAATGCTATTCCAAAGTGATGCGGTTCTATACATAAAAGAAGTGTGAAATAGGGTGGTACGAGGTGTAACAAGCTGAACCTGATACGGATGAGCGTCTGCGGCTCGACGTGTATTTCTGCCCGGTCTTGTCTAGGTGGGATCAAGCGGGCCACGTCTTCTGAGCACTTTCCATAAAAATATCTGTAAAACAGACTCAGGTCAGCTACAACTCTTCTTCGATGTTCGAGAGTGTCTAAATTTTTTGTCAAATCTGGATCCCTAATCAAGTGGATGGCTCTTTTCTGAATAGAGTCGAGTAATCTCAGCGTATGTTTAGGAGCTGAGCTCCAAACATGTGAGCAGTACTCCAAGGATGGTCGGATTTGAGCCTTGTAAAAGAGGAGAAGCTGTTGTGGTGTATAAAATTTCTTCGTGCGGAAGAGTGTTCCAAGTTTTTGAGAAGTACTCTTCGCCAGACCTGCAACATGATCATGCCAAGACATGTTCGCTCCAAGTCTCACTCCAAGTAAACGAAGAGATGACGCTGGGGTAAGAGAGTGTCCCGCCATCATCATATCCGGCTCCAAAACGTTGGTCTTTTTGGAGAAGATGGCTGCTTGGGTTTTTCCAGCATTAAATCAGACTTCATCAATTGAGTTTCTATCGCCCCAAGTTAGAATGTTCTGCAAGTCATTATTAAGTATGGTAACTTCTTGCTCCCTGCGAGTCTGTGCGTCGATGGCAGATGTTCGCGCAGCTAACGTATAAGAAGATAAGAGGGTACTGTCGTCGGCAAAACTGTATATTGGATTTTTTGTTGTTTCAAGCAAGTCGTTTATAAATATTAGAAAGAGAGTCGGAGATAAAATGGATCCCTGAGGCACACCGGCTTTGATGGAAAAGGTCTCAGAAAAAACTCCATCGACTGCCACCTGCTCGATGAACGATCTCCGAGATAACTCGCAAGCCACAAGCAGAATTTCTCGGGCATGCCATAGGCCTGCAGTTTTGCCAACAGTCCATCATGCCAAACACGGTCGAAAGCTTTAGAAATATCAAGCGCAACACCTCGAGACTCCCCATGGTGCTCGATTGCGCTGTTCCACAGCTCGGTGACGTAAGTGAGGAGGTCACCAGTTGACCTCTGTTTGCGGAATCCGTATTGGCGGTCACTGATTATATTAGCTCCTTCCAAGTATTTTAAAAGATGTTGGTTAATAGCTTTCTCCATAATCTTGGATATTACTGAAAGCAGTGCCACTGGTCGATAGTTATACTTGGTATAGTCTTTTTGCCTTTCTTGGGAATAGGTTGGATCCGTGCACATTTCCAGCAAGAAGGAAATATTCCCTTTTTATACGACAAGTTGAAAAGTCGGCAGAAAACAGATGACAGCTCAGTGGCGCATTTTTTTAGTACGATAACAGGTATGTCATCGGGCCTAGAAGCTTTGTTTGGGTCTAAGGCTAACATAATGCTCTTTATGACATGCGGTCGGAAAACAATGTCTGACATTTTGGGCTCCACGGAAGGGATTATTGGCGGAGTTCTTCCATGAAAGTCGACGGAAGAGTATGAAGAAAAGACTCCCGCCAACAAGTTTGCCTTCTCAGTAGCCGTGGAGATAGTCCCATCTGTCCGTGTAAGTGGTGGAATCGTGGATCTGGTGAAGTTCTGGCTGACTGCCTTAGTTACAGACCAAAAAGATTTCGAACCGTTAGGGCAGGAGAGAAGTTTGTTCCTAATTCTTTGGTTGTGAGTTTCCTTGGTTTGATCTATTATTTCTTTGCATCTGTTTCGAGCAAGGATGAAATTGTGGTGGTTTATGCTGTCGGGGCTCTCTCGCCATTGGCGAAAAGCCAGTTGTTTGGAGGCGACAGCTTCCTTGCAGCTTTTGTTGAACCAAGGTTTGCTGTTTGAGGGCTGTTTTTCTGAAAAGGGAATGTAGGCTTTCATGCCTGTTAGGATGACTGTTAGGATAACCCAGAATATCCCAGAAATACTCTTTCTTAAAGAAAAAATTTGGAAAATTAATTTCTCACTTATTTGAACTCGAAATTAAAGAAAATTTTGGGAATCGCTGTTGCATTGCCTCACGCAAATAATTTTGATTTAGTACCTATGGAAACCTGGAAACCTAATCAGTAATAATTATTAGTGTATTTTTTAACAAAAAAATACACTATTGAGGACGACATCACTTTCCAAAAATCACCCAAACTCATCAAATGTCCACCGATCATGACCCCCAGATTACGAAAAAGTGGTTTTCCAAAATTCACCTGCCCACGATATATATATATTTATATATTTATATATTTATATATTTATATATATATATATATATATATATATTTCTCCAAAATCACGATTTTTCGAGTTTCAAAACGCTCCTGTAGCTTTATCTTTCAAGATTAGTGAACGAAATTTTGGATTCTTGTAAAGCTGAGGAATGACTTTAGATTTTCGTTGAAAAAATTTCCAAAAGTCACGTTACTTCTACAGGGTGTCCTTTCAAAGTTCCAAGAATCCGGTCCTTGAGGCACGGTTTCTGGCCGCAGTTTTCAATCTAGGGAGCTGAAATTTTTGTGAGAGTAAGATGTCCACAAGGACTGGTCTGGTATTGCACTTGAGCAAAATCGGCCGAGCCATTTCAAAATGGCGGCTATTTGAATTTGCGGAAAATTTACTATTTTTTGAATCCCTGTATGAGCAAGATGGCAAAAAACTTTCACATCAAGTTAACAGGATTGAAAGAAAATTAATTGAAATTTGAGATAATGCAAAAAAATTTGAATTTTTTCCATTAATAAGCCAGTGGCGTGGGTAGGAAAAGAGTGAAAATGGCTTAATTTCTATAACAGTTTTTGAGCACATTTTTGAAGGAATTGAACTAAAATTTTTACAGTAGACAACTATACTAATGCTCTTTAATCTTCAAAAATTTCAAAGATCAAATAAAAAAAATGGCGGAGATATTTAAATTTATTTTACATGATGTAAATTTCTCTAAAATTTTAAAAACGCTCTAGTAGCTTCATCTTTCAAGATTAGTGGAAGAAATTTTTTACTCTTAGGGATGACGTTAAATTTTCGTTGAAAAATTTTTCAAAAGCCGCGTTACTTCTACAGGGTGTCCTTTAAAATTTCGAAACATCCGGTCCTGTGGCACGGTTTTCTGGTAGCAGTTTTCAATCTAGGAGGCTGAAATTTTTATGGGAGGAAGATATTATCCACAAGTAGTGGTCTGGTATTGCATTTTTGAGCAAAATCGATCGAGCCGTTTCAAAATGGCGGCTTTTTGAATTTTAGGGAAAAAGGCTATTTTTTAGTCCCTGTATAAGCAATATAGAAAGAAAACTTTTCACAACAAAATAATGAGGATGACAATAATTAAAGGCTTGTTTAATAACTTAACGATTGAATGTAATATTCAGACCCGGGACTGCTTGATTTAAAACCAGCACCAGCACCAGACCAGCGCACCGTTTTCATCGCGCTCGGCTAGGGCGGGACCACCCATGCAGATATGACTGCTCCTGCCAACCCCAATTGCAGAAAATAAAAACTCCTACGAACCTGTATTAACAAGATTGGATTAAAATGATTTGAAATTTGAATTAATGCAATAAAATTTTTATTATTTTCATTAGTAAGCTAGTGGCGTGGATAAGAAAATGGTAAAAATGGCTAAATTTCTTTAATTGATTATGAGCACATTTTTGAGGGAATTTACCTGAAATTTTCGGAGAGACAACTACACTAATAGCTTGTAACTCTCCAAAATTTAAAGAAGCAAATAAGAGAAATGGCGGAGTTTTTCGAATTTTTTTACATGATGTTTATTTCTCTAAAATTTCAAATGTTCGGTTTTCAGAACTCGCCTGTAACTTTTTAAAGTTAGTCAGTGGCGGGTATATAGGACAAGAGACGAAATTGTTAAATTTTGCCAATTTTTTTTTTGGTTTATTATATGTAAAAATCTATTTTATGGCACGCTTTCAAACGAAATGAAATGAAATTTTCACAGTAAACCACTACGTAAATTCGACCTGACTATTGAAAAATTCAGAAAGCCAATTTAAAAGGCGGCAAAAATTTTCATAGTTGAATCGCATAAAAATACACTGTTTCTGCGATTGATGCGCAAGAAGGTTTTTTTAGATGACGAACGATTGACAAAGAATTGTTGGCAATAATATAAGGCAATATAGGTGCCAGGAGTCCAAGGTTTTCCTTTACAATTTTTTTTCTCGTAAACAAAATAATTTTCTTCCCTTCAGGTACATTAAGTCAACTTTTCGGGTTCCCATAACCCCTTAAAGGGAAGAAGTCACCAGTCCTAGGTCACCCTGTATTTTATATACAGTGTTAAATTTTAATTTTTTTTTATTTAAATAAAAAAATTATTTAAATAAATTATAATAAATTTAAATAAATAAATTCAAATAAAATTTTAGAAGAAAATGGTAAATAATTAATTAAAAGGTTGGTGTTGGTGTTGGTAGTAGGCTATTGATTATGTCCTAATAAACAGGGCAATAAGAAACTATCAAAAGACTGGGTTTTTTATTGCATGAATCCTTCAAATGGTCATAGAGGATTAAAACAACATGGAGTGCTATTAAACTAGAGAGTGGAAAATGGAGATAGGGCTGAAACTGCACCTCTTTCAGGTTATTAATTATATCTCGAAAACGAAGCAAAATTCAGGTATAGTTATGTACTAGGTAATTTTTTCTAGACAATGTGATTTTCAATTGATATAATTTATTAAAAAAAAAAAAAAAAATTATTGAGTCAAAAATATTTAACTTTTTTATGAGTGGAAATAGATACAGGCATTCCTTCATAGAAAAACAAGTACATAGATTAAATTGTATTCGAAATGGTGTCTTAAATTATTTTTTTATAAAAACTGACTGAGATGAAGCCATCCAAACTTGGACATTTTTATTTCAATTTTCATAGTATTTTTGTTGATATCGTTTTAGTTCTTATTTTTTACAACAAAATTGATTTTATTTATTAAAAAGAGTATTTTAAGGTAATTTGTTATTAAACCATCAATATTTGTACGAATATATGAAACTGATTGAGTTTCAATGGCACAATCAATAATTTTTTTAAATTGTTTTTTACGTATCTAAACTATTTTTATACTTAATAAATGTATTAGAAATGTATTTAAATTATTTATTGAGTCTGCAAGGTCGCACAGTAGCGTTACTTTTCCAAACAATGTCTCATTGGAATACCTATCTGCTTTTTAATATTGTTCCGAAAGTAGGAAATAGTATAATTAGTGCATCCAGGTGGAGAAGGGTAGCATTTCTGGACGACTGTAAATTGCTGAACGCCAGCCGAATTTACAAAGCAGTTGTTCCAGTAGACAACATTTGGAAAAGTAAGAGGACTTGGCGGCCTTACAGACTCAAGAAATAATATACTTGACATATTTTGGAAAATCAAGTTTTAATAGAATTTAAAAAATTAATTTCACATGTATTTTTCCAATATACATTTTTTTTATAAATAAAAAAGGGAATAACTATTTAGATTCAGTTAATTAATTGATTTTTGATTAAACAAACTTCTAATGTATATCTAACAAATATTCATATTTCAGATATGTAAAAAAACAAAATTTTCATTTTACTTAGCGGCTTCATCTAAGTCTGTTTTTACCCAAAAATAATTTTGTACCCACCATTTTGAATAAAATTTAATCTACTTGTTTTTATATGTGAAGTAATTTCAGTACTTAGTACCTTCACTCATAAAAAATAATACGCAAAAAGAATGAAAAAGAAAATATCATTTATTTTTTGCCTTTTTTCAAATTATCTTTTAAATATTTTTGACTCAAGAATTTTTTTATACATTTTTTTAAATATATTATTTAGATGTCAAATCGCATTTACTACAAAAAATTTTCTAGTAACTTACCTATACCTGAATATTGCTTCGTTCGCGAGATATAATTAAAAAGCTGAAAGGAGTGCTGTTTCATTTTCATTCATCTCTAATTTACACACTCTATTTTAATAGCACTAATTTAAATAAGAGATTATTAAAGAAGGTTCAAAGATATTTTTCAGGTATACATTTAACGAGACAATTTAAAGTTAAATATACATAGAAAGTACTCAGAAAGAAATCCGTTGGTGAAATACTATTATTATTGTTAAAATTAGTCCCCCTCCCCCCTCATGGTAGATTTGGCTAGGGGCAATTTGGAAATTTTGAATAACAACCTTTATGTTTTTTTTTGCAGATTCGGATTTTACGCCTAAAAAAATTAGGATTTGCCTCGAAAAGTTTTTTCTATGGGGCGGTAATCGACGAAATTAATCTTTTTTTTTCGATTTCGCCTACTATAATAAGACCAACATCCGATTCTGAAATATTTAAAAAAAATATCTACCATGAATAGAAAAACGCTCTACATACTAGGAGGGGGGGGGGGGAGAGTTGGCTATATTGGTTTATACTCACTTGTTTTTAGTCGTAAAATACGACTCTGCAATAAAAAATAAGATGTCCTATTTGGGTAACCCCGCCCCACCTACAATGACGAGAAGGGAGGACTAATTTTTACACTATTGTATATTTATTCCGCCCCCGGAACGGTTAAATTCTGCACATGAACATATTTTTCGTAGCGGTCATAATACTCGACATATTTGAAATTTCATGTTAACAGAATTACCAATATTTCAAAATTTAGAACCTCGTTATCGCCAAAATCACAATTACAATTACAATTACAATTACAAATTTCTTTATTATACTTGAAATACAACAGTCATTGCTCAGTACAACAGCGTCATTACAGAAATTATAAAAACAAACATAAAGACAAACAGTAAATTTAAAACACACAGCATGTCAACATAACGCCGGGAACAGTGAGGGTCGAGACGCGCAGAGACACAAAAGAAATCAGTTCTCGATCGAGGCATAGTTCCATCTCTATGATAAGGATGGATCAAGGCTTTGAGTTTTAGATGTTTTATTATCAGACTGCAGGTAGGGATGGGGGGTTGAGGGACAGTATATCAGAGGTAGTGTAGGGTTCCAACTCCGTGAGATGTTTCCGGAGATACGCACTGTACGCTGAGAACCCAACAGTTGCAGGATCTATTTTGAAGTGGTTCAGGTATTTGATAGATGCGTACGTGAATGTCCTTTCTGAAGACGACAGATGGTGTGTAGGAGGTTTAAACAAATTGAACCTGGTACTGTAGTGATGGGTGAATCGGTAAGGTAAAAGTCTATCCTGATTTTTGTGGATCAGTTTGAGCAGAGAGAAGACATACAAAGCAGGCACGGTAAGAAGTCCAAGCCGCCTGAAATGGCCTCTGCATGACTGCTGCATTGACAAGCCTGTCAGGATCCTAATCGCTCTCTTTTGAAGAAGAAAAACCCTTCGCAGAGATCTCTCAGACCCACCCCAGACGGCCAGCCCATAGTTCACGTGGCTCGTGAAATGCCCATAATAAGCAAAGAGAAGAACCTCAGGGGACACCGTGTGCTGAAGGCGTCTAAGAAGGAAGCAGACGCTAGCAAGACGACGGCATAAATGATCTGTGTGTGCCGACCAGTTTAGGTTCTGGTCGATGTGGAAGCCCAAAAACTTCACCACGCCCTTCGGCTCGATCAAGGCACCATCGGTGGGTATGGAGGGTAAAGGTGGAAGATGTGATCGGCTAGAGTGAAAATCAATCAGCTCAGTTTTGTCTAAGTTAAGTTTTAGTTCATTGGCCCTGAGCCATAAACTTGCTCTTTTCAACGGGAGTTGAATGGTATCTATCAAACTAGGAGGGTCGCCTGGTTTTATCCTAATAAGAATTGTTGTATCATCAGCATAGTTAACACAGATTGAATTTGGGGAGGTAATTTTGGGGCCCAGATCGTTAATGAAGATAAGAAAAAGAAGTGGACCGAGAACACTACCCTGTGGCACCCCAGAGGAGACTGGAGCAAAAGGTGATCGCACAGGTCGGCCATCAGACCCAGTAATCTGAACCGCCTGTGTTCTTCCCTGTAGGTAGCTGGTAAACCAAGAAAGGGGCAATCCACGAACTCCGATCTCCAGTTTCCGAAGGAGGCACTCGTGGCACACACTGTCGAAGGCCTTGGAGAGATCCAAAAGCCAGCCCACAGTGCGCATCCCCTCCTCCAAACCCTGAGATATGAAGTCCGTAAGCTCCACAAGAGCCGTCTGGGTAGATCTGTTTTTAAGAAAACCATGCTGGGAGCGGGAAAGGATCTTTGTTTTGTCTAGAAAGTCAATAAGACGAGATGAGACAAGAGATTCAAGAATTTTATCAAATACCGATAGTAGACTAATCGGTCGGTAGTTTTCAGGGTTTTTGACGTCGCCCTTTTTAAAAATAGGCTTAACCAACGCAGCTTTGAGATCTTCGGGGAATACACCAGTCTGAAAGGAGCTGTTGTAAATTTCTGATAATGGCTGAGCAAGCTCAACAATGCAATACCTGGCAACAAAAGAGGGAATCTCGTCCAAGCCCGAAGACTTCTTACTTTTAAACCTGGAAACTATTTCTATAATTTCCCGAGGTGACGTCGGAAAAAATACGAAGGAAGAAGAGGCGTGTGTTGACATGTTGGATCCGTGAGTGTGACTATATGTGGGAGAGTCATTTGAAAGAAAGACGGAATTGAGCATCTCTGTCATTTCTTCAGGATCAGTCGTCACCTTGCTTCGGTACTCAAGTTCTAAGATTTTATGAGAAGTGTTTATTGACTTGCATTGGTTGTTTATGAGGGTCCATCCTGCTTTGATGGGATTTTCAGATTCACTGATAAAGACGTCGTTACAGCGCTTGGTCTCCTGCCTCACCAGGTACCCAAACCGTCGCTTTAGGCTGCACAGCCGAGTTCTGAACAGCTGGTTGGACGTGTTTATTAAAGGATTTAGGAGATTAATCATGTCGTATAGTTGACGAATTTCAGAGGTGAGCCACTTGGGACTGGAGAGTCTAGGCCCATGAACTCTACATCTCCTGAGTGCGAAGTATTTGTCGAAGTAGAATGAAAGAGTGTCAGAGAAGCAGGAGTATTTCGAATTCGTATCAGGGGCATCCAGAACTTCGTGCCAGCCCAAACGCCGGAGTTCGTTTTGCAGCTGTGCAAGGAGAAGGGGGTCTTTTATATCTCTCTTCCATGTCATCAGGGGTTTGTCGGCGAGACCGCGGGTGTAAGCCGTCTCAGAAACTCCAAGGGCCACATGCAGTCCAAAGTGGTCTGATAGAAAAGTTGGCAAGATTTGACTATCGAGCAACTGAAAAATACCAGAAATCGCGACGTTATCGATGCATGTTGACGAGGTGTTGGTAACTCTTGTTGGGTCCCTAAAACAAAGTCGAAAACCATAAGAGAAGAGAGTCTCGGTCAGGCTGGAGGTGTTGGCGTTCTCACAGAGTACGTCAATATTGAAGTCTGCAGCCAGAACCACGTTATTTGTGATCCGGATGGCCGCGTCAAGCAATCCGTCTAGGTGACGAATGAAATCTCTTACAGGGCAGGCAGGTGATCGATATATAGATATAATTAGTGCTTTCTGAGACCGAAATTTGGTTTCGGTTGCCGATATTTCACACACGAGTGGCTGCGAAAGAGAGCAGAGGCTATGAACAACCCTACACTGAATGTCGGACCTGCCATAGATAGCCGAGCCCCCGTAATCTGACTGCCTGCAGAAGGAAGAAGAAAGGTTGTAATGATCGATTTTGATCTTTTGAATGTTGTCAGATGTTAAGAAATGTTCGTTTAAACAAACAAACTCGGGAAATCCCAGATCAGAGATCATGATACCCAGACCATACACGGAGTTGTTAAGGGACTGAATGTTTATGTGTAGGACCCGGAAGTCATGTCTGGAATGATGGGGTGAGAGCACAGTTGATGTGAGAGAGGTAGATGTTGAATTGTTTTGACTCCTCACAATTCGATGGCTGTATGGAAGGGAAGGTACGCTAGGAGAAGGTGAGGGTGGTTTGTAGGAGTGTTCTTGCTCCCGTCGCGTCACTTCCTCTGAAAAGGGGTATTGTATGATCTTGAGTTTTCCCTTGCTTTCACGAGGTAGTTCGTGTTTTCAGCCGCAAGGTGTGATCTAAGGGCCTTAAGATCATCCTCGGCGTCACTTCCGGTTAATCCATAGCTCTCGTAGAAACTTTTATAATACGCCATCAGGGCATTTCTCTCAGTAGGGAAACCCTCAGAAGCAAGTAGCAATCTGACGCTGTTCTTCGTTTCACCATGAAGGCATGTTGACTCAGGTCTGTCATGAAGATAGGCTAAGTATAGCCTAATGTTACGGAGTAGCTCAGGTTGTCGCAATCTTGAAAGCAGGTAAACTCCCTCAGTTTCAGCAGATGTTTTCGTTAGTCTGGCCTGAGGTGGCCAAAGTGCATTAAGCCATGGTGGAGAGTCAAGAGTGGTTTGTTGACCATGCTCGATGCAATTCTTCGATTTCCCAGGATTGTCAGGAGACTGTTCAGCTACGAAGTTTATATACGTAGATGTGGGTCTTTGTATAGTCTGCTCTGAGGTCGAATTGGTTGGTGCTGTCTCCAAGGCTGGCGTCCGCTCCACAGGGCAGGGGACATCCGTCTCGTTCGTCATGTATTGCTCACCTGAGCTGAAGGACCGCTCCACCATGGTACCACTGCCGCTGGATGCTGACTCCTCCGCCGACAACGCTGTAGTTCCGGCCTGCTTCACCAAACTTTCGGGCATCGAGTCCTCAGATGACGGGTTGAATGAATGAGGAATGTGGCAAGTAGGGGTGACCAGAGGTGGGTCTGGAAGTACGTTTTTGTTTCCAGCAAAATCGACAAATCTGCGAGCGTAAATATTGTGAGGCCAGAATCCCGACTCTAATAGCATATCTGCTATATGGTTGCGGATGCCTATTTTGTAATTTTTAAAATTTTGATTTTGATTTCCGTGACATGACGACAGGGATTCGATTCTTATGAATTCAGTATCATGAGTCTTAGATTTTATAAATTTAATGATGGCCTGCTTGCTAAATGAGATGGGAACATTTCCGACATGCACACCTATAAGAAATCAATTCCTATAAGAAAATATAAATCGCATTTTTTGCTTACCTAATCCAATCCCAAACAAAAATATTAATGTAAACAAAAATAAGATATTCATACATATACCTACTTCTGTCGTAATTTTTCTTTAGTTTGAATTGGGAGTTTTTTCTCAAGTTTGAATTTGTTAGAAATTGACGGTTGGAAGGCGGGCATCGCTCGGGAGTGGGAGTTGGTGATGAACGACGGACTGTGGAAGAGTGCTGGGGTTGTGAAAAATAAACTTTTCCTAAAGAAATAACAAGACCTTAACTAGAGGTTTTAAATGTTGTTTCTTTTATTAAGAGAGGTGAATAAATCTCTTGTTTACTGATAATGTTTACTGACAATGAAAAAACTTTTACTTTCAAAGAGAAACGCAATCAAGCCTTTATTTCGTTATTCCCAATTATAAAAAGAGGAGGGAATAATTATCATTAGTGTATTATTTTTCATTTCCTGACACAAATGATCCCGTATACAAATTTATTATTTTACGTAAAATTTCTTCACGAATTGGCCTTAAAATGAAACCTGCCAGACAGAATCAAAGGTTAAGTTCATTCATCAGCATCCAAATTAAATAACAACATCGTTTCTGAATTAATTTTTAAGTAATAATAATTTATCGGGAACGATTCAAGATTATTCTTTTGAGTTACGAATCGATGAAAAATTTACATTTTGTAGTAGGCACCTATAAAGAATTTTAGAAAGTCCCACAAGCAAACTCATTAATTATAATGATGACTTGATTGTATAGGTAGGTACTGCATAAAGGTTTTGTTCACAAGGTGGACAAGCTGAACAAAAATTATAATTGATCATAAGTTGTCTTTATGTAATTTGTTACCAAATAAAAGCGTTAAATATCTGAAACGCAATGCATCAAGAGATACATTATACGCATTTTAGTTAATTTAAATGTATATAATGAAGGACAACATCAGATAGGTAGGTATGTACTACTGTTCTCTTAGTGCTTAGGAACAATAGAAAATATTCGTCACTTCTCCCAAAGAATCAATGCAATCAAAAATCAAGGTGAGCAATAACATACATTTCTAGCGCAAAATATGTATGTGCAGTTCTACCTGTGTACATTACATGTTAATATAAATAATAATATTTGAACTGAGGTTTGCCTCGAGTCATATTTGCATAAGAATATGTTTAGAATAGACGATTACTTTAAGATTGTTGTTTAGAAAAAAGAAATAAGTACCTACCTGGAATTATTACTGCGATTTTGAGTAAATCAAAAATAAATGTACTGTTTAAGAAAAATGTTTACAAGAGTTAAAAAAAGCAAAATTTGATGGAAAGGGGAAATACTGAAAATTGACAGCTAAAAGCCCTGATTGGCTAATAGAAATTAAGTCGAAAGAATTTGCTATCATGGATAGATGTTTAATAGGATCAAGATGTACATGAAATGGCTAGTGTAAGATATCTTCTATCTGAAGAAGCTTCTACCCCTACGAAATTGTATGCACTTATGTATGTATTATTGCATGGGGATGCATCGACATTGCGACATAGAAAAATTTTTTTGTCTCCCCTTCTCATGTATATTCGATTATAGCACCCCATTTAATCTTAGCCCTCTTGAGAGATTTTTTATTTTCGATGGGTTCTATAGACGATAAGTATTTTTCTGCTGATTGGTAAAGACCTAAACAGTAAAATCATCTTTGTTGCACTGCATGACACTCAACCAGGAAATGTTTTGGGGGTTTCTTCCCCATCCATGCAGAATTGACAGGTTTTACCATTTTGTAGATCAATCTCGTTATTTATAGGGTGGGGAGGGGACCGGTCAAAACCCCTCCTCGCATAACGTCTTGGAATCGTCTGTCTGGCATTACTTCAAGACGTTACCTGTTTTCTTGTCCCTGTTCCCTTTCTTTATCATCCATCCAATTCTGTCTCATTATCTCCTCCATCATAATATGCCCAATAGCTTTCAAGTCTGCTCTGTTTCTTAGAAGTAGTTCAGCTATATTATCTGCAGTCAGTTGTACTGACTACCTCGCATGCCGCTGTTGTGTCGCGTCTTAGCTCCTCACATTTGACACACTGAAAAATTGTGTGTTCCGTCGTATCTCTGTCTCCACAGTATCAGTATTCATCTGATATGCTCTTGCATATTCTAAGGAGGTATGTACCGAATACATCGTGACCTTAAGGGCTTGTGTGATGTAGAATCCGCCTTCTCCAAACTTTCTTTCTGTCCACAGTATTTAATGAAGGTATTAACCCATCCCTCATACTGCACCCATCTTTCCTCCCATCTCTTGCCCTTTAAATCCGGTGAGGATACTCGGTGTATCCTGGATCGCTACTGAGCTTTGATCTCCATTGTGGGCATACCTGCTACCGCGAGGATAGCCTCTGTCGCTACTGTCCTATACGTGCTGGTCCCATTGATTGCCATTCTATTTACTCTTTCTATTAGCTGTACACAGTGTATTTAATAACTGTCTCCCAAACCGATGTTCCATATAGCATATTTGAGGTAACCGCGGTAACCAGCACCCTTTTTTTTTCGTGACCTAGGGCCTCCTAGTTAACTGAATTCCCATGGGCTCCAATCTGCTATAAGATAAACCCTGATAAACGCATACTAGGCCGTTTCCTTCAGCTGGAGACATGGATCTAGGGAGGTCGTTCATATACATTATGAACATTAAAGACTCCAGAACAGAACCCTTATTTATTTATTTATTTTTATTTATTTATTTAACCAAACCACAACAGATTACAATAAATCCAATTATTGGGCTGTTGAAACAATTATACTCAAATTTACATAAACAATAATACTCAATACACCGGTAATAAAGAAAAACTACAGTCATGAATTAGGACGGTCAGGGCCTCCAAGTAGGTGTCGCCGTAGCTGGCGTTCATTGCACAGGAACAGATCGATACTATCGCCAACCATGTTGCCAGAGTCACATACTCGATGCAATGGAGAAAACTTAAGGGTGTTGGTCCTTGCTGTACCAACTCGCAAAAGCTGTTGTCGTCTGAGCGAGACCTGTGGAACATTGAAGGAGATCTGGGAAAGGATATCAGGAGAGTCGATATGCCCGCCGAGCAGACCCCAAAGGAAACGCACGGATGCATACACGCGCCTAGCCTCCAGGCTACTAAAGCGAAATTTGTCAAGCAAATCAGAATGTGGGAAGCCGATAGGTGGGTAGAGACCTGTATACCTGAAATGCAAAAATTTTAAAAATCGACGTTGAACTCGTTCGAGATCATTTATATGACATCTGTAGCCCGGAGACCAGACAACGGAACCGTATTCGAGTTTGGGCTGTACTAAAGAATGAAAAAGAGTCCGGAGGGTAGTAATATTCTTAAAATCTAAGGCATTGCGTGGAGCCTTCCTCCCCCTCGCTTACTCCCACTCAAAAAGTTGATTAATAAAAAATAATTCACTTACCTTAACCCCAAAAAGGAGGTGGCTATTGACAGATCTCAATGTGACTAGGCAAATTTGTAACATTAGCCACATTGGCCTGTCGAGTAGGACATATCAAATTTCGAATGCCCCACCCAAATATTCTAAATGTCGGAAGAAAAATAAATTTTAAATTTTGAAAAGTGATCGTCTAAAATTTCCAAAGTATCAAACCAAAACCAAACTTCACCAAAAGGTTCGTTGTGATTATCCAGCCCGGGACAGATAAATGTGGCCTTCCTCTGGAAAATCCAGCATTCACCGAACCAGACTGGACCCGTAGTAACTCCTAACAATTTTAAAAACAATAATCAAAAATTAATAAACCTCACCAAAATATACCAGGATATATCGCCCTATTCTTGATGTTACTCTACTGATTGAATAAATAATTTAAAAGAACATGAGGAGGGTTGATTCTCAAAACTCTAAAATTGTTGAATTTTAATACAAAGATTTATTAAAATCAATTTCATCATCAGTACAATAGACTGGCAATCACCAATAGATCTTACATATCAACAATCAATTTAATAATTAAAATCAGTAATCCTGACTCAAATATTCAAACATAAATATTACCTTATTACCAATGATATCAAACTTACATGATTAAAATTCAAGATAGGTACCTATATCATTTCAATAGTTCAGATAAAAATTTCCAAAGCTCAAATTCTATTAAACAATTTCTAAACTATAACACATAGGTATGATTCTGAATAGAACTTGGAGTTAGATCAGAGATTATTTCTCAAAAATTTAAATTTATCTTAAGCAAAGGTTTCAATATAAAAACAGGTATCTACCTACAAAATCTGAAATTCAAAATTTAATTTAGAAAATGATCATCTCCAACTCGAAATCCTAAACACATACGATAAATTTAATAAATTATTTTTACACATAACCATTACATTAGTCACTTGTTGACCACAATAAAAGTTCATAACATATTATCAAAAATCAAATTCACTTAGAAAGTCATAGGTGATGAAATCAATTAAACACTGTACTTGAATTTATTTAATTTTCTTGATTATCGGAAAATAGCAAAAGTTTATTCACTCATAAAGACATACCTTGTTTTTCAAAACTCCATCTCAAAAAAATGACGAACTAAGGTTCCTCTAACCTAAGCGCGATGATCAAAGACTAGGCCGGCATGGTTGCTGGAACTGCCTTTGCACTGGTGTTAGCACCCCTTGGTTGGTGCTCCAGGTGCCGGATGAGCTGGACTGCTCCCCCTGCTACCTTGGGACGACCAAATATCAAAGCGCGAGAACCTCTGCCTGATGAAACCTTCCATGCCTCCAAACTAAACTCCACCACTCTTCTTGATTTTTCCAAGCTTCTACAAATATCACCTTTCACACAGGCTAGTGTACCTACCTAGGTAGGTACCTACATAAGCCTCCACATGATCGAATCTTTATGTAAACTTTCGTGTAAATTAGAAAATTGAAAGTTGGAACTCAAAACTCAGAACTAGAAGTTCGAAATTAAAATTCAGGAATCAAAAGTTAAAACTTAGAAATTCAAAGATCGAAATCAAAAACTGGAAATCGGAAATTAGTAGTTAAAAATCAAAATTGGAAGTCGGGACCTATCATTCTAGAACTTGAAGCTCAAAAGTAAATCAAAACTAAAGTTCAAAACTACGTCCAAAACTTCGTCCAAACCCACGTCCAAGACTACGTCCAAGACTACGTCCAAGACTACGTCCAAGACTACGTCCAAGACTACGTTCAAAACTACGTCCAAGACTACGTCCAAGACTACGTCCAAGACTACGTCCAAGACTACGTCCCTTGTCTGTAAAGACAAGAAAGCGAACATTAGTTATAATGACCAAAATTAAATTCCAAAAGATTACTCACGTAAGACTGCATCTTTCACGGAAACAACTTCACCATAATAATATCTATATACTCACACAAGGGACTAATACTAATTTACGAACTTGTAGGCAGGCTACATGATCTCCCGAATTAAGACCCAAAAATGAATCTAACGCGTCCTCTTACCCTTACTTATAGTTTTTCTGGGGTGACGCCACTCATGCGCCCCAACCATCGTCTAACCGAAAATGTTGACCTACTTTCCACTCCAAATCTCATCATTGACAGTATGCAACACTTAAAACTCGCACGCGACGGTGTCGGCTCTTTCGCCTTATATGTCGGCACACTCTCGACAGTACGACCAACCTCTCTAGTTTTCCCTCTATTCAAACTTAAATTTCACAATCGTGAATCCGCATATCTCCGAGGCTTGTCGTGTCTTGGAACGAAACGCAAGTTGTTTATGTTTTTTTATGGGTCCCCTCAACTATCTTTTACTGTTTTTTTAACCCACACCCAAAGAAATAATCTTTTAGGTTTTATCTGGATAACTAATCGGAAATCTAGAGTAGCAAGATGAGAGTGGTCTCGTTAGACGCGGAAAATTAATTCGCATAAGATGATATACTTTTCAAACTCTGAAAACCCAGAACCGGGACAGAAAATCGACCAGACATGTTTTCTACGTCTTACTTAAATAACAAAAGCAAGAATTTCTTAATAGCTGCCAGGTGTTCGTTCGTGATCTTTGCCTAATACAGCCTCTTACATCAGCGAAAATGTACAGTCAATCATAACTTTTCTGAACTTTATAAAAATATTCTAAATCGAGAATCAAAATTTTGAAAAAGAAAACGTAGCGTGCAAGGCACGCTGCACACCCCCCCTTGTAAAAAGGAAGGAAAAGTCTCCACAAGAAACTTTTCCGAGAGAGCTCCTCTCGAATCAACAATCAACAAATCCCAACAAACCGAGAGAAAAGACAGAAAGAACAAGTTTTAAACACTCCATGTTTCAAACACAAAGCAATATGGGCGAGCCCTGACCTCGAAAACCGCCAGTAGGACTCTGGTTACTAAAACTAGGTTAAACAGGCTCCCAAAAGGAAAACCTGACTGCCGTTATTCGGAAACTAACTCCGCTCTACACATAACTTATCAAAATAAGTTGAGTCTTATGAGAACACAAAGGGACTCAAAAGGACAAAACTCTTATGGTGGCAATATTTGCCTATGTAGCGAAGCTCAAATAATTGGCCCCTGTGGTTGGCATGTCTCGTGACTATACCTCCTACTTCATCAGTCGGGGGCTCCACAACTGACTAAACGGCAGGCCCTTTCCATTTATAAGGCTGGAAATGACATAATGCACCCCTCTAGTACACTACCTTGTAACTAAAGATTTGTCAAAAGAAAGCTAAATATTTTCCCTAACCTCTGGTTGAACAGACTATACCAGAACCAATAACCTCCACCACCGTACTCATCCATAAAATAAAACTAAAACTATGTGAAACAGAGTTCTCCATTAGAGAAACTCCGGCTGTCGTCAATCGATTACCGACTTCGTCCTACACACAAAAAAATCAAGGAGTTGGGTCTGCCTGAACACCTCAAGGAAATTCAGTGACCGAAACTCGTGAGTTGGCAATACTGCCAGGATGACGAAGCCATAAAGATTCGGCCCCTATGGTCGGTATGTCGCCAGACAATACCACCTACTTCATCAGCTGGGGGCTAAGCAGCTGACTAGACGACAGGGCAATTCTCCGCTTATGAGGCCGGAAATGCCAAAATACACCCCTCTAGTGCGTTTCCCTGCGACTAGAGATTTAACGTCAAAAGCTAAAAGGTTTCCTTGATCGTTAGTTAGTTAAGAATAACGTCCTAACGACTTTGGAGTGAAATATGATTCCTAACAAAGGAAATCATAGAGAAATCTAAAAAAGCCAAAACTAAATTTCTACATAGAAAAGCCTAAAGAAATTTTAAATCTAAGAGTTCTACTTATACCTCAAACTCCAAGACGTCTAAATCGGGTTAAATGTCAAAATTGTTCATACTCAAAGTATTTTGATCTGGATACCTCCAAATCAAAATTATTCATACCTCAAAATGTCAAAACCGAAATATCGAAGATATTCATACTCAAAAAATGTCAAAATCGGGATATCTAAATTATCTATACTCAAAAATGTCAAAATCGGGATATCTAAATGATCTATACTCAAAAATGTCAAAATTGTTTTCCAAAAACGTCCAAATTATTCAACAAGATTCAGTCAAGTGGTTATCAAAAGCACAAGAATAGATGAAATTCTGAAACTCCAACTCGGATTTTATTTCTCAAAATTCTTTAACGCAAACGCTAAGTATCAGTAGTGAGACAGATTTAATTTTCCAAGATTTCCCTCTACTGAGACCTACGTCACTAAATTTCTCTACTGAATGACTCAAAGTGGTACTGGAACTGTGCGGCCATTCTTACTCAAGAACCCGTCGAGACTTACCCAGACACCTAAACTCAAAGACTCAAAACTATCTCAACTTCAATTCATTACTCTAAAACTTACACAAATGTGTTAGACCTTCAGAATTATACTGATATGTTGACTAAGGTGGAACTTGACGTCAAAATATAGGGAGTAAAGTCCCTACTTTACTTAAAAGAACTAGGAAATAATTCTCCAAACTGAATTAATATTTGAAGGACCAAAAGAAATTGGATCCAACCTTAAATGGATGGAGAAGTCCAAGAGAATTCTCATTTACCGAGACGGGTCTAATGGCAGGATAACCGCCATTCATAATTAGAATGGATGTTATAAATTATTGCCCAAAAGGGATGGTATATAGGAGTATTCCTTTCATATATTTAAGGTTCTCCTCAAGAGGATGATGCATATTTTACTTTAAAAAGGGCTAAAGAGATTAAATGTCGAAATGGTATATGTTGCAAAGTGGTTCGTTCACCCGCTATGAAGATATGATTTATTATAAATTTAGATTGAAAGAGATAGAAAAAGATTAAAGACGAACTTATATGTGTGCCGTAAACGGCGAAAAAGGAAAGGAAAGGAGCGTATAGAAATATATACAAGAAATCAGCCACTGGACCTATTTTCAAAAGTGGCTGGATACTTTCTCTTTAGGTAACACCAGGGTGGAAAGTACCAAAAATAACCCCAAAGATGTTGTCATTGTCTAAAGAAAATTTTTCAAACGAGAAACCAAATCTCAATCATTGGACCTATGAAGTGGTTTTACTTACCAATGAACTCTATCTCAAAGAATAAAATTTTCAAAAAGAAAATCAAATCTCAAACGTTGGACCTATATGTGGTTTTACTTACCAACGAACTCTATCTCAATTATTAAAGAATAAAGATTTTCAAAAAGAAAATCAAATCTCAAACGTTGGACCTATATGTGGTTTTACTTACCAACGAACTCTATCTCAATTATTAAGGAAATAAAAATTTTCAAAGAGAAAGATTTTTACTTTTAACTGTCACACTACTCAAATGTTCTCAAAAGAGCAAACTTGAAAAGTTCTTACAAATGAAGAGACTTTTAAAACTCAAAATTTCTTGTCAAAATCTGTATAGTTAATTTCCAATCATAACTCATTAACCACCCGGTTAATGTTGTTCCGCCAAAATTAAACACCATCAAAGATATTCGAGATAATGTGTCAACTGAAAGAATTCTTAAATCTCAACTAACTGTACTTATTGAATCTCAAACTCTAGCTAAAAATATTGCCTCGACTTAACCTTAATCAAAGGAATGGAAAAGATTTTTATCATCAGGAGCTTTTTTTTTTTTTTTTCAAGATCTCAACCTAAAAGTTTATAACTACCTCAATTCTCAACTCTACTCAACGGATCGTTCCTGAAAGTTACTGTTAGGATGATAACAGCTCAGATTTATATTTAGATTATGCCAATTATCAACTCTAACAAAACTCGAAATTTTCAATTAAGAACTCACCTAAAACAACTCAACCCAACGCCTAGTCACGTAGCTCACTTATATGCATGGGGCTCTAACGCGACCGTTTAAAAATATTTTACAAATTAGTCTGGCCATGACTAAAGTGTAACTCAACCTCTACCTCAACAACAATTACTGGTAGGTTAGCTAAATTTATTTAATTTGTACGCTAACGTCACCAGTCTCAAATTATTTTAACCTAAGTACCTATAAAAGGATTTTCTCTAAACTCGACTCAACCTCTACAAAGACTCCTGCCTCTAAACAACCTTTACTTTTTCTCCAAAACCGTAACTAAATTTACTGAAAAACTTACTATTGACACACCAAACGAATTCTTTCTAAATTCTCAAACTACCAACAAATAGGATATATACTGCCTTTGCGTGTGAACGGAGCTTTACACTAGGGGCGCCAACTTGAATACAATACAACTAGGTCACCCCTAAAGCGCGCTCTACACTAACACTGGCTGTTCTGAATCTCAACAAATGGTTTAATATCACTTACGTGAAAATCTCCCAGGATTTTTCCTGACAGATCTGAAAGAACAACAACCTTACCAGTACCTTTAATTTTCTTTATCATAGCCGGGACATATTTCGGAGCCAATTTCTTGGAAAACTTATCGACCGCTTTGGAAAGAACGAAGTTTTTCTTCCACACTTTATCACCTTCCTGATAATTAACCTCTCGCCTACGAAGGTTATATCTCTTAACATTTTTCTCAAAAGATTTTCTAATTTTCTCCTGGATTTGTGGATAAAGTTTAGGAACTTTGCTCACTTCGGATTGCCATTTAAGTCGATTGGAGAAATCGACTGGGTCAAAAGAACTATAATCAACATCCTTATAAAAACTACCATTCACTGGTGTATACCGTCCAAAAACCAAAAAAGAGGGTGAGTACCCTGTGGACTCATGTACCGAGGTATTAATTGCCTGAGCAATCTCGAAAATATGTTCGTCCCATGTTCGATGATCGTCATCTTTAATATATGACGCTATAGCACTCCCCAAAACTTTATTCACCCTTTCGGTTGGATTAACCTGGGGGTGATAACTGGGATTATACCAGATCTTAGGAATCTGGTACTTCTTCATTAATTCTTTGAATTCTCTAGACCTGAACTGACTACCATTATCACAACACACGACCTCTGGAGTTCCATAAACCAAAAAGATTTCTCTCTCCAAAATTTTCACGACCTTGGCCGAAGTGGCCTTAGGAAGGGGTTTTACTATAACAAATCGGGTGAAAGAATCGGTAATAACTAACAATTGGGTATTTCCTGATTTAGATCTTGGGAAAGGTCCCATAAAATCTAAAGAAATAGACTGAAACGGAAAGTCAACTTTACGCTGATTTCCTCCTAAACCAGCTGGAGATTGATTTGTGGATTTGTGGGCACCACAAGTCTCACATGATCTAACATAACGTCTCACTGACTCCTTTACTCCTGGCCAATAATAATTTTCCAAAATTCTTGCCAACGTCTTTGAAATACCTAAATGAGCTGAAGTCGGATGATCATGACACTCAACAAAAACCTCTTTCCTATTCTCAGTTGGAACTACTATTTTCCAGTCTGAAAAATTGGACTGGATGTCGTGTTTTGGCCTAATATGTTTATACAAAATATTATCCTTAACGTCAAAATCTGGAAACTTCGCTGGGTTACAGCGGACTTTATTAATCATCTCAACATACCAGGTGTCTGGTGTAAAAGATTTAACATTAATCAAAGAAATATGTCTGGACAGAAAATCAGCCATTACCAAATTCTTACCGGGACGATGGACAACCTTGAACTTAAATCCACTCAACCTGACTGTCCACCTAGCAATTCTGCCGACTGGATCTTTAATTTTATACAGCCATTGTAGGCTGGCATGGTCAGTAACAACTGTAAATTCTGTGCCCTCGACATAACACCTAAATTTTTCAATACCAAAAATAACTCCAAGACACTCCTTCTCTGTAACCGTGTAATTTTTCTTCTCAGTCTTGAGAAGCTTTCTAGAAGCATAAGCTATAGGGTGCTCAAAATCATCCTTAACTTGATATAAAATGGCCCCCACCCCTACGTCACTTGCATCCGTCTGAATGAAGAAAGGTAGGTTGGGATCCGGTTTGACTAAAATGGGAGCTGAAACCAACAATTCCTTAAGGTTTTGGAAAGCCTCTTCGGCTTCTTCCGTCCAAATAACCGGAGTGTGTTTCTTACGACCCTTAATAAGCGATGTAATTGGCTCAGACACGGTGGAAAAATTAGGGATGAACTTTCGATACCATTGGAGGATTCCAATTACTCTTCTAACTTCGGTGGTAGTTTTAGGTGATGGCATATCAACAATAGCCTGAACTTTTCCTGGATCGGTCCTTAGACCTTTCCTATCTACCACATAACCCAAAAACGATAACGAATCTCTACAGAACTTACACTTATCCAGGTTGATTTTCAACCCGGCTTTAGTGAGAATCTCCAACACTTCAGCAAGAAGAGCAATGTGTTCCTCGAACGAATTGGACACACAAATAATGTCATCCAAATAAGTAAAAACTCGATCTTCAAACTTAGTACCCCTAAATAGGTGGTCCATTAACCGTTGTTGTGTCTGTGCGGCATTACACAACCCAAAAGGCATAACCTTAAACTGAAAAAGACCTCGACCATGAACTTGAAACGCCGTTTTGGGCTTGGAGGTTTCCTCCAAGGGAATATTCCAAAACGCCTTTGTTAAATCAATAGAAGATAGATAAGTAGACCCAGCTACTTTACTCAAAATACTATCTACTAACGGTAGTGGGTAGGAATCCTTAACAGTCAACTCATTGATCTTACGACCATCAAAACACATACGGTAGGTACCGTCACTTTTTGGAACCATCAAAACAGGACTTGACCAAGCTGAATTACTTTCCTCTATAACTCCATCTCTTAACATTGAATCTACTTCTTGATGTAAAAATTTGGTGATAGCAGGAGACAGAGGGTACTGCCTCTGCTTCACGGGTCTAGCTGAACCTGTATCTATGAAATGTGTAATTTCACTCGTACGACCGGGAGCTTTCGAAGCAAGTAATTCGTACTGCTTTATCACTTTATCTAAAACCAACTGTTGTTCCTCTGACAACTCCTCAAGATAAGTGCCTAAATTTGGAGTCTCTCCTGTAATCTCATTAATGTCGAAAACTTGATTTTTAAAATCGATAGCCAACTCAACCTGCTTGCAAAAATCAGAACCTAAAATAACAGCGTGGGATATAGTAGGGATAATTGTAAATTCTAACTCAATCAACCTATCCTCAAAACAAATAGGCAAAACTACAGTACCTAAAACTGTTTGTGGCTGTCCGTTTGCTACGGTCACTCGTGGTAATTTATCTTTAACAACTCGATTGGACTCCAATAGTTCCCAAATCGACTCAGTTCCTGCACCTAAGATGGAAATATTTGCCCCAGTGTCAACCAGAGCTAGAATCTCAAAACCCTCCAACTCAATAGAGATATACGGTCTATTATCTGCATCTTTACTCTCAAAAACTGGACTGATCTGCTTAGAAAGGTTCGAGTTCACCTGTCTCGATTCTAACGTCTCTTCGGAATCGCACCTGATTCTGGACCTGGTTGGCGTCTTCGAAACTCGAGGGAAGTCGCGCCAAAATCTTCTCTCGCCGACTCGTTTTTTGAATCTGCCTTAGAACTTTCTTTACCTAAATTCGACTCCCGAGTTTCTGGACAATCCACCACCTTCTTAACGTCTTTGGACTCAACTGCTTCCTGGTTATCTTTCCCTGAATGATGACATCGGGGACAAGAAGGCGCTATTGCTCCTTTCAAACCGCACGAAAAACAAAATTTCTCAAGTGGATGTGGACAAAAATTAAATGAATGACCCGCCTGGTCACAATTCCAACAGGAAAAAGAGCTGACTGGGGGTCGGTCTGACTTATTCATCGACTGATTTGGAGCATTCGCAAATCTTCGGGGAGGAAAAGGTGGACGAGGGGTCTCTACTTTAACCTTTGGGATTTCCTTCGCTTCCCTAGCTGTCGTTCCCACAGGTGCTGCTTGGGGTCTACCTACACGGACCTTACCCTCTACTCCACTCATTATCACCGAATTCTTCGCGATCTGCCTGCATAGACATTCTAACTGCTCATAGGAAACCAGATCAATCAAACATAACTTCGAATTCAAATCGGGTAGGAGGTTTCTCCTAACTATCTTCAACTGTTCCGGAATAGAAATTGGATTTAAAAGGTGTGAAAACTTCATCCTTAAATTTGCAATAAACGTAACGACATTTTCATTATTCCTTTGCCTAAAGGAGCGAATCTCCTCTAGGAGTTCTTCATCGTAATTTGGAGGGATGAAAGTATTACCAATTCTTGCCTCCAAGTCTCGCCAAGACCTCAACTGATACTTAATACTTCGGAACCATGAGAGAGCTGGTTCCTTAAATAAATCGACTGCACTATTAAAAACTGTATCAAGGGGGACTCCCCTAGCTTGACTAAGTTCACGAACTCTTTCTAAAAATTTTATAACTTCAATTCCCTTTTCTTTACCAGTAAAACATAATCCCCATTTATACACCGGGATGACCTTATCTATAGGCGCCACTAACTGGATGGATGGGACTTGAGAATTGAGACTAAACTGTGAGAAAGTGGGTGATGGATTTCTCACTGGGGGTACAAAACTGCTTGAATGTGCCTGATTATCATAGTCAAAGGGTACCTGATCACAATCTAAAAACGGATTGGTGTTATGGCTTCTTAAGCCTAACCTTCTTAACGATAGATCTTCTGGAAGATTCGAAGGGACTCTCGAAACCGTATGAAGATTATCTTCATGAGTAGTTGAAGCATTATGACAAGATAACCTATCAAATGCTTGATCTAAAAGAGAGGCCTGCGATCTTTGTGGGATTTCTGTTCTTGAACTGACTACCTCACCGACAATTTTTTTCTTAAAATCGCCTCGCAATCGTAGAGCATCTGCTCTAACCTGATCTCGACTAGCAGTCTGAACATCGGAAGTGACCTTCATCCTGTCTATTCTTCCTAACAAATGAGCTAACCTCGAAGAAAATCTCCTAGCTACATTAGACTGAGGGGAAATAATTACCTCATCGTGCAATATTTCAGTCATATCCAAAATAGAATCCAAAACTTGACTCAAATCCTCATTAAAATCAAAAGGAGAGATAGTCACAGTGACTCCTCCATTTATTCTCAAAAGTTGACTTAATTGTGTACGCCTATAATTTCCGTTCCAATGTGGAACTTCTCCTCTTAATAAAATTTCATACTTAATCTCATCTACCTTGAGATCAACGACCTCAAAACCGACTGTAGTATTTTCCTCAATGAAATCCATTTTCACTATTTATCTCAAAAAAATTTTTGCCTCAAAATTCTCAAACAAGACTTTTCAACCAACTTTACCTGAAACAAAGAAAACGAAAATTGTCGTTCCTTTTCTTAGTTGACTTGACCTGACCTAACAGAATTATCCAAAACCAAAATTTCAAAAATCAGATTGTTGCTGATTCTATCTGTAACTCCACCTAAGCTGAAAAATTAAAAAAAATTATCGAACTCGAAAACCACATCTTCAGGTTTACCACACCGTCTGGGCTGGAACCTAAAAAGCTGAAACGTCAAAAAGAAAACAACACGGACTCAAATACCACAGGTCTGAATTCCCTCGAAGTCCTTCGTTGAAAATTTCAAACCTTACCTTTTGGTTTTAGTCCATCTGTAAACTTTACGCAACTAAGAAAGGTATTTGTCTTTACTTGTCTAAATTTTGAAAAAGTCCTTTTTTTTTTTTTAAAAAAATTATGAAAACACCAACACCTCATGTTCATTAATTCTTCTCAAAGTTTGAGAAAGTTTTCGAAAAAAGAATAAGGAGATTGATTTATCCTGGTCACGCACCGCTTGGAGCCTTCCTCCCCCTCGCTTACTCCCACTCAAAAAGTTGATTAATAAAAAATAATTCACTTACCTTAACCCCAAAAAGGAGGTGGCTATTGACAGATCTCAATGTGACTAGGCAAATTTGTAACATTAGCCACATTGGCCTGTCGAGTAGGACATATCAAATTTCGAATGCCCCACCCAAATATTCTAAATGTCGGAAGAAAAATAAATTTTAAATTTTGAAAAGTGATCGTCTAAAATTTCCAAAGTATCAAACCAAAACCAAACTTCACCAAAAGGTTCGTTGTGATTATCCAGCCCGGGACAGATAAATGTGGCCTTCCTCTGGAAAATCCAGCATTCACCGAACCAGACTGGACCCGTAGTAACTCCTAACAATTTTAAAAACAATAATCAAAAATTAATAAACCTCACCAAAATATACCAGGATATATCGCCCTATTCTTGATGTTACTCTACTGATTGAATAAATAATTTAAAAGAACATGAGGAGGGTTGATTCTCAAAACTCTAAAATTGTTGAATTTTAATACAAAGATTTATTAAAATCAATTTCATCATCAGTACAATAGACTGGCAATCACCAATAGATCTTACATATCAACAATCAATTTAATAATTAAAATCAGTAATCCTGACTCAAATATTCAAACATAAATATTACCTTATTACCAATGATATCAAACTTACATGATTAAAATTCAAGATAGGTACCTATATCATTTCAATAGTTCAGATAAAAATTTCCAAAGCTCAAATTCTATTAAACAATTTCTAAACTATAACACATAGGTATGATTCTGAATAGAACTTGGAGTTAGATCAGAGATTATTTCTCAAAAATTTAAATTTATCTTAAGCAAAGGTTTCAATATAAAAACAGGTATCTACCTACAAAATCTGAAATTCAAAATTTAATTTAGAAAATGATCATCTCCAACTCGAAATCCTAAACACATACGATAAATTTAATAAATTATTTTTACACATAACCATTACATTAGTCACTTGTTGACCACAATAAAAGTTCATAACATATTATCAAAAATCAAATTCACTTAGAAAGTCATAGGTGATGAAATCAATTAAACACTGTACTTGAATTTATTTAATTTTCTTGATTATCGGAAAATAGCAAAAGTTTATTCACTCATAAAGACATACCTTGTTTTTCAAAACTCCATCTCAAAAACTGACGAACTAAGGTTCCTCTAACCTAAGCGCGATGATCAAAGACTAGGCCGGCATGGTTGCTGGAACTGCCTTTGCACTGGTGTTAGCACCCCTTGGTTGGTGCTCCAGGTGCCGGATGAGCTGGACTGCTCCCCCTGCTACCTTGGGACGACCAAATATCAAAGCGCGAGAACCTCTGCCTGATGAAACCTTCCATGCCTCCAAACTAAACTCCACCACTCTTCTTGATTTTTCCAAGCTTCTACAAATATCACCTTTCACACAGGCTAGTGTACCTACCTAGGTAGGTACCTACATAAGCCTCCACATGATCGAATCTTTATGTAAACTTTCGTGTAAATTAGAAAATTGAAAGTTGGAACTCAAAACTCAGAACTAGAAGTTCGAAATTAAAATTCAGGAATCAAAAGTTAAAACTTAGAAATTCAAAGATCGAAATCAAAAACTGGAAATCGGAAATTAGTAGTTAAAAATCAAAATTGGAAGTCGGGACCTATCATTCTAGAACTTGAAGCTCAAAAGTAAATCAAAACTAAAGTTCAAAACTACGTCCAAAACTTCGTCCAAACCCACGTCCAAGACTACGTCCAAGACTACGTCCAAGACTACGTCCAAGACTACGTCCAAGACTACGTTCAAAACTACGTCCAAGACTACGTCCAAGACTACGTCCAAGACTACGTCCAAGACTACGTCCCTTGTCTGTAAAGACAAGAAAGCGAACATTAGTTATAATGACCAAAATTAAATTCCAAAAGATTACTCACGTAAGACTGCATCTTTCACGGAAACAACTTCACCATAATAATATCTATATACTCACACAAGGGACTAATACTAATTTACGAACTTGTAGGCAGGCTACATGATCTCCCGAATTAAGACCCAAAAATGAATCTAACGCGTCCTCTTACCCTTACTTATAGTTTTTCTGGGGTGACGCCACTCATGCGCCCCAACCATCGTCTAACCGAAAATGTTGACCTACTTTCCACTCCAAATCTCATCATTGACAGTATGCAACACTTAAAACTCGCACGCGACGGTGTCGGCTCTTTCGCCTTATATGTCGGCACACTCTCGACAGTACGACCAACCTCTCTAGTTTTCCCTCTATTCAAACTTAAATTTCACAATCGTGAATCCGCATATCTCCGAGGCTTGTCGTGTCTTGGAACGAAACGCAAGTTGTTTATGTTTTTTTATGGGTCCCCTCAACTATCTTTTACTGTTTTTTTAACCCACACCCAAAGAAATAATCTTTTAGGTTTTATCTGGATAACTAATCGGAAATCTAGAGTAGCAAGATGAGAGTGGTCTCGTTAGACGCGGAAAATTAATTCGCATAAGATGATATACTTTTCAAACTCTGAAAACCCAGAACCGGGACAGAAAATCGACCAGACATGTTTTCTACGTCTTACTTAAATAACAAAAGCAAGAATTTCTTAATAGCTGCCAGGTGTTCGTTCGTGATCTTTGCCTAATACAGCCTCTTACATCAGCGAAAATGTACAGTCAATCATAACTTTTCTGAACTTTATAAAAATATTCTAAATCGAGAATCAAAATTTTGAAAAAGAAAACGTAGCGTGCAAGGCACGCTGCATGCGAAGAATAAAACCTAACGCTTTAAAGGCAGAGGAGGATGTATATTCAATATGCCTGTTGAAGGAGAGTCTGGAGTCAAAGACTACACCAAGGTCCTTGAATTCAGTGATCCTATCAATAGAGTTTTCACCAATAGAGTAGGAGAGAGTGAGATACACCATGCCAAACGAAAATAAACTCTGAAGTAATAGATAGCATTTAGCTAACATACTGGGTGCTGTTCGCTAGGTAAGATCGCAGCTCGCAGTGACACATTTCTAATGCCATAACGTTTCAGCTTCAGACAGACAATATCCTGCTAGAATCTAGCAGCTAGATACAATCTAACGTCCTGGAAAGGTTACAGAAAGTCGCTTTGGTATGTTCACCCTGATCAAGGTCCCCGATAATGTCCCCCATAACTGCGGTCAATGCTCCCAGCGTAAAGCATCCAGGGAGAAAACTAAACTGAGCAGGTTCCAGTAAGTTATTTTCTGTAAGGAAGTCTAACAATCGTTTAATTACAATAATTTTCACTGCTTTTGAAGAACAGCTACACTAATTTATTGTTATAGGTCTGTGTTGTTTCCCAGATTCCTCAAGTCACAATTTTTAAATCCTGGAGCTCATCTAAATTTTTTTAGAGATATTGGGCAATATTATGCCAAAGCTGATCATATCATTTAATATGTTTGCCAGTAACGAAATATCAGTAGCTGTAGACTTTATTATTCTACGGCTTTTTATACAATTTAGAATGGAGTGAACGACCCGCACCACCTCATGCTCTAAAAGACGAGACAGAAAAAAAACTTCCACAACTACCTCCACGATCGAAAATCAACGGAACGTCCTCATCAAGCGGCTTCCCAGGTAACGATCACAATATTTCATCAGAACCGTTTGAATTTTTCCGCCCACCTCGCAAATAAATTAATTCACCAATCTCCACCCTTTCCCATTCAAATTCGTGGCCTGAATAAGATAGCGATCATACGCCTGCTTTTTTTTCTTAAGTTCAGAGGGGAATTCCCTGCTTAAAAATTTGAAGATAGTATTTATATCTTGGTTTTTTGTTACTCGAGAGATATTATTTAGATATCATAATTATTACTCGCAGGCATTTACCTTTAGGACTTTACCAAACAATTTGATTTTAAATAATTAATTTTGAACTTTTTTCAGATTTTCAAGAGCTCAGGCTTCTTTTCAATCCTTATCGATACGCTATCATGACAGCAGATTTCAATGACCTGTAACTTCTCTCGAAAGGGAGACTTGAATTTTTTTACGAAAATCAGTATTTTAATTATTTCGTTCATATTTTTGAAAACAATAATAATTGCAACATTTTCAAGACATTTGCAACTCCTTAACTGTGTAAAATTATAAGAAGTAGAGGAGTCTTGTGATAACTCATTTGCAAGGTTTTAATTCTCTAGCCAGAAATGCTTTGGTTAATAATTCATCGAACGATAAAATAACAAAAAATTTATTTGATTGACGAAACAAGCTTACAAGAAACTAAAAACATAATAAGTGATAGCATATAAAAACTTTGTTAAAGAACGTTTTTTAACGTATTTAACGCATTGAAATTACTTGAAGAATTGACATTTTCACATCTCTAGATGATCCCAGGAACACTCATACTATAAATTCTCAAATAGGATTCTAAGCCATGACAGTAATGAGAAAATTGACCAATGCCAATATGGTATTTTTTTTAAATAATAATCTAAATATTTACAATAATTGGTAAAACTGCTAAATACATTTAAAATAAATGAATAAAGTAAAACTTTTTAATATCGGCAAAATACCACACCCTCGATAGTACTTGTGAAAGGAATTTTCAATAACTTTGTCAACGAATTTTTATATTCCATCATCTATAAAAATAAAAGTAAGCCAAAGAGATAACATACGAAAAACGCAAACTAAACAAATTCATTCCTCATTTCGTTTTCTATCTTGAACCTTTGAATTAAGATAAAACACATATAATTTTATTATATTTTGAAATTATTGAAATAAGGTGAACTTGTTATCAGTTAGGTACATGATGAAACTTAATGTTTCATGAAAGAAAATGTGTGTATAATATCTTATATACAAATATTTTTCTCTGTTAAAAATAAAACAAATCTCTATTAATATCTAATAAATAAATAAAAATAATCTATATAATATACAGGGTGTTACAAAAAAGGAGGACAAGCTCTTGGTCACAGATTGTTGGGCTAAAAATAATGACACTTTCCTTATGCCATTTTTCACATAGGCGTCCCATTTTCAAGATACAGGGTGTCAAACTTTAAATAAAAAAAAGTTTTTTATCAATAACTCCGTTATTTTTTAAGATACTCACTTGAAAATTTGCATAGCCTTCTTTCTTATGCAGACACACATTTTTAGGAAAAAAAATCAAAGAAAATTAAAGCGCGAGCGCACGAAAGGGGGTTTATGGCAGACCTTGGCCCCCCAACATTTTTCTGCGTACGCCTATGGCTCTGATGTATGGTTTTTTTGATTGAGCGTTTATTTGTTTTACTATCCTCACTCTTATATCATTTTGATTTAGGCCTTCGTTTACGAGATATATCAACATGTTTGGGTGTGTGTCATTGATCAACTTACTGATATTTAAATTTCCCAATTTCTTTTTAGAGCGGTGATTCTCGGTGGTGGCTGATTCGGATATGTTTCTGCATAACGTGTTCGTCTAATAGTCAAAGTATAATAGGTAAATTCGGATTAAAATGCTGACTGTAATTTATTTAGAGAAAATTTATTTAGAGAGAAGAAAAGGAAAGGGCCACCGTTACTGGCAGCCAGAAATTTACCTTTCACTCAGAAAAAAGTAATACTTATATTTTATCTACAGCCACCGCATTTATACTGCCATCATACATTAGAAAAAATAAATACAGTATTTTTATACAAACGTCCGCTATAAACTAAAATATTTAATGAATATCTTTATATAAATAATATAAATATAAATATTTAATATAAATATTATGTACTATGTTTTTTTGGCGTTAGAGAATTAGGCAATTTTAGATTTGAACATTTTACTGCACAAAAGTGTAAAGTTGAGGTAAAGTTTTATACTGATGTGATCTATGTTTATTATACTCTGTAACTTTAATATTGCGAAAATATTATAAAGGCAGATTCTTTTGTCAAAAATAAACAAAAATGTTCCCATTAATATGTGTCCGCATGCAAATGCATCATTTTTGAGGTACAGAGATTATTTTTCCAGTTTTTTTGGAGATGTCGCGGACATCGTATAAGATACAGAACTCAGATTTTGTACAGTAGTGGATTCTGTGAGTCGGACGAATGTGCTCGGATTTCAGAGTCTAACGAGACTAGCCCTCCCCCCGTTTTCGAGGATGCTGAATACGATGGTGGTGGTTTAAACACTTCTCAAGTTGACCGAACCCCTAAAACGGCCAAAAACCACCCCTTTGAAGGGTAAATCACGGAACTTATTTCTCTTGGCGGCCAAACTTGTGTCAACCCCCGTTTTAGAGGTCACTGAACGCGATGCTGACGTCTAGGTCGGTCTTCGACGCCCGCCAACCCCTCTACGCGGCCAAGGAACAACTCCCGGAAGGGGTGAAATGGGAACTCGCCGCGTGAAATCGACGAAAATCCATCCTCGCCCGTTTTCGAGGTCGCTGAACGCGATGCTGAAATCCGAGCACTTTTCGGGTTTTTTTCCGACTCACAGAATCCACTACAGATCTTTTCAATGATTTTAGATACTTTTTTAATTATAGCTATTTTTTCATATGCCAGTGGCGGAGATTTTAGGGTTGCGGGGTTGCGTGGGGTTAATTTGCCCCCTATCTCGATGACACTGGGCAAATTGACCTTTTAGAAGTGCAATTTTAATCGCCAATGTTTTCTACACAAAAAAGATAGGTACTCCTGGTCATAATTTGCTAACGTGAGTTGTTCTAGAAAAAAACGGCCATTTAGGATGAAAAACTAGTTTTGGATGCTTCAAAACATGTTTCGGAAAATGAAGGACAAAAAACTTCTCTCATTCGTAAGATCTCCGCAATGGCACATGAAAAAACTGAAATTATATTGAAAAGGAGCTAATACCAATGATAAGATGTACAAAAGCTGAGTTTTGTATCTCAACCGGTTCTTGAGATATCTTCAAAAACTGGAAAAGTTATCTATTTCGGTACATTTCCGAACACACGTTTGTAAAAATTTGTTTATTTATTTTTGACCAAAAAATCTGTCTTTAAATTTTTTCGCATTATTAAAGATACACCTTTTATGATACACCTCATGAGAATACATATAAAAACGAAAAGATAAGCACTGATTTGCATGTTCATGCTATACATATATACAGGTTGATCAGTTAAGCGTACGGAGCGGCCATATAAACAAGTGAAAATCTCAATTTTTTATTTTGACTTTTAACTTTTCGCGTGTTACACAACAGTGTACTTGGAATTTTTACACAGGGTGAAGAAAAATCTGATAATTTTTATCATCGTGTATAGAAATTTAAAATACCCAATATACTACATGATAAATTAAAATAGGGACATGTAAGCCGTTTTCTCATATCATATCTTGAGCCGTTTCCGATGTACACTGTTTTGAAAACGAGAAAAGCGATTTGCACTTGTTTATAACTCATAAAAAACAACTCCATCAATAAAACCACTTGCTTTCGATTATTTCAGACAATTCAAAAATACAATAATACCTAGAACAAGACGGTACTAGGTACTCGGGGGGTCCGACAATCATCTGAAATTAAGTGATTCTGCCAAGTTTAACTATAATTTTGAAAATACCGGCGTATTCAGGAAAATATGTCAGCTGAAGAAGGAAGCGAGTCGCACAGCCTGGACATCTGGGACATTGATGAATTAAAAAGTAAACTTGTTCGAGTTCGTGTTTGGAGCACGAGCTATACTGATTTCTCACTCCAAAGTGCATGCTCCCAAGCAGATTTTTGCAGTCGATAGACGAATCGACAAGCTTTTCAGGAACACAGCCAATGAGATCATCTGTCGCCATCGGTGCAGGGAATTGTAGCTAAATCGAGAGAGCAAAGAGGACCGCGAAAGCCTCTTGTAGGAGACAAGCCATCGTTATGACAGATATTTAAAAAACCTCCTCCGCACCCTCTCGAGCGTCTCGACCCTCCCCGCGCAGCTCGGCGACAACTTTACTGAGGCGTATTCCAAGTGCGATCTGACTAAGGAATTAAAAAGGTTTATCAACGTATCGCTTTGGGAGAAATCATTATAGCTACGTATTATGTCCAAAGTCCTGTAAGCTCTGGAGGTGACCGAAGCTATATGTACTAGTTGAATAACAGAGTTGAGTCAAAGACGACTCCCAAATCTTTTAAAGCTATAGGTACGAGTAAGAGGAATGGAGTCGGCACTGAAATGACAATGAATGGGGGATCTACCATGAGTGTAAGTGACCATCATAGTACACTTGGAAACATTAAGATCCATGTCGTTGTCCTTGCACCAGTGATGCAAAATTGTACAGTTTTATCTGCAGTTTCTCCGGGAAGCCGAAAGCTTTTAGCTTTTTACAGAGAAGGGCGTGATCTAAACGGTCAAAAGCCTTGATCCAGGTCCATGTGAATAACTTCGACCTGTTGTTATCCGCCATCGAATGAATCGGATAAAAATTGAGTAATCCAGATAATAAGAAATGAAATCGTGTAAGCAGGATTGAAAAAGTTGAAAAAATTTGCATAAAAAAAAATTGTGCGATAATGCGAGGCGTCAGAACAATAATTTTGCCCTTTTTTGAATGGGAAATACTTGTGATACCTTGCATAGTTCTGGGAATCTAGACTTACCTAAAATCAGATTAAATAGATGACGCTGTACAGTGTGAAACAGCCAGATGGAATAGATTCATAACTTCAGTAATTGTGCATTCTTAAAAAAATATCCGAAACACGTCAATTTTAGATTATAAAATGACATTCTGCAACGTACCAATTTCGTTCCTAAAGTCAGCCCCCTTCGGCTGATAGTTGCCCCCAAAATTCTTAAAATAGGAAGTAGAGATTTGTGCCTATCACATTTGAATAGTTTTTTCATTGTCTCTTAAAAACTGTCCAATAAAAAAATCTATTGCAAAAATTTTTAGTAACAAAAAATTAATTAATGTACGATTTAGCTGACTTATTGCGAAGAAGGTCGGTCACGGAAGACATTTTTGTTTGTGATTATAATCGTAAATAGTGCACCAAGCCGTTCAAAAAACTCATCTGGAACATTTCCTACACTGCAATTTCAATTTTCTTTCTGTATAGAATTACGTCAAACACATTAATTATTTTTTGTGCTGAATATCAAAACTATACCATTTTTGGATAGAGAGTGAAAATAGCTTTCGAATGACCTATCACAAGCTCCTATTTGCCTTAAAAAATTTAGGCGTCGCAACTGTCACTCGAAGGGGCTGCCTTTAGGAATTAAATCCGTATTGTAAGCAGCAGGGTGTGTCATTTTACAATCTAAAATTGACGTGTTTCGGTTTATTTTTAAGTATGCACTGAAATGATGAATTTATTACATCTGGCAATTCCACACTGTATGTAGGTATGTAAACTGAACGTGTTTTGATTCTTTCACTAACGAAAAAAAAAAATCGGACCTATAAATATAAATAAAGTCCGACCAATTAGATACCAATAAAACCCGAAGGAAAGCAAAGTTGAGGGGTTCTATATTACCACCTTCTCCACAAATAGCTGAGAGAAAAGTTTTATTGAATCTATTGAGCAATGGCAGTTTAAAATTTTATATGATAATGTTTAAAGGTGTGGGTTAAGTCATTGGAGGCGGTAAGGCCCCCACAGCCTGGCGACGCGAGGGACCTTCAGTTGCCACAGGGACCCGCGTTGCGGTTCCGTTTCTCGATTTTATTTCACTTGTGAAAAATCATTATGCTTTCATACGCTTACCTTTTCTATGCTTGAAAAGCATGTATCGATGGAGTTCCGCTATTTCATTTGCCTGTGATTTGAGCGACCGAAAATGGAACAATCAGGAGGGAAAATTTGTAGAAGGACGGGTTAAGATCAAGATCGAAAAAAACAAAATATATTTTTATTCTTGTAAGTTTAGGTACCTATTGTTTTGGCCGATCCACTTCTTCATGACATACAATGTCTAATAATCTACAGGGTGTATTGTAACGTCCGCATAATATTAGAACCACGTGATTCCTCATCAAAAACAGAACATAAAGTTTTAATATCGTTTAGCTCTTAGACCTCAAATAACGAAGTTATCGACCATTGTAGTTTAAATTTGAAGTTTTTTAATACTCAAAAATATTGCTTAATATTATTAAAAACTTCTTAAGTAAGAAGTAAAATAGCCAAATTATCCAAAATTTTAGATTTTTTTTTGGTATAAATGGTTTTAATTAACATTTCAAAGCTAGGAATTATTTGATTTCCTGAGTTCCAATACTTCCAATCAATATTGCAACTGCGCGTTTTAATTGTTGAATAAAAAATAGAAAAAGTAAAAAATCTTGAAAAAAAATTGCAACATTGACACGTCGCAGCATGACATTTGTCTTGTTGCACCTTTTTTCGATTACATAGCAACGGCACACTATACCAGTGAGGTGACTTCACGTCTAATAAGTTATCTTAATTTTTATACCAGCGCCAGTGTTGCAAAATTTAAGAACGTTAAATTGTCCATATCTTAAAATCTGTGTACATCAAGAAAAAACTGTTGAGGACTTTTTTGTTCTGTTTTTGATGTAGAATCGCGTGGTGCTAATATTATGCGGACGTTACAATACACCCTGTATAAATATGTATCCATATTTCAGAAAAATTTCACTCGATATATACCTTATTATTGGTAATACAAATATTAAAATTTTATATATTCAGGAGAAAATAAGAATATTTAATGACACACCCTGACCTTGTCTCCAAGCTCTGCTATCGTCAAGTGAAATTCTCGAAATGGAATCTATTACTTCCAATCATATTATTGGAAAGCTATCCATTAGCCTGTCATAAAGTCGCTATTTTCTAATAACCTTCCGTGAACGTCAGAAATTAGTCTAACATCGCTTGCAGACATTGTTGTATTAAGTTGCATTAAATTAGAGTGAAAGTGTTTCGTATTCGTATCATCAAAATAATAACTGGGGCGCCAGAGTAAAAGAAAAAAAAAGGAACTCACCAACTGGCATATTTCGCCCTTGGCCGGAATTCTGTGTAGGTATATGGCAAGGATATTTATGTAGTGAAATAAATACTCTAATTTCAAGTTTATGACCAACTGAGATGAGCGGGCTAATAAGCAAAGCCCTAATAATTTAATTGTGCTTACTCTATATGGTGCTTAAAATGTTCCCTTGCGCAAGTTTTCAATCATAAATGATTAATTTTAATATAGAACGTGACGAAAAATGACTTACATTAACTATGAAACATTATTGTTTTCATATCGGAGAAACTGAGACTTTTACGTAGGTAAACGGAAATAAGCAATTTATTTATTCAGTTAGTTGGTATGATCCACATCTAGAAACAAATGTGGTAACAAGCAAGCCAGGCAATGCTTTAGCTGGACAGAACAAAGGACGAAATGCAATAGGTATTGTTATTAGTGTGTTAGATTGGATAACGACGTGCTTAATCCAACAGGTGAATACGTTTTCTAAATCTCAATCGTTTCTTCGGTAAACAAACATGAGACATGCGACATGAAAGCGTGTCAGACAGAATGCAAAAAGTACCAGGAAATGCGTTTGTTTGATTTCTTCGTGTTACGTAATCGGAAGGAAATCTAATTGAAGATAGAAGGAAGATGGATTTTTTGTATTTTGCTGTTTTTTCGTCTGGTAGTTTTGTGACAAAGTGTTTTAACATGCCGTTATTATAAATAGGTAAGTTTATAATATAGCTTAACGGAACTTTGAGCTTATGTCGAGGCTTATCTAGGTACTTTTAACTGATAAATAATAACTTTATAATTATGCTAATATTATTAAAATTATAACGATTAATTTTGCTTTAATGTATCTATCATACCTAGGTACACATAAGCTAACCGGAAAAAATCTCATTTTTTTATTTTATTGATTGAATTTTAATTAATTAGGTACCTACTCGCATTTAACGATTTCGTAGAAACTTGCAGTTATTATTTCGCACTTCAAGGTTTGGTAGATACGCACGAGATCACGCTAATTAATTTTCAATCTGTTTAACCGATGTTATGACCTTTTACAATGCTTAATATTTACTCGCGTGTTCAAAATTTAATCAATTCTTAGAGAAATTATTTTGAGAAAGTATAAACTTTTAGATAACTTACTACACACAATATTTGCAAATACCACAGAAGGTATTTTCCCGAAATATTTTAAACTATCAAGAGTTGTGCCTGTATTCAAGAAAGACAATAATTATGTATGTATATTCGCTTGTATTTAAAAATGACACTATTTAAGAACTTATAAGTTATAGGCTAATTTTAATAATTCCAATATTAAGTAGGTACATATTATTTGTAAAAATATTTGAAATGATTAATTTCTCAATTTTCATTATTATCTGACAGTTTGGTTACCGCAAATGCGCTCAGCTATATTGATCCAGTTTGATGTTTGAGAAATGTAAATTCTGCTGCACTTCTCTGTGATTTAGAGAAGGCTTTTTTCTGACTCAATGATATTTTCTACTTGATAAATTTCATCGATATGGCATAAGAGGCGTTGTACAACAGAATTGACTGTACCTACAATATTTGTCTATGTATAATTAAAGAGATGGCGAAGAAATGCCTTTTATCTCCCAAAGGTAAGAAGATCAGGTTTTTATATACTTATAGTTTTCCTTTTTCAAAATCCTTCTCAAATATGTGTCCAGCGCGTTGCGGCGAACGACAACAGTCTTTTGCCCGGATTTTCCCGAGCGATTTGAACATATTTTTATACAATTGGAAGTTAATTACTGGGAGGGGGGGGCATCTAGGCAACCACCCCTCCAATTTAGGGAAAAATATTTTCTCCCAACAGGAATTTTTGAAAAATTGTTATTTGGCTATGGCGATGCATGGAGCAAAAAAAAATTTCTGTGTTCTCGGTCACGAACGTGACATCCCTGTCAATTTTCAAGTTCGTATCGTATTAATTTGCTTTTTTTTCAAATTCACGGAAATCTTTGCAAGCAGCAAATTGGAAGAAAATATTTTTCCCTCAAGGGGGGGGGGGGGGGTACTTTCCCTCAATGGTTGCCTAGATGCAGTCATTTTCTTCTAAATTTTAGAAATTTTTTAAATCGCTGGGGAGTATTTAGTATTTAAGGAGTGTAGTAAGTTTAGGGGTATTTTTAATAAAGTATACTTCAAAACTCTGAATAATACGTTCCCTCAGTTCTTCTGCGTTATTATTGGGGTAAAATACAAGTATGGTATGATATTTCATTATTGTAATCATTTTAAAAATAACTAGTTCTTCGTTTCCATGGTTTTATAAATATTTAATCTGCAATTCTTGAAACTTTGAAGGCGTATATCTTTCTTGGAAAGCGTTTCCGGACACCCCTGTATATAAATTTGCTTTCATTATTTAAGCTTTAAGAATCAGCCTGTTAAGTTTAATCAAGCTAACAATAAACAAACACCATGTACACCGTACATTAACAATGAATATAGCGAAAGTACTGCCTTAAGCATCTGGTACAAAGAAAAAATGTTATTTTATGGATTTATTGATTTATTCTAAATATATTCGATTTTCAAGAAACTGTTACATACTTTTCGTTCCGTTTATCTATTCTCCCATTTTTTTCAGGTAGTGGGGGTCTATAATAAACAGAAGATATGGGTCAGGTCATCCAAGTGTGTGAGTGTAGCTTTTGGAAAAGGAAATGTTACGTATCTTCGTCCTCCTTGTCCATACATTCTTCGATGGTCTCAACAACCGGGGAGAAGTTGAAACCCAGTTTGTTCTGTACTTCGACATCGAATGGTTCGTCCTCAACAGTATTTTTTCGATTGTCACGTTGTTACACTACCCCTCACATTTGATGCACTTGATGCAATCGAAGCCTGCTTTTTGCAGATTCATTTTTCTCGCAAGTCTGAACGCATCCGCATGACAGTTCGGGAAGAGCAGGGGCTTGTAAAATGGGGATCGATTCCAGGCAATTTGTTGCCCGTTTCCGCCTCCTATCTTCGGCATTTTTCTCAACCCCAGTCATTGCTGCACCTGGTGATACACCCTAAAACTGTGCCCTGTGGCTGCAGTAGCTTAATAGCAGTAGTACAGCTTTTGATTTTTGATGAGGTTTGGAAAGCTGCTTACTTATAATTAATGTACCTCAGACGGTTGATCGACGGTACAGTTCTTTTTATATCGCCGTACACGTTGACCAGAAATCTCTTCCCTTCTGCTTCAATGTTGTCTGGAGTTAACTCAGGGCTGTTGGACACACTTACAATATTGGTAATGTGGGAGTTTTGGTGAGAGTTACTTCAATTTCGCTTGGTTGTAAACTGCTGAAGTCGTATAACCTCCATTTATTGCGTGAAGAAACATGATTTGTTCTTTAATGGTTTTGTTTTGTTTTGCAGAACGAGCACAGGAGAGAGTAGGTGGTTAGAGGAACCTTTCCCTTTCTTGCTGTCAGGTAGAATCCGTTTTATCGTTCCCAAAGGCCTGTTAGTTGACCAACAGGTCGATGTCCTCTCCACCCAAGCGCGAAAACCATAATTTCACTAGATATGGGAATATGTTTTCATTTGGCGCGCTCTACCGGCGGAACGGTTAATCTCCCAGAAAAAGTTATAAATGAGAAATGAGGGAATTTCTTGTTTTTTTTTCTCAAATCTTCAAATAATATTACTAAGAACGACATTGTTTTATGTTTGAATAGCATAACACTTTTTTTTTGATGATTACGTCAGGAAATTCTCTAAATCTAAACGGTAGTGTCAACAATTTGGGAGCTAATAAGATAAGAAAATGGCACGAGAGGGTCATGTGAGACCTTATTTTAAAGGTATTTCAAATATCCGCACAAAAATTATGTTGGTTGGCAATTTTAACACAGTCGCTGTCAACTTTAAAATTTTGAGGGTCATGGGGGGGTCGTCTTTGACATTTGACAGATTAGTTTTATGAAAAAAGTACCTCTAAATCCATGACATTTGTATTACTCTTTTTACCAAAGTTCTATAAAGTTCTATCTCATTCGGGTCGAAAATTTAGGGGGCGGGGCACTTAAAACGTCCTCACTGACACAAAGATTGTCAAAATTGACAAGTTACATGACTTTTGTGCGGATAATTGAAATACCTTTAAAATTTAGGTTTCATTATATGACGCCCCATGCCTCTCAAAATATTGAAGTTTAAAGCGACTGCAACGTCATCTTCGACATTTGACATCAGTTTTACGTCAAAAAGTAGTAAAATTCAGGACATTTGATTTAATTTTTTCAAAGTTCTGTTATATCATTCGGATCAAAATTTTAGGACAGGGGGGGGACTATAACGTCCTCACTGTATATTATTGAATGTTCATTAAGCATCTTTCTAGCATATCTTTTCGTAAATATTTATTTAATTTAAGGACCGGCATCGAAAATATTAAAACCCCCTACCGAGGACAGGCTAAACCCCCAATAAGATTTTATTTGGAAAGGAATGTTGAATGACTTCTCATTTCGATTATAGAAACAAAGGTTCGACTCTCAAACCAATGGAAGTCTGACTCACAGGTTTTCTCCACTTGTTCACCACATCTTCACTTGCTTAACTCTTTCAGCATTCTTCTCTTCGTATCTCTGAGTCAAGACCGTCTTTAAATATTCGGCGCCCTAGGGCTAGTAAAAATAAATAACATCTCTTTATAAGAAAACACACAATATGGCAGCTGGAGTAGGGACTTGTGAATTGCAAAATTAGTGAATTGTAGTTTTTAACTTTACACTAATAATGCCTCAAGGGGGGGGGGGGGGGTTATTGGGATCGAGATGCGCCGCAGGGGAATTTTTTTCAATGTTGAAGGTCATGCAATTTCCCAGTATCTACTTGAAAATAATCGTCTAGCTTAGGAAAAAAAACTGTAAGAGCTCGTTATGGACAAACTGAGTTGAAATTTGGGAACACGCGAAACCTTTATAACATTATTCGAAAGTCCCCAAAAGGTTTTTGTTTACCGCAGATTGTTAAACCTGTTGAACGCACTCCGGAGCTACATACAATCACTCTAAGGTGTGTTCCCTTGGTGGCGTTTCTTAAAGAAAGAAAGTGATTTTCTCATAGATTCAAGAAATTCAACGGTGAATGAACTAAAATTAGCGACAAATACAGGTTGCCGAGGATTCCATAACGTCATCGGTCAAATCAAAACGTCTCAAAAATTAAGAAAAAAAAAATAGAAAAATTAACTTGTTACTCTACCATATGTGTACAATCTTGATCGACTTATGCAGATCAATTTGTGCTTATAGTACTTCGACAGACAGACATTCCTCTTTCTGTGCAAGGTTCATTCTACCAGGCAGTCCAACATTCCATGCAATGGGAAGCTTTCCTCTACGGATAAAGTAAATCTGACTACGGCATACGAATCCTGCATTATTACAATACCACAGAAATAAAAGTCACACGACTATCTATCGTAATTCGATTGTTTGACAGAAAGGGATGGTACCAATACTTTAAACTGACTGTTAAGGCCTGGAAAGGTCCGATTAAGTCCATATATGAATAGTGAGCTCGCTCGTCTTCATTTACTATCTGAAAAAGTTAAGGGTTGCTCAACTTAACTGCTATGTCAAGGATCAAAGGTTTTGTATTATCTTGAGTGGCCTATTATCTAGACTTTGCTCGTTTTAACTTCTTTGTTATTGTGCAGAGTTGTGTAGAGAACCAGCGCTTTTCAAACACCCAGTGCTTTTATAACCACGACGTTTTGCTAGATTCTCCTTGGTTCTAGCTCTCTGACATATTATGACTAACTATACAGAGTGTCCTATCGTATAGAATTCTCGCGAAAAGTACACTTTATAATTAATTTAGAGTATTTTATTCGCGACACATTCATGAATAATTTAATTCTCTACAGGGTTACTGGTAACTGGATACATTCCTTTGGTGATCTGATAAAACAAGAGGTAAGGAGTAAATTAACCCCAACATGCACTATACAAAACTCAATAGATTTTGAGATATTTCGATTTTCAACTTTTCTTAAAAAAATGGTTTCAGATGTCTTGAAATGTAATTTTCAAAAAATCTACTTTAACTTTTTGATTTTTTTTTTGCTGGAATACTTGTCCAATACTATGCTTCCTTCTGGAATAAAAAATATCCTGAGGTATTTCGATCGTGTGAAAATTTCAAAGAAAAACTTTCACAAACTATTTTTTTTAATAAGATTTAAAAGTTTTTACAAGTTATTTTCGCAAAATTGTCAAGGCACCTTGCGTACAAATTGTTTTAAAAACTTCCCTAGTGTAGTAGCTATCTAACAAGGTACGAATCTTGTACAAGAATAACAGAATCTCCCCGCTATGTACCGTTACCGAGGAACAAATCCTTAAGTCGGGACGTTTTAAAAAAAATACGGCCCTGAACGGGGGTCTTAAAATTCTCGGATCCGGTCCATTTTAAATAGGTCGTATTTGGGGGTCACGAGCTTCGTCCCTACCAAGTTTCGTCCCGATCGGTAAAACTTTCAGACACTTAGAGTGGCTATTACTAGGCTATTCCCGAAAAATCCCGAAATTCCGGAAAAAATGACACTTCCCGGGAACGGATCCCGCTCATTTTCAATAAGCATCGTGCCACGGTGCGCCTCTTCAATCAAGCCAAATTTCAACTTTCCCACATGAAAACTGGCGGCTCTAGAGTGTTTCCTAGCAAAGTCACAGACAGACAGACCGACAGACAGACATTTTTCGGGCACAAGAATACGTATACTTACGAAACTTCTGTGACTTTGCTAGGAAACACTCTAAAGCCGCCAGTTTTCATGTGGGAAAGTTGAAATTTGGCTCGATTGAAGAGGCGCACCGTGGCACGATGCCCATTGAAAATGAGCGGGATCCGTTCCCGGGAAGTGTCATTTTTTCGGGAATTTCGGGATTTTTCGTTAATAGCCTAGGAAACACTCTTAGTGTCTGAAAGTTTTACCGATCGGGACGAAACTTGGTAGGGACGAAGCTCGGGACCCCCAAATACGACCTGTTGAAGATGGGCCGGATCCGAGAATTTTAAGACCCCCGTTCAGGGCCGTATTTTTTTTAAAACGTCCCGACTTAAGGATTTGTTCCTCGGTAACGGTACATAGCGGGGAGATTCTGTTATTCTTGTACAAGATTCGTACCTTGCTAGATAGCTACTACACTAGGAAAGTTTTTAAAACAATTTGTACGCAAGTTGCCTTGACAATTTTGCGAAAATAACTTGTAAAAACTTTTAAATCTTATTTAAAAAAAATAGTTTGTGAAAGTTTTTCTTTGAAATTTTCACACGATCAAAATACCCCAGGATATTTTTTATTCCAGAAGGAAGCATAGTATTGGACAAGTATTCCAGCAAAAAAAGAAATCAAAAAGTTAAAGTAGATTTTTTGAAAATTACATTTCAAGACATTTGAAACCATTTTTTTAAGAAAAGTTGAAAATCGAAATATCTCAAAATCTATCGAGTTTTGTATAGTGCATGTTGGGGTTAATTTACTCCTTACCTCTTGTTTTATCAGATCACCAAAGGAATGTATCCAGTTACCAGTAACCCTGTATAATCTGGTCTAATCAGCATGTTTTTAGTGAGCTTAGTTAAGCGTGCAGTCGCGAAAAACTAATTAAGCGACGAAAAAAATCTGATTTTTCTTATATCAATAAATTCTAAATATCATTAGAAATCCGCCTGTGAAATTAGAAATTGAAAATTCATAAAGCTATATGCCATTAATTGCAGATAATGTCCAATCAGGCAAAATCAGATATGATTTATGATGATTTTTGTTTGTAAAGTTATTAAATGTGGTGAAAGGCACAAAAGATGGTCAAGTTTGCTAGTTATTTACGACTTAGTTGAGAGTAAACACGTTGCATTCTCCTCTACAAAGGCGGACTGCAATTCTATGAAATAGGGGTAGAAACTTTTCTCCAGGTACCTGTGTAAATAACAAAGCAGCTTATTCACAGCATGTGACTAAAGTTGTAAATTGTAGCTGTAGTGACGGGTTTATAATCTTAATCATAAACTTTATTTCGATTTTATGTCCAAATTTGATGGCAAATTACTCAATTATGGTTAAAGATATCGATTAACAAATTACTTTTTCTTATAGAAGAAACTTTTTTCTACAAGTGTATGAAAAATCATTGAGATGCGATTAGTATTTCGATATAAAATCGAGGTCGAAAATCGAAAGTCACATTTAATTAATTTACCAAAAATGAATACATCATATCATAGTAGGTTTAATGTAATCCACGTATGTAAATTTTCATATAAAAATTTTAATTAGAAATACCCTTTTTCGCGAGAATTCTATACGATGGGACATAGTGATAAAGCCAGGTCTAATATAATACGTTGATGAGTCTCAAAACAAAACGGACGAATTCTGCATAGATTTAAATCCCTCATCACATATTTGAGGATGATTTTTCTAATCCCACTTAAAAAGAAGAAAGTCTTAATAAATACGCAATAAACGGTAATTTTATTATTTTGTTGATCAACGAAGGTATCATAATCATGGAACTTACCAGGAAAATAAATGCATAATGTTCCCTGAAGCCTCGATGTTATTTATTAAAGAAAACATCAAACTTAGGAGATTAATACATAAATTAATAGCAAACTACCTGACTCATCTTACTCGTCTGTGTAAAACCAAGCTTTTGAATAGGAAATGATTACAAAAATACCTGAAACCAGTTATGAAAGATGATTACTTATACTTTTACTTCCGAGTCTATGATAGATATTAAAAACGAATTAATGAAAAACAAGATTTTATATTTATTTATTTAGGTATATGATGATACGATAGAAAAACAATCTTTAAACATAATCGTCCTGATCCAGTGACCCATTTTCAGAAAACACAATCACCTTATCATCTTAACAAATAGACAAACTGTAAACATGCATGTTCGTTCTACCATACCAGGAATTGAAACTAATTTGAAAGTTCATGACTATACTGACATCAGCGGCTAGCATTTCTTTTTCTTCCAACAGCTTTCTTTCAGAGGAACCGGTTGCAGGCTGATACACTAACCTCTGATTAAAATGCAAATCCCGTCAATTATATATATCATTAATAACTGTTCATCACAGTTCAACGAATAGTTCTTATTTATGACTTTACAGGCTTGATGAAAGGTCATTTAGTGGACTGTGAGGTGCAGGTATGTTTGAATAATAATTTCAAGTGAGGTCCTTTACACTTGGTTTTCCATGATTTATTTTTATTTTAATATCCATTGATTGGTTTTTTTTATGCTAATTAACTCTCAAAGCAGGTACAATTAAAACTTTTGTTTGTCTATTTCATAGCAATGAAATTTTTAGTAAGCTATAAGTATATTTTTTGCTCTAAAAATTATTGTTGTAGGTAATTTATGAATTTTATTCAAAAGAACGTGATATTTTGAAATTTTGACTTGGAAATTATTACAAGTAGAATGCATTATTTTCTTATTAGCATCGTGTTACATATTCATTAAAAAAATGTTTGTGAAATATGGACACATGTTTTAAATTTTAATGAGCCCGTGCTAATAACACATCAATATTGAATCAATACTAATAGATTTAAAGGATGTCAAATGTATACAAATTACACTAATCTACATACCGTTGTGCTGGAATAATAATAGTAATACTAAGATAATTTAAAAATATGCGAAAATAAGTTAAGGGCTATGTTAAGGACTGTAGGTCCTTTATAGATTTTTGTAGCATTAGGGTACCGAATTAAATTTTGAGTGAGATTAAAAATGTATTTAGTTTCGGCACTTTGAAGGTAAGCAAATCAAGAAGTTATTCAAATAATTATTCATTGTAAAGTAATCTGTGGTTACCTTAATAATTCAACAGCTTACGATTAGTCAAATATTGTCCCATAAATACGACAATAAAACCAAAATATGGTAAGTAATTATTCTAGTCGATTGAAAGATTTTTCAACAATAGAAATATCTAAAAAAAAAACTATAAGAGTGGAGAGAAAGTGCTTTTACAAAAGTTTGTGGATGTAAGCCAAAAAATTATAACTGAAAATAAAATCATACATTTAAAAATGATAGGTACACAGTGTCCCAAATTTTCTTTATCAATGGATATTCGTGTTATTAGTGTATTTTTTAATAAAAAAATACACTATTGAGGACGACATCACTTTTCTAAAATCACCCAAACTCATCAAATTTTTTTTTTAATTTTTGTAAAAAAAATTCTTAAAGTTGCTTTACTTCTACAGGTGTCCCTCCAAATTAAAAATAAAAACCGTCAATGAGGCACGGTTTCTGGTCGCAGTTTTCAATCTAGGGGGCTGAAATTTTTTTATGAGTAAAATAGCCGCAAGGAGTTGTCTGGTACTGTATTTGAGTAAAATCGGTCGAGCCGTTTAAAAATGGCGGCCTTTTCAATTTTAGAAAAAAATGATCGATTTTGAATCCCTATACCTATAAGCAAGTTAGAAAAAACAAATTTAAACCAAATTAACACGATTGGAAAAAAATTATTTTAAATTTGAGTTAATGCAGTAAAATTTGCATATTTTTCCATTAATAGCCAGTGGCGCGGGTAGGAAAAGGGTAAAAATGGCTAAATTTCTATAACCGTTTATGAACATATTTTTCAAGGAATTGAACTGAAATTTTTTCAGTAGACAACTATACTAATAACCCTTAACTCTGAAAAATTTCAAAAAGCAAATAAGAAAAATGGCGGAGATATTAGAATCTTTTTACATGATGTTTACTCCTCTAAAATTTCAAATTTTCGGTTTTCAAAACTCCCCTTTCACTTTTTTCGAATTTATTAAAGGTAGTGTAAAGAATAGTATTTTTTAAGTAAGATTAGACAGTGGCGGACACAGGAAAAGGAAAAAAATTGTTCAATTTTGACATTTTTTTTGTTTTGTTAAATTTAAAAATCCATTCTAAGGCACGTTTTCAAACTAAATGAAATGAAATTTTCTCAGTAAACCACTACGCTAATATGACCTGATAATGGAAAATTTCAGAAAGCCAATTTAAAAATCGGGGAAAATATTCATAATTGAATCGCATAAAAATACACTATCTTTGCGATTGATGCACAAGAAGGTTTTTTAAAGCAGAAACAAATGAAATTTCGGAAACTCCACAATATGCCCCAAGGCTTTACGGCTGCACCCTCAATATAACTTTACGCCTTTCAACCCCCAAGTAATCATCTCCTACTTGTTTTTTTTTTCAAATTACGCCCCAATTTTTTGCTTGTCAGGATTACTGTTCTTTCTGAATACAATGCATTTTTTACAATGCAATTTTTTTTTAATTTTACTGTCAATTTACAAATTACTGTCAAATTATACCAGATTATTCTTTTAAACCCGAAAGGCGGCATTTCGACTTGGATATTGTTTTATTTGTTGCCACAGTTACGCTTTATTGTCATGAAAAGTTTCATGACCAAGGACCTCAACGGTCCTTGGCAACGCTGTATTTTTAAGATAGTGTATTGTTTTTGGCAAGCTAAATGTGCTTAGATTTTCAAAAATCGCATGTCACATATCATTGTCTTCAGAACGAAGTCAGTACTCCTGCCGAGATAAAAAAAAAAAAACTCTGGGGATGTAATTCGAAAAAAAAAACAAGTAAGTAGGGGTGATTACTTGGCGGTTGAAGGACTAAAGTTTTGTTGAGGGTGCAGCCGCAAAGTCTTGGGGTGCATTTTAAATTTTTCAAATTTCATTTGTTTTTCTGTTTTAAAATAACGCGGATAGCCCTTGATAATGAAAATTTGAAACTCCATGTATTAGTGTCTGTCTCTGATATAACCGGGGATGTCATATTTTTGAAAATATTCTCATTGGGATGGCAACAATGCCGAATACCGGTGTGACGATAGGGGAAATTTCGTCTCAGAAATTATCCTGTAAAAAGTGTAATAGGCATGTATTAAATGGAACAAAATGTGTAAAGTGCGAGAGCTATTTCCACCTTAAATGTGCTAAAAATTATAGCTCTGTTAAGTATCTAGATATGGAAAAAAACATCATTGTGTGTTGTGAATCTCAGGAGGATGAAGACGGTGCGTTTTTTGATACCCTGGAAAGTCTCAGCGATGACAAGGTAATCAATGTCGAACTTTTTCGATATATCATTAAACAGAAGGATGCCTTAATTAAGGAATTAAATAACAGAATAGATATTTTTTCTACTCCCAACTTTTAATATGCATATTAAATATGAATCACCAGTGCTTTAATGGGTCTCATTAAGATACAAATTTTCATTAAAGCACTGGTCAAGCTATCCAATGGCAGAGGAGCATTTGCAATCGAATCGGTTCCTTTTCGCTCACGATCGGGTCGGCAAGCCAACCGAAGTCACAGAGTTGTCATACTCAACACAAAAATTGCCTTGTGATATAAGTTCTGTATTTCTGAAAAAAAATTCTGAACGTTTATTTAATTTAGAACATAAGTAACATTCAAAGAAAATTTATCAAGATTTTATGTTACCTTAATTAATTTGATAGGTAGGTATATCGTGTAAAAGATAAGAAGATAAAGTATTATATCATTCGTAGCGCTCCGTGATATAGTATTCAAAGCGGCAACGCTGCGACGCTGCGACCGTCGCGTGCGCAGCGGCAATATCGTAATTAATGGCTGTCAATGTTATTAAAATTATTAATTGGAAAATCAAAGCGTAAAATTCGGAATTCGAACTTCGCATAATAAAAATTACGCAGTAGTGAGTAGTGCCCTTTAAACTTGATACTAAAACAGCAGAATAACCTTAGCGACGAAGAGAAAATTTGGTAATATGCGTAAACAAATAGCAACCTATCTTAAACTCAATGATCCGCAATTGTACACGGGTCATTGTTAAAAAATATATAATTTTTTAATCTTTTCTATGAAATAAAAAAGGGTCGTAGAAAAAATAGTGTATGGAACTCGCAGATAATGGCTATTAATACGCTCTTATGATGGTTAAGACACTCGCCTACGGCTCGTATCTTAACCATCATACTCGCGTATTAATAGCCTTCATTATAAGCTCGTTGCATAATATACTATTAAATGATCATGTTGACATCTTGAAGAAAAGAGACAGAAAAATTAAGCCTCAGATCGGCAAGACAAAGACGGATAATTGTGATAAGCCCGTTAAACCCGATAAATTGATAAATTTGCATGATACAAATCAGTGGTCAACTCGACTAGCCGAAAATATTGAAACGATTGAAGGCGTAAAAAATAAGCCTGCTAATAAAAGTAAAAATGACAATGTTGCCATGTTGACGAAAAAATCCTCAAAGGATAAGAATTGTGTATCTGAGACTCTGGATCGGAGTGATACTGGGGACAAAAGCGTTGGGGTTGTTGATGGGATGAATGAGATGCCAGAGAGGGGTCAAAACGGTGACTGGGATGTTGTCGCGAGACGGAAGAAAAGAACGATAGTTGTGGGGTCCAATGATAATGTAAATGTGAATGGCAAAAAATGGGTTGGTGTTCACAGGATTTCATCAATTCACGTCTATAGAACTGATCCTCTCATAACTGCGGGAGACCTGGAGGAGTTGCTAAGGCCACATCTGCCTGAGGTTTCAGTGGAGTTGCTAAACTCGAAGCATCCGAATTTGTATAGTTCTTTCAAGGTTAGTGTACACAGTCAGAATTTAACGAAAGCTATGGATCCATCCCTCTGGCCAAGTGGTGCCCATATTCGGCCATTTTTTTTCCCTCGTCCAAGGAGAACTGCTCCATCATAGAAGACGAGGGCTGGTCCGGAAATCCGGGGCGACAAACGACGGATGTAAATGAGGATGCGGATGTTCTTGAGGTCATCATGTTCGAGAGATCTTAACACTTTCTTTGGGAACCTTGAACGTGTGCTGACCGGCCTGCTGCGGGGCTCATTTAGGATCATAATCGCAGGTGACATTAATATAAACTTCAAGGTTGAATCTGAAATTTTGTGTTTATTTCTGTGTTTTTGTGAGTGTTTGTTTGATGACGTCTGTGTATTACAGACACTTTTTGTCAAATTATTGTATAATTTATATTATGACTTGCTATACACCATTTTTATATTGTGTAAAATAGTTAAATAAAGTATCTATCTATCTATCTATCTATCTATCATCAAATTAGATCACATTGAGTTCTAACTAAAATTTTGCACTTCCTGAAATCTCCGATTTCGTCCGTGTTTGAAATACATACTGAAAAGGTCTAACGCCCGTATTCACAAACGATAATTTCCTAAATAATTACGTAATCAATTATACCCATCTCACTCTAACGCATAAAAACTGCATATCTCCATCCCATTTATTTAATTATTTTCAAGATATTACAGGACAGAAATGCTTTGTGAATACGGGCCTATATTTTATATTCTTAGAGTTAAATGTCATGAGAATTTTTGACAAGTTTCGTGGCGCACCGGAAGGTTTTTGTGAATCTTATCCATAGTTCATCGGACCGCTCGTTGGAAACTACGAAGTTCCATGGTTTCAATTTTTTTACAGCAACACTCAAGGTGCGATCTGGAATCGCCTGTATCTACAGAAATGCATGTCATGATTACAATTGCCAAGTTTCGTGGCACACCGAAGTTGGGAGGGCCAAACGTAGAATGTTCTTCTGATCACTCCTTATAAACCATGCACGTGGTTTTCAGTATCATTTTTTTTCAAAATAATTTTTTGACTCGCTCGTCAACTCGAGGCCTCTTTTGCTGTATTTTTACACATTCTGGCTGTAGCTTGCGCTTTTCATTTTGATGAAGTTTTAATCGATATTAGAGTATTTCTAAACATTTTATTTTATAAACTTAAAAGAATACCCTGTATCAAGTTATTGGTATAGTTGCACCTTCTTTCGGTTAATATGATTCGACCTGTATGATCGTCGGGCTTCGCATCCATCTACCTGAATGAGCGAGAGGCAAAGATTTCAGTGAAGGGTTTGAAAATTTCATTGATCGGGTTTGAGCGGCCAGAGCAAGGTTGCCAGGTTTCTATTATTTCACAGCTCTTTGTGATTTCTAACTCGGTTTCCTATCTGGTCAACTATTGTCTTCCAATGGTAGAGTGAATTCTGGCAATAAGAGACTCTTGAACGAGCGGTCTAGTTTTCGTGTCTGACCGAACATCTCCCTCTTTCGTTTTTGGCTGCTGAAGAAGTAACTTGGGGAAAATTCCATCGAACTTCAGGTATGCAAATAAAATTAAAATTAGAGAAGCGTTTTTAAATTCCAATTGTATTTTCTTTAGATGAAGTATTGAAAGATTGGTACTGACTGGTGATTAATATTATCCAGTCCATGTTTGTTTGATAATTTTTACAAGGCCCGTGTGAGGTGTGATAATGAAGCTGCTCGGTAAGTTCGAGTCAATATTCTAGAAAAATGTTTCTAATTGAATCTTCGATTTTCAGGGCCTTTAGTTTCATCTTTTGTTTTTGCTTTGGCTTTTGTCTTTCCTTTTTTTTGGTCATCTTCGACGAATTTAGGAGGTTTCCGTTCCCGTTCTATTTTGATTCCAGTCAATATTTCTTCCACCAGGCTGTCGGACCTGTCGGCCATTTTTTCCCGAGTGGGGAGAGACACGGCATCGAGGAACCTGTCTTGAATTTTTCCAGACAGCAGGTGCAGACTAAAGACAAAGGGGGTGAGGAGATAAAACGAGCTTCTCCCTAAGACCGGTGTGTAAACCGAATTAATGGACTGATGATTTCTGTAGCTATAGACATTTCTGTAATGAAATTAAGAATTTTGAAGCCGATATACAGGGTGAGGCGCGAGAGCCTTAGGGCATTTTTATATAGAGAAATCCTGGGAGTAGAAGTCTAAAAATTTGTACGTGTATGATTTCGGTTTTGCCGAGCTGAACTAAAATATTCACAACCCCTCACCATTTCCGGTTATACTGGAAGTTGCCATCTTTCTTATTTTAAATGGGACAATAAAAAATTCAATTAAAAAAAAAAAAAAACACTCTGTATATTATTATATTTTCAGATTGTCTGGAAAAATGCAATAAAAATGGGGTTTACAGTTCAAAATTGTACCGAGTGGTTTATGAGTTATAAACAAATGAAAATCGCAATTTTCTATTTTCAAAGCAGCTTAGGTCGAAAACGGGTCAAGATATCGGAAAACGGCTTACATGTCCCTATCTTAACTTTTCACGTAGTATCCTCTGGTGCTGATGAAATTTGTATACAAAGTGATGAAAAATCATCGATTTTCAAAAAAAAATTAAGTAATAAGAAATATTTTTTTTGTAGGTACTCTAGCGTAGTATACAAAAAGTTAGGATAGGGACATGGAAGCCGTTTTCCGATATCTTGACCCGTTTTAAAGCTAAGCTGCTTTGAAAATGGAAAATTGCAATTTTCGTTTGTTAATAACTCATAAAATTGGTCGTTACAAATTTGAACTGTAAACATCATTTTTATTACTTTTTTTCAGGCAATCTGAAAATGTAATAATATACAGGGTGTACCATTTAAAAAAAGAAAAATATGGCAACTTCCTGTATAACAGGAAGTGGTGTGGGGTTGTGAATATTAGTGTATTTTTTAACAAAAAATACACTATTTTTTAGTTCAGCTCGTCAAAACCGAAATTATACACGCACAAATTTTTAGCCTTCTACTCCCAGGACTTCTCCATATAAAAATGCCCCAAGGTTCTCGCGCCTCACCCTGTATGCGTGTGAGGTTTAAGTAAATTGATTTAATTCGCAAATACTTCTCACCTATCAATCATTCTACTGGGAGATTTTGATGTGTTTATATTGGATAACATATTTTCCATAAAGTTATAATTATTGTTAAATGTCGATTTTTATTCAGTGTTTTGTAGAGCCCGAAATCAAAAATAATCACAACGTAGGGCAGGCCAAAATATTTAATTGTTTTCTTTTTATAGCCAGAAAGACGATCACAAGAAATTTGTATCATTTGAAGTGTGTAGTTTACTTTTACTAACCCCTCCCCCACCTTCTCCGTTCTTTTCGAGTTCAAACGAAGCTGAGAGGAGACGGACGGAACGCGAGAAGTTTTTCTACCTGCCTTTTGCTTTTTTTTGAAAAGGAAAAATCAGTAGGTAGAAAGTTGCATGGCATCGAATTGAACAGACGATGACCGGATCATAAGATTATTGTTATTGTAGTCAACACAGAATGTCCATCGGATAGCTCCTTAGAAACTACGAGGCGTTAGGTATGATTTCTATTATTTTTTTTTCAGTAACGCCCAAGGACGATGAGGTTAAATATCGCATATGTCATTCCACTAACGCCCAGAGGCGTTTCTCATCTCTTCAAAGAATTTATATATTAAGAGGGTTCAGGTGATATCTATTTTTGAAGCCGTTTATGATTACTATGCAATCCTGCAGTTTTTCAGTTTTGAACGTTTTATTTTTGAACGCTGAGAGGAAACAAAAGCGGTTATGTACACACAATTTACCGAATATACTTCTCAAAACGTCTTACCGGAAATTTCATTCAATTTTGATACCTAAATACCATTTTTAGAATCATTGTTTTGCAATTTTATATCGTTTTGCAAGATTACGGCCGTAATCAAGCGATAGGTACTTTGCGACGATTCTTCCTCGAAGTACTTGAAGAGATCCGTGCGTGGTGTGACATAAGCTTCAAGTTGTCTCACAAAAAGAAGTCAAAAGGGATTTAATTCGAACAACCTAGAAGGCCATTCGATGTTGGTTTCAAAGTTATTTTTGCATCTTTATAGCTCCCAGAGCCACCCCCTCAAAAATTGTAAATAGCAAGAGGGATAAAAAGACACATGCACTCTTTTGAAGCCGTTCATATTTTCTATGCAAAGGTGATTTTTTCCAAAGATTTGAATATTTTTCCTATACCTATGTTTCTGAGAATTACGAATTGTTTTAAACTCACTGAAATGTTCAACATTATCCATCCGGAACAATATTTTCATTGTTTTTATGCCTTTTTTTTAAATTCCATTGTGCCTATATTAAAGAAATTATTCCATATACAGGGTCACAACTTTCAAGACTGGCCATAGCATAATTCATGGCAAACAAGACAATAAGGTATTATTGTAGATTGCTGTTTCCAATTTTGATCAACAGTTGTGACAGCAAATGAAAGATGGAAGAATTTTGCATTTCATGACACTAATTATTTCCTATGATAACATACGTTTTTTTGGCACTGACCTGGTTATAACTAGAAATGGTTGAAGATGCAGCAAAACCGTTTATATGTCCTTATAACTTTTCAAGTTCTATTTCATTTAAATAAAAAGTAAAAATTTTTGTTTCTCTTGCGAAAGAGCTCGAAAAGTTAGTTTAGAGACATGTAATTTCTTTGCTGCATCTTGCTCCGATTTCTAGTAGTAGGTGAGTGCCGGAAAACGTAGTGTGATCTTAAGTTAGTCAGTCTATTTGCAGTAAACATTCGAACTGAATTCTGCAAAAAATATAGTGGCATGATATGAAAACTTTCACTTGTTTGCCATTTTCATCCCTGTAGGTGAGAATGGGAAGCAGTAATCGCAAATTTCTTATTTCTCATTCATTATCCTATGGATCGACCATAGGATAATTATTATTATAACTTACTTGAAAGTGGTGACTCTATAGAAACATACTCAGCATGATTCTAGAAATTTTAGAACGTCAATATTCGAAAACTTCTTGAAACTGAAATCGAAAATAAAACGTACCTGTTGAGCGCCTCACTCCTTTTGTTTTATTTATTTGTCTCATCCTGCATTAAAATATAAATTATAACTGACCATAAAAGTCGCTTATCATTTTAGATGCAAGGTTCCAAATTGGTGCACCTTAATAATAAATTTAATTACCCGATAGGTACCTATATATAAATAATATAAAACTGGTTTATCTTATACTAAATCGGTGCAGTGTCCTCGTAAAGCTTTAATAAGTGATCCACATCTTGACTTGATTGATCTGACATTGTAAATCAAGATTTTGGTGGTTATTTTTAGGCACGTACCTAACCAGTTGCTGAATCTTTAATATATTTTTTTGCTGACTTTTCGGGGTCTTCGGCCGATGTGTGATTAGTCTGCAAAGAACTGACATGGCAAAATTGTACCACTATGACCCGTCATTTGTTATTTCATTATGATTTGCATAAGAATTTTTGAAGATCCATTGGGTTGATGTGCCTGTTGAAGAGCGCTTGCTGCACGAACCTTTGGGGGTATTTTTCGTTACCAAACAACACATACAACGTATTATTGAAGAGGCTACTTCTCAAAGATTATTTTTAGAGATGGTCATTCCATATTTGAATGAGGAGCTACTTTTATAAATTATATACCATACCGTATTTGCATAAATTGTATGGTTTATTATCGCTTATCTTTAAGAAGACAGTCAACAAATAGGTACTTTGAACTTTCGGTATAGAACAAAAAAGAATTACTACATAAGATTGTGTAGTAAAACTTTGTCAATTTATTTATAGTAACCGTGAAATGTCTAAAGGTATAATATTTGGAACTTTTTTACGCACTTATTACCTACTGTAGAATAGTATCCATGTACAAGTGATACTATTCGAGTGGCATTAATACTTATTGCATCTCTACCTACATCTAATTGCTTCATCTATGATTTTAAACTTCTCAAACTGTTTACTGAAATGAACCCAGGTCATCTAAACGTGAACTTGAACTCTAAATTACAATTAATTAGCTCAATTATTGAAAACTTGTCTTTATTGATATATGTGACGTTGGTTATAGATATTTTAACAGATTCACTAGATTTATAAAGACATTTTGATAAATGTAGGTGTCAAAATTCTTGTTGAGCAATACCGTTCAAAATGCAGCGTTTTCAAAAAAATATTATCTAAAAGTTGTCAAGAAACAACAAACTTTTGTAGAGAGTTAAGCTTTGTCCACACCAAAGAAACACAGAGGAACATTTTGTTGCTGGTTGCCGCAACCTGTTTATGGAAACAGAAACAACAGCAAAAGTTCCGTAAACATTCTGTCCACACCAAGGTAATTCAGTTTTGCGAATGTTTCGTTGTGTTGCTGCAACAGGAAACGTTGTGTCTACACCAGTGCAGTATATGTTTCTATATAAACAATGTGGTACGACGAAGAAGATTTACAGGCAGCAGCAGCTGCAATTATTGTAATTATTTTACAAAAACACAAAAAACGAGTCCGTAAATGTTGGACTAGACGAAGTCTTTTAGACAGAAAGACACATGGTGTCATACGTCACATTATATTTTCTGTCGTCCATTTAAACGGCATTATTTTTATTATTAATTAATGTTTTTTATTATTATAATATACTGAACGAATATTCAAGGTATTAGCTGATGTTTTCGGCAACTACCCGACGGCTTCACGACGCAAGTTTCGAGCTTTGGGAACAAGCAACAACGTGTCCACACTGATAAAAATACCGTTGAGAATCAAAAAATGTTTACCAATGATGTTTCTATATTTTCTTTGATCTTTGCCGCTAAATATGGAAACAAGCAACTTATAGGAACTTTTGTTGCTGCAACCATAAACAATGAGGAACTTAAATAAGCTTTTGGCAACATTCAGAAACAAGTTCCAGGAACAAGCAACATAAACAGAATGTCCCTATGTGTTGCTTTCGGTGTGGACAAGGCTTAAAGCTGAAGGAAATGTTTTGGCTAGGTACTTGTGTTATGAGTCAGATGATAACGTTGAGCTCTATTTATTTCAAAGACTTCATGGTTGAATAAAATCAGCACTTCATAAATGGAGGCTCTAAACTAAAGTATGTATGTTTTTGCCCGCTGCTTCCCTGCTTATCAACCAGGAAGCAAAAGAAGCTAGCGCTTTAGGTGCTTAAACTTGAGGTGCGCAAAGTTTTATACACGAGTGGGTATATTACATAATGCAGTACTCACCAGAGACTATCTCCGTGCATTTATAGTAAATTTAATTATAAATGCTAAATGCATTATACGGATATGTCAATAACGGTTGGCTATTTAGCATAATACAGGGTGTTTACTGTACGGTTGGCCAAACTTCACGCTGATTCTTCAGAATAAAATAAACAAAAAAAATTCCCATTAATGTGTGTCCGGAAATGCACCGTTTTGAGACACAGGGTGTCGAAGAAATAATATTCTTTTTCCACTTTTTTGACGGTATCTCAGGAACCGTATAAGATTCAATGTTCAGCTCTTATACACACTTGTGCTAACTGATCCCCTCATTTTCGCCGTAAAATAAAGTTTTAAAAAAATCCAGTGGCGTAGATTTAGGGTATTTTGAGGGTTTTGACTCTTCAACTTCTACGCCACTGGAATAAATGAGATTTTAAGCAGCGCCTTTGAACCGCCCATGTTTTCTACACCAAAAAGGGACTCTTGGTTAACGGCTCTAAAGTGAACCGTTTCCGAGAAAAATGTAATTTTATGAGTGAAAACATTAATTATAGGAATAAGTTTTCACTTACTTTAACTTTTCCAAAATGCTGTTGAAAAATCGTTAAAAAAGTGATGTTCTCTCTCATAAAATGCCATTTTTCTCGGAAACGGTTCATTTTAAAGCCGTTAATCAAGAGTACCTATTTGGTATAGAAAACATGGGCTGTTCAAAGGCGCTGCTTAAAATCTCATTTATTCCAGTGGCGTAGGAGTCTAAGGAATCAGCCTGTGAAGTTTGGCCAACCTTACAGTAAACACCCTGTATAGTAAAGTTTTTTATGACCTCACGACACTTCGACTAATCTAGAAGCTCTCTCGTTCCTTTCATCAAAGCTGAATTTACCTACGCTTTCTTTCGAGTCGTCTTGCTGTTTTCCTATTTACTATTACTCGAGCTATTAACCCAAAAACAGCTATACGCGATGAATTCGTTCTGTGATAAGAGAAAACAACGTAAATTGACATGGATCAGCGCCAATGATAAAATCAAGAACGAAATCGACTACATTATTTCCAATAACAAGGAAATAATACAGGATGCCAGTGTTCGAATTCATTTAGGTAATAAGATATCCAGCGACCATCTGTTAGTAAGAGCCAAAATCAAGATCAAAAAACATCTTCGACGTTTCCAAAAATAAGAGGGAATGGCAATACAGATAGACTTGCAAACATTAAGAGACAATAAACAAACGTACAGAGATGAACTCAAACATAATAAATATAAAAGATGTATCCCAGAAAATAGATAAGAGAGAAAAAGTAAAAAGTGAAAACATTAGCAAATAAACAAGAGAAAAATTCTAAACAGACAAAAAACTCTGGAAAGATCTGCAAAAATACTGGGAAGCTCAAGTCAAAAAAACCATTAGGTAAGTAAAAATAAAAACTTAAAATATTCAAGAAGTGAGGGCAAAAAACAGATACTGTGCTGGAAGAATAAATACAACGTAATTAAAAAAGGAGAGATATCAAACCTGGAAAAATACAGACCAATCACTACCAAATCTATAAACTCTTCACAAAGATACATACTGACAAACAGATTTACAAATAAATTAGACAATTATCAACCCGTAGAACAAGCTGCATTTAGAAAAAAATCACAGTACATGCTATCACCTCTTAACGATGAGACTACTTATCGAAAAGTACACAGAGTACAACTAAATATATGTCTGGCTTAATAGCCTAAAAAATGCTCGAGTAGACCATAGATATATCCACCTAATAAAGAACATACGAGTACCTATATGAAAATGCAACAGCCCTATACCAAGATACGATCAAAATCGACGTCAACAGAGGGATTCGTCAAGGAGATACTATCTCACCCAAATTATTTAACTTGGAAAAATCGATAGTTATCTTTTTTTCTTATGGACGCCATTCGGTTTTTTTTCGAAATATTATAGCTCGTAGTGTTATATGTCTTAGTAATCAGAAATAATATATTCTATATCAAGGGCGGAAAGAAGTTCATTTCGGCGAGTATGAAGTTATCGGGCCGAGCGGAGCGTAGCGGAGCGAGGGTTGATTGAATACGAGCTGAAATGGACTTCGGATCCGGCCGAGATATAGACGCTATTTTTTAGCGCATCGCGTTAGAACACTGAATACTTTGGCTTGTTAGCTTGTTGGCGAATATGTGGTGGCGTACACATTAATAATTCACTGTCAGTCTCATTTTCCTGTCTAGCGTTCATTTTGTTGCTTTATTGACGAAACCTCAGAAACTAGTAACCCCCGTTTATCGTTATAATTAGACAGGTACCTACCTGTTATTATTATATTTCCAGCTCGTTTAGACTTGATTGAAATATGAGCGTATTTCAAATCGCGTCTCGGTAGTTGTCAGCTGTGTGCTTGAATTTCGCTGCCGAGCTCTCACCTGCCGCGTAATCACTAAAGCTACGTTTTCCTAGCTGCGTATATCGCACTGCGTACGACGCACGCGTAAGTTGCGTAAGTTATTGGTTTTTTGATTTTAATATTGAATACATCAGGCAAAGAACCTCAACCAATATTTTCTGCAGCTGAAGAACGACTGTTGTTTGAACTGGTGGCTGGATTACTCATAATATACGATGTAAAATTAAAAGGCTACAAAAATAAGGGTTTAAAAGACACAAAATCGAATTAAATTCGCTAGATTCGTCTTTTTTCAACAAAGTTCTTTATAACAAGGAATTATAAACACTTCTACTTCATCGTAATGAGATCTAGAAGAACTCCTTTTCTCATAATATTATTACCAAAATAAATAATACGTTTTAATTCGAACTGATTTCCGCAAGTTGGAAAACACTGTTCACGCAACCCACACTGCGTGAATCGCCCTGCGTGTACCGCAGGCGTTTCGCGCTCGCGTTTGACGCAGCTAGGAAAACGTAGCTTTACTGATAACAGTAGTTGTTATAGTAACGACTAAATCTGTCCGCCCTAGGGCCATGCAGAAAAAACGTTCGTTGCGGGCTGGAATATTTTGTATGCTTGGAAGCGAGCCGCTATTGCATGTAGGGCTGCAAAATGCGTCGTTTCGCCGGCTATTAAGCTACTGAAAAGTCGTCTTTCAGAGGCGATGCGCTAATAAATAATTTACGTTCAAAAAGGGAAAAATACAACATGGCGGTCATAATAAAAACGAAAGTTTGCCGGTTTTAAGGTTGCGGAATAACAAAAGACGATTGAGTCCTGTCATACACGCTATCTTTTTCGTCTTAAAAAAGTGTCCAAATAATGTCAAATTGTGACACCTGTCAAATTAATCATTTCGGATATACTTGCGAAAAACGAAATCCCCCATTTTCGGTTTTTGGCCGATACCAAAACCAATTGACCGATCGTAAATTTGAAATCGGTTATCGAATGCACTAAGTTTCCCCTAAAACTTTTCACATTTAAGCTTTTGCTGAACGTGTAATAGGAGCCGAGATTCCTATATAGAGAAACGAATCTGGGATACACTGTATAGCCAGATGTACAGACAATAAATGGAATACATATTACTACACTGGAGGCCCTACCAGGGAAAAATAAGTGTGGGACAAATGACATAAAACTGACGGTAGGACTCAACTGGACAAGGAAAGCGCAGAATAGAGAAGAATGGAAACATTATGAAGGACGCCTATGTTCAGAAATGGACTCTAGAAAAAATTTATTGAGATTAAGATTAAGATGACACTGACCAAAGTTAAGATGTTGCAATCGAGACACCCTGTATATGTATAACGCATTTATTAACAGTTTCGTTGAAAAGAAAGGTAGAAAAAGCTCAGCAAAGTCAAATTAAGATTTGCTTATTTCGTATTTCCTGCTCCCCCTTTTTCATCCAGAATATTTTTTTCTTTCATAAATGAATCTTCAGTGATAAAGTTTTAATCATTCACATCAATTATTATTGAATAAACGTTTTTGTTGAACAAAAAATAATGAAAATTGAAGAAAATTAAAAAGCCTCTTAACTTGGATCGTTTACAAGTTTATTTTTAGCAGGTATCAGATTTCTCTCAAGCATATCTGATTTTACAGGTTTGTCGCTTGTTAAAAAATAAATATAATAATTTTTTTTTGAAAAGTAGGCAAATGTATGCAAATCATTAGACGGGTTGGGCGGAACACTAGCATGACTTTGTAGTTTCCAGCAAATCATAGCAGCAAATTTCATAAGCTATAGGTATGTAAAACAACTTTTTACATGTTCATTCGCAGAAGTGTATAGATAAAATCAAGATCATAAGTATGTAATTAGAATGTAAGTAAGAGTTAATAACAATTATTACATATTTTATGAAGTTTGTCTGTGTAAAAATTGTACATTGTTAACTTCGAACATTAAATGAGTCATTTGTTAAGATTGAAAAGATATGCTTCTGATGCTGCAGTTATACATTTTAAGTCTGTTGCCCCATTTTATTAGAGAGAATAGAGAAAACGTTTTCAATCTGTGACGTCTTTTTCATTATTGCCACGACTTTAAAAATTGTCGTCAAATGGCGAAAATGAAACCGGAAAAAATCTGAGGTACACCTATTGAATAAATATTAAAAAGTTGAAGTTAAGGATTGAAAACCTTTTCGCGACTTTCTGGAAAATGGCTCAATAGACTTAATGCAATGACACATCAATATGATGACATTGTTGAATGGAATAATTATGTAGGTAATGTGTGCATGGATTAAAATTATCAGGGCCTGATTTTCCTCCTTTGCATTAGTTGAATACATTTATTTCCTATAAACAACAGGTAAATAGTAGGCCCTAGGGGGTTCTAAATTAATTTTCATTTCCGAATCATAAAAAAAAACTTTCAGGTTGGTAGTTTTTTTTATTTCAACTTTCTCCACTCCCTGAAAATTAGTTGCTTTCAATCAATACACATACGCCCGGTTTTAAAAAGCAATTGGAGACACTATATGAATGGATTGAATTTATATTCTGATCAATTTCCTCCAGTCTGGTAATTCCAAAGAAACTGGGACGCTTTCACTATATCAAAGAGTATTAAACAATTTAGTATTCAATTCAGATAATATTAAAGCAAAATATTTGGCCCCAAGATCACCTTTTTCTGGAGCTTCGACTTGGATGCAACCTCTGTGAACTTCACACTTGGGTTTGCGATGAAAATGTGGACAGACAAGGATCACATGGTTTTTCTTGCATTAGAAGTCCTGAAAGATATTCACGACATCAGTAATTTAAAAATATTATTCTAGAAACATTATTACCGTCTACTAGCATTCTTTAATAATTAGATAAAAAAAAGCTGATGTAATGACTTTGATGCCATGGCCTTATATGGAATACATCTTGTTTGGGATGATTCCCAGAACTTTAGCCAACTTACACTTATCGATAATATCATCATGTAAACCTAGAGAAATTGCTAATATAGCTGCAAAGAATAAACAAAGGGTTAGAAGAACAATAAGGTTACAAGTGCCACGAAATTCACCCTTTTTGAGCAAAAATTTGGATAAGAAAAAGCTCACTTTCCATTGACTTTGACTCTAACAGTGCATTACAGATTTATCCGGTAATACTTTTTTTTTCTCGTTTTAGTGTCTTTACTGCGAGCATCTCGATTTTTCTTCCTTTGCTTTGCTGATAATTTTAACTGATTTTCGGGCTTCTTTTTTGAGTGCTAAGTTGTGTATTAATTTCGTGACATCATTGAACATCTTCTAGTATTCTTGTAGCTATAAGTGATTTATGTTAGAAGTTGTCTATTTGTAGGCTTTTTAAGGGGAAAATCACTTATATTTTCCGTAATTTTATTATCATCTACGTAAAATTTTTACCGAATCGTATCGTATCCTTATCACGGACCATTAATCGCGAATTTGGATATTTAAATTTAATTCCTGGTCAGCTGTTTTGTGTTTACATTTTCACTATGCCTGGCTACTGCATTACTTGTAACTCTGCTGTAACTCCGACAACTCCTGCCGTTAAATGCATGGGCTCATGTAAAAAATATTCACATATTAAATGTCTGGACATCGATGAACGGGAACTGAAGCCGCTTTCTCAGAGCCGGTGGATGTGCTCAAGTTGCACTCAACCGAATATCTCGTCTCAACTTTCAATTATCGAAGATACTATGAAGTTGCAGTTTGACGCCTTTAAGACCACGGTTATGAAAGTTATCTCCGATCAATTTACCAAAATTAATGAGCGACTGAGTACCCTAGAAAAAGACGTGGGAGGAATCAAGAATGAACTACGAGAATTGCAAATAAATTCTTCATCTGGAGGAATCCTAAAGCCGAACATGGCTGATGTGGTTTCTGAGCTGGAAGATCGCAGACAACGATGCCGCAATGTCCTCCTTTACAACATACCAGAGTCCTTTGCTAAAACTATATCTGATAAAGTTCTCGATGACTTGAGCAATGTAAGCAGAATTCTAGCACCTTTGGGATCATTTTCACAACCTAAGAAAATTTATCGTATTGGTTTAACCGCGCACGGCAAAATTCATCCACTGAGACTTATCTACGATAAAGAAGAAGAAGCCAAGGATGTATTACGATCAAATAAACGCAATGGTGATCGCCGGCACCACTTTCATGCTGACCTCACTGATGCCCAGCGCAGGGTGAATAGAGCAACCATCCAGGAGTTTAGGACTGGAGTAGCCAACGGTGATAAGGACATAGTTTTAAAGTATAGGAACAATAATTGTCCGTACATTGTGAGGAAGGGTAGTTCTGGTCGGAATCATTCGGAGAACACATAGATGCCCAGTGGATTGTTTGTACTTTTAGAGTTATTTTTAGAATGCGCAAAGATCAAGGCCAAAAACATTATTGTCGTTTTTTACATTTACAATTTCATTGTAGGGGAGTAGAACGGTCTGTAGGATATTTTTGTTACAATACTCCTGCGATACTCAATTCCATCTAAGTCAGGTCTCGTATATCTACTAGTATATATACTAGTATTTTTTACACATTTTTGATATTTTATTAAGACGCGTACAGTTCTAAATCAGTCTCCAATCTATTGAAGTTGTGTCCTAATGAACTTAATCTCACGGGAGACTGCTGTCTTCTTCACAACTGTCAGTAAAATTGAAAGATTTGATCTAACCAAAGTAGAATGATTATGAGTGTACTTATGACGCAAAAATTGCTTGCTTATGTGTAGTGTTTACCACTGGTATTATTTTATTCCTAATTTTTTTCTCTTGTCATATTATACGAGTAGGTATATTGTTGTCGTAAAATGTGGGTCATATTCTTGACTGCTAGGGTATTATTTTTGGTTATTATTTTTAATGTATTAAATCAGTTTATTTTTAGTACTATTTTATGAATACCTATCTATGTTTAAGTTTCCTTGTAATTGTGTTATTAACCTGTAAGGAAATAAAATTATTATTATTATTATTATTATTATACTGAAAATTACTTTTTCCACGGTCGGGAGTAGAAATCAGTTTCTATGACATCAAAATTGAAACAGAAGTAGTCGATTATTCCCAAGGGGTATAATGCTCTCAAGGGAGTTAACATTATGCATAATTTTGTTTGTTTATTTCGTAGTTATGACAATAACTCAACGACTACTAAATAAATGCTCAAATCCGAATACAATAATTCTGGTGCTACTTACTTCATAATGACAAAATATGCGTTTAAAATTAATGAGATCGTGGAAAAAATAGTATATACCATTCGGGAGAGATGCTATTTTTTCCTCGTGCATTCTAGCCCTCGGGCTTCAAATTGCACCTCTGCCAAAATAACGCATTTCTCTCCCTCATAGTATAATATACTATTACAAATTTGGAAAAATCTTATAATTGAGAGAGAACGAGATGGGAAAGGAATAAAAAATTATACACACATCCTAACAAGTAACATATTTAATGAACATTTCTAGAAATATTAATACTGTAATTACATTAAAATAATTAAAAATTTCATATTATGAGAGCTCATAATAATTAATAATGTTTAATTAATAATTAACTATCTAAAATCTTTACAAATTACAAAAATCCATCAATTATTTTACCAAACTTATCAAATTTAAAAATAAATTTAGGTTGTCTAACAAACAAGATTTATTAATTCATGTTACAAAAGTGTTTAAAGTTAATAATTCCTACGCTGTTTCTCACTTTTCGTTATAAGAAAAGCAATAATATTTCAATTTTGATTAACTATCTTCAAAATAAATTAGTGGCATGTGTGAGTCGGACGAACATGTAAATATTTTGAGCCGGAACAAGATTACTTCCCCCCCCCCCCCCCCCCGTTTTCGAGGATGCTGAACACGATGCCGTTGTCAGAATTTCTCAAAACGGCCAAAAACCACCCCTAGAGAGATAAACCGCGCTTCAATCCATTTCCCTGCGAAAAAAACCTTCCCCCCGTTTTCGAGGATGCTGAGCACAATGGAGGAGCTGGACATCGCGTGCGACCCCGACCAACCCCTCCACCGGCAAATACTCACCCCCGAAATGGGTGATTTTATTTATGTATATTATGTAGGCCAAACGATGGACTTTTTCGAAAAACTTTTTGAAAATTCAAGTACAGAATCACAATGGCCATAATTTAAAATTATTTTGGAGTATAAAGAGTGTCCCATATGATAGTGACATATCAAAGTTATGTTTTTTTAAATTATTTAAATAATCGTTGTACACGGCATTGACTTAAAAAATGACGATTTTCACTTGTTTATAACTCAAAAACTTCTGAATTTAAACACCAACTGTAAAAGCCAATCTTATTTCCTCTTCTCAGACAATCTAAAAATGCAATAACATAGGAGCATTCCATTTAAAAAAACATAACTTGTTTAATTTGCCCAGAGGCGTCCGTTTTTGAGATATTTGCAATTTTGTGTCAAAAAAAAAAAAAAAAAAAATGCATTTGAACGATTATCAAATCAACCAAAAATAATGTTTTCGTTGGAGCAGCGTTTAAATGCATGTGTACGTGCAAACGGAGGACACTTCGAGCAATATTAGATAATCATTAGGTAATTTTATGTAATTAGGTATGTTTTGTTCAATTACTTATGTTTTGTTATGTGTTGAATAGTTTTCTTGACAATAAATATTATTTAATTTTCACTTCGGATATGAAATATCAAACTGACAAGTAAGTCCAAAAATTAGTTTATTTAAATTTCAAACGTACCTTCACAATTTTCAAATGCATTTTTTTTTTTTGACACAAAATTGCAAATATCTCAAAAACGGACGCCTCTGGGCAAATTAAACAAGTATGGCTTTTTTATTGTAAAAAGACCGTTGATTCAGAAAAAAGTAATAAGACATCAAAAAACCTAGCCCTTACTTTTTTAAAGAGTGAAAAGTGTCAAACGACCCCTGTTTCTACGCCACTGGCTTATTGAAATAAACCCAAAATTTGTCTGATTATTGCTCTTTATAACTTGTTGTTACACACAAAAAATTGTCTCAGTTGGGTTATTGTTTCAACAAATATTAACAAAAAAGTGGTCTGTCGGTCGACTCTTTAACACCCTGTATCTCATCAATAAAGCCTTTTCGAAAAAAATTTTTCCTACATTTTCGTATTTTTTTCACTTTACCTATAAGTCCTCCAATTTATGGTACTCCATTTAGAAACACCTTGATAAATTATTTGATTTAATATTTAATAATTATAACAAAAATGATAAATATGGCTTATATTATAATACATTTACTTAAATTTCTGTTATAATTTAACTAATAAGTTATACTTGGCTACACCAATCACTAGATTGGATTTAAATTAATTCTTGTATCTTATGTCACGTAAAAAATACATCCTCGGGTGTATTACGAACACTCATTTATGTACTTGAATTAATTAAGAATTAGAACACTCCTAATAGTTAAATAAGTATAAAATATCAATAATCTATAATTTTTTGTTTTATATAAGTCTTATGCAACACGGAAGTTGCTCTCGATGTAATAAAACTCTTTACGAATAAATAAATTCAAAGTTACATCAATATATCGATTTATTAGTTCATTTGCAAAACATTGACATAGCAATATAAAGAGAAGTTGATGGCCTTCTTCTAATTTCGAATTAAAATCACTTCATGGTATAAATTTATTAGGAGATTAATTTTATTAAATTAGTTGCATTATTTATACTATCCTTCCTGAAATAAAAATTATGACAAGTTGATGAATAATTATTCTCTTTTTTTTCAGATAGTTATCGGAATGAATGGACGACTCCTCGACACTTCAATAAGAAATACAGCAACAGTTTGAATACTCCTTTGTACCTCAACAGTAAACTTTTGTGATAGAAAACATTCCAAACATGGAAGGCAATAAAGAAGACCTTTTTGTTAGTTTAAACGATGACTCTTCCAACGTCAAAATAGCTAAAGTAATTTCTATGTGCGTTCTTAGTTCATCTTCCTTCTTAGTGGGAATCGTCCCTATAATTTTTAGAAAAAAACTGAATAAACAAACAATTGACGGAGAAAAACCTTTGATAATTTCTTTACTGTTATGTTTTGGAGGTGGAGTACTATTGTTTACATCTTTTCTGCATCTCCAACCAGAAGTAAGAGAAAGTTTTGCTCATTTGCAATTGCATCACAAGATTCCACCATTCCTGAATGAACGACCAATGGCAGAGATATCATTTTGCATAGGTTTCTTCCTGGTGTATTTGATAGAAGTTTTGGTAGATCTATTCGCAACCAAAAAGCAAGAAAAAATCAGTGATCAAAGCATTTTCAGTAAACAGCAAGTCAATTCTATAGGAATTCCGATTGGTAAATCAGAGGACGGTGGTATTAGCATTATAAGTAACTTCAATAAAGGGTCACTGATATCTCAGATATCGAATGAAGATAATGTGGAACACAATCACAGTATTATCTCTCTCGGCGGATTTTTGACTGTTTTGGCTCTGAGCTTTCATGCGGTATTCGAGGGTTTGGCAGTTGGACTGGAAGGAAATGAGAGAAACGTTTGGTACTTATTCGTAGCAATTGCATTACACAAATTGGTGATTTCTTTCTGTGTCGGGCTGGAATTGGTTACCTCATTTACCAAGAAATACTTGGCAGCTCTGTACATTTTGTTGTTTTCGATAGTCACACCATTGGGTGAGTGAATTATTTAATATTTATTTTTTTGACTACATGTTCTTAGGTAGCTTTAACATGCCAGTACTGAGAAGTGTATTTTAAATGTACCATATTAATAATTTCTGACAAATTAAAAAAAATAATAATAATAATTAAGTAAAATCCTCCAACTAAATTAAATAAATATCTCTTGTCATAAAATGATTGAATGATTCATGTCATGCTTGGATGTTTATTTGATTTACCTACCCTTTTAGTTTTACATTACAAGTTTTAGGCTGTGTTGTTAATCAGGCTTTTAAAATATAATAATTATCAGGGATAAGGTTTATGAATAGTCGAGATAAAAACTATCTATTAAGTATATTATTTATATAATTTCCATATCAAAGTGTTGAATAATTTCCATAGCGTAAGAATGAAACTAATTGGACGATTTTATCAGCTCTAATTGTAACAAAAGCCATCAGACATTTTATTATTCAAGCGAAAACCTCAAGGTAACAAATTATTAAATTCTTTAATGGTTTCTTAATTTTTTAATTGTTCAATACTTACTCATTTTTTACCTTAATAATTATAAGTAGAATGATTATCAGTAGAGTTACCTAACCAGTTCACTTCCGAAATATTTTTCAAATCTTCATTAATAAAATAATAATTATTGCAGTGTCAAATAAGTTTTATTCCGAAAATTCTACCATTTATTCGTTAACATTTTTAATGAGATAGGTATCTACGTGTTAAGTTGTCGGCGAGGACATCATCAAATTTAGGGAATTGAATTATGTACATAATTGCAAATATAGGTAGTATATTATGAAGTATAGGGAGTATATCTAACAACTAAGATTCCTCAAAAAATAAAAAATAATAATAATAATTGGAGGAGGTGCGCAGAGACTGCGCCTATTATTATAGCACAGTGAAGTTGACACCCGTAAATGCGAATTTTTAGACAATGCAAACGAAATTCGTTTTTCCACGATTTGTCCATGTTTTCCAACCAAAATTTTCGTTTGTCGACTCTCAAAAAAAAAGCTACAAAATTAAAAAATTTACATCAACATGACATTTATTTATTTATTTATTTATTTATTTATTTATTTATTTAGTTAGTTAGTTATTTATTTATTTATTTATTTATTTATTTATTTATTTATTTATTTATTTATTTATTTATTTATTTATTTATTTATTTATTTATTTATTTATTTATTTATTTATTTGTTTATTTATTTATTTGATACAGCCAAAGCCAATTACCGGTGGGGAGTACAAAATTTAAGCAGATACACAGAAAGTAACCACAGCAGCATTATAAGTATAAACTAGAGAAAATTAGAAAAAAAATCGATCAACATGAATTACAAAAAAAAACTAACTTACAGTGTTTTTCTTTTGGTTTTCGTCTTTTGTCAATTGCTTTTCCTTATTTGAAAATGCTTTTCCCATTTATTAAACGTCAGTGTGTGATTTTTCGATTGAAATTCCTCTTTTGTCAAATGAGATTCCTTTTTTATCAAATGCCTTTCCAATATTACGATACTGTCAATGCACGTAAATAGGAAAAGCAATTGACAAAAGAGGAAAACCAAAAGCAAAAGACTGTAATACAAATCATAGCAAAATAAAGTAATAGTAACAGTATCTGCAGGTGATAAGTACAAGAAGCACATATTTGAGAATACAAATGAACATTTTAAATAGGATGGTGCAATATAATATGCAAATAAATCAAGGCCAGAATCAAACAACGTTTTTATCTCAGAAGTTGATGCACAGAAGATATCGAGAGAGTTCTCGACACGCATATAATTTTGGCACATTGTGTAAATCGGTGATGACTCCAGGAGACGCGTACGAGGCTTTGGAAGATAAAAAGTACTGGGAAATCTTGCACCTAATCGAGGGACAGTGAAATTTAATCGTTCAACTAGTTGCGGACAATCAATGATATTATGGAGCAGGTTAAATAGAAATAAAAGGGAGCTGGTTGCTTGACGTTTTTGTAGACTGTGAAGCCCAAATCTCTCCAAGAGAGCGTCCTTTGGGAAGTCCCTATGTGGATACGCAGAATCTAAGTGAAAGCACAAAAATTTAAGAAATTTGCGTTGGACAGTTTTTAGGGAGCTGATGTGAGATAGATATGAGGGAAACCAGATTAGGGAGGCGTATTCTAGATGGCATCTTACTAAGGATTTGAATAAAGTTAACATCGTGTCAGCGCACACAAATGTCTAGAGTTGCGTATAACGAAACCCAACATCCTATAGGCAGAGGAGGAAATCATATCAATATGCTGTCTAAACGTTAAACTAGAATCAAATACCACCCCCAGGTCTTCGATACTATATATTAGGTCTAGTCAAAGGAACCCCAGACAAGCCGTAGTCATACAGGATAGGAGCTCAACTACGCGAGTAAGATACCACTGCACATTTAGCAATATTCAGGTCCATATGATTTCTCACATACCTTTGCCCGAATATATCCAATCTTTCCTGAATAAGCACCGCGTCATCGATGGACCTAACAACCGTATAGATCTTCAGATCATCCGCGTATAAAAGACAGCAGTTCGCAAAAATGTTCACAACGTCATTCACAAAGATGTTGAAAAGAAGCGGACCCAGCACTGATCCCTGAGGAACACCAGAAGACACACCAAACGTATCTGACCGAAATCCAGATAATTCAACAAACTGACTTCTGTCAGTGATATAGCTCTCGAACAACGCAACAAGATCCCCGGAACAACCAAAGCTACGTAGCTTGGACAAGAGTGTGCAATGATCCAAACGATCGAAGGCCTTGCTGAAATCCGTATTATATGACATCAACCTGCAGACCCAGGTCCAAATTCCCAGCGATTAACTCCTGAATCACAGCCAAGTTCGTCACCATGGATCTACCCTTAACGAAACCATGCTGGCAGGTCGAAAGTTTCCGACTGAGGTCAGTTATTATTCTTCTAAAGAGACAGAATTCGAAAAGTTTGGAGAAGTTACATAGAAGCGCGATTGGTCGGTAAGCTGTTACAGAAGGCCTGTCACCCGACTTGAAAATAGGGACCGGACTGACCACTTTCCATTTATCCGGAAAAGTTTGATTCTTTAGAATCAAGTTGAAAATATGAAGCAATGGAGCCATTAGAACATGAGCGCAATCCCTCACAAAAAAGGCCGGAATCAGATCAACTCCAGCGGCTAGTGCAGAACTAAATTTTTTAACCGACAGTAGAATGTCCGCTTCATCGAAAGCACGTGGCAAGAATGTCGTACCACTATCAGCGTCGCGAAGGGGATCTGAAGAGTATGAGGGAGTAGTAACGTTGGCATCCCGAAAGCAACTATTGAAGAAGGTCCCGAAGAAGAGAACAACCTCCAAAGGGCGGTCAGTGACGTCATCACCATATGACACCCGAGAGGGAACAGAGGACTCACCTCTCCTACGGTAGACCAGAACCTCTTGGGTGCTGATCTGATCCTCTGCTCCAAGTCCCTAGCGAAAGCAGTTTGAGCCACTCTAATGTCATTTTTAAGTTTATGGCGAAGATATTGAAACTGAGATAGAGACTCTTGATCAAGATGTGTCTTATAATGCTTCCACGATGCAAATTTCTTTTTAATGTCAGAAATAATCGTTCTAGAAAACCAGGGTGGATATTTACAACTGTGCTTTGGAAAGGACTTTGGAACAAAATGTGTCAAACGATCGGTAGATTATTTCATAAAACTTTGAAATGGCTGTTTCCAAGTTCATATCGGAAAGTACACAGTTCCAAGACAAAGAGAAAAGATGCCGGTATAGACCAACAAAGTCCGCTCGTCTGAAATTATATGACAAATGGCTAACATCAGCGGAGATACGATTGAGAGGTCTAGGTCATTCGAGCTTATAGAGCATACACTTAATGCTGTACTCTCATTCATTTGAGGTTAAAAGTCACTAACATCACGGAAGAGTCGTTAACTAAGTAGGTAGTACGTGAATCTTCCGTATGGTATGTTTTCGGTATCTGACTGATATACACCCTGATGAGTCCATAACAAGGACGAAAAGGTAACGTCCATGTCTTCGCATGCTATGCGAATATTTCTAATTAAATATTTCTAATTTGTTCTGCGAAGAAACCATAGTATTAAGTTAAAATGGAAAATAGTCTAGCTGTTAAAGTTGTGGTTCGGTCATTCAAAGGCATTGGGTCGCTTCCCCAACAAGTTGAAAAGCTTTTTTTCTTTAATATAAAATTAAAATAGATCTAAAAGTAATAAATTACTTATCGTTTTTTGCAGATATTCTTGCCGTAGCAGAACATGATATTTTTAAAGCCTTGGTTAACTTTTTTATTTTCATTCGAGTAACTCTCTAACCCTCTTTATCATACTAAACATTATTTCATTGATAAATTAGCCTCCTGATTCTCATTGATTCAAAAAAATTCTGTGACTAAAGGACAATGTTCGAGGCCAACTCAATCTTTCTCTCTGCACACACACATGCTTATCGTCGAGCAAGTGCGTAAACACAACTTACTGTCTAGGAAACAGCCCTAGTAAGCAGTCAAATAGAGCTTAATCGCGCAAAAATGTTAATGAATAAATGGTAGAATTTAAAAAAAAAATGATTTGACAGTACAATGAATAGATTTTAATGTAAAATTTGGAAACATAATGTTTTTAATAAAATAAATATAGAATAGGTATTCAAAGCATTTTAAATAAGGAAAACATAATTAATTCCTTCGACCGACATTAATCACGTCAATTAGAAGACAAAGACGGCATCGTTTCGCCTTTATTTAGTCTAGTCGGTCTCTGTCATATGTGTCGATCGAAGGAAACAATAATAATTGCAGATTAAAGTATCGGCCTTTAGAGATTTCAAGTGACCTACATGGTTTAACGCCATCTAGTGGATGGTATTATTACTAACAAGTTCACCACTATACATATAATTAATAAAATAATAATTTTTTTGTTTGAATTAACAGTCGTAGGACTGACTAAAATCTAAAAATACAATCGTCTACTTTTTTCTTATTCTAATTTTAAGATTGGGCAAGCTAAAACATAAAAGAATGACTCCAAAATTTCTCAGTAAAACTTTTTTGTCTAACATTTTTTAACTTCCTTTAATACAAAAAACTATAGGATATGGTTATATATAGTTTGCTATTTCTCTACCCAGGCATAGGAATCGGCATCCTGCTAATGAAATCCCGCAACCAGGAAGATTTCACGATCGCTCTGCTACATGGAATGGCCGCTGGTACTCTCATCTACGTGGTCTTCTTCGAAATCCTCGCCAGAGAGAAGGGCAATAAACACGGCGCCAGTTGGAAATTTGTCGCTATTCTGTGCGGTTTCTTCGTCATGCTCTTCATACAAGAATTCGGTGAGTTCTAATTTATTTATTTGAATATATTGATTTATCATTGGCATATTCGTGAGAAGGTGGGGGGAGAAATTTAAAAGTTATATTGTATTATTTTCCATATTCTCTATTGAACTTTGACAGAAGTTTATGTTAAATTGGAATCTCGCAGCCCGACAATAAAATGTGAAACAAATTCAGTTAATATGTAACGCATTTACGGCGTTAAAAGTCTATCGAGCAAAAAAATTGTTAACAACCTTCTCCAAACGACAGGGGGTTTAAATTCACGGACGTTAGGCCAGTCGCAAGTCTGCGATATCATCTAGCGGGCATCTTTACGTACCTAAAACGATAACTAGAAAGAGAAGAAGACAGACGCGCGAGAAGCAGCGAATGGGAGAAAGTAGAGATAATATAATGGTGGCGAAACTCATGTGAAGTTAGCCCCCGAATTGTAAAAAACCACAATTTTTTTCAGAGTTCTGAGTAGAACTAGAATAGTTCTAGAGTTCTCCATATAAATTTTAAATAGTTCCGCTGAGCAAACCCTTTAAAACGCAAGAATTCGTTTAGGATGCTAAGAGGGGGGAAGAGTTCTATGAAAAAGTTCTCTTTCATTTTGCCGAAAACTCAATATTTTGCTTGCTAATCGCGAAAATGATTGCCAATAAGAAGTATATACCTGAACAAAGGAAATTTGAACAAAAGTCACCGAAAATGGGTTCTGATCAGAGTTCTGGGTAGCCCCCAAAGAGTTCTATAGAACATCATTTTCGCGATTAACAAGAAAACTATTGAGTTTTCGGCAAAATGAAAGAGAGCTTTTTAATGGAACTCTTGGGGGGCTACCCAGAACTCCAATCAGAACCCATTTTCAATTATTTGTGTCAAAATTTCTTCTGTTTAGGTAATTATTATTGGTAATCATTTTCGCGATTAACAAGCAAACTATTGAGTTTTCGGCAAAATGAAAGAGAATATTTTCATAGAACTCTTCCGGGGCGATCCAAAACACTGATCAGATTTCAATTTCGGCAATTTTTTCAAAAATTTCGCGAAAAAATTCGCGGAACTGTTTGCGAAAATATACAGGAACTCTAGATCTCTAAGTTTTGTTGATATTTATCACTTCAGAACTAATTTTTGGAGAAAAGTGGGGGCTGCGTGAAGTTAGTCCCCTAAACGAATTTTTGCGTTATAAAGGGGTTTGCTCCGCGGAACTATTTAAAATTTATATGAAGAACTCTAGAACTATTCTAGTTCTACTCATAACTCTGAAAAAAATTGTGGTTTTTTACAATTCGGGGGCTAACTTCACATGAGTGGTGGCGAAGCCATCCAGAGCGGCGGTCGGAGGGTCGACGAGCTAGAACGTGGAGATGACGCTAGAATGCCAAGGTAGTAGGTCGCTTCGGCGGTTGAGAGAGCTAAAGGGGCAAGCCTCACATGTCACCTTACCTCAAGTTAATTGTCTAATATTTTTTACCTTTATCTACCTATCGAAAAACTAAATTGTTTCTACATAATTATCTTAACAACAGTCAAGTCCGCGAACGAAAGTACCCGAGTTATTATCTTCGTTTCGCGAATTACGTCTTTAACAAGATTCTCGCAAATTAACGGCCATATTGCCATTGTTAAATCGCGATATCAAAATCAACAAACACGCGATACTGAGGTGGTGAGAGAAAAATTATCTACCTTGTCAAAATATAATCTTTTTCTCTTGATCTGGAGTTTTAAGGTCTCGCGGCTCGCGCAATTTTGTGAAATAACTATCTTTGCTCTCTCACGCCACCCCCACAAGTACAAGCTTTAAATTCAAAGCAAAGCTATTGGAATTGCGCTCATTAAATGCAAGTTTCATAAATTATTGTTTCTTTCATTTTTAAATCTATGAAAAATCCTTATTGATAACTTGATAAGGTAGGTAGGAACAGGTACCCTAAAATATTGCATTAATGATGCACTATGACAATGACGAACGCTTCTAATATTTTTTCCGTATGGTTTCTCACCGATACTGCGTTATTGAACCCTTGAACAGTATGCTAGTGCGTTAATCAAATTATGTGTAGTAAATGACTATCATTATTAAAGTACAGCAGATACGCATATTTAATATGCAACTTAAAGGTTATAGGTGGAAAACTCTTATTAAAAAATATAAGTTGTAATTAATAAAAATAGAGTAAAAGACCCTGTTCTCAATGTACTTGCCATTTTCAATGTTAAATACACTCACAACTCAATAGATAACCTCCAGATTGCGTACATTTAAGCATTGACTAAAAATAAAATAAGTAAATTACTTATATTAGAAAGTGTAACAGTTGTTGTGAATTATGCGAGTTTAATACCCACCAGACATAAAATTATCTTAAATAGGTAGTCTCCTTCTATTGTCTGCAATTATGGTTGTATAGTAGGTAGAATATAATAATAATTATTAAATAGAGTAAGATTCCTTTAATAATAGTATATGACATAATATTTTATTAGGTATACGAGCCTACTAACAAGAATTAATTATACCTACACGACAAAGGTCAAAATCTCTGGATATTTCAAACAATATTAAATAAAGCTGGTCAATCAATAAAATGTACAACAAATTAAAAAAATTTATTTAAGTATATCAAATAATAATATCGCGGAATATTTATTATAATGAATAATAATATTGTAGATAAGTTATACGATGTCATGGAATTCCGACTGTAGCGTGGGCACCCTTTATCGCGAAAGAACCCATCCATCTGCCTGGGAAATAAAATCACTGCTATTACAGCGCGAATAAACAAGCCACGAGCAGTTGGGTTGACTAGACCAACGGAGCCCGGAACAGGGGGCCAGCCTCTGTGGCCGGGGTGTACGCACGTATAATTATTATAAATGATTATATTTATAATAATTTATAAATATAATTATTGAATTATATTTATAATAATTTATATTTGGTTGAAATAATAGAGTAATAAATAAATTTAGTTTTAATAAATTTAAGTTTTTTTTTTTAATAAATAAAAACATATATAAATATCATTTATACAACCACATTAATTTTAATAGCAGCGACGGGTATTATACCCGTCGCTGCTTTGCGATACCGCTTTCAGTAAGACCGTGTAGTAGGTATACAGGGTGAGGCGCGAGAACCTTAGTGCATTCATAAGTAGAAAAGTGATTGACAAGAAAAGACAACTCCTTAGATTACAATAGAGAATAATACCTACTAGCTTGCATTAATCAATAATTCATTTATTCATACTTTATACAATAAATCTAAGTCAACTCCTTAAATTATGAATAGAGAGCGATAATTACAAACTCGCATTTAACAATCAATCAAGATACTCGAAATTCGTGCAATCGATTTAAATCTACTCTTTAGATCATATACGGGGGGTTTCATTCATATGTCTATCCTATTGATATAGCTAGTTCAGTCCAGAAAGAGAAAAGAATACGACTAGACTAAATCAGCTCCTTAATCTGGATGGATAAGCTTGACCAAGTCAACTCCTTGATTTAGACTTTAGGAATCGGGCGAAACCTGGCGAGTCAACTCTTCGACAGGGGTGAGAGACGTTTTATAGTTTTTGATTTCTTTGCTCATTTCACAAATAGACAAAAAGGAACGTCTAGAAAAAGCTACAACTTCTTTATTAGTGGATATGTTCATCTATACCGGTTCACCGGCAGCGGAGAGACCATCTGTTCTTTCCTTGAGTTTCCTGCAGCGTAGTTGTAGGTATTTTCGTTATCTTGTTTATTTGGTTAGCTCGGAAAAATCTGAAAATCCTGATAATTTGACCCTGATCTGATAATTTGATAATCGCAACGTTACGCTATTCTTGCATAACGGTACAAAGTTATAAAGTTTTAAATTGTAAAGTAAATTGAAGTTCCCTGAATTGAAATGTCTCTAGTCTTTTAACACGCGTAATATTTACGCGTAATACTTAGATACCTGTCTGTATATATGTTTTAAAGTATGGATTAAATTCAAAATAATAAATCAACTCTAATAATATCCTAAATCACAAAGCTCTCATTATAAATCATAGCACGCAGACACATGTACGCAACCTTCCATTCACAAAATATGAATATCGTCTCTTTAATCTTTTAACAAATTTTGCTACAAGTCCTGATGGTATCTGTTTAAAAGCTATCTCACTAGCTTGAATGCTATTTAAACTCATGGATAAGATTATCGGAAAAAATATTGTCAACTAATGTCACTCAGGTCTTAAACCGAGATGGTCATGTTACACTGCAAACAGACAGTGTGTAAGTTATTTGTTGAAAGTTTGACACAGCAAGTGCCTTTCACGATCTTCCAATGACAGTCACCTTCAACACAGAAGGAAATCAAAAACCAACTTTACTATATGTAAGCCATATACCTACCGTTTTGTAGAGAATTTGGGTGCCAAAGATCCTTTCAAGGAGATGGAAAGGACACTAACATTTATAACATATATCATATCATCCTGCGAACGCATAGCTGATGGACTTGCGAAGAAGTTATCACCTTTATCTGTCTATATTACAGCCTCCGTCGTTTCAAATTTTCCCTGTCATGTTTCTTAATGGTCTTGATGGTGTCTCTAGTCTCTGTTCGTTCTGGGTAATTCAATCTTTCAATCTTTGTAACCGCTCGGGTATACGAGGTCTGTTCAGAAAAACCGGGACTGTTTAACTTGCGCGGCTCCAGTTGGCTCCAGCTTGGTGACCCTATGTTTGTACAGATCAGCTGATGAAAACCTCATTTTACGATTGCAGATATCTTCATTTGTTGAGTATCTGGGCGGGTTTTAGTGAAGTGTGATTTTTCCGTTTGTCGGATTTCAGATTGTGATCTGATCTGATCTGAAGGAGCAACGTCTTGCTTTAAATTTTGTGTTAAACTTAAAAATTGGTGACTGAAACAACTACCATGCTATACGTGGTTTCCAGTGATGTTGGTATGAAGCATACAGTATCTTTCAAGTGACATGAACGTTTTAACGGTGCTCGACAGTCGATTGAAGATGATAGCGTCCTTCCACCTCAACTGACGACCCCTACGTCGCCAAAATCAACACCTCATTGCGGGAAAATCGACATCTGACCATCAGGCAGTATATTAAGGCGTATTGGATATCAGTTTGATCTTGTCACGAAATTTTGACCGAAAAATTGAAGATGCACCGCGATGCTGAAAAATTTGTGCCACACGCCTGATTACGGACGACCAAAAAGTCAATCGCGTCCAGGTTTGTCAGGAACTGCTTGATAGTTCAGAAGAAAATAAAACTTCTTGTCGAGGATCATAACGCGTGATAAATCATGAGTTCGCGATACTGATCTTTGAATGAAGGTCCAATCGTCTCAGTGGGTGGGTGAAACGTCCCCCAGACCCAAAAAGCTCGCCAAGTCCACTCCAATTTCTAGATGATGCAGGCTTTTTTCATGATCCTTATCTTGTTCACCACGAGTTCATCTTAAGCTCCACAGAGAACCAGACTTACTAGCTATAACTACTACTACCAGACATTAAAGCTTTAAAACTATCTGTCGTAAAAGTTCAAAAATATGGAGGACTGGGTTTTCCATCAAGACAACGCCCAGCCCTTTCAGTCCCCCGAACTCGTGAGTTTTTGGCCAAACATTCAATCGCTGTTCTTCTTCATCCCTCCCACTCACCTGACCTTGCTTCTTGTGACTTTTTCTTGTTCAAACTGAATAAACCCTTGCAGGGAACGAGATAAATAATACGATTTCAGAGATTAAGGAAAATGCAACGAAGGAGCTGAAGAGCACTTTCGTTGAAAAAGGAGGAAAAAGGAGCTGAAAAGCACAATCCAGGGACTGTTTCAACAACTCGTATTTCAGAACAATTACGTTCCCTGGGAATGAGCCCTGATTAGAGTGTGATTTTTTTTATACTTCAGCTTTGAAAAATATGTACCTAGATAATACTGCAGAACGATGGTCATTTACACCTCAAAAGAAGACAGCTTGTGTCTTTTTCATTGAATTACCTACTACGAAATAAAAAGTTGTCTTGAAAATAATTTTGACATCATGGAGTTGTACCGTTGTAGAAGTTCCCAGAGTGATCTGTGGAATTCCTAAAATCATTGAAATGCAACATTATCTAGAGAGAGTAGCTTGCACTTTATTATAGACAAGAGATGAATGACATATTGTAAAACAGCATGCCATTCATTGATTTTTTGCTGTGAGTTAGAGGTGGAAATCGTAGACAAGTGTTTCGTCCCACTTGGAACTCATCAGTACAATGTATCTTACCAATATATACAGCACAGTTTTGATCACATAAAATTATCATTTTTAACGTTCAAAGTCTTTCTCACTTCCTGAACGGTGTAACCATTTTCTTGAGGCGCTCCATCTAAATGGCTGGTCGTTTTTGGCCTGGCAAATGAAATTTTATCCAGATCCTCATGAGTAAGCCTTCTGTGAGTAGCCTTTATGTCACAGACCATCTATGAGCAATAAAGTTCATAAAAACATGAAGGAAATCGAGTTTCGTTCTCCTCGAGGAGCTCCATTGACGGCACCTACTTAAAGCAGATAGCAAGAAGATATATGTCAAAACGAATGAGAAGGTATGAATACTTAACAGTAATGTACTCACAGAAATTAAGAAATGTCGATACGCATCATGTCATCCGCATGCCATTTTAGATCAGTCGCCGAAAGAGAGTTTTCATCACGTCACCTTTGAACTCATCTCTGATAGGTAGTGTCAATCGCTTTTATGGACGAAAATTCCGTAAGTTTCCCGATTCGAAAACTGCTAGGCCATACTTAATTTTTCAGATCTCTCTTGGTTTTGTCAAAAAGTTTAAAAAATTACGCATCCGATCAAAAAAAGTCGCTGATGAAAGCTGCTCATTCGGAAGGGGGACATCCAATGAACCAAATTCGATAACACCACCCCCACCCTCTGGGGGTGAGAGGGGGCAACTTTAATATCTTGAATGAGAACCCCCTTTTATTGCAGATGCGGATTTAACGGCTTAAAACTCGTAGGAAACTGCTGCCCCTTCCCCCTCCATTCAGGTGTGGAGGGGGGTAAACTTGTAATTTTAGTTAATAACCCTTATTTTAATTGCAAATTCGGTTTTTATGGCTCAAAATAAGTATACTTCATTTTTTTATACACTTTTCTCCATTCATGGATCTGATCTTTTTGGTCCAACTTAAATAATTAGACAAAATTACGAAAATAATTACGAAAAAAATATTTTCGTCGATTATAGCGCTATCTATCATGAATCGAAAAAACAAAGAAATCCCTCGTATTTTTGATCCTAAGATACGAATCTGCAATAAAAAAATAAGTACCTATTGGTGTCTAACTATAAACTTTCAAATTCACCCCTATCCCACCCCTACATGGAGAAGCAAGGGGTAATTACATTATACAGAGTGCATGATTATAATGATTATACCTACAGAGTGGGGCGCCACTACCGCCTCAGTCTGTGTAGCCTCAACCATGTGAGACTTAAAAAAATTAGAAACTGTGTTTTATACAGGATCGTAGTGCCTATAACTAAAAATTTTGGTCCAATTATATTGGTCCCATATGAGAGTGACATATCAAAGTTATGTTTCTTTACTCTAATGTTATTGCATTTTTAGATTGTCTTAGAAGAAAAAATAAGATTAATTTTTACAGTACAACGGCTTACATGTCCCTATTTTAATTTTTTATGTACTATCCGATGATGCAGATGAAATTTTTATACAGGATGATTTGAAATTTGAAAAAATCTGAGATTTCTCAACGCCCGCTAAATAAAAAGAAAAACAAAGATTGTACAAATGTTTCTGTACCATGGAATTGGGCATAAAAAGTTAAAATATGTCAAATATGGACATGTAAGGTAAAGCCATTTTCCTCTATCTTGAGCCGTTTTCGTTGTACAGTGTCTTGAACCTAGAAAATTGCGATTTTCACTTGTTTATAACTCACAAACTTCTCAATTTAAACACCAAAACTGTAAAAACCATTGTTTTTTTTTCTCACCTATCTAAAAATGCAATGACATAAGAGCATTCCATTAAAAAAAAAAAACATAACTTTGATATGTCACTCTCATATGGGATATCCTGTATAGTCCAAAATAATTTTAAGTTATAGGCATTACGACCCGGTATAAAATCCATTTTCTAAATTTTTTTAGTCGTGCGATTCAAGCTACACAAAACAAGGCGGTAGTGGCGTCTATATTTCAATATTTTTAGATACTTGAAATTTCGTAATTGCTATTATTTTAAATTCTCACGTAAATTGGAAACGTACACCTAAGTAATTTTTGATTCGTCTTTTGAAGTTAAAAATTTATGAGCTTTTCTGCCTTTGTCGGCATCATATTTTGAAAAGAACGAACTACTTATAACTGCTCGAAGTAAACTCGTATTTGCATACCAAACCAACAGTTGGTTTGGTTACTATTACCAACTATAATATGTGTAAATATGTTATAAATTTAATCATTTGAATGTATAGAAGAACGTTGATCATTATTTTACATAAAACCGTGTAGTTAGCTGTCGCCTGTAAAACAAACTGGCGGTAGACTATAAAATACTCGTTTATAAGAGAAAAATTAAGCCCAGCGGTATAGCTTTTCTATTCGGCGGAAAATTTTAAAAATTAAAATTTATTCAATACACTCCCACGAATGCTGATTTAATCTTGATTTATTGTAAATATTTTTGGTTTTGATTTTCAAGTCGCAGTTTTTCCAAGCTAGATATTTAAATTTACGATCTTGTTTTACTATTCCTACACCTAGAATTTTCTTCCAATCTTGCCAGACTTAATTACATACCGGTATGATACATTGTATGTATATTTTAAATTTTTAATAATTATTATAATCAATACATATACCTACATAAGTGTTTTACATCACGATATTATGTATATGACTTATGAATTAAGTAATGATAATTTACAGCATACAAATTGATTTTATAAGTTTTATCTAACTACCTACAATAAAAAAAAAGCGCAATATGGTTTCCACCAGTTATGGAGATAGTCGGTAAAATACGACGCTACATCTACGTTCAAAAATTCAGTAGTTTGGTTTTAAAGATAAAAAATTGGGATCTCTCAATTGAGCCAGTTTAGAAATCTCACAGAGTATAATGATTTGAGGCTCCATATTACACTGAAGAAAGTGTAATTATACATTTCGTATAATAGTTGATTTCTCTCTTAATTTCTCTGAGTCTGAGTTTTTTCTTTAACTGTTATGAGTAGATCGATGGTATTCTCTATCGACTAAAAATTAATATGATTTTTAAGTAGATTTAATTTTGATGGAGCTTGTACTTTTACGTTTCACTAAAGCATTCGTCACTGGAGCATAAAATTTTAACAGGCTTTAATTTTTGCGTTGATAATGTAATTTTTCCGTTTGCAACATTGCAGCCTCCTCTCACGAGAAGCTACTGAAAAATTTTCATTTTGAAATAGTGATGGAACTTGAATTTTGACTATTTTGCGTATACATATTGTACACGAGATTTAAGTCGCTGCAGAAATCTGACATGCGAACAAGAAATATAACGAAATGATCAAAATTGTTATACAGCCATATTTTCTATTGTTTTGACTTCAAAGCGAGTTACAACAATATGTCAAAATGACAACAATATAAATTGTATTGTCATTATCAATAACGACAAAACAAATTCTAATAATCAAAAAAGTGATAATTTCAGTTTCAATTCGATAAATTCTTTCGTAGAGGGAGGGCTGAGGCGTGGATTATAAACGAAAAGAGGTTTGAAGCTGTTAAAAGAAACAAGAGAAAAATTGGGACTTTTAGGGCCTTTTGGATTCATTTTCTCCAATTCATCAATTGGAATTGACACCCCTGTGGCGTCTTTTGACTATGCACTGGTTTTTAATTAAAGTGGACTGTATTTTATTTTAAGTTTATTAGATTAACTAATATGTGAAGCCACAAATATACAACAACAATTTCTAATACGCTCTATCTCTAATTTTTACATTTCTTGAATAATAATAATTAATAACAACTCGTCATGACGACGATTCTCATCTATTTTCTAAAACTAATAGAGTTCGAAAAAGGACAACTGAACTTGGCCCACTCATTTGAAAGAGGCTTAAACATCCCCAATTCCTAGGGAGCATTCGTATTCTCCGACCCTCCCCTTTCCATGATCGCTGACACAACCCCATATCAACATCTCGCTTAACTCGTTCGGAAAGTCATCAACCAACAAGAACTCTTACAATATTCTATTCATAGAGATAATATCCCACTTTCTAAGTTTCAATCTAATCTCTACACCGACGGTTTCAAGTTTGATGACAGGGTTTCCTGTGTAGTGATCACTCCTTCTAGTGAGCTGGGCATAGGCCTGTCTAGCTTTTGCAGCATTTTCTCTGCCGAGTCGTATGCCATCCTTAGAGTAGTCGAACACATAGTCTCTACCCTCCAACAACGATTCAAAATCTGCTCTGACTCTTTAAGATTCCTCCTCGCTACCTTTTTAATCTTCTTCTCAAACAAATTAAAGCCAAGCTTGCGGAAATCCAGATAGGATCGTTTTTCTACATAACCCTTCAGTGTCGGTATCCAAAGAAATGAGAAAGCCAACTCACTAGCCAAAAGAACTGCTTCATCTAGTTACCTCAAGGTTACTATGATCCGTCGTTCTAACAACCTTAAGGCACTCAACCGATCAAAGATCCTTACACTTTGGAAAAAAACTGGAACCTTAGTCATTGATTCCTTAAAACATTAAACCCTCCGTCTCTGGCTGTCTACCTCTACCATCCAACAGATACGACCAGGTCAAACTCAATAGAATGCGGACCAGACTCACCATCCCTCACGTCATTTTCTCATGTCCCACTCTTCAACCACTCCGTTCAAAACATCATATTGTTGCCATAGTGACATAATCGCAGACCATTTGTTTCATCAACAACATACTCGGCTTTTTCAAAGAGGCCGGCTTCTTTATTGACCTGATCTAATCTATTGACCTACCTGCTGCTAGTATCAACCCCTCAGTGGTTGATGCAGCCTAATTCAGTTAAAGAAATTATAAAATGACATATGTCATTTCGTTATATTTCTGGTTCAACTATACCGTCTCTTTTAAATTATTGGTCATGGATTTCGTTTAATTAAATCTTTTGTAAAAATTCCTCTTAGGGCGCGTACTCATCTGAGCACGAACAGGAACGAGGCAAGGTGAGGTCGAACAAGCGTACGTACATAGACATGTTACCGAGGCGCGACAAACTAAGTGTGGCTGTGCGACGCACGAGCCGAGGCAGATCGAATGTCATTCGATGGAAGTCGGTACTTCAAAGAAAAATTTTAATGTATGTGAAGGGCATACCTTTATCGCTTTTATGTTTTCCTCGCCTCGCTTTTTCTGTCACGTCCAATTTATCTACTAGATTTAAAAATTTACACACTTAAAATAATATTTGATAGTTTGTGATATAAAATGAGTTGGGACAACAAAAAAACTTCAAGTTTGGCGCGGGTTCGATTGAGTGCTGGGCACTCAAAGATTACATGGAAAGCTCTTTCTTCTTCCAAATTGCATAGTCTGTATGCTGGTTCTCCATTGAAGATACCCAACTTCTTCAGGTGTTGTCTCAGGTAGCAGTGTCTTGTGAGAAGTCCCACCACTATTTTAATTTGCATTCTGTTTAAATGTAGTAGTTCATTGGCAAGGTTTGGAGATGGTTCTTTTACCATTAACTTGATATGTTTGTTGCCTGGTATGTGATTCCAATATGTTTTGTGTTGGTTACTTGTCCAACTAGCTATCGCGCCACGTACCATGTTTCTGGTAGTTCCAAACATTGATTCTGGTCCAGTGAAGGCCGCGCCCTCTTTGGCCAGTTCATCCGCCGTTTCGTTACCAGCTACTCCTGGGTCAAATAAGTGTTACCTTGTTTTGCTTAGCCAGATCGTTGAGGTCGTTGAGGCATTCCCATACCAGTTTTGATTTGGTTTTAGAGCATGCAAGAGCTTTCAGGCTGGTCTAGCTGTCGGAGAGTATGTAGATTTCCCTATTCTTATAGTTCCTTCTCATACATTCTCCGACACATTGCTGTATTGCATGTATTTCGGCTTGCATGATTGTGGTGTGCTTCCCTAATGATACAGACATGCTGTATCTGGTGGACACTCCATACAAGTCGGCTCCTGCTCCTAAGTCTGTTTTGCTGTGTACCAGATCAGTCCACTTTTCAGACATAGCTCTTCCATTTGTTTCCATTCTTCCCAGTCGATTAGGACTTTGAAAGTTTTCTCAAAACATGTGATTTTGTGGTTCCCATCAGAGTGCATCACAAGTAACGGATTATTGATTAAATGGGCTATTCTGGAGTGACCTAGTGGTCCAGGTTTACCCCAGTTGTTATTTTGTTCCAGCCTATATGTCCCTATCCTCGCCTCGCTTTTCATATAGTATATTAAGAGGAGGTAGGTTTAGTGTAGATTCTAGGGCTGCTGTTGATGTAGTGTTCATGGCATCCGTTATGTACAGGCATGTCAGTCTTTGAACACCTTGGAGTTTCATATTAGCATGTGTTTGGCTGGTTTTGGGCCACCATATCGGACATTCATATTAGGTCATAAAGGGTCTGATCAAGGCTGTGTATAGCCATTGAACCACACGTGGTTTTAGGCCCCATGTTTTTGCAAAGGACAAAACATTTTTTAATCATAAATAAATGTAAAGGGATTATGTTGTTCTCTGATTTATGACTTTAAAAATATCTTGAAATGATCTATGCTTACAAGCAATCGATATATAAATACGTGTTTTTCAAAGTAAATACATACCTAATATAAATAGGTACATAAATATTTTTAATTTAGAATCACAACAACAATAATATCTGATTCGAGTGTTTTTTGCAATATTTTGTAATAATATTATAATTTTTCCATACCTTATTTGACCTGAAAAAAACAATTTTTGCACATAATGGCAGGATACAAGTCATACGTCAGGATCTGGTTTACATCCGGATTTTATCTTATTTTTATCTCGTTTTCTTAGACATAGCGAGTAATTAACAATATCAAAACAACAATTAATACAAATAATGATCCAAGGTTGTAAATACGTTTCGTTATTGAAAATACCCAGATTGTACCTGGTAATTATGAATGAATTAAATTCACTAACCCATTGTTAAAGATAATATGTATTTTACAACAAAAAAAATCCCCGTTTTTATAACGTTTTTGATTAACCTCTCCATTTGGATGATTCCTAAGAAAAAAAAAATTATTATTTTTTTAACTAATTGATGGACCAACTTAGAATAAGTAAATGACTGATTTGGGCGAGATTACTGGTATAGAGTACGTCACAAAAGTTTTGGAAAAATTGTACGAAATAGACTAAAAATGAGCAAATAAATTAAGTAGACACCAATGGTTTTGAGTTTCGGAATACATAAAAATGAATTATCATTAGGAAGTGCATGCTTACTTAAATAATATTTATAATTTATATTTGTAATAACGAAATTATTTAAAAAAAATATTTTCAATATTATTATTGTTAACTGTAAACTTGTAAATGTTATAACGACTACTTAGTTGATCCGATATTATGTTTATAATAATTCAAAGAGTCTTTATTCTTAAGCGATAACCTTTATAGCTTTATATGAAATGTTATGCCATTCCAATAATTATTCCACTACAAATTATTTTAACCTTAGTCGTTTTGTAACTCGACAAGTAAATAATTTAAAGGATTTGTTAAGTGTCTCATTATGTTCATTAGTAGCTGCATCATCAGAAAATAGCATTAAATTTACAGGGTGTTAAAAAATAACGATCGAATATTTGGATGGGGTATATTTCAAAATAAGTCAAAAAATTTTAATAAACATCGGTCCGCAATTTTTTTTTTCATACATTTTGGGTGTTAACATTTGGGTAATACATTTTTTTAGTATGTAGGTACAAATAAAGGATAGAAACTTTCTCATAATATTATACTTTTTTGAATTTTTTTTAGTTTGAAAAAACTTGTATTTTCTTATAGCAGGTGGTATTAATAATCAATCAAGCACGTATTTTAAATGACACGTAAATGATACGTAAGTGATACGTAAGTGATACGTAAATCTTTGAAAATTCAAAAAAAAATAAAAAAATAATTATAACCGGTTATCGATATCATTAAGTTTCCCTTAAAACTTTTCCTATTTAACCTTTGCTGTAGGTGTAATAGGAACCGAGATTCCTGTATAAAGAAGCGAATCTGAGACAACTGTATACCCAAAATGTTAGAAAAATAAAATCCTTCGTATCTCCGAAACCGTCAATTTGCGGACCCATATTTATTGAGATTTTTCTACTTGTTTTTTGGTCCATACTAAAAGCCCTCCAAATATTCCGTCTTTACTTTTTAACACCCTGTACTCTTACATATCAAAATTTTAATCTTCGTTTCTCTAAAAGTTGCGTCTAAAATAAAGTATACATCTAAGGTGGCCCAAATATAGCCCCTAGTTTTTCCATATTTGTTCATAGAAGTTTGTAAAAATAAATAATTAAATATTCGGCTTTCCACGTTACGCCCTTCAGAAAGTACATGAGGCTAAAAAGTACATGAGGTAAAAAAAAATTATTTTTTTTCGAGGTCTGGTTAAGATATAAAAGTGAAAATTTTGGTGAAGAGTCCTACTGATTCTATCAATGGAGGGGTAAATTTTATGGCAATCTTAATCATCCCCTATAATGTTACTTAGGAATAAAAGGATGACAAATTTTTTATAGTATTTAAAATAAATATAATCCCTTATATTTGGCAAAATAAAACTCTTTCTATTAAGTGAATCATTTTCGACTTAAAAAAAAAAAAATCGAAAAAAAATCGCTTGAAATATTTTGTATGTGTAGATAAGTAGCCGGGCGGTAGTATGTGGAGAAATATGGTTGATTTATTTTCTTAATGTTTTTCAAATATGTACCATATACGAGTAAATGTGGGATTGGTATTTGGTATTTGGTATTTTAATTTTTAACTAAATGTGAGAGATGGTCTATGTGGTCCCAAACACTGAAGCCAGCGGGCTTATTGTATTTCTCACATTTAGATATTTCTTGGTTAGAAGAGCTCCGTTCCTTTGACAAGGTTCAGCAGTCCGCTAACCAAGGTATTTTCCGCCAGCAGGCTCCCGGGACTGAATGGTCCCAGGAACGCATAGCGTGTTCGTGCGAGTGCTGGACACTCGAATATCACATGAGAAGCTATCTCATCTTCTTCATTGTAGAGTCTACAAACTGGTTCTTCTCTGTATATCCCCAGCTTATGTAGGTGCACTTTTAGGTGGCAGTGTCCTGTGATTGTGCAGCTGTCGACTTGCTGGTCTTGTAGCGCTGCTACTTCCCTGCGAGTCCGCACAGCTGTGTGTTTCTACTTGCATAGCTTCCAGGGTGGTATGGCTTTGGGGGCCATACCACCCTGGCCATACCACATCATGTGTCCCTCAGTGGTTTGTTTGGTTCCTTCTCTGGTTTCCATTCTGGTCCCACGAGAATTGGGGAAATAAAAATACTGCGCCATAACCCCAAGGACGCAGCAGGCTACATACAACGGGGTGCGCCAGGTTTCCCGAAGTTTGTCGCTAGTTGTCGAGCTCCCCCTCGACCATGCATCCATTGGTGCGCACAATACCGTGGAGTTGGGGAGGTTTTTATAGTGGTCCTCATCTACGCGGACAGGCGGTTAAGCCAAGCCCCCGTGCCCCTGGCGTCACTACCCTGAGGCAAGTCACGACAGTGATGTACCTCATGGGTCGTTGTGCCGCCTAGCGGTTTACGGTTTGTGCCATGTTTTGTCAGAGCCTTGTTAGCCGTGGTACTCAAAAGTGGTACCACGTTGCCCGGTCCCCACGGTCTTGGACGTAAGGTTGACTTGTCCACCACATGACTGGAATCGCCTATGCTTTGACCAGTTGTGACTGGACCTTAAGTACCTGGGAAATATGAGTTATAAATATATTTTATTTTATGCTGTGTTTCGCAATCTGTAATATGCAGACATTGTCATCCCAATAAAGGATTATTCTTCTTCTTATTGAAAAATCATGCACTTTAACAAAAAAATTTAAGAGGCGAAAATTGTTTTCAAAAAGATGAAAGATTAATGCATTTTTAAAATACACGTCTACCGAAATAAAAATTTCTCTTCTTTTTTCAAGAAGGATTGATAATTTCACAAAGTCATTTGGTGATAATGCAGGTTACAATCAAAACAAGTCTCTTCATTGGTAGAACTCGTCGCCGGAGTTTCTTTAATATTGCGCTCAGTTCAGTAGATACCTAGTTGATTTTACATTTTTCATTTCATCTAAATTATTAATGTCCAAATAATAATAAAAAAAAAACTTAAGGTAGGTAGGCAATTAGTAGTTATCAGAGACCATGCATTTTTCATGGCAGTTAATTAATTTTACATTGTACCTACCCAGAATAGACATCGCTTTCATCAAGGAAATAAGATCTTGAATAACAATATTCAAATTTAATAAACAATTAAATGCTACTTGATAACATTTAAATTAATTCACATTTCAGTAATAATTTAATTGACAACTTCAGTCATTCATAACGTGACTGAAATATGAAACCAAATCAACAACAATATAATTATTATTGTTCACCAGAAATACAGTACTATAATAATTATTTAATTTATTACCGAATGAAACTGTATTATATTTTTGGGCGATCAACCCATATATGAAGCAATACAATAAACACGAAGGTCATTAACTTTGGTAACATTGTTTTTACATATTGTCAACCTAAATAATCTTTCAACAGATTTAATTTTCTATTTCGCTTTGTATAAAATTAATAAAAACTTTGTTTTAGTATTTTACTGACATTTTATTGTAATTTAAACTTTTATTAGATAACATGCAGATCCAACCGCATTAAAAGTTAAGCAGGACGCATATGATTGACTACACCGAGCAATCATACATTCAAAAATTACACCAATAAAACCAGACATCTTATAAAACCGAAGGGTTCGTTAAATTTCGTTAAAACCGAAATCACGTTAAAAAATAGGAATTTCCTTTGGGGGTGTGACATTCACGTCTCCATCAATTATTAAGGTTAAATTGTGCCAAAATTAGGGCGCGGAACTACCTTAGGGCCTTTAAACAAAATAAAACCCATACTGTTAAAAATTTGCATTATGTATGTATATAGTTATACAGGATCACTACTTTCAAGGATGACCATGGGATAATGCATGAGAAAAAAGGATTGCAGCTTCCCATTGTGACCTAGAGGGATTAAAAAGGTACCAAATAAAAACGAAAAGAATAATTGTTCACATCATTCACATAAGTATATTTTTTTAATGGCGTTTAAAGAATTCTTACTGCCTCGCTAAAAATAGCTCCAGAAGTATTAAAAGCGTCGTCTGAAGACATCCATAGATGATTAGAGCAGCGCTTTGTAGTCGTTAAACAGAATTTTGAACGTATTTACTATAAACAGAATGATTAAGTAGTACTTCCTATCAATTAATTACCTACGGTAGGTAATTCCTGAGTTTATTGTTTACAATGATTATTTACTATAATTAATAATGAATCACCTATCATCTTCATCATTGAAAATATATTGTCCCATTGTTCATCATTCTGAATTACACCACCAGGTTACCCAATTCTCTCGTTTTATACCCACACAATAATTGCACCAGCTTTGTGTTTTCCTTCCTTGTAGAAAAGATTTGATAAGGGTGTGTTGTCCTTTTTCTGATTTCATACCCTATCTACCTCGGTCTCCTTTACCTGGTATAATATAACTGAAAGCTAGACTGTGAAACCACATTCACTATGAACGCAACCAATATTAATAATCGGAGAAAAGCATTCAATGCTCTATAAGAAAATATTTTTTAACGCTTATCTTTTAACATTTAAGGAAATCTTACTGACGGTTCTCGAGGTCCTCGAAATTTACTAACTGTTTAAATATGCAGAGATTTTTTTCTCTCTGACCATTGGGATCTCTAAAACTATAGCAGAGAGGGTCCCTTAATTAGAGAAAAATTGCACAATTTTATATTTATAGCTAATCCGAAACAAAATTTAAGCTAACTTCAGGAGTTGCTGAAATACTAATGGATCACACTTACTGATGGGGCATGCCGATAAGCTCCAACAAGAACAATGTGGCCATCTATATCTTCAGCAGTGTTTTTTTTTTCTGTTGTAGGTTTACGTAGGTAAGTCATCATGAGCTATCCGTTTAGCGTTCATAAAATTTTCAAAGCCGACTAGATCCCATCATGGTTTTGATAGTCAACTTATGTTTTTCTTGTGTATTCGGTGTAAAAAGAATCAAGGAAACCAACACTTTTTTCAAGTTTATGTTCTTCTCTTTAAAAAGAAAAACAATTATTTTGTCACCAAATGACGTTAATAGGGAGTCATATTCCTTGATAGTTTCTTAACTTTTCTATCATATTCGGAAAAAAATCCCTTTGTTTTAGATAAAAGAAGAAAAATTTGAAGTTTTGAAAAAAAATTTAATGTGACAGTTTTTTGGTTTCATTATTTTTTTTTAATTCCAAAAGAAAAGAAAAATCAATATGGTGGCCATAAGAAAAACTAACGTTGATTATGAAAACCCTGGGATCCAGTCGGCTTTGAAAATTTTTTTCAATGTCAAAAAGCAGCTCTTAATAGCAGCCTATAAAAAAATTAGAAAATTTAGATTTTTCGTTTTTTCAGGATATTTCAGCAACGACTGAAGTGATAAATTTTTTTTCAGATTTTCATTAAGCATAAATTTGTAAAATTTTCTTAATTCGACCGGCCTTGTACCTCTCTGCCAATTCTCGAGATCCCAGTTGTGAGAGAGATAACAAAAGCTCCATTATAGACCTTACGCATAACCCACATCAGAAGACGTCACCTTAAATACCAAGGGTTGTTTTTTCAAGATATTGGGGCATATATTAACAATTGAAGAATGTCTGAATTTATTAACAACAATAATTAACCGAATCAATGGAATAATTTGCATCAAATCCCTGATTTGAATTTTATTGGACATCTTTTTACAAAATACACTGCTGGACAAACAAATCCGGATAGTAAAAAAAAAAAAAAATTTCAAGTTTCAAGAAAAATTCATGATAAGGAAATTAGGGTTTGAGCTTGGAATGCAACAATAATTATCAGTTGCTATTTTTGTTGAGTCTCATTGGTAGGCTAAGTTGATTAGTTTGATTAAAAAAATTAGAAGAAAAAAAAACAATGACTTAAATCCTAAAAGTAAAGGGGTCCAGATTTTTTCGTCCAGCAGTGTATAATATAAATTATAATTGTATTAACCCTCCCTGCCCTGTTAACTCAAAAAGGCGTAGGTATCTGCAAAAATTTTCATTTTTCAGGTTAATGGTTTAACAATAATTATAGGTAGGTAATACGCAGTTTCCTACCTATTTGTTGGGAGAAAAGGTCGTAGGTAATTGATATTTGTAAAAAACTAAAATTGACTAAATCATTGGGCCGTATCTGCAAATAGGACTTTTTGTTAAATTAAATACATAGTCGCAACTAACATTTGTTAATAAAAATATCGTAACTGCTTCTGTTTTTTATAGATACGACTTTTTATTGTAACAATACGTGTAGATTGGCTCTTTTATGCTAACTAATGCTAATCATAAATGTTATGATTACTTCTCTCTAAAATAAGTTTAGATCAGAAAATGCCACTTGGATGAAACTAATGTTTTTAATAAGCTTCGCACCAAAAACAGAAAATGTGACAGAAATTTTATTAAATTCGAAAATCTCGCTCCTGGTAATAGAAAAAATTGATATCTTCCATCACTGATATTATATTTAGTGAAATATCTATATCTAATAATGAATATGACCGAAATTTCCTGCATAAAAATGTTAGCTATCAAGCGAAATTTTTCAGAAAATTGGAAAAGAGCTTAAAAGGTTGAGAACTCTGCTGAATTCGGAGTATTTATGATCATCTTCATAATAGAATCTTTTTGGTCATATAGGGATGGATTGTAGGTATATACATACCGTCATGATTTTTTTTTAGTAAACTGAACTTTATACATAGGTGATGTTCGTTTATTTTATTATTTGTATTTCAATCTTGACATACAAACTTCTATAAGCCCAGACATGAAATATAAATGTCCCTGTTTTCAGATATTGTATTAATATTTTAAAATATTGTAATAATTCTCGTAGAAAAAATATTTTTATCAAGCTGGAAATGGCATAAAAAATAAAATAAATAAATTATGATCTGGTACTCGTATTACACGGTATGCCCATCTCATTTAGTTGATCGAAAACAAAATTCAACTGCTGCGTTGCGAAATGTGCAAAAATTTATGTCATTGCCATTAACAAACTAATTTTAAAATTACATGAATTCGGAACTCGTTTATTTGTATTCTGCTGGCATTCTAAAATTGTGGGATGCTTGTAAAATAATGGAAATTACACGGGTTAATTATAATTCTATTCACGATTACATCTTCCAAATGATACTTGAAATAAGTTATCAAATTTGGAACATAAAAACTAGCAGAATTAACTAGCACGAAATAAATTATCATCTGATTATTTTCCTCGGTTACAAAACTTATAGGTAAAATTCATGTTTTATTTTTCGATAACTGCGAACAGTTTCATTATTGGACTTCTAGAGTCAGAGCATTTAACTTTTTAGAGTAGGTATGCCTTATATTTACTATTCTGCCGTCTGTCGCTTCCAGAAGTCCATGAAAGTTGTTATTTATTTACGGAAAATAAAGAGGGGTAAAAATTACTCGCTCGTGAAAAAAACTTTTTTTTCAAAATTTACATATTGTATTCAAAAGTAAAACCACTGGTATATTATTGCTATAGGTACATATTTCATTATTATTATATCTGCAACTCCTAATAGAAAATAAATTATGTTATTCCAGTCTGAGTTTTCTTCTCTGCCAAGAAAACTTTTTAACACGCTATTGTTTGTGCTTTAAAAATGATGACAAATGACACGCACACCAGCTCCGCGTGTCTTCTATTATAACTCTCAAAGTATTGTTTTGCAAAAAACTACAAAATTTTCATTTTTTTTCACAAAACATTTCAAAAATTTCACAAACTACATTATTTTCAAAATTTTGGAAAATGTCAAAAGAAAAAGTTGTTTGGTATTTCATTCTTCACTGCAATTTTTAACACTAGTAAAAAAAATCAAAAATTACTTGAACTGAGTTTCTGACCCCATTTCTGAGTTTTAAACAATTTCGAAATTTGCACAAAAATATTCCTTTTTATTATATTCATCTTTTCAGTATTTATTTATGATGACTCGTTGTTCTAAGTACCGTTAGAAAAAATTTCTTCTAGAAATCCATTTTTAGAAATTTTTTCTGTATGAAATCTGCTTTTTGTTAGAAAAATAAAAAACGCCAGAGAAAGTTATGATAAAATCGGTATACAAACTTGATGCAAAATTTAAAACTTAACTTGTAGGTACAAATAAATACACATTTCACTTTATTTCTGTTATTTACAAAGTATTTCCACTGTCAAAGCTCCATTGGTTCTTCAGATCACAAACTCGTCTCAACATCATGTAACCTACCAATTAGTGTCAAAGAAGCAAGTAAACCGCATATACTCTGGCAATATAGATCGGCCCAAATGGGAAGAACTCAGCGAACATTTTCCATGGAAGAGTGTTTGTTTCGGCTGTAATGATCCATCTGCAAATCTCAAAATCTCAAATAATCTTAAGGCATAGAAGCGTGCGTTCCTTTTTCAAGAAACCTGCTATTAAACGGCAAACTTTGATTCAACAAAAGATGCAAGGAAGCTGTCGCCTCTAAACAACTGGCTTTTCGCCAATGGCCAGAGACAGACCCGATGGCACACATCACTACAATTACATCCTTGCTCGAAACATATGCGAAGAAATATAAGACCAAATCAATGAAGCTCATAACCAAGGAGCCAAGAAGAAACTACTGCCCTGACACAACGGTTCCTAATCTTTTTGGTCGGTCACTGAGGCAGTCAGTCAGAACTTCACAAGATCACGATTCCATCACTTACACGGATAGGCGGGACTATTGCATCCACGGTTACTGAGTAGGCGAACTTCTTGGCGGAAGTATTTTCTCCAAACTCCTCCGTCGACTTTCAAGGGAGGAACTCCGCCAATGATCTCTTCCGTGGAGTCCAAAATATCACGCATTGTTTTCCGACAGCGTGTCATAAAGCGCATTATGTTAGCTTTCAACCCAAACAAACTTCTGGTCCCGAAGACATACCTGTGATAACAGGTATGCGCCTATATTAAAAATATATTAAAAAATGCGCCACTGAGCTGTCATAATTTTTCTGTCGACTTTTCAACATGATTTCAACATGGAACAGCGCAGTCGAATAGCATGTCTCAAAGGACTGCGCTTGATATTTCTGGAGCTTTCGATCTGTCTGGCGTGATGGATTGTTGGCAAAACTGAAAGCGTATGCATGCCGGAAGTTCTGCTTGTGGTTTGCGAGTTATCCCGGAGACGCTCCTTACAGGTGGTCGTCGATGGAGCTGTTTCTGAGACCTCTGTCATCAATGCCGGTGTGCCTCAGGGCTCCATTTTATCTCCAAGTCTCTTTCTCAGATTTATCAACGATTTGATTGGAACAACAAACAACCCTATAAAAAGTTTTTCCGATGAGTATACTTATATCTTCTTCATGGTGTAAGATATATAGGTGAGTGAACGAAGCACGTATTTCAACAGTAAATCGGGAGACGAAAACCTGAACCTCAGTGTATGAGAGAGTCTTGCCAGCTGGGCTCTGACTTCTTGCTCTTACACATTCAAATTGCCATTATCAGGGTGTCATGCTACTTCATTTTATTTTTTTCTCAAGAAGCGATAAGCATAAATGGGTAATAACTGTGCTGTGTCTAATTGTAGAAGTTGATGCAATGAAACTGTCATGGGTATTTCATCAATTGGCATACGCACATTTAAACATTAATAAAATTAGAACATAAGAGCACGCGTTTATCAGTTAATATGCGTGAATCATTTATGCTAGCGCTTGTGCGCTTGTCCGAGTGAAGAGGTCGGCAGAACTAACCATTGCGAGCGAGATATAACAGATGTAACGTGACGATGTCGGCTCGCACTGGGGAGTCTTGTTCCAACACCTTAGTTATCTTATCTTACACCATGATCTTCTTATACCTTGGATGCGAGAACCTCTGCCATTGACGCACATACTCGCAGAGAGCAAGAAGTTTCCATACTTAACAAAGACATACAATATATTCTAGCTTGGGGCGATAGAAACCAAGTTCAAGTTAATGCTGGAAAAAACTCAGGAGTCATCTTCTTCAAAAAGACCAACGTTTTGGATTGGAGCCAGATCTGGTGATCGCGGGACACTCTCTTGCTCCATCATCATCTCTTCGTTTACTTGGAGTTAGCCTCGGAGCGAACATGTCTTGGCATGACCATGTTGCAGGTCTGGCGAAGAGTGCTTCTCAAAAACTTGGAACACTCTTCCGCACGAAGAAATTTTATACACCTCAACAGCTTCTCCTCTTATACAAGGCTTAAGTCCGACCATCCTTGGAGTAATGCTCACTTGTTTGGAGCTCAGCTCCTAAACAACGGGTTTTATAACATTGAAAAGATTGATATGATATAAAGGAACAATTTTGTGCATATTTCGAAATTTTTTAAAACTCAGAAATTAGTTCATAATTCTTAAAACAAATGCGGTTTTGTAAATTTTTGCAAAAAAGTTAAATTTTGCAGTTATGAAAGACACGTGACAGGTGTTGTGCGTGTTATTTGTCATCATTTTTAAAGCACAAACTATTAGCGAATTAAAAATTATCCTTGACCAAGAAAGAAGAAAATTTCCCGCATGATATGTACGCGCTTTATGTATAAAACTGGATATTTTGATTTAGCTTCAAACGAATCTATACCTATGGTGGTGTTCCTCCATTTTCGAAGTTTCTTCCAGAAAAAAATTAAAAAAAATGAAGAAAATTTTTTTTCAAAAAAATTATTTTCTTCCAGAAGTCTTTTTGTCTAATAGTGCGGTAATAGCCCTGTGCAACGCAGTTTCCAGTACTAGGAACGAGTATTTCACTTTATTGTGATTTTAATTAGATTATGTAACCTTCTTAATTTTATAGTGTTAAATGAATTTCAATTTAAAAAAAACTCCTAAAAAATTACTGATTAATTTAAACTAATTTACGATTAATGAAATGAAATAGTAGACATGTTGTATATACTGTGGTGGGGGTAGCTACTCCAGCCAGTAAACAGAAAACTGATCCATTTACTGGAACAATAAGAATTTTATTGAAACTCAAAATAATTTGTCTACACAAAGAGAGTTACTGAATTCCAGATGCAGTTTTAGTAACTCGTACGGGTTACCAGCATCCAATAAAGCCATCGTATTTCAAATCAAAGTAGGTAACAGAATTTTTTAGCCATACACTTTTTATTTTAAAGAATATTTGAAATTAAATTAGATTTTTACCTAATGCAAATTTGAAGATAATTTATTTGCATTATTTCATTGTTATTATTGTTTTGTTTATTAATACTAGTTTACTATTTGTAGAGTATGATTTACTGTGTCTGTAGGCAAGTTTGAATGTCAACGAGTTGTTTCATTTTAGTAATAAACTTTTATAAATATGCAAAAATTATCTTCAATATTTTCTAAAAATTTTGCAATGATATACAGGGTGATTCATGAGTGACCTTACATAGACCAATGGTGATAAGCGGATTTCCAGGCGGGTCGAAAACCACAAAAGAATTTTTTTTTTCGTGAGTGGTTACGAAGTTACAGGGTGTTTTATGTCTCAGGTACAAAACTTTGATAGGCGATATTTCTGAAACGGCTGGAGATATTTTGTCGAAATTTACTAGGAATGGTGCATTCCGGAAACTCATCTAAACCGCATTCTGAGTTAATTAAAAATCCAGGACCGGACTTGAAATTTTTTGCCCCCATGGTCTTTGTTGAAAAAGTTAATTTTCTGACGATATTTCTGAAAAACCGTCATCGAATTTGAAAAGATAAGAAAAAACTCTATAGAAATCATTCCTCAATTTGAACGGCACACCCAAACCGTCTCGAAAAAAAAATGTCAAAGTAAAACTTTTCTGTAAATTATCGTTTTCGAGCAGACATATTTTACTCAATGTTCGTCTGAATTCCTTCAAATTTATTTTTTGACTTGTTTCTGTGGGGAAAATGTTTGACAGAAGGCCAAGTTTTATTACTGGGAAATCAGGTGTCAACTACAAAATTTTCAGATTTCACTAATAATCACAAATCATTTCACTAATAACGAATACGCAGACATTATGTTTGTGTATGGTTTCTGCAATGGAAATTTAAGAACAGCTGCGAGAGAATACCATAGAAGATCACAATCGAAGAACACCGGCCCATATGTAACGTTTCGCGTCTGTTTTCTAATTTTCTCGAAACCACGGCATATTTCCCTGAGTTCAAAGGAATGCTGAACCTCAATTGGAAAATCTGAACCATCAAAACATCGTGGAGATGGTGGCAGTAAATCCAAGTACAACTACGCGAAGAATTGGGCAAGCACTGGGCATTTCTCAATCAAGAGTATATGGGGAACCTTGAAAAAAAAGAGCGCGGATGCATCCCTGTCACGTACAAAGCGTACAGAGGCTTCAACCAATGAAGTTCCATTGAATGGACTGCGTAGAATTTTGTTTACTGATGAAGCTCAGTTCACGCGGGATGGTGTAACGAATTAAAAAAAAACTCCCACCTATGGGCATATGAAAATCCGCGCTCTGTTGTTCAGAAGAACTCGCAACAGATTTTCGATAAATGTGTAGTGTGGCATTGAAAATGATACCCTAATAGGACCCCATTTTTTTGCTGGGCGGCTCAGAGGGGAAATTTATTTACTTTTCCTACAAGTCATTTTGCCCGGCTTGCTTTCAGAGGCGAACGTGAGCAGGCGTGCTCTTTCCTTCCAGCAAGATGGGGCACCACCACATTTTTCTCGACAAGTCAGAGAGCATCTCCACAATGAGTACCCCAATCGTTGGTTCGGGCGCGGCGGCCCTCATTCCTGACCACCTAGGTCCCCCAACCTCACTGTTTTAGACTATTACCTATGGGGCCATATGAAGCAGGAAGTCTAAAAAACGGAAGTAAGTACCAGAGAGGAGCTCAGGACGCGAATACTGGTAGTTGCTGATGAAATTAGAAACAACAGGCAAATAATTCAAAAAGCAAACCAAAATTTATGGAAACGCTGCAGGAAATGTATTGAAGTTGGTAAAGGACATTTTGAGAACCGTTTATAACATTAATATTGATAACATTTAATTTACACTGACATTTTTCCCACAGAAACAAGTAAAAAATTAAATTTGAAGGAATTCAGACGAACATTAAGTAAAATATGTCTGCTCGAAAACGATAATTTACAGAAAAGTTTTACTTTGACATTTTTTTTTTCGGACGGTTTGGGTGTGCCGTTCAAATTGAGGAATGATTTCTATAGAGTTTTTTCTTATCTTTTCAAATTCTATGACAGTTTTTCAGAAACATCGTCAGAAAATTAACTTTTTCAACAAAGACCATGGGGGCAAAAAATTTAAAGTCCGGTCCTGGATTTTTAATTAACTCAGAATGCGGTTTTGATGAGTTTCCGGAATGCACCATTCCTAGTAAATTTCGACAAAATATCTCCAGCCGTTTCAGAAATATCGCCTATCAAAGTTTTGTACCTGAGACATAAAACACCCTGTAACTTCGTAACCACTCACGAAAAAAAAATTTCTTTTGTGGTTTTCGACCCGCCTTGAAGTCCGCTTATCACCATTGGTCTATGTAAGGTCACTCATGAATCACCCTGTATAAGCAACATGACAATTTATGACGGTGTTTATAAATGAAATAAAATTTTAATGTTTGACTATTTATTGAACATTCAATCAGGTGAAGTATGAGATTGAAATATATCTCCCTCAATAATTATTCAACGGCGGGTATTGTTTTTAAGAACAGAAACAACAAATATTTGGGGGCAGCCAAAGTAATACCTACATTTCCACAATAATGTTGAAATATTTGTCTAAAATTGTCGAAATGTTTAAATTATTGTTTAATAATATTTATTTCATTACGACTATTGGATAAAACTTCATTATTCTGCGGTTCCTCATGCGATGAAATAATGGAGGCACATTCACGCATTGAAGTCAATCTCGGTTCAACAGGTGAAATAAAAAAAAAATCACCAGTTAGAGCCAATCACAACTCCACAGATGCAAGAAATCCGAATTAATTAGATACGTTGCCCTGCACAGCGGTCGCGGAACTGGTAACCGGGGAACCAGGATTAGGTCACAGAGCCAGAGAGGGCCCAGGCCCAGAAGCCCCCGCCCAGACACCAATATGCCTATACCTAATAACCTGGTGTTTTATTAAATAATAAAATATTTTGAAACCTATACGTAAGATGATTTTTTCACAAAATCGTTGAGAAAAGAGCGTCTTACTCTCGCGGAGAATGAACATATCATGCGAATTGATTATTGGATTTGTTGAAAGTATGACTCTGGCTATCATTAATTCTTTGGGTGGGACCATTGTTATTAGAGCATATGGTAAATGGTTCCGGTATAATGACGGAAGGTTTTATCAACTTATTTATCTGTCTATCAATTAATATTTTTTTCCAATTAATTATGTGACTAATTTTAATTAATTAATTCAGCGGTGATTTTGCGATAGGTACCAATGTACAAGTGGTATTAAACGGGAGAATGGCTTCTGAGGAACGTTAAAACTAGGAAGTTTCACTTAATAATAAATGTTGCGCTTTGACCTGTGATGATCTAAGATCTTAAATTTTTATGGACTAATCGTGGATTAACCGTTTCACTAGCACTAGAGAGTATTAGGCATAATTTTATAAGTAATTAGGTATATTTATCTTGATATACTACATGTTGTAGCTTACTAAAATAACTTAATTTATTAGTATTATTACATAAATAAGAATTCAACAAAATTATATAAATTTGTCGACTTATCAAATTATTATAATTATAAAGTTATAATGTAAGTGGTTATAAATTTAATTTTTAGGTCACCCTTAATTTTTACATTATAGAAACGAATATTATGCAAGGAGCTATTAAAAGCATCTCGACAAAGGTGATGAACGTAAGTTTTCCTCCTAAAAATTATTAATTTTAGCATTATTCAGGTCCCTGAAATGACTTTAAACGTCACTACCAAAAGTTCCTCGGGTGACACTAAGTCGATTTAAGTCAACTTGTCTTAGTCCAGAGTTGCTTGGTTTGGCTGCTAGGGGATGCCAAAGTGTCAATTATTCTGAAATTGTTATTTGATTATAAAAGCTAAACCTCTGCAGCGATTTCGATGGAATTTTGTATGACCTGATGATTTTATGGGACAAAAAGGGCAACATTAAATAATTACTCCTAACGTTAAATCACTGGCGTAGATCATGGGTTTTTTAGGTTTCACACTTTTTGAATTTCTACGCCAATGAAATTGAAAAATTTTAAATACCGAGAAGATCAGTCGATTCATTTTCTACAAAAATGTTGATTTTTATAGGAAATTTCGTATTTTTTTTCATGTATTTTCTTGATTTACATAAAATAATAAGGTCAATATTTTGAATTCAAATGCGATTCTAAACGTCCAAATGCGATTCTTATGTTCAAATGTTAAAACGGAAAATTTATTTTATTATTTTAAGGAAATCAAGAAAATCCCATGAAAAAAAGAAACTTCCTATAAAAATCAACATTCAAGTTATCTTCAAAACGATAAGGTTATGCAATTTTTATAAAGAGTACCTACCTTTTTTGTAGAACATGAGTCAATTAATCTACGCTCGGTATTTAAAATTATTATTTAGTCATTGACGTAGAAGTTGAAAGGGGAGCGGCTTAGCTTTTATGATAAAATAACAATGTTAGATCGAAATTTTGGCTAAGCCAAGCAACTTTGTACTGAGATAAGTTGACTTAAATCGACTTAGTTTCACTCGAGGAACATTTGGTAGTGAGCTATAAGGTCATTTTAGGAACAGCTAGTATCTTGGGACAATTTATAATTTTGTGTAAATATCATTAATATTTTTTTTTGTAAATACAGGGTGGTCCAACTTAAAACGTCAGGACTTTACCAAACGATATATAACGTTAAAATAATGCCAGTTTCTCTAATAAACTTATAGCCGGGAAAGCTTCCTTTTCAAGATGAAGTTTTGGGAAAAAAAATAATGTTTTGTGAATATTGTCAAAACGGCTGCTTTAAAAAAAAATTAAATTTGGCACGCAGCATGAGATAAGTATCTTTCATGATTTACGGCTTATGGTGATAAATTGCGAAAACCAGTGGCGGAGATATCGGTGTGTCATCGCCCCTTTAAAAAAAAAAATTGACGCCACTGACTCTATGATTACTGACAATTGTTACATTAGTTAGGTGTTGTTTATTTCTGTTATTTAATTATTTAAGTAAAAGTTATTTGATTAGAATTTGTCTGTTATTCTTAAAATGGCTACGGATATTACCTAAGAAAACCTGAATTATCTCGAAAACTATGAAAATTATGAAAAAAATTAGAGAGTACTTTTTTGTTCTAAAAAGCATGGGGCATTGAATAGTATTATTAAATTTGCCATAGAGTCAGTGGCGTCAATTTTTTTTTTTGAAAAGGGGCGATGGCACACCCATATCTCCGCCGCTGGTTTTCGCAATTTATCACCATAAGCCGTAAATCATGAAAGATACTTAGCTCATGCCGCGTGCCAAATTTCAATTTTTTTAAAGCAGCCGTTTTGACAATATTCGCAAAACATTATTTTTTTCCCAAAACTTCAACTGTTCAACTCAAAAAAGCCCTGTATCTTGAAAAGAAAGCTTTCCCGGCTATTAGTGTATTAGAGAAACTGGCATTATTTTAACGTTATCTATCGTTTAGTAAAGTCCTGACGTTTTAAGTTGGACCACCCTGTATATTCATCCGCGTCTCCTAAGTTCCATCAATTTTTTCGGGACCGAGGAGCAAAATAGGGGTGCTGGGTGGGTAAGAAGCTAAAAACAGCCATTGCAAACTAATAATAAGGTCACAACTAAGGCCTCTTTGACACTACGGTCGAATTTCTATTTTTTTCTTCACTTTTAGGGCAAGGAAAAGCTTCGGGATTAACAGTAGCACGATTTTTATTTTGAAATTTGCATTTATTTTGAATTTATATTCCGAAAATCATTGCATCAATCCCTGTGGACTGGACACGATATGTGAAAGCGGATATAGTGCCGGTCCGGGACTGTACGCTTCGAAACGCTTGGCATTGTCGTGAAGTGGTTATTTCCGAAACTCGGGGTATTTAATCGGCGCTTCTAATAGGACCGTATTTTCCTCGCACTCTCAAAATCGACTTTTTATGCCGTTTTTTGCCTTCCCTTTAATTTGCAAAGCAAATGAATACCTTCCTGGTGTTACTATAGGTATGTTCTCCACCCCTATATAGGTGCCATAGTGAAACTGTATATAATGACCTTTTTTTTTAATTTGTTAAAAAATTGTTTCAAAAAAATTATAAAAAGTCTAGTTCAATAAAATATTTCGAAATATCCGTCGACTTTGTTGATGTGCGCAGGTATTTATTACTGGGTAATAATAGCAATGATTTTTCCAATAACTACTTACCAAGAATGCTCAAGCATATATCTACCTAAGTACTTTCTTGTTTCAATTGTCTTCTCTCTTCAATTAGTTATGTATGATTAATTGACGTCAGGGGGTTTTATAGTAATGTAGCAAAACGGAATATTGGGTATTTCACAATCGATAAATTTTATGTACCAAGGTACTAATTAAAAGATAATCAAATCTCGATAAAAAAAATATTAAATAGAAATTGCGTAACAAGCATTTAAGATGGTTTTTATAGATTAATTAATACATCCCGGAGCTGTATCTGCTTCCCATATTCATTATTATTAATATCTTGATTGCTATTTATTATTTTCCATACATAGAATACCCACTTGGTTTCCTATCTGGAAAAATAATGTTCAAATGCGAAAAAATGTGACCGATAAAAATCTGACTGAACTCTTAATATAATATAATTTTAATATAAAATAATATAAAATAATAAAATAATATAATATAATGTAAGAGTTCAGTGATTCAATAAGGAATTTTTAGAAGGACATTTAAAAGAAATATTTTCCTATCTATTAATTATTAATCTATAAAACAACAGATTTAAAAAATGAATTTCTACGAGATCAGAAATTCACTAAAATTATACAATTATTATTATTGCAATCAAAATCAATTTAAAATATAAAATGAAAATTAAAAACTATATTGAAAGTGTTCTCACTTCTCAGTATGTTAAACATTATTCTATGAAGTGTATTAAGCATCCCATCTTCATCTTCATTTATAGAAATTTAAGAAATATAGATAAGATCAATGACAGATATACGCAACAGCATAAAAAATCATTGTCAGTGCTAACGACATTACAAAAATCTTAAAAGCCTTGAACTGCTTGGATGTTGAAAGTGAAGACACAGAAACACAACTCTGTCAATATTTCGGCATTAATTTAGGTAAATTATTGTTCAACAATTTCACAATTTTTTATAGGATAATGAGGTACTTATGCCGAGACATTGAAAATTATTGATCCTTTATGGGAATCTCCATAAAAATATATTGCGCAAATCAGTCTCATTGTAAATGCAACATTAAGCAATATCTAATAATATTTACGAACTAGGTACATCTAATATTGTAAATGTTTCGGTCCAAAAAAAATTGGGAAGATTTATTATTGAAAATTAAGAAAATAATTCGCCCTTCCCCTGTCGAGATACGACCCCTTTAAAGGGGAATCAATAATAAAGCAGTTTGTTTTTTAAATTTGATATCTTTTAAAGCCGGCTGGAATTCTAAATTGTATTTTGGGTAAAATTTATGTTCAAATCGTAATTGAATGCGGACTGTTGTGTCGTAATCCATGGAGACTTTCTCCGAACAGTTCATCTACAGCTGCGGTAGATATCATCAGCAGTTACGTGTGCGCAAGCGATGTTCCACTCACTTCTACTCACTCTCACCAACTTCTATATGGAATTCTTTGAAGCCACGGCCTTAAACTCCGCCACCAACAAACCGTGTTGTTGGTATCGCTACATAGATGACACCTTCGTCATTAGGTTACATAGAGAAAAGGCCCTGAAGGAATTCCTTCACCATATCGATTCATCAGTATTCACCCCCGCATTCAATTCACGATGGAAATATAAAAAGATGGAAAACTATCGTGCATTGATGTCCTCGTTGACAGAAATGAAAATGGCACCTTGGGGCACAGGATCTACAGAAAACAAACACACACAGATCGGTATTTACAAAAAAAAAAAAAAACTCCAACCATTATTCAGGCCAAAAAAGAGCAATAATAAAAACCCTGGCGAATCGTGCATCTCGAATTTGTTAGAGACAACACCTCTAAGAAAGAGTTCGCCCATCTAGATCATGCTCTGCAGATGAATGGCTACACCGCTCAAGAAATCAAGAGAGCGTTGCGACCCAGAACCCATCATCTCACGACACTCAGCGAACAACCACCAAGAGTTTTGGGAGTTGCATTTCTCAAGAACGTTACCTCAAGAACGTCACCGATCAAATCGGTATAAACTCCTGCAGCGCCACGACGTCAAAACCATCTTTAGACCTACGCAAAAACTTCGCAATATTCTTCGCTCATCTAAAGACCCCATTGATCCATTTTCTTCCGCTGGAGTTGTTACACAAAAATTTAAGAATCCATCATAGCGAGATTAACTTGAAGCTTATTTTTTGTTTTTATACTTTTTACTTTTGTATATCCGCCAATAATTGCTAAAAAGATATACAGGGTGATTCTTTTAAAGCGCCCATTAGAAAAAGTTAGACTTCTAGTTGATCTAGGAATCTGAAGTTTGGAATTTAGGCAACATACATAATAACGAGTCGAAATGAAATATTACCATGATGGCGGCACTTTAAAAGTGGTGAAAATTATCAGATTTTTCTTCAAGGGTTCAAAAATTGAATTTTTTATGAAAATTCAAATGACCGCTATTTTGAAACGACTCGTCCGATTTTGCGCTAATATGGTATCAGACATCTAACTATTACAAAAATTTGGGTTGATAAAAACTTAAATTGAAAACTGCAACCTGTAATCGAAAGACATGAACGGGTTTTCTTAGAAATTTGAAGGGGCACCCTGTATAAACTTCTTAAAAATACTTTGCTCGTTCGTGTATCGTTTCATGACTGAAAAAATACAGTTTTAGGACACCTTTTTCAAAACATTCTGCGTTGATTTTAGGTGGTGAAAGCATTGAGCAACGTTGTCCTCGACTTAACGACAAACCAAAGATGCCACAAATCTTCTTGGTTCAAATAATTAACGGATGCTTTTAGACGACTTCTTTTTAAATATAGCATAAAAATCATTTTTTCTATAGTTTCGTTAATATGTATGTAGTAGTAGTAACATTGTTACCTACAACACTTGTGCGCACAAGTGAGGACGCTATAATAAACACGAGCGAACACAAACAAGCATAACGCGCAACGATCAGCCTGTTGGAGGTAGCTTACTTTAAAAGGAATCATTTGATCATATACCTACACTCATGTCAAGTTTATCAGACTGTTCGTGTTCGTTTGTGTTAATTTTAGTTGTTTGCGTTTGTTAAACTGCTTGAGGGTTCTCTATGTTTATATGAGAACGCGGCTGAAGATTGATAAAAATTGTGATTTATTTAAAATTCTCGTCTATTATTCCACTTTCCATGGATTGATCAGTCAACTTGAAAAACATCTTGTAAATTTTTTATACGAAGTGGCCAGTTAAAAAATTAAAGAAGTATTAATTATTAAGGACTGTTGACCGTTACGATTTTTTTTAATTACTGTATGGAATTGAAGTATGAAGTTAAAGTTTGATCAAAATATGTTGGATATACAGGGCGAGTTTTTTAATCTGAAACTTCCAAATATCTAGAGTAACAATTTAAAAAAATGTTCCTAATCGCCATTGTAGGTTAATTAGAAAGGATTTTTGAAATGACGAAGGGTAATTTGAAATTTTCAAAATAAACCTTAATTTTTTATGGTAAATTCGGATTCAACGATCAAAAGATCTAGTAAGTTGCTCCCCCTTCCCCACTCCTTGTAGGTGGGGAGAGGGTAATTTAGACATCTAGATTAGGAACCTTCATTAATTAAAGTCGGAATTTACTGCTAAGAAAAAGCACTAAAAATACTGCTAAAAAAATTTCGATTCATGAATTTAATCGCGGGTAATACTATTAGAGCTTAAGCCGGCTGATCACCACGCGCTACTTGCCGAGTACTTTATTGCGAATACTTGGCGAGTGCCGCGTAGTGTCAGATTTATTTGCCATGTCATTACTGTGTACTGCCCCGTTCGTTGTCGGTAAACTGTCCCAAGTAAAAGGTGTTTTCTTGCAAAGTGTTTTCAAGATCGCGCCATGCGTCACCCACTCTGCCATGCGGATGTATACCTATGTATGCTGGTTTTAATTTTACTTGCACAAGTACTCGCAAATACTCGCCAAATAATTCACTTGTCAAGTACCGCGTAGTGAGTAGCCGGATTTATATTTAGCTGGACATTTTTTAAGCAGTTGGTCTCGAATAATAGTTACTTGCTTAGGAAATTTAAGTACTGCTGTTGGAATTTGTTTTTGATGGAAATGGCCTAAATGAAAGTAAGTATGCGAGAAAATCTATTTAGGATTTCAAATTTACCCCGCACCACGTGCAATGAGAAGGGGAACCAATTTTAACATAATAATAATTTTAAAATACTTATTGTATTTCTTCCTCGGAACGATTAAATTATAATTATGGACATTGCTTTCCTAGAGTTCCTATTACTCAAGATACTGGAAAGTTTCATATTGAAAAAACCTACAATGTGTATAGAAAATATAGCTCTGGTTATTTGAATAAATTTGATTAATTTTTAGAAACAATCAAAGTATTCTTTTTCTTGCTATTTTAAATAATAAATATGAACAAATATAAATAAATATGCTAACAAAATTTCATGAAGTCCGGTGAAGATTACTCAGTTGCAGTAGCTTATTGTGAATTGTGTGATGCACTAATAACTATAATTATTGCATAAACAAGCAATTTTACTGCAAATCAATTGAATCAAAACCTGAATCTAATTGCACCTATAAAATAAATATTTCTAAATTCTCATTACAATATTATCGCTTGCAAATTCTTTATTAATTATAGTTAACGAAATGCATGACGAAAATTTTCTTTATGATGTACAAACGTAACAAATTCTTTTTAATTAAGAGCGGAACAAACTCAATCCTGTTTCACCACTGAAAGGAACTTGTCTACATTTTCTAATTTCGTTTCAAATGTTTATTAACCAATAGCTGTTTCAATACTGACTATAGTTGCTGGTAATAAATAAACTCCACGTATTTTAATTCACTTGAAAATCAATTAACATAAAAAATAGACAATTTAAATAATATCTATTGTGTAGGCAGCGTTAGCTGGCGGCGCTGAAAATTATATCTTTGAGTCTTTATGAATATTAAATTAATCAAATTTTTGCAATTCATCTACTATAAGAATACCTAGGTAAGTACTTTAGTAATGAAATTCAGGGTCGATGGAAAAAAAAAGTTACTTATGTCTCTGTACGCGAGATTCGAGATTCGAGTTGATTTTCAAATACCGTGTGTTGTGTTAGTTACGTTTAACATTGACCTTTACCTGAAATATAATTGCTTGCCTACTATTAACCCAACGGATTAAACTTGAGTGAAAGTTTTGTTTTTCCTATTAAAACGAGGAAACTGTAATTTTTGATCAGTAAAATAATACTGAAGTTATAACAAATAGATAACTCAAGGGACAAACTCGATCCCATTTCGGACAGTCATTTTTTTGTTGAAGTAATTTCTTTACTAATCATTAGGTACATTTTCCGTCAACTGTTTGTTTCCAACTATGTTTAACGCATTGAAAATCGTTGATTAATGACCCTCATTAATATGTAATTTTCTATCAACGGGTGTTGCTTTGGCAATGTACTTAATTGATTGTCGGTTGCTTGTGTAGGACGGTACCTGCACTACGCACAAGTGAACGTATCGCACCTCAAAATTAGGACTGAATGTAATTGGGGATAATAACTTTCGAAATTCCCAAGGGGTTTCGATTTTGTTTTCGCATGTCAGCAGTCCTATCTTTATTTTTCTGCTTTATTACCGCATCTACACTCAAAGGTGAAGGTGTGCAGAATCACTCCGCGGTTTTCGTACCCCCGTTTTTTCAAATAAAATTTTCTTGTAAGTTTTAATGAGATAATTTGGAAGCTTTATGTCTTAACTCGAAACGATTCCCAAATTTTCGATTTAACACCTACATTTACAGGGTGATCTCAAGAAAATCATTTGTTTACTCTTGAAGCGCGTAACTTTTCTTCTCGCCAACTGATTTGGAGAATTTAAGCCTCATATTTGAAATACAAATTGTTTTTCTAGAATCGATTTCGATACTTAACTTACATTTTTTTACGCTTTTACATAAACAGTGTGTTCGATTAGGATCACAATACGTTTTCTGATATTCACCTGATATTCAACTTTGACAACGGTTGACGATGCAGCAAAACGGTTTGCTGACCTATTCGATTTATTTAAAGTTTAAATGGAGGAGAAAAACTGTCACTGATATAGATTGGGCCAAAATTCGGGTTTTCTTGTGTTTGTTATTTTTCATTTCCATGAAATAAAAGTCGAAAAATCAAGTTGGGTGACTCACATAGCGGTTGTGCCATAGCGGTTGTGAATCGGTACACACATGTCAGTGTTTTCAAATGATGGTGGTGGTGTGTGATGACAAAAAATGACCTCGGAGTTGTCCTCGATTGTTCACAGATTTGTTTTTTATTTCTCTTTTTTGTTGCCTTTTTTTGCTTTTTCATTATTTAATTTCTTTTATTCATATAGTTTTCTCTGTAGGTTAAAATTTTATTTTTTTCTTAATTTTTTCAAATATTTTCTATATCTAAGGAAGGTTTTCATGTTTTCACATAGGGACACTTACGTCCACATGCCCTTCAGGATGACTTGCGACAGACTTGACTAGACCACGGTTAGTGGGGATTTTTTAAACATGAGGAGAATGAACAAAGGATATTATTTTATTTTATTTTATTTTAGATTAAACTGTATAACGGGTCAAGCCCAATTAAAATACAGGAACAATAAGGCATTATAAGTACTTATAATGCATTATTATTCTAATATTATACAATAATTACTTAAAATAATATTTGCTGACATTTAATAGTACTAATTTAATATAATTAGTTAATTAATAAATAATTAATTTAATAGAACATTACTATAGTGTGGAAATAAGTGACGCATTTCACACGAGTGGGAGATTGGTATTTTTCAATCCCACAATATTTCAATCCCACGAGTGTGAAATGACACTTTCCACACGAGAAATGTACACTATTTTTCCTACAACATTTTATGTTGTAGGAATTTTATTCTACAACATTTTCTACAACATTTTATGGTTTTATGTTGCAGGATTAAATAATGCACTTTTTTTAATACTTTCATTTGAAAACTTTACAAAGAAAACTAATGATTGAATTAGAAAAACTTAAAATAACAACAATTTAGAATTGTAGAAATTGAAAGTAGGTCATTTTATTATTAACTACAATTTTAATTGTATAATGGAGTTTGCAAAAATACAGAGATGTCTCTTTGTTATTTATCTGTAGGTACATTATGTAGAAGTAGGATAATATCTCGGATAATATCGAGGATAACACTAATTAGATTAGCACCAATATGAATGTGTGCTTGAATTGAAATTAATATTTCGAAAACGTCAGATAAACTTTAATAAAATATGGTAATGTATCATTTTGTATACTTAAATAAGGAATTTCTGAGAAAAAAACTTAATTAGGCAGATTTAATTTCATAGACAGATTTAATAGATTTAATTTAATTAAATTTAACAGATTTAATTTAATAGACTTAATTTAATAGACATCTTATAAAATTACCATGGAAAGAGTCATTTTTATTTGATATCGTTTTTATTTTTTATGGTTAATGTTCCGATTTTCACATCAGTAAAAAAATGCACAGTTTCGACTTCACAAGCTGTTTTTTAGGAGACTCGCGTAGCCTAGTGGTTCACTCCGCTGCCTACCGAGCCTAAGGTCGCGAGTTCGGAACTCACCGGCTCGTGTTATTTTTCGGATGCATTTTCGAATGTATGTGAAAAAAACCTTCTTGCGCATCAATCGCAGAAATAGTGTATTTTTATGCGATTCAATTATGAATATTTTCACCGCTTTTTAAATTGGATTTCTGAAATTTTCCATAGTCAGGTCATATTCGCGTAGTGGTTTACTGAGAAAATTTCATTTCATTTAGTTTGAAAACGTCCCTTAGAATGGATTTTTAAATTTAAAACAAAAAAAAATGGACAAATTTTAAAATTTTTTTCCTTTTTCTGTGTCCGCCACTGGCTAACTTTACTTAAAAAATACTATTCTTTACACTATCTTTAATAAATTCGCAAAAAGTGAAAGGGGAATTTTGAAAACCAAAAATTTGAAATTTTAGAGGAATAAACATCATGTAAAAATATTCGAATATCTCCGCCATTTTTCTTATTTGCTTCTTGAAATTTTTCAGAGTTAGGGGTTATTCGTATAGTTGTCTACTGGAAAAACTTCAGCTCAATTCCTTCAAAAAAGGCTCATAAACGGTTATAGAAATTTAGCCATTTTTACCCTTTTCCTACCCACGCCACTGGCTTATCAATGAAAAATATGCAAATTTTACTGCATTAACTCAAATTTAAAATAATTTTCTTCCAATCGTGTTAATTTGGTTTAAATTTGTTTTTCTAACTTGCTTATAGGTAGGTAGGTATAGGGGTTCCAAATCTGGCAATTTTTTCTAAAATTGAAAAGGCCGCCATTTTGAAACGGTTCGATTTTACTCAAATACAGTACCAGACGACTTCTTGCGGCTATCTCACTCATAAAAAAATTTCAGTCCCCTAGATTGAAAACTGCGACCAGAAACCGTGCCACATAGACGGTTTTTATTTTTAATTTGGAGGGACACCCTGTAGAAATAACGCAGCTTTAGGAAAAATTTTTTACGAAAATCAAATGTCATTTTGAAGTTTCACAAGGGTAAAAAATTTCGTTCACTAATCTTTAAATATGAAGCTACAGCACCGGTTTTAAAATTTTAGAGAAATAAACATCATATGAAAAAAATATTAATATCTCCGTCATTTTTCTTATTTACTTCTTGAAACTTTTAAGGGTTAAAGTATATTAGTGTACTTGCCTACTGTGAAAATTTCAGTTCAATTTCTTTAAAAATGAACTCATAAACGGTTATAGAAATTTAGACATTTTTACCCTTTTCCTACCCACGCCACTGGCTTATTAATATAAATAATGCCAATTTTATTGCTTTAATTCAAATTTCAAATAGTTTTCTTCCAATCTTGTTAATTTTGTTTTAAAGTTTTATTGCCATCTTGCTCATACAGGGACTCAAAAAATAGCAAATTTTCCCAAAATTCAAATGGCTGTCATTTTGAAACGGCTTGGCCGATTTTGCTCAAGTGCAATACCAGACCACTCCTTGTGGATATCTTACTCCCACAAAAATTTCAGCTTCCTAGATTGAAAACTGCGACCTGAAATGATACCACAAGAACCGGATTTCTGGAATTTTGAAGGGACACCCTGTAGAAGTGTCTCGACTTTTGGAAATTTTTTCAACGAAAATCTAACATCATTCTAAAATTTTATAAGGATCCAAAATTTCATTCACTAATCGTCAAAGATAAAGCTACAGGAGCGTTTTTAAAATCGTAATCTCGCGTTTTTGATGAAATATATAAATATATAAATATATAAATATATATATATATATATATCGTGGGCAGGTGAATTTTGGAAAACCACTTTTTCGTAATCTGGGGGTCATGATCGGTGGACATTTGATGAGTTTGGGTGATTTTCGAAAAGTGATGTCGTCCTCAATAGTGTATTTTTTTTATTAAAAAATACACTAATAAAACAAGCGACCGAACGTTTAAATTTATAAATGGCATACTTGAGGCTGGGTGAATGAGTAAGATGCTCGAAATCCCGTGTTACCGGAGTGGAGCGACTTTGTCTTACCTACATAGTTAAGACCGATGCTCCCTCCTTTTTAAAATTAAAAAAAAAAAGCTGTTTTTTCAGAAATTTTGTTATTTAAGGTTACAAAATGCCAATTTGGCGTTGAATGGAGCATCAAAAAATTTATTACATATAAAAAATAAGGGTTGCTATTATAAAAAATTAATTCGTCTAATATTCATAATAAATTCGTAATAAAAAAAATAATTTGTATAATTTTCCTGTCTATTCCTCAGTCTTATGAGAAAAAAAAAGGAATGTGTAAAAAGCTATAATTTAAAATAAAAGCAATTATACATTTTCTTGTAACGCCCATGTCACCTGCAATTAACCGCCCCACAGCTGCCAGGAATGAGATATAACTCACTACATGTCACTATATTGAATAGAGATGGCCTGCTCTCTCTCAGATCGCTACCGCTCAGAAAGAGAAGAAAGATAAGCTTCCGTACTCTTTATCATAGTTTTATAATTATCTTGATATGAAAGAATATCTTGGTACTCTCAACAGCCCTAAGCTTTATTTTTATGGTTTGTTGAATGGTGAATTCAAAAAACTCTAGCAAATTTTCTATATCAACAGGCTGATATTTGAAGGCATGAAAAATCACTCAGCGGTTTTTCTTATAAGTTTTGATGATCACCGTTTGGAGCTTCATATCTCACTTCGAGATGGTTTTTAAATTTATTGTTTAACATCTGTATTTACAGGATGGTCTCAAAAAATCAAATGTCCGCTCTTGAAGTGATAACTTTTTCAACTTGTCTCCGAGCAAACCATCATTTGCCAACATTTTTGAAGAAATGTGACGTGATATGTTGATGAAAGCAGTGTAATAATTACATATATACGCTTTTGGGTGGAATTAGCGCCTTTGCTTAGAGAATGATTCAATAACCATCATTACGAAAGTTGTGACAATCACTTGCTTGCATGACGATTATTCGTTTAATTACGTTAATGTCATCAGTTTGGTTTTCAAATGCATCTCTTGACTTCATGTTCACGTTTATGGAACGGCAGAACGTGTTGCTTCGGCTCGAAACGACTCAACCCACTATCGGCCCAAAGATGAATTTGGCTGCAAAAACTGTGAAATTTTCGTAACGAATTTTAGGAATCATACTCGGGTAAACAAGGGCGCTCGTTCCACCGAAAAGCGAGCAGATGCAATTTGACTGCTGTTATCAACTTTTTTTTTATTTCATGTCTGCAATAAAATTCTTAAAGTGTTCACAAATGAAGGTTTTTCCCGGAGACAACTGAGACAAGTTGATTTTCATACAATTTTCCTGATAAAATCGATCTTTGCAGAGTTTTGCCTGAGTGTTGGTGCCTGAATTAATTCCACTCTTGGATTTTTTTGCATGAAGTTTCAGCTTCAATATGATCCCCAAGTTGTAAAAATAGGTCGGAGAGAAAAAAAGTTATCGTTTAAAGAGCGAACAGTTAATTTTTTGAGATCACCTTTTAAATAAAGGTGTTGAACAAAAAAATTCAAAACCGTCTCGAGGTGAGACATTAGGCTTCAAAAATCTCTTCCTCAAAACTACAAGAAAAATTTATTTGGAACACGGGAGATCAAAACCGCGGAGTGATTTTACATGTCTTTATATACATATATCACCCTGTGGAAAATTTGTTTGCAGTTTTTTAACTTAAAACCAATCAAGCAGTAAATGAAGAAGAGTGCTGCTGACACGTGAAAACTTTGGGGTGTGAAACTTTTAGTTTTGAGTATTGCAGTACAAAACATTTGAATTTTATACCAGAATCGTAGATTTACAAAAACATAGACAAAAAAACTTTTCAAAATACCATTTTTGAAACAAAAATAAAACTGGAAAACAAAATCATCGTTATGATTATTAATAAGCAATAAAATATTTTTGTGATACTAAGCATAGAAACTCTCACTATAGAAATAACGAAAATGTCAACCAGCGATTTCTTTAATATGTAAATATGTAAATAAACTAAGAGCAAAATGTTTTTTGTTGTTAATAAATAAAGTAAACAAACAATGTTATTGTTTATTTTATTAGACAATTTTATTTTTAGTATTTTTGTTGTGTAAGTTATTTAATACTGCATAATATTCTAATTTGCATTTAATAATTTCTTACCTTAATTATATACCACATGCTCATTTTTATAACCCATGCAGCCCAACTATCAAGTCAAACATTTTCCTAAACTTATTCTAAACTTATTGCGAAAATTGGGTGCTATGTCGATTGGGCGAAAGTTTAAAATCGTTTTAGCTTGTCAAAATTTGGAGAATACTTATATTCTCTTTTTCAAGATCTACCTAATTGTACAAATTAATAAACAATTTCAAATATTTACAATTATAAAAGTATTCACGGATATTATAAGTGATATTAAAAAATTCAAAAATTCTCTTCTTCGTCTAAATTATTATGTTTTAGTTTCTTCAGTGATGGTTTGCTTTTTTTTTAACCTCGTTTACCGTAGATAAGTATTTTTATAACTGAAAATATTTAAAATTGTTGATCAATTTGTACAATTATTGTATGTCTTGAAAAATAGAATAAATATTCTCGAAAGCTTGACAAGCTAAAAAGAGTATCATTCAGCCCAATCGACAGAAGACCCAATTTTCTCATTTTATTAGTATAAAGCTACTGTCGTTCTTCCACTAAAATTATCGACATATAGGTATCTATTGTAAAGGGTGTTTGCGCAGACAAACGCGGGGGGGACAGCGGGAGCTTTCCATAAGCTTTATGGTTTTATCTGTATTTCCAAGATTTAATTAATATCATTCCACCTCCAACATTTTTGCTGTTAATCTCCTATATCTCCTACATCTCCTATTATATCTAGTGGTGTAATTTCCACTATTGCTTATTAATGTTTTCCTCTCCTCTGATCCAAACGGTGTCCTTGTTATGGTGGATTATTGTGTGAATTCTTCTTGTGCTTTTACTTTTTTGAATAAATGGCTCATTATTCAATAAGTAGTACACTCTCGTTAAAGGTACACTCTTCTCGAAGAATCGTGTCCGTTACTATGATGGAGAAGATTAACCATTTAGATCCAGTTGTGCGAAAAATGGTACACAAATTTCAACCCAAAGAATTCTCTCAGACTAAAAATAAGAGCCCAAATTGTTATGTCCACTGAAAGTAACAATCTATATTTAAGAAACTTGAGCATTTTTTACATTTGCGTGGCTGATAAAATCTATAAGATCATTTCGAAACTCTGCACTTGAAAAAAATATTGTTCCACAACACTTGGCTATGTAAACGAGTTTAAATTAAATGATTCCTGATCTTTAAAAAAAAGTTTCGAGGTCTTATTCCAAAAGAGCTACCGATTGAGGAAAGATTATTATGCCAACAAAATGTCATTTAAAAATAAACTTACTTGTTTCAGGATTTAAAAATAATCATAATTAATAAAACATGCATCTATTAGAATATGGATTTATGCATGACCTTATTTGCACACTGTATCTATAGGCTTGCTTAATATCGAACAATTCAGTACTAACACCTCATAAAATTAAAGAAATAATCGCCTAGCATTAGGTCTAGAAATCTAAAGCAAAAATTGAGAAACAAGTTACCGTTGCCGGTAGACCCGGTGGCGACTGGCGGCTCCTTTCTAATATCAATGACAGTGGCAGTTTGTTTCTGGGTGTAGATCTGCAATTAATTTGTAAGTCCCGTATAAGGATCGGAAGGTTAGGCAAGGTAAGTGACAGCAACCAGACAGCGTTGCAACATTGTAATATGATTTCGAATTACCGACAATAGTAATTGCTAAAGCGTTTCGTCTAACATGAAAATAGACCTGATCCAATCTCCTATCGCAGCACTTGCTAAAGCCAATTGCAGCAGTTTTGCAATATGACTCGTTGGAGAGCAACAAAGCGTAAAGGTATGGAGAACCGAAAATGAGAACTACTATTTAATACAGTACAATTAGATCTGTGAGAAAATTACATTAATAAATCCCATTGGTAAGGGGCTTTAAGAGAATTTAGAAAACTATGACCCAAATATGGATAGGAGTTCAAAATTAAAAATTTACAAATCTAGGGATTATTCTTGTAGGTAGCTACGTTTAATATCAGGCCAAAAAGCAGCCAAATTCTTTTACAAAAAGGAGTTGAACAAAATGACAAGAATTATAACTAAAAGGACAATAATTAATAAAATAGCGACTTTTTCAATGTTTTGTTATTTTTGTAATTATGTTAGGTACCTACTAAACGACGGAAGGATATTTAAATATCTTTCACTGCAGCAAGAGAGAAATCGTCAAACTATTTACCCACCAAATTTTTGCTTCTTTGAAGGCCTTAGGTGACTGGATGATGTAAATTCTGCGATATTGTGATTGTCTTCCTTAGTTTGGGCCATTATCTCTGCATTTCTTCTGCCATTAATCACATTCATTGAAATTGAAACATAAATTTCGTGATTGTCCATCAGCAGGAGAATACTATTTTCACGAAAGCTGCGCATTTGTTTTTGAATGTGCTCTGTTAATTTAACGAAAACATTTTTTGACGTCTTGCTTGAAGACTTGCTTCTTGCCTGTTTGCGCTATGATTCTTGGTGCCTGTATAACCATTGTTGATGCATCGTACCGCTTCATCATCATTGTTAAAGATTCTGGACACAACTGGTTCATTGCTGTAATTAGGTCTTTTCCAAGGTCTTTTCTGCTGGCAGTTTTCTGGGGTCGAGTGGTCCGAGGACTACATAGTGAGTTCGTGTGAGCGCCAAGCCCTCAATATTATATAAGAATCTGTTTTATTTTTTTCATTGCAGAATCCACATAGTGGTTCTTTTCTGTAGATCGCACAAGTGTATGTATGTAATCTCTCAAGTGGCAGTGTTCACTGAGATGTCCAACTACCGTAATCTTCATTACGTTGGCATGCAACATTTCTGTAGTAAACATTTAAAAAGGTTCTTTAGCATTGATTTGAAATTCTTTATTTCCTATTATAAGATTTGTTTTGGAGTCCCCTCTCATTGAGCTACTACACCGCTTAGCGTAGGTTTCTTGTGATGCCAAATACTGATTCGGTCGCAGTTATATCTCTACAACTTCTGGCTGGTTGGTCTGCACTCATTACCAGTTACCACTCGGTGACTAGGTACCGAAGCAAGTCTGACCTTGATTGTATCTCACTTGATCAACGAGGCCTTGCAAGCATTCCCAGACCAACTTTGATCTGATTTTATAGCATGTTAAGGGCTACCAGGCTACACTCATTGTCGGAGGAGATAGTGTGTAGATTTCCCTACATTTATAGTTCCTCCTAATATTGTCGTTCACACAGAGCCTAATTTAATCTATTCCAGCCTGGAATAGATGCCCCTAGTGACATGTATGTCCACATGCTACTCCTAGGGGATACCCCATACACACCAGGGGCATATCCCTCTTTTCAGACATAGGGTATTCCATTTTTCTCCATTCTTCTCAGTTAGTTAAGACATTGAATGGTTTTATAAATGATACCTACATCAGGACTTACCCATACCCTCAAATCGCATTTCCAAGATTGAATCACTTACTCTGATGTGCCCGGTTTTTCCGGCTTCACTCCAGTGCTGTAACTCCTCTGCTGTAACTCGTCAAACTGACCGCGTCTGACATTGCTTAACTTTACTGACCTAGGAGAATCGTTGTATAAAGACGTCGTCATGGTCGATTAATTAACTATTTATAAAATAAATTTGGTTTTACACAGACATAAGAAAAAGCCTCATTAGTTAAAAATTGTAATGGTAATTTCATGTTGCCAAGCAAAATGTATATTATTATACAATATTGAAATTTCTTGATGATCTTGATGAAAATCATACCAGATAAAATTAATTTCAAACCCTGTTCACGATGTTTCTAACCAGTTGCGTCCATGCAAATCTGTTCTTCTTGTGCATCTTTTGAAGTTGTATAGAATATCAATTAGGAAATTATTCAAAGAAGTTGATAGATACTTTAAAAATAGGAGATCTTAATCACAGGTGTGAACTACTTCTTATAGTTGTCTACATAAAAAATGAGATGGTTTTAGAAGAATATAATTATAAAATCAAGAACGCATTAGGTGTTATCCATAAAATTTGACATAAAAATATTACCACATTTATATAATAATGTGAATATATCACAATATTATATTATTACAATATAATAATATAACAGAATTAATTACAAAAAAAAACAATAATTAATTATTCATTATAAGTGTCTATGGTTAAATATTTCTTGGAAATGCCTAATAAAAGCTTCCAGTTCTTAAAATACCTCAAATTTATTGGCTTTGAGGTAGGTAATAGCAATAACAGCTTTATTTTTTAATACTGAGCCTACCAGGTGTTGACGATATGAATATTCGTGAACAAAAGCAACTCCATGGCAACATAAAAAAAAAGACAATTAATAATAATTATGTCTTATACTATAATAATAATTAATGAAAAAATTATTTATTTCTGAGGTAGCTTAATTAAAGAAACAAATCATTCCTTAGCACTAGAAAGAAGAGTGATTCTGGTAAATTTTCAGGTTTTTTAAGCATTCCTTGTTTTTATACGCTCAATTTTTTGAAACACAGAATGTAAATAATAATTTCCCATAAATAGGCTTTTGGGCTGTTATTTTGGTATTGTGAGAAACCCAGCCTTTTCAAAATAGGTATACTTTGCTTAAAAGGCTGATAAAATCGATAATATCTTCCCGTCTAGTCGTAATATTAAACTCTTAAAATATCGAGTTTTCAAAATCAACTGTTCTTTAGATTAGTAGGTACCTAATATCTATACCTACTTAGGTAAGGCTTGGTCTTCGGGAATAGTTAAAACATGAACTGTTTTTATTTGAATCTATAATATGTATACCTAGCGAGGATGTCTCTTGAGGTACCCCACAAATTTGAAGTGTGTTCAGGGTATCAAAAAAAAAAGTCTAATAAACATAATCATCAAAAAAATGTCAATTGGTACGAAGATATTATTATGAAATTTTTTTTTCAAGAGAATTTATTGTAATGCATTATTATTAGAGAAAAACTTTTATTTTGTAAATCAAAACCTCCGTAAAAGGTTTCAGAATTAACCACCGAGATTAGATTTGTGCCTTTTGAATGCATGGCTGAAATCGTTAGTTTACAAAACGAAAGTAACCACAAGAGAGGCATGCACTCCTAGATCGACTGACCAGCTGCACAGCAGTTATAGCACTAATCAGAGATGATCTCATGCTCTTCAACGAACTACTAATAAATCAATCCATTCAGGTTAATTATAATATTTTTGAAAATTTTAATAAGTTAATTTGCATTTTATAAAAAAAAAACTCAAACAATGTATTACAATAAATGCACTTAGGTAAACAATATTTTGAACAATAACGACTGACATTACTTGACCAAATCACAGAATAGGTACAATCAGAATATAAACTTCAATAAAAATACCGAGTTCGCGTATCTACTCGGCGCATAGTGATCCGCCATGATTTAAGATGAGCTTTCATTAGCTTTGAATGCGGGCCCACAGAATAGAATTGTACCCTATTCTGTGGCGGGCTGGTGGCGGGCCTGCGTTTCTACTCTGAAGCAATGGCCGCTAGAGGTGTTCTATTCTGTGGCTTGTCTCTAAAAGATCAAAGGCACCGCCGGCGAGTTTAGCTTCTGATTGTATCTATTCTGTGACCAAATCAAGAATTTCCTGTCAAAAAGGCGAATCCACAAAAACGCGATTTTTGAGCAGGTGCACATACAACCTTCTGGCGGAGTCAAGAAATGTATCAAAAACCGACAACCTCATTTTTTATGAACACGTCCCACTAACAGGCAACAAGAACTCGAATGTTTTTTTTTTTTGATGTCCCTAAATACTTTTCAAAGGTTGGGGTTGCTCACGAGGACGCCCGTCATACAACATACTAAATTAATAAGTGAGAAAAATTTAGGATACCTACTTAATTCCTTATTCAAAATTAAGCAGGTTTTTTAAATAACAATAAATAATTCGCTCCCCTCCTGTTGAAGATGCGACTCTTTGAAGGCGGTGTTAAAAAAAATAGTAATTTTTTTTTTCTTAAATACGGAATAAGATGCAGAAATAAAATTAAGTTGAGTAGCCTGCTATTGAGAGTACTCTCACTGGACAATTCTTAGTTAGTTTTTCCCTACTGTTTTAATAAGGGGTAGGAAAGGTCACCCCTAGAACTTTTTTTGCATGTGACTTTTTTCTAATCGATGTAACGCCATTTAAGAATACTTTTTGGGTAACCAATTGAAAATTACTATTTCAGAGTTAGTGAACCTCGATAACCTTTAACAATATCAACGCACTTATTGTACCTACTTATAATATACCAGCAACTTTTGCTTTTTGTTAACCGGATTTGTGCATCATTTGTTCCGGTCTGCCCTACTTTCTAATCTTATTATACTTACCATGCGTTTTTATGATTATTACTAATAATTAGATCTGTGCGTATTCACTGTATTCACTAATAGTTATTTATTACACAAGAGAAAAAAGTGATAGATTTTAGCTCGAGATGTGATTTCGTCGAGAACCCGACGCGTTTAGCGGAGGGGACAAACACATCGAGAGCTAAAATCGCACTTTTTTCTCATGTGTAATATACAATTTTTTTCTGCGAGAAGAAATATCAAAGTTAGAATGTCGAAAAACGTAGTTAGATAACTGAAAATTATGTCGGAAAAATGATTTGTGTTAAACTTGAATTTTCAAACTGTCTTTTATCGTAATTGACGTTGCCTGGGTAACGAAACGATTTAATTATTACATAAACGTCATCTTAATGTAATTAAAATTTTAGATAGTTTTGCAAAGATTCTTGTAAGGTCTCAATGAGTGAATTTAATAATATGGATAGTGATTGTTATGAAAATTCCCTTAATAATTGCCATTTGGATAATAAGGTAACTTCCTTTACGTATATTTGATATAAATTTAATGATATCTGAGTGTTAATAGTAGCTATACCTAAGCCGCCATTTCGGGGAAATAAGTACTCATTTATTTCCCTGCTACTTCATTTATTTCCCCGATAAGATGCAGCTCATATAATGAGGCATTTTTCTACCTGTCAACGGGGAAAAAAGGTCAAACTTATAGCCCGTCCCAGAAAAAAAAAAATTATTGATTCGCAATCTTTATTTCATAGGTATTAGATGCTGCAATTTTAATAGTTTTTGGAAAAAATGTTTTTTTCACCACTGAATTACTGCATGAATTATTTATAAGTCTTAAGTATTTATATGCAGTATGTTCCGAAAATATAAAGCACAAATCCTTGAATGAACATAATGATAATGGTTCAATCTTACGGACGGTACATAAATGCCATTATTTAAGCACGCGTTTCGATTTTAGATTGCACCGTCTTCTTAAATAATTTTTGGTGACATTTCCTTTTCAAGGATTCGTCTTTTCATGGATTCTTCGATTCTCATCATTTAAATTAAATTATAGTGACTGTATAATTTATGCCCGCTTGCATCGACTTTTTACAACCTTGCTTAACGTTAAGAAGTGACTTTTCAAAGACAACATTTCTGTGATTAAAATGTTACTATCTCCCTAAAGCTATGGTAATATTACTTATTAGCGCTGAGCTTTCAGAAGTCGGTTCTCTAAAGTTCTATAAGTGTAACGCGGGCCTTCAAAGTCTATAATTTCTATTTCTAATTTCTAATTTCAGTATAATGATCTGAAAATTTGTCTGAAAATACGTGTTCAGTTTCGAGAAATTAACTAAAATATTTATTTTACAATCACTTTCTTTTACGCTACTCGAACAATGGGCGTTTCAACAGCTAATTTCAAAGCGCCAATGTTTTTTTCAAAAAGTAGGTGCGCTTGCTCAAAAGTTGTAGGAGGTACCGTTTTCGAGAAAAATGGCATTTTATTATCCAAAACGTAAAAAATTCAATATGAACAAAAAATAGTTATTTTCAAAGTTAAGTAGGTAATTGATAAAAACTGTAAAATAAAAAATGTAAGGATGATTGGCTTCATTTTGATTTTTTTTTCATATGAAATTTTGTACATTTTTGATGATAAAATGCCGTTTTTCTCGAAAACAGCAGTTTGACTGGCGTAAAAGTTATGGGAGTAAGACTATTATGCAACCCTAAAATCTCCAGCTCTGACAACCCAGAACATTGGTTTAGAGCCTTAAAAGTGCTCATATTAAGTTCATGTAAAAATCTGTCCAAAAGCTGGAGCCTGCTGTTTCTTGAGATATCGCAATAAAGTAAGAAAAAACATTTTTTTAACAACATTATCTCGAAAATGGTGCGTTTGCAAACACATGTTAATTGGAAACTTGTTTCTTGAATCGTCGTTGAATCGTCTCTTTATTTCGTACATATTGGTAGTCAACAGCCTGGATAAAGATTTGCCCAAAAATAAGAAATCTCGATTTTTCAAATTCTTTTCAGGATATTTTAGCACTGACCGAAATTATCCTTGTAGATGTCTAGTTTTGTAGATCAAAAATTATAATAAAGCAATGTCATAAATTAAGTTTATGTAGACCTTTTTGATCAACTTTCTTACATATCTGCGCTAATATTTCATTTTAAATTATATAGCTAGGCTTACCTATAAATAAAAAGTGCGTTAACCCTGTTTCAAATTAAGGATCTTTAAACATTGAGAGTTATATCCCGCAAGGCAGGTATTTTTTATTTGCATTGTATGGTAATACTTTCCAAACGAGATCTGCATAACTAATGAAATAAAAATCATAAATACTTATTCCAGGTAAGTAAAGAACAATAGGGGGTTTTACAAAGATTATTTTCAGATTAGTCATTTTTTATTTGATGTAGGAAACACTGTGATGATCGATAGTTCAATGATTTTTTCTGCAGAAGTCTTTAAACTCTATTAGCCTATTTCATTTAATTTCATTAACATAAGTATTTATATTAATAAGGTTTGAACATAAAAAATAATTTTAAAATCTCTCAAAGTGTCATCTCATTGTACAGGGTGATTCAGTCGTAAATACCATAAATTGAAGAGTTTGTAGATAAAACTAAAATATTAAGACAAATAAAAAAAAAAAATTCAGAAAATGTTTTTAAAACGAGATACAGTATCGATCTGCGAAACAGTTTTTTTTATTGCATTCCATATTTAGAGTATTCTCAAATATTACAATTCTACAGAGTGGGCCAATGATTCTGAATTTTTGTGTACCTACTCACATTTTTTTATATAGTCATATTTGGAAAAATTCTAGTAGGTATAACCGAATTCGGGGTCACATGACACCTTTTGCGTCATAAAAAAACTGAATAGTTATTTTTATCTTTTATTGTTTTTTCGAAATACCAGAATAACTTACAAAAAAGGCACTCTAATTTCATAATAAAAATTTCGATAAGTTTTCGAGAAAAAATCAATTGTTTTTATTTTTCAACCCGTTTTTGGTATTTTTATTTGATTTTTATTATTCATTTATTTATCTTCTATTACCATTTTTCGTATAATCTGGGTTCCTAATTTTTCCACATTATGCGCTGGAGATTGTATCTAAAAAATCCTGAGACAGGATACCTGAAAACTTGAAACAATATTGAATTTTTCTCGAAAACGATGTGACCTATCCCTATCCAAATCGTAATTTTATAAGTCCTTTATATAAATTACTTTTCCTATTTACATGCAGTAACAGTATTAATAACACTGGAAAAGCATTTGGTATAAAGGGAATCTAATTTGACAAAAGAGAAATTTAAGATGTCGATTGGCCAGCGGTTAAAAAGTAGCTATCCCGTGATCCAGAGCAAGGTCCTGGATGGAAAGGCCGCATTATCACATTTGTTTGGAGGCTTGTGTTTTTAAGCTTTTTGCTTTCTCATTAAAGTACATTGACCTACCGAATAGGTACCTATATATTTTCCTACAATATTTTGTTGTTTTTAAAGGACTAAGAAATGGAATAGAAATTATATAAAATTCTCGTAAAAACAAGTGTAACGAAATTTGAGATAACTATATTAAGAATTACTACGAAATATTAAGAGTATGAACTTGAACTTGGGTACATATATTATTGAGATACGAGCTTTAAGACGTACAAAATTATTAGAAACGATATATAAAAAAATTAGATAAGTATCATGATTTGTGTCCAGTGATTGCATAATCTGGACAATGAATTATCATAAAAGTGAAGAGTTATGGCCCATTACGTCTATAAGGAGCATGTAATTTATCTAATAATAGATTTTAAATAAGTGGAAAGTGAAAGTGAAATTAAGTATATTTGTCTCCCATTCAGAGGTAACAGGCCTTGAAAATAAATGTTCTCTGTCATTAACACTGCCTCAAAGAACTCTCACCTTACCTTAGAATGAGTTATGTTTTATTCAAGACTATTATTGGTACTTTCGCTCTCTCTCTCTCGACGAAACGTTTGTTTTTACTTGATAATACTCCCAAGAATGAAAATTAGCAGAAAATCATAATAATTGTGTTGTTTGTTAATGTGTTTGTTGCATTAGTTTGTAATAAAAAGTTCATTCGTCAGAATTTGAAGAGGTCGAAAAAGATTATTTTTCTTTTACGTAATTTACCGTTTTACGTAACATAAGTTTAAAATTATAACTTTATCGTCAAATATTATACATTACAATCCGAGCATATTAAGATAATATTCAGATAGTAGTAGGTGCCCACCAAATGTTTCTGAAGTTGTCATGCAATATCGATATTTGAATGTTCAGCTTTAGTAGCAAATTTCTCTGGAATATTAATCATTTGAATAGGTACGTCAAAGTCAACATGCAATCAATACGGAAAGTTATATGATTTAAAAATATAAAACTTCATAGTATTTCTTTCATTCTCAACTATAAATCGATTGGAAAAAATATGTCTTATTTTGCGCACTACAGGTTGTATTCAATATAGGTGTAGAAAAATAAAATGGTAAATAGCTATTTAAAAGGTTGTAACGCATTAGTGGCGTAAAAGTCTATCTACGCGTATTTTAACGTCAAAAATAAAAAATTATTTTATCGAGCAAAAATTGTGAACAACCTTTTCTAAAATAGGTTCGTGTTTAAATTCACAAACCTTAAGTCAGTTGCGAGCATACGATTGTGATATCACCTGGCGTGCATCGCACCATACCAAAAGCGATAAACTGGAAAGAGAAAAGAAGACACACGTGAGAGGTTGCGAATATAATATGTGAGAAATGACATAAGGGTTGCTGATTCGTTAAGAGAGCGGTCGAGAGAACGCGCAACAAGGGTAGAACGTGAAGCGCAGGAAAGAAGAGACGAGGCCAGCGGAAGAAAGCGGGTCGGTTTAACGAGAACGGCAAGCCTCTCCTGCACATTATCTGAATTCTTATCTATTGCCCTTTTATCATAACTCTTATCTTCATAACTAGAAACTAAATCGTTTCTACTAAATTATCTTAACCACATTCGCGTCTGAGACTGGAGGGCCAATAAGTGTTTCGACATTTCGTTTCGAGAATTTGCGTACCTAATAAGATATCCGCGGACGGCTGCCATAACGCTGTCGCTCGATACGCAGTAACTAAAATTTCAATTATCGAATCGCAACACGCGAATAAACAGAAGTGTTACCGTAAATTAATCATCTTCGATTTAATCCATCTTCCTGGTCGCGATTAAATAAGACAACGGAATCCGTAAAATTTTTGATCCTGATAGACTTAATTAATTAATACAACAAATGTTCCCGTGACAACTTCACCTGTAATTAGAGATATTATATTTCATATTCAAACAACCCTTCTAGTAAAAGGGGTGAAGTTTCCATCTGGCAAGATAGTTCAAGCAAATTAGTATCTACCTACCTCCTGTTTTTTTTTTGCAAGTTTCGAACTATCCGAAACAAGACAATCAATGCGAGTGAAGAGTGATGTCATGACTTATGTTTTTGTAAATAAATTGTTCACCTATTTTTAATTAGATTTTAAAATGGACGGCAGAGGTTTAGTCGACTTGGAGCCTTCCTCCCCCTCGCTTACTCCCACTCAAAAAGTTGAATAATAAAAAATAATTTACTTACCTTAACCCCAAAAAGGAGGTGGCTATTGACAGATCTCAATGTGACTAGGCAAATTTGTAACATTAGCCACATTGGCCTGTCGAGTAGGACATATCAAATTTCGAATGCCCCACCCAAATATTCTAAATGTCGGAAGAAAAATAAATTTTAAATTTTGAAAAGTGATCGTCTAAAATTTCCAAAGTATCAAACCAAAACCAAACTTCACCAAAAGGTTCGTTGTGATTATCCAGTCCGGGACAGATAAATGTGGCTTTCCTCTGGAAAATCCAGCATCCACCGAACCAGACTGGACCCGTAGTAACTCCTAACAATTTTAAAAACAATAACCAAAAATTAATAAACCTCACCAAAATATACCAGGATATATCGCCTTATTCTTGAGGTTACTCTACTGATTGAATAAATAATTTAAAAGAACATGAGGAGGGTTGATTCTTAATACTCTAAAATTGTTGAATTTTAATACAAAGATTTATTAAAATCAATTTCATCAGTACAATAGACAAGGCTGGTAATCACCAATAGATCTTATACCTAAACAATAAATCTAATAATCAAAATCAGTAATCCTGATTCAAACCTTCAAACATAAATACTACCTTATTACCAAAGATATCAAACTTACATGACTAAAATTCAAAATAGGTACCTATATCATTTCAATAGTTCAGATAAAAATTTCTAAAGTTCAAATTCTATTAAACAATTTCTAAACTATAACACATAGGTATGATTCTGAATAGAACTCCGAGTTAAATCAGAAGTTATTTCTCAAAAATTTAAATTTATCTTAAGCAAAAGTTTCAATATAAAAACAGGTATCTACCTACAAAATCTGAAATTCAAAATTTAATTTAGAAAATGATCATCTCTAACTCGAAATCCTAAACACATACGATAAATTTAATAAATTATTTTTACACATAACCATTACATTAGTCACTTGCTGACCACAATAAAAGTTCATAACATATTATCAAAAATCAAATTCACTTAGAAAGTCATAGGTGATGAAATCAATTAAACACTGTACTTGAATTTATTTAATTTTCTTGATTATCGGAAAATAGCAAAAGTTCATTCACTCATAAAGACATACCTTATTATTCAAAACTCCATCTCAAAACTGGCGAACTAAGGTTCCTCTAACCTAATTAAGCGCGATGATCAAAGCATAGGCCGGCATGGTTACTGGAACTGCCTTTGTGCTGGTGTTAGCACCCCTTGGTTGGTGCTCCAGGTGCCGGATGAGCTGGACTGCTCTCCCTGCTACCTTGTGACGACCAAATATCAAAGTGCTAGGACCTCTGCCTGATGAAACCTTCCATGTCTCCAAACTAAACTCCACCACTCTTCTTTATTTTTCCAAGCTTCTACAAATATCACCTTTCACACAGGCTAGTGTACCTACCTAGGTAGGTACCTACATAAGCCTCCACATGATCGAATCTTTATGTAAACTTTCGTGTAAATCAGAAGTTTGAAAATTGGAACTCAAAACTCAGAACTAGAAGTTCGAAATTAAAATTCAGGAATCAAAAGTTAAAACTTAGAAATTCAAAGATCGAAATCAAAAACTGGAAATCGGAAATTAGTAGTTAAAAATCAAAACTGGAAGTCGGGACCTAACATTCTAGAACTTGAAACTCCAAAATAAGTTTAAAACTAAATCCAATAATAAGTAAGTCCCTAAGTAAGTCCCTAAGTAAGTCCCTAAGTAAGTCCCTTGTCTGTAAAGACAAGAAAGCGAATATTAGTTATAATGACCAAAATTAAATTCAGAAGATTACTTACGTAAGACTGCATCTTTCACAGAAATAACTTCACCATATCTATTGTGTGCTTACACAAGGGACTAATATTATTAATTCACTAATTGAAGACAAACTACATGAACTGTCGAATTTAGACCGGAAAATGAACCTGAAGCGTCCTTTACCTCCATTTATAATTTTTTGGGATGACGCTATCGCATGCGCCCTAACCACTGTCTAACCGAACTTGGTGACCTACTTTCAAATTCAAACCTTATCATTGATGGTATGCAACACTTAAAACTCGCACGCGACGGTGTCGGATCGATTCTCATATACTTTGGTACACTTTCGGCAGTACGACCAACCTCTCCCGTTCTCCCTCTATCCAAACTTAAATTTCACAATCGTGAATCCGCATATACTCGAGGCCTGTCGTGTCTCAGAACGAAATGCAAGTTTTTTTTATATGTTTCTTTATGGGTCTTCTCAACTATCTTTTCCTGTTTTTTAACCCACACCCAAAGAAATAATATTTTAGGTTTTATCTGGATAACTAATCGGAAATCTAGAGTAGCAAGATGAGAGTGGTCTCGTTAGACGCGGAAAATTAATTCGCATAAGATGATATACTTTTCAAACTCTGAAAACCTAGAACCGGGACAGAAAATCGACCAGACATGTTTTCTACGTCTTACTCAAATAACAAAAGCAGGAATTTCTTAATAGCTGCCAGATGTTCGTTCGTGATCTTTGCCTAATACAGCCTCTTACACCAGCAAAAATGTACAGTCAATCATAACTCTTCTGAACTTTATAAAAATATTCTAAATCGAGAATCAAAATTTTGAAAGAGAAAACGTAGCGTGCAAGGCACGCTGCACACCCCCCCTTGTAAAAAGGAAGGAAAAGTCTCCACAAGAAACTTTTCCGAGAGAACTCCTCTCGAATCAACAATCAACAAATCCCAACAAACCGAAAGAAAAGACAGAAAGAACAAGTTTTAAACACTCCATGTTTCAAACACAAAGCAATATGGGCGAGCCCTGACCTCGGAAACCGCCAGTAGGACTCTGGTTACTAAAACTAGGTTAAACAGGCTCCCAAAAGGAAAACCTGACTGCCGTTATTCGGAAACTAACTCCGCTCTACACATAACTTATCAAAATAAGTTGAGTCTTATGAGAACACAAAGGGACTCAAAAGGACAAAACTCTTATGGTGGCAATATTTGCCTATGTAGCGAAGCTCAAATAATTGGCCCCTGTGGTTGGCATGTCACGTGACTATACCTCCTACTTCATCAGTCGGGGCTCCACAACTGACTAAACGGCAGGCCCTTTCCATTTATAAGGCTGGAAATGACATAATGCACCCCTCTAGTACACTACCTTGTAACTAAAGATTTTTCAAAAGAAAGCTAAATATTTTCCCTAACCTCTGGTTGAACAGACTATACCAGAACCAATAACCTCCACCACCATACTCATCCTAAAATAAAACTAAAATTATGTGAAACAGAGTTCTCCATTAGAGAAACTCCGGCTGTCGTCAATCGATTACCGACTTCGTCCTACACACAAAAAAATCAAGGAGTTGGGTCTGCCTGAACACCTCAAGGAAATTCAGTGACCGAAACTCGTGAGTTGGCAATACTGCCAGGATGACGAAGACATAAAGATTCGGCCCCTATGGTCGGTATGTCGCCAGACAATACCACCTACTTCATCAGCTGGGGGCTAAGCAGCTGACTAGACGACAGGGCAATTCTCCGCTTATGAGGCCGGAAATGCCAAAATACACCCCTCTAATGCGTTTCCCTGCGACTAGAGATTTAACGTCAAAAGCTAAAAGGTTTCCTTGATCGTTAGTTAGTTAAGAATAACGTCCTAACGACTTTGGAGTGAAATATGATTCCTAACAAAGGAAATCATAGAGAAATCTAAAAAAGCCAAAACTAAATTTCTACCTAGAAAAGCCTAAAGAAATTTCAAATCTAAGAGTTCTACTTACACCTCAAACTCCAAGACGTCTAAATCGGGTTAAATGTCAAAATTGTTCATACTCAAAGTATTTTGATCTGGATACCTCCAAATCAAAATTATTCATACCTCAAAATGTCAAAACCGAAATATCGAAGATATTCATACTCAAAAAATGTCAAAATCGGGATATCTAAATTATCTATACTCAAAAATGTCAAAATCGGGATATCTAAATGATCTATACTCAAAAATGTCAAAATTGTTTTCCAAAAACGTCCAAATTATTCAACAAGATCCAGTCAAGTGGTTATCAAAAGCACAAGAATAGATGAAATTCTGAAACTCCAACTCGGATTTTATTTCTCAAAATTAATTAACGCGAACGCTAAGTATCAGTAGTAAGACAGATTTAATTTTCCAAGATTTTCCTCTACTGAGACCTACGTCACTAAATTTCTCTACTGAATGACTCAAAGTGGTACTGGAACTGTGCGGCCATTCTTACTCAAGAACCCGTCGAGACTTACCCAGACACCTAAACTCAAAGACTCAAAACTATCTCAAATCCAAATTATTACTCTAAAACTTACACAAATGTGTTAGACCTTCAGAATTATACTATTATGTTGATCAAGGTGGAACTTGACGTCAAAATATAGGGAGTAAAGTCCCTACTTTACTTAAAAGAAATCGGAAATGATTTCCCAATCCAAAATTGTCATCAAAGGGTAAACATACTATATTGTCCTAAAAGGACTGTCAGTTTTCACTTTAGACGGTGCAGGGCGAAAAAGGACGAAAAAGGACCCGATTGTCGTTTTCACTTTAGACGGGGCAGGGCGGAAAAGGGCAAACAAAAGGACCCTAAAGAAGAGATAAAAGATCAAAAGCGAACTTAGATGTATACTGAAAACAGTGAAAAAGAAAAAAGAAAGAAGCGCATAGAAATATATACAAGAAATCAGCCACTGGAACTATTTTCAAAATGGCTGGATACTTTCTCTTTAGGTAACACCAGGGTGGAAAGTACCAAAAATAACCCCAAAGATGTTGTCATTGTCTAAAGAAAATTCTCAAACGAGAAACCAAATCTCAATCATTGGACCTATGAAGTGGTTTTACTTACCAATGAACTCTATCTCAAAGAATGAAATTTTCAAAAAGAAAATCAAATCTCAACCGTTGGACCTATATGTGGTTTTACTTACCAACGAACTCTATCTCAATTATTAAAGAATAAAAATTTTCGAAAAGAAAATCAAATCTCAAACGTTGGACCTATATGTGGTTTTACTTACCAACGAACTCTATCTCAATTATTAAGGAAATAAAAATTTTCAAAGAGAAAGATTTTTACTTTTAACTGTCACACTACTCAAATGTTCTCAAAAGAGCAAACTTGAAAAGTTCTTACAAATGAAGAGACTTTTAAAACTCAAAATTTCTTGTCAAAATCTGTATAGTTAATTTCCAATCATAACTCATTAACCACCCGGTTAATGTTGTTCCGCCAAAATTAAACACCATCAAAGATATTCGAGATAATGTGTCAACTGAAAGAATTCTTAAATCTCAACTAACTGTACTTATTGAATCTCAAACTCTAGCTAAAAATATTGCCTCGACTTAACCTTAATCAAAGGAATGGAAAAGATTTTTATCATCAGGAGCTTTTTTTTTATTCAAGATCTCAACCTAAAAGTTTTATAACTACCTCAATTCTCAACTCTACTCAACGGATCGTTCCTGAAAGTTACTGTTAGGATGATAACAGCTCAGATTTATATTTAGATTATGCCAATTATCAACTCTAACAGAACTCGAAATTTTCAATTAAGAACTCACCTAAATCAACTCAACCCAACGCCTAGTCACGTAGCTCACTTATTTGCATGGGGCTCTAACGCGACCGTTTAAAAATATTTTACAAATTAGTCTGGCCATGACTAAAGTGTAACTCAACCTCTACCTCAACAACAATTACTGGTAGGTTAGCTAAATTTATTTAATTTGTACGCTAACGTTATCAGTCTCAAATTATTTTAACCTAAGTACCTATAAAAGGATTTTCTCTAAACTCGACTCAACCTCTACAAAGACTCCTGACTCTAAACAACCTTTACTTTTTCTCAAAAACCGTAACTAAATTTACTGAAAAACTTACTATTGACACACCAAACGAATTCCTTCTAAACTCTCAAACTACAAACAAATAGGATGTATTTCGCCTTTGCGTGTGAACGGAGCTTTACACTAGGGGCGCCAACTTGAATACAACACAACTAGGTCACCCCTAAAGCGCGCTCTACACTAACACTGGCTATTCTGGATCTCAACAAATGGTTTAATATCACTTACGTGAAAATCTCCCAGGATTTTTCCTGACAGATCTGAAAGAACAACAACCTTACCAGTACCTTTAATTTTCTTTATCATAGCCGGGACATACTTCGGAGCTAATTTCTTAGAAAACTTATCAACCGCTTTGGAAAGAACGAAGTTTTTCTTCCACACTTTATCACCTTCCTGATAATTAACTTCTCGCCTACGAAGGTTATATCTCTTAACATTTTTCTCAAAAGATTTTCTAATTTTCTCCTGGATTTGTGGATAAAGTTTAGGAACTTTGCTCACCTCGGACTGCCATTTAAGTCGATTGGAAAAATCGACTGGGTCAAAAGAACTATAATCAACATCCTTATAAAAACTACCATTCACTGGTGTGTAACGTCCAAAAACCAAAAAAGAGGGTGAGTACCCTGTGGACTCATGTACCGAGGTATTAATTGCCTGAGCAATCTCGAAAATATGTTCGTCCCATGTTCGATGATCGTCATCTTTAATATATGACGCTATAGCACTCCCCAAAACTTTATTCACCCTTTCGGTTGGATTAACCTGGGGGTGGTAACTGGGATTATACCAGATCTTAGGAACCTGATATTTCTTCATTAATTCTTTGAATTCTCTAGACCTGAACTGACTACCATTATCACAACACACGACCTCTGGAGTTCCATAAACCAAAAAGATTTCTCTCTCCAAAATTTTCACGACCTTGGCCGAAGTGGCCTTAGGAAGGGGTTTTACTATAACAAATCGGGTGAAAGAATCAGTAATAACTAACAATTGGGTATTTCCTGATTTAGATCTTGGGAAAGGTCCCATAAAATCTAAAGAAATAGACTGAAACGGAAAGTCAACTTTACGCTGACTACCTCCTAAACCAGCTGGAGATTGATTTGTGGATTTGTGGGCACCACAAGTCTCGCATGATCTAACATAACGTCTCACTGACTCCTTTACTCCTGGCCAATAATAATTTTCCAAAATTCTTGCCAACGTCTTTGAAATACCTAAATGAGCTGAAGTCGGATGATCATGACACTCAACAAAAACCTCTTTCCTATTCTCAGTTGGAACTACTATTTTCCAGTCTGAAAAATTGGACTGGATGTCGTGTTTTGGCCTAATATGTTTATACAAAATATTATCCTTAACGTCAAAATCTGGAAATTTCGCTGGGTTACAGCGGACTTTATTAATCATCTCAACATACCAGGTGTCTGGCGTAAAAGATTTAACATTAATCAAAGAAATATGTCTGGACAGAAAATCAGCCATTACCAAATTCTTACCGGGACGATGGACAACCTTGAACTTAAATCCACTCAACCTGACTGTCCACCTAGCAATTCTGCCGACTGGATCTTTAATTTTATACAGCCATTGTAGGCTGGCATGGTCAGTAACAACTGTAAATTCTGTGCCCTCGACATAACACCTAAATTTTTCAATACCAAAAATAACTCCAAGACACTCCTTCTCTGTAACCGTGTAATTTTTCTTCTCAGTCTTGAGAAGCTTTCTAGAAGCATAAGCTATAGGGTGCTCAAAATCATCCTTAACTTGATATAAAATGGCCCCCACCCCTACGTCACTTGCATCCGTCTGAATGAAGAAAGGTAGGTTGGGATCCGGTTTGACTAAAATGGGAGCTGAAACCAACAATTCCTTAAGGTTTTGGAAAGCCTCTTCGGCTTCTTCCGTCCAAATAACTGGAGTGTGTTTCTTACGACCCTTAATAAGCGATGTAATTGGCTCAGACACGGTGGAAAAATTAGGGATGAACTTTCGATACCATTGGAGGATTCCAATTACTCTTCTAACTTCGGTGGTAGTTTTAGGTGATGGCATATCAACAATAGCCTGAACTTTTCCTGGATCGGTCCTTAGACCTTTCCTATCTACCACATAACCCAAAAACGATAACGAATCTCTACAGAACTTACACTTATCCAGGTTGATTTTCAACCCGGCTTTAGTGAGAATTTCCAACACTTCAGCAAGAAGAGCAATGTGTTCCTCGAACGAATTGGACACACAAATAATGTCATCCAAATAAGTAAAAACTCGATCTTCAAACTTAGTACCCCTAAATAGGTGGTCCATTAACCGTTGTTGTGTCTGTGCGGCATTACACAACCCAAAAGGCATAACCTTAAACTGAAAAAGACCTCGACCATGAACTTGAAACGCCGTTTTGGGCTTGGAGGTTTCCTCCAAGGGAATATTCCAAAACGCCTTTGTTAAATCAATCGAAGATAGATAAGTAGACCCAGCTACTTTACTCAAAATACTATCTACTAACGGTAGTGGGTAGGAATCCTTAACAGTCAACTCATTGATCTTACGACCATCAAAACACATACGGTAGGTACCGTCACTTTTTGGAACCATCAAAACAGGACTTGACCAAGCTGAATTACTTTCCTCTATAACTCCATCTCTTAACATTGAATCTACTTCTTGATGTAAAAATTTGGTGATAGCAGGAGACAGAGGGTACTGCCTCTGCTTCACGGGTCTAGCTGAACCTGTATCTATGAAATGTGTAATTTCACTCGTACGACCGGGAGCTTTCGAAGCAAGTAATTCGTACTGCTTTATCACTTTATCTAAAACCAACTGTTGTTCCTCTGACAACTCCTCAAGATAAGTACCTAAATTTGGAGTCTCTCCTGTAATCTCATTAATGTCGAAAACTTGATTTTTAAAATCGATAGCCAACTCAACCTGCTTGCAAAAATCAGAACCTAAAATAACAGCGTGGGATATAGTAGGGATAATTGTAAATTCTAACTCAATCAACCTATCCTCAAAACAAATAGGCAAAATTACAGTACCTAGAACTGTTTGTGGCTGTCCGTTTGCTACGGTCACTCGTGGTAATTTATCTTTAACAACTCGATTGGACTCCAATAGTTCCCAAATCGACTCAGTTCCTGCACCTAAGATGGAAATATTTGCCCCAGTGTCAACCAGAGCTAGAATCTCAAAACCCTCCAACTCAATAGAGATATACGGTCTATTATCTGCATCTTTACTCTCAAAAACTGGACTGATCTGCTTAGAAAGGTTCGAGTTCACCTGTCTCGATTCTAACGTCTCTTCGGAATCGCACCTGATTCTGGACCTGGTTGGCGTCTTCGAAACTCGAGGGAAGTCGCGCCAAAATCTTCTCTCGCCGACTCGTTTTTTGAATCTGCCTTAGAACTTTCTTTACCTAAATTCGACTCCCGAGTTTCTGGACAATCCACCACCTTCTTAACGTCTTTGGACTCAACTGCTTCCTGGTTATCTTTCCCTGAATGATGACATCGGGGACAAGAAGGCGCTATTGCTCCTTTCAAACCGCACGAAAAACAAAATTTCTCAAGTGGATGTGGACAAAAATTAAATGAATGACCCGCCTGGTCACAATTCCAACAGGAAAAAGAGCTGACTGGGGGTCGGTCTGACTTATTCATCGACTGATTTGGGGCATTCGCAAATCTTCGGGGAGGAAAAGGTGGACGAGGGGTCTCTACTTTAACCTTTGGGATTTCCTTCGCTTCCCTAGCTGTCGTTCCCACAGGTGCTGCTTGGGGTCTACCTACACGGACCTTACCCTCTACTCCACTCATTATCACCGAATTCTTCGCGATCTGCCTGCATAGACATTCTAACTGCTCATAGGAAACCAGATCAATCAAACATAACTTCGAATTCAAATCGGGTAGGAGGTTTCTCCTAACTATCTTCAACTGTTCCGGAATAGAAATTGGATTTAAAAGGTGTGAAAACTTCATCCTTAAATTTGCAATAAACGTAACGACATTTTCATTATTCCTTTGCCTAAAGGAGCGAATCTCCTCTAGGAGTTCTTCATCGTAATCTGGAGGGATGAAAGTATTACCAATTCTTGCCTCCAAGTCTCGCCAAGACCTCAACTGATACTTAATACTTCGGAACCATGAGAGAGCTGGTTCCTTAAATAAATCGACTGCACTATTAAAAACTGTATCAAGGGGGACTCCCCTAGCTTGACTAAGTTCACGAACTCTTTCTAAAAATTTTATAACTTCAATTCCCTTTTCTTTACCAGTAAAACATAATCCCCATTTATACACCGGGATGACCTTATCTATAGGCGCCACTAACTGGATGGATGGGACTTGAGAATTGAGACTAAACTGTGAGAAAGTGGGTGATGGATTTCTCACTGGGGGTACAAAACTGCTTGAATGTGCCTGATTATCATAGTCAAAGGGTACCTGATCACAATCTAAAAACGGATTGGTGTTATGGCTTCTTAAGCCTAACCTTCTTAACGATAGATCTTCTGGAAGATTCGAAGGGACTCTCGAAACCGTATGAAGATTATCTTCATGAGTAGTTGAAGCATTATGACAAGATAACCTATCAAATGCTTGATCTAAAAGAGAGGCCTGCGATCTTTGTGGGATTTCTGTTCTTGAACTGACTACTTCACCGACAATTTTTTTCTTAAAATCGCCTCGCAATCGTAGAGCATCTGCTCTAACCTGATCTCGACTAGCAGTCTGAACATCGGAAGTGACCTTCATCCTGTCTATTCTTCCTAACAAATGAGCTAACCTCGAAGAAAATCTCCTAGCTACATTAGACTGAGGGGAAATAATTACCTCATCGTGCAATATTTCAGTCATATCCAAAATAGAATCCAAAACTTGACTCAAATCCTCATTAAAATCAAAAGGAGAGATAGTCACAGTGACTCCTCCATTTATTCTCAAAAGTTGACTTAATTGTGTACGCCTATAATTTCCGTTCCAATGTGGAACTTCTCCTCTTAATAAAATTTCATACTTAATCTCATCTACCTTGAGATCAACGACCTCAAAACCGACTGTAGTATTTTCCTCAATGAAATCCATTTTCACTATTTATCTCAAAAAAAATTTTTGCCTCAAAATTCTCAAACAAGACTTTTCAACCAACTTTACCTGAAACAAAGAAAACGAAAATTGTCGTTCCTTTTCTTAATTGACTTGACCTGACCTAACAGAATTATCCAAAACCAAAATTTCAAAAATCAGATTGTTGCTGATTCTATCTGTAACTCCACCTAAGCTGAAAAATTAAAAAAATTATCGAACTCGAAAACCACATCTTCAGGTTTACCACACCGTCTGGGCTGGAACCTAAAAAGCTGAAACGTCAAAAAGAAAACAACACGGACTCAAATACCACAGGTCTGAATTCCCTCGAAGTCCTTCGTTGAAAATTTCAAACCTTACCTTTTGGTTTTAGTCCATCTGTAAACTTTACGCAACTAAGAAAGGTATTTGTCTTTACTTGTCTAAATTTTGAAAAAGTTTTTCTCAAAAATTATGAAAACACCAACACCTCATGTTCATTAATTCTTCTCAAAGTTTGAGAAAGTTTTCGAAAAAAGAATAAGGAGATTGATTTATCCTGGTCACGGCACCGCTTGGAGCCTTCCTCCCCCTCGCTTACTCCCACTCAAAAAGTTGAATAATAAAAAATAATTTACTTACCTTAACCCCAAAAAGGAGGTGGCTATTGACAGATCTCAATGTGACTAGGCAAATTTGTAACATTAGCCACATTGGCCTGTCGAGTAGGACATATCAAATTTCGAATGCCCCACCCAAATATTCTAAATGTCGGAAGAAAAATAAATTTTAAATTTTGAAAAGTGATCGTCTAAAATTTCCAAAGTATCAAACCAAAACCAAACTTCACCAAAAGGTTCGTTGTGATTATCCAGTCCGGGACAGATAAATGTGGCTTTCCTCTGGAAAATCCAGCATCCACCGAACCAGACTGGACCCGTAGTAACTCCTAACAATTTTAAAAACAATAACCAAAAATTAATAAACCTCACCAAAATATACCAGGATATATCGCCTTATTCTTGAGGTTACTCTACTGATTGAATAAATAATTTAAAAGAACATGAGGAGGGTTGATTCTTAATACTCTAAAATTGTTGAATTTTAATACAAAGATTTATTAAAATCAATTTCATCAGTACAATAGACAAGGCTGGTAATCACCAATAGATCTTATACCTAAACAATAAATCTAATAATCAAAATCAGTAATCCTGATTCAAACCTTCAAACATAAATACTACCTTATTACCAAAGATATCAAACTTACATGACTAAAATTCAAAATAGGTACCTATATCATTTCAATAGTTCAGATAAAAATTTCTAAAGTTCAAATTCTATTAAACAATTTCTAAACTATAACACATAGGTATGATTCTGAATAGAACTCCGAGTTAAATCAGAAGTTATTTCTCAAAAATTTAAATTTATCTTAAGCAAAAGTTTCAATATAAAAACAGGTATCTACCTACAAAATCTGAAATTCAAAATTTAATTTAGAAAATGATCATCTCTAACTCGAAATCCTAAACACATACGATAAATTTAATAAATTATTTTTACACATAACCATTACATTAGTCACTTGCTGACCACAATAAAAGTTCATAACATATTATCAAAAATCAAATTCACTTAGAAAGTCATAGGTGATGAAATCAATTAAACACTGTACTTGAATTTATTTAATTTTCTTGATTATCGGAAAATAGCAAAAGTTCATTCACTCATAAAGACATACCTTATTATTCAAAACTCCATCTCAAAACTGGCGAACTAAGGTTCCTCTAACCTAATTAAGCGCGATGATCAAAGCATAGGCCGGCATGGTTACTGGAACTGCCTTTGTGCTGGTGTTAGCACCCCTTGGTTGGTGCTCCAGGTGCCGGATGAGCTGGACTGCTCTCCCTGCTACCTTGTGACGACCAAATATCAAAGTGCTAGGACCTCTGCCTGATGAAACCTTCCATGTCTCCAAACTAAACTCCACCACTCTTCTTTATTTTTCCAAGCTTCTACAAATATCACCTTTCACACAGGCTAGTGTACCTACCTAGGTAGGTACCTACATAAGCCTCCACATGATCGAATCTTTATGTAAACTTTCGTGTAAATCAGAAGTTTGAAAATTGGAACTCAAAACTCAGAACTAGAAGTTCGAAATTAAAATTCAGGAATCAAAAGTTAAAACTTAGAAATTCAAAGATCGAAATCAAAAACTGGAAATCGGAAATTAGTAGTTAAAAATCAAAACTGGAAGTCGGGACCTAACATTCTAGAACTTGAAACTCCAAAATAAGTTTAAAACTAAATCCAATAATAAGTAAGTCCCTAAGTAAGTCCCTAAGTAAGTCCCTAAGTAAGTCCCTTGTCTGTAAAGACAAGAAAGCGAATATTAGTTATAATGACCAAAATTAAATTCAGAAGATTACTTACGTAAGACTGCATCTTTCACAGAAATAACTTCACCATATCTATTGTGTGCTTACACAAGGGACTAATATTATTAATTCACTAATTGAAGACAAACTACATGAACTGTCGAATTTAGACCGGAAAATGAACCTGAAGCGTCCTTTACCTCCATTTATAATTTTTTGGGATGACGCTATCGCATGCGCCCTAACCACTGTCTAACCGAACTTGGTGACCTACTTTCAAATTCAAACCTTATCATTGATGGTATGCAACACTTAAAACTCGCACGCGACGGTGTCGGATCGATTCTCATATACTTTGGTACACTTTCGGCAGTACGACCAACCTCTCCCGTTCTCCCTCTATCCAAACTTAAATTTCACAATCGTGAATCCGCATATACTCGAGGCCTGTCGTGTCTCAGAACGAAATGCAAGTTTTTTTTATATGTTTCTTTATGGGTCTTCTCAACTATCTTTTCCTGTTTTTTAACCCACACCCAAAGAAATAATATTTTAGGTTTTATCTGGATAACTAATCGGAAATCTAGAGTAGCAAGATGAGAGTGGTCTCGTTAGACGCGGAAAATTAATTCGCATAAGATGATATACTTTTCAAACTCTGAAAACCTAGAACCGGGACAGAAAATCGACCAGACATGTTTTCTACGTCTTACTCAAATAACAAAAGCAGGAATTTCTTAATAGCTGCCAGATGTTCGTTCGTGATCTTTGCCTAATACAGCCTCTTACACCAGCAAAAATGTACAGTCAATCATAACTCTTCTGAACTTTATAAAAATATTCTAAATCGAGAATCAAAATTTTGAAAGAGAAAACGTAGCGTGCAAGGCACGCTGCAGACTTAGCTGAAGCTCATTGAAATATTTGTCAATGAATTATTTAAATTTTTAGGTCAAAGTATTATTACAATATTTATAAAAGTGAATATGTATTTTTATATGCCAAAGCCTTTTAAATTAAATCAGGAAATATAGGTCTTGTTAAGTAGACTCAAGTTCTTTAAAGATCTAAGAGACAGCTCCTCTTAGAAATCAAACAGTTAGAAAAGAAAGAAGTTAAGCAACCTAAGTGAATTTTTGTTGTTCTTTTTATTACTTACGTAATTATTTTTTTATAAATGACATTACATTATTTTCAAAATTAAAAGACAACTGGCATCTCAAATTTTCCCTTTCCTTTTCCATTGTATTGGGGAGAGAGTGTCACGTTAGATCAGAAATTCGGCATCTAACGCTAACGTGATTTCTCTATTTAGAGGTGTAGAGAGAGAAACAATCTACCTTTTCAAAATGTATTACTTTTTTTCTCAGGTCTCGCAGTTTTTTTCTCTAACAAGCAAATTTCACAAGCTCTATTATGGAAAAAAATCATTATGAATGCTCTGATTTTTGAAAAGAGGTAACGTTTTAATTAAAGATAATTTTCATAATAGAAATTTGTGAATAATTTAGTTTTAGAGTGATACTAGAAGAACTTAAAACTAGATAATTCGTAGAGCGTTGCATTATATTTCATCGGGTAACTGACTTGAAAAGGACCGTAGAGGTAGGTACTTGAAAAGCAAGTTTCCTTTTTTAACAGAAAAGCACATTCTCCGAATACATTCTCCAACTTTCGGGAAAAAAAAACTGCAATGGATTCGAAAAATACAGGAAAAATGCTGTTAAATGAGCTCTTGCACGCTTTGACCAGTTTCAAAAAAGAAGACCAAAGTAAGATCTTGTACCTACCTAAACTTCCATTTTTAAATTTACCGTACAGATGTTTCCAATGTGCCTCAAAATTCATTTGAAATCATATCAAAAGCTGTATTTGGTAATACAAATTTATGGGATAACCTTTATTGCAAAAATTTAAAATCTAGGAACCAGGACCGTACTTGAAGAAAGATTGTTTGCTTTTTTTAGATAAAAGCCCATTTTCTGATAGGTTTTTGAAAAACCTTCATCAGATTTTTCATCAGAGCACTTAAATCAAACGGCACACTTCGAACAGCTTCACAAAAATAAAAATCAAAATATGAACTTGTACTGCATTTAACAATCTGTTTTCGTGAAGCTGGTCGAAGCGTGACGTGCGTTTTTAAAAGCTCATTCTATAACATTTTCCCATACTCTTCGAAACTTTTTATTTCGAAAACCGATCGGAAAATGTGCTTTTCTGTCGAAAAAGCGAAACAATCTTTCTTCAAGTCCTACGGTCCTTGTTCCTAGATTTAAAATTCTGGCAATAGGTTATCCCATTAATTTGCAGTATCCAATACAGTGTTTGAAATGATTTCAAATGATTTTGAGAAACCTTTATACGTCGGGAAAAATTTATACGTCAAATTTAAAAATGGAAGTTTAAAAATAAAATTAGTTCTAATCTAATTTTGTGAAACTCGTCGAAGTGTGCCGTTAGAGCTCATTTTATAGCATTTTTACTATGCTTTCGGAATCCGATTCCGTTTTTTACGAAACCTATCGGAAAATATAATTTTCTGGCAAAAAACTACAACCTATTTCTTTTCTTTTCAAGTACGGTCCTAGCTTTTTCCTAGAAAGGTCTGCACAGGGGTTATAACGATGCCGGAGAACGTCCAAAAGTGGACTCTCCGAAAGACCGTAAAACTCTGTTGTCGAGGTCATATCTCGCGAACAGAGGAATACGGGGGTCTAGGCTTTAACGCCTGGACCAATAGGAGACAACCTTTAAAAACCTAAATCCTACGGCGGGAACCCAGGCTAAAAGGATGCGTGGCTGAATAGTAGAGCAGTGCCTTCTGGATTCAACCTCGAAGAAGTGGTGAACCTTCGAAAATGAATGCCTACCATACGTATGAAGCTCTGCGATTGGTATTTCTTTAATAGCTCCATTACTCGTGGACCATATGGACCAAGAGACACCTAATTCAAAAAGGGAAAGGGATTCTGAAAAGAAAGACCCGCCCAAAAAAAACTCTCAGGAGCCGCTCGCAGGAAACTGAGAAAAGAGTAGAAACTACAAAACTAGGGGGAACTAGAGAACCTAGAAAGCTAGGGTTGAAGGTGAACCCCAGTGTAACAAAACCCGGAACCAGCAAGGAACCGGAACAACGTAAAAAAAGGAGAACCTGCACCAAGGTTCTCAGGAGTGCAGCTTAGAGGGAACTTTCTCATGGCTTTCTGCGCTGACCAGGCCACAGAGGACTGGCTGGTGCGGATGGTCAGGGAAATGTAACCCTGGTCAGGAGCGAAACTCGGCACCAAGGACGTTCCAAAACCTATAAGAGCACCAGTGTGGATACCAGGGACCCAAGAGGAACCAGAAAAAAAAATCCAAAAAAGACTGGGAATTCAAAACCAGGGATTAAAAACCAGAAACGTGGATCCTAGTGGACAGAAAACCTGACACAAAAGACCAACAACTAATTTTCCTCATGGGAGAAAATAGAGTAACTTCAATGCAAACCTTACGTAAACCTAACTAGGGTGCTATTCAAGCGACTAGGTGGGTAAAGGGAGCAGAGAAGTTGTAGCTGAAAAAGCTGAGTAAGCACCAGCTGAGTGGGCAATTATTGGACTTCTAACAGGACACTGCCCACTAATGAAACACCTCTCAATAATAGGAGTGAAAAATATCCCAGATTGCAGGAGATGCGGGGAGGGGGAGGAAACCCCATACCACCTAATGTGTGAATGCCCAGCACTAGAGAGAACTAGACTTCTTGTGGGAGATGGGACCGATGAGACACTAATAATTATCCAAAGGGGTACAATAAGCGCAAGCTTCAGTACAAGGGCTTTGAACCTACTCTAGAAGTAATAATAATATTAATAATCTTCGTACCTGTTGCCTCGATGTCCCCTACCTTGCATTTAACTACGTCGCATTAGTCATGAATCAGCTTGTATGTATGAATACTGGGGAAGGCTATGAGTGAGTGAAAGTGAAAGTTTTCTGCCAGTAGTGCCAACTTCACTATATTCACAATATTCTCTTGTCTTATACATATTTACAAACGAAACAAAATATACATATTTTAAGTTTTTATTCAATGTTCTTAACTTAACAATGAGCTAATTACACCTATAAAATTTTTGAAATCGTAATGTGTTCTATCATGCAATTATCGCTGATTGTCAATTATTTATGCTTTTATTATGGCTGTTTTTGTTTGGTCATTAAATAAGTAAACAACGTATTATATTTCTAAAAAATATAAACACAAACTATGATATACCAATTTATGGTATAAAAACTATGAAACAATTTTATAGTTTGTATCTTAAGAAATAAGTATTACTTCTTATATACCTGTAAGTACCTATAATAATATGCACATAAATGTTCTCGCAGAACATAAACATTGTTATTGTTTTCACTTTAATGTGAATAGTTCTCTGTTTTTATGAGCCTCCACTATAAAGATTATACACAAGTGTTTATGAAATAGGTGATCAAAATTTGGGAGAATATATAGAGCTATAGTTAAATAAAAGACCCCCCAATGGAGATACAGCCTCCTAAGTGCGAGACCTAAAAACCATGTTTTATTAAATATTTTCTGAACCTTTCAAAATAAAATTAAAACGTTTTGTACGATCTTTGACTTTGTAAACAAGTTATGCTTTTAAAACCATATATTATGTAATTTTAGTCATTTTCATCCAAGAAGATGCTCGTTTCCATTAGTTCATTTTCGTTAGGATGCACCGTTTTAGAGTAAATTTGATTTTTCTCTTCCCAAGCCCAAGTGGATAAAATCTTATTATTACAGAGTGAGGAGATTTTTACCGTTAATACTCCTGTAACGTAACCTTCAAAAGAGAAATCAATCAGCAAAGGCATCGAAGGAAACACAGACATACGTGGAACAAGAGGGTGCGAGAGTAAGATCGCGAGAATTCTGTCTTGTCTTAGAAGCGAAAACCCCACACCTGACACTAATGTACAGGTTAATGCAACTCGTCAAAATAAATTTAACCGTTTTCTTTTTCAAGAAAGTTTTGCCTATGAAAGGAGGGTCGCCTAAATTGGACCGTTTCTGAAATTGGACCACTCGTGTTTCTACCATTTATAGGAAAGCTGGCACCATCTCGTGTTTTTTCACCGAGCTACTAGTTGAGTTGATTATTATTCCCGGTATACGTGTTTCTTGTGTGCAAGCTAACTGACATATCGATTATTTACCAGAAAGACCTCATCTCATGTTAATTTTGTACCACTTACCGTTAAACTAAACAAATGCCAGGTATGTAGATGAAAGTTTTTTAATATCCTCATAGTTTTTGTAGTCCTTCCCTGTCATTTTGATGCCATAATCTCTAACTTATCTTGCAGCTTTATAGTAGATTATGAAATTTGATTCAATCTAGGTAGCATATTCCTAAATTGGACCACTGGGTGGTTCCCAAAATGAACCGGTCCAATTTAGGAAACCGCTGAATTTTCGATGAAGCTCAACCACTGGCCTTGCTTAAAAACCAGATCAAGTCTATAGAGACGCAAACATTAGATGTCTCAATACAAGAAATCTCCCCATTGCCCATTAAAAATAAAAAAATAATGACAAAAAGGAAAGCTCGCTCTCAAGAAGCAGTTAAACTGACTAGTTCTCCGTATAAAAATGAATTGGAAGCTTCAAAAGTAGCACCATCTGAGGTTAAAAAAATAAAAAGGCAATTGAACTCATCAAATTTGGTAGTTGATGGTAAAACTGAAGACGGGGGTGAAAGTTGGTTTTGAAAGATTTGTGAGAACGTAAGCGTTGAAGAGATGATACAGTGCATGTTATGCAGAAAATGGAATCATGTAAAATGTGCCAAAGTTTCACTAAAATCAAACAAATATTATTGCCTAGACTGCAAAATATAAGACAATGCTCACCTACCTTTTGTTTTCAAGCTATAAATTGATTTATTACCTTGTTGCCTACTATTTTTCTTGTGCAAATGATCTCTTTATTTATTGTAGAATATTTGTTATGTTTTTATTCACATTCTTATTGACGTTTTGTTTGATTATACGTACTTTGGTAGCCTGGTCCAATTTATGAAACCACTGGTCCAATTTAGGCAACCGGTTTCTTAAATTGGACTTTTGCAGACGTTTTTGTTTTTTCTTAAATAAAATATCTGCATTTATTTTATACATTTGTTAATTTTTTTGTAAGATAAGCTTGGTACGTACTTTGATATCCCATGGTCACGATGACCAAAACTTTTGTTACTCAACTCCCAGAAAATAAAATATAAAAATGGTCCAATTTAGGCGTCCCTTCCCTATATTCTTTTTCACCAGATATTCTATTTATTATTTATTTAAACTGATTTCTACCGTTTTAAACTAATTTTGCTCCAAACATCATCTGATTACCTAGCGCATCACGTTGTCTAAACTCTAGATAAATAAAAAGCTAAATCAGTATGAATTTTTTCCCTAATAATTATTAAATACACCTTGTGGTGTGGGTGTGGGTTCTGTTCGGCATAGTTGTATTTATATTCAACAGTGAACATCCAATTCAACAATAAAGTGACGTAGATACGTATCTCATTGGTTAGAAAGCAATAATAATAATTAAATTTATAGGTATACACTCAGGTGAAAAAAAACAGGTCTCTTTATATTTTTATTTCATACTAATACATTATAACTAGATAAACGCTTGGTTACCGTAACTATAAACATATTCATAACTCCCTTGGGAGTTATACTGGGCTGGTATTACTCCTTAACTCCCTCTACAGGGTGCACCATGTATCCTTCTCTATATTGCTATCTCCTGAACGCTAAGAGATACAGGGTCGGTTAAATTAGAGAAAAGATGCGCAGTCTTGTGGCCGTCTCGAATTCGTCAAAAAATGCAAGATATCTGTGACCGTTCCTGAAATATACTGAAAAAACTGAAAAATCGAGATTTCTTATTTTCCTCATATCTTTTTTTTTATTGGAAATTAATAAATAATTTTTTGTAGGCTTACATAAGCCGTTAAGAGCTATCCATCTGACATTTCAAAAATTTTCAAGGCCTACTAGATCCAAGAGTTTTCACAGTCAACTTTCGTTTTTCTTATGGCCGCCATATTATTTTTTTATGTCGTTCGATATGAAAAAATAATGAAAACCAAAAATTAATAAACTTCAAAAAAAATTTTTTTTAATTTTTATTCCTAATTTTTCAAAGAAAAGCCTAATAAAAAATCGTCGAAAAACGTCAACATTTGTAAAATACGCCGAAATAGTATTGCCTTATTTTTTTAATTTATCTATGAAATTCGGTCTAAAAATGTGTCTTTTTTGTAAAGAAAAAAGAAGAATAAACATTTTTTAAATTTATTTTTTGAAGTTCAACAATTTTTTGTTTTTATGATTTTTTTATACCGAACAACATAAAAAAACACTATGGTGGCCATAAGAAAAACGAAAGTTGACTATGAAAATTCTGGGATCTAGTCGGCTTTGAAAATTTTTGAAATGTCAGATGGGTAGCTCTTGACGACTTATGTAAGCCCACAAAAAATTATTCATTAATCTCCAATAATAAAAAAGATATGGAAAAAATAAGAAATCTCGATTTTTCAGTTTTTTCAGGATATTTCAGGAACGGTCACAGATATCTTGTATGCCTCCACGGAATCGAGATGGCCACAAAATTGTGCTCCTTTGGACTTGTTTAACCGACCCTGTATCCGTTAGCGTTAGGAGATAGCAATGTAGAGAAGGATACATGGTGCACCCTGTATTATTACTATTTGTTTAATTCTGGTAACCAACAATATTTGGATTTCATATGTCATTTTCTATAAACTTTTCAGTTGATATATCCATAGTAATCATGCTTACTCAATTATTAAAAACATTCGTTTAATAATCAGAAAGCATTATTATTCGTTTAATTTTAAAAACCAACAGATTTGGTTTTTATATTTCATTTTGTATGAAATAAAATTATTTATGTATCACATAAGTTATTGGATGTTAATAACCTCGGGCAACTTAACAATCCCTCGGGACTAACGTCGTTGCAATATGTTGCCCTCTGTATAACATTCTATTTCAATGAAATTTATGAAATTTTTTGTTATATATTTGGAATAATCAGGCTTTTAGTATACACTTTTGATTTTGCATTGATAGGACTTCCTGCTGGATCATAAAAAAGAGAATGATAATTATTCTCATTTGAGTTGAACAATAAATGTTAGAGGAGACTCGCGTAGCCTAGTGGTTCAGTCCGCTGCCTACCGAGCCTAAGGTCGCGAGTTCGGGACTCACCGGCTCGTGTTATTTTTCGGATGCATTTTCGAATGTATGTGAAAAATACAACAAGCGACCGAACGTTTAAATTTATAAAAGGCATACTTGAGGCTGGGTGAATGAGTAAGATACTCGAAATCCCGTGTTACCGGAAGTGGAGCGACTTTGTCTTACCTACATAGTTAAGACCGATGCTCCCTCCTTTGTAAAAAACAACAACAACAAATAAATGTTAGAAAATTGAAATTGTATCATTTCACGTTTCAATATTCATTAAATTCGCAAAGAGTGCTTGTGTTTTGCAATTTTTAGCCATTTTTCTGTTGATAGGTAGGTAGCTTGTTGTTACTGAGACAGACTATAGTGTTAAGTGACAGACAAAAGAGTAACCTGAAAGCCAAAATATCTAAAAAATATACTCGATTTAAAAAAAAAATAATACGTGACAAGTTTTTTTGCACCTGAGTGTATAATTATTAATTAAAAAATAATAATACATATCAAAGGTTATTTTGTTCCATAACAAAAATATAAGCCTGTTACAGCTAACTAAATGAATGATCGTGGTGACTGAGGATGACTAAAAAAGAAATAAAAGAAATCAAATTTGCGTATGAATAAAATTTTGAATAATTATTGCTTTGTCTGGTTATGGAAGTTTATATTATTGTTTTCACATGGTTTATGAATGTTGCTTAATCTTTGCATAAATCTAATTATTGAACCTGAATACATAAGGCACCTGTTGTATGAGTTATGCTAATAATAATTATTATAATGAACGATCATCCTCATCCTAATTTCCTAACCATTTTAATTCCGTTTAAATTTGGGTATATGAAAATTTATTACTTAATATTACCACATAGTATTCAGTAATATCCGATCCTATAATAATAAAATACATTTAGAAGCAATAATCGAAATAATTTGTTGATTTTCAGTTTAATTATAGTAATTTAATAAATTCTCATTAGATTTTGAAACCAAGAGACGTAATTTGTTTACGGCTTTGTTTAGAAATAAACAAGGCTTACTAGCTATTTTGCTTAATCTGAATTTGAAAGAAATCTTTACCCAATTCATTTTTTTTATTCAAATAACACTAATTCTACTACATTTTATTGTTTGTTAAATTATAATAATTATCTATAGGTAATCGACAAGAGCAAGTTCGTAATCGATAAATTTAATAAAACTGAACTTCATACCTACAAAAGTTAAAAAAAAATATGATGAATTATTTAGTGCCAGTAATAATAGAGGTGGCGTGAGATACAGAATTTGTATGAGAGTCATTATGGACCCTAAAATTCAGCTTTGAACTCATAGCAACTATATGGAGGGCACAAAAAAACAAAGCAATTTGAAGTTGCAAAAGTTTTGATTTTTATGCATACATTATATGAGGGTTGCAACTCTTGAAAAATCAGTTAATTGGTTCTGAACAACAAGAATTTTCCTTCAATTTATGATATCTTTACTGAAAAGGAAAAAAAAGCTTTGAGTCAGCTCGGCGACCTGACATCAGCAATGCTCTAATAATGACATCTCTAATAATAACATATCTGCACTCACATTTCTCTCCAGGTTTTTTCCAGAACCTCAAAAAACTTTAGAAACGTCAACTAACTCCAGACTCTTTCAGTTCTTTCAGTTCAAGATCATTTTTAAATCTGGAAATCCGAAATTACAAAATTAATCGCGGCCCTTCAGGGCCCGGATAAAACTAGAGTTTACATGGGGGCGTGATTGGGTTGATGTATCTCCGTCGTGTTGAAAAATAAAAATCCCAGCTACGCACGAAAGGCAGTTTTTATAGCCAAAATTCAAAAATTACCTATATCACCTGCATATGCGGATTCTGAATTTTAAAAAATCATGGTGACCGTTATGGGCCCGGATACGCTGGGGTTTCAATTTCCATACGACGAAGCAAGATAAACCCCATCACGCCGTCGTGAAAACTCGTCTTGCTCCGGGCCCAGAACGGCCCCCGTGATTTTTTGAAATTTAGAATCCGAATATTCAGGTGATATAAAATATTTTTTTTAGCTATAAAAACGGCCTTTCGTCCGTCGGTGGGTTATTATGTTTCAAAACGATGGAGAAAGATCAACCGTATCACGTCCTCGTGAAAACTCGCCTTGTCCGAGCCCAAAACGGCCCCCGTGATTTTTTGAAATTCACAATCCGCATATTCAGATGTTGTAATTTTCGATTTTGGGCTATAAAAACTGCCTTTCGTGCGTCGCTGGGGTTTTTATTTTTCCACACGACAGAGAAAGATCAACCCTATCACGGCCCGTGAAAACTCGTTTTGTCCGAGCCCTGAAGGGCTGCCATTAATTTTGTAAGTTTAGATTTCCAGCTTTAAAAAACGATCTTTAACTAAAAGAACTGCCCATTATAAGTTGGTAGGATTTTTTTCGTGCAAATATTCTCACATGACTTCATGAAGTGGCATATTCCATTGTCGTTCAAGAAATAATATCAAATTAAATTATGAAATTATCATCTTACCCGAGCCGGATGTTTAGCCACTCGCGTCGCTAACTTTTCGTCCATAACTTTACCCGAGTCAGTTAAGAAGCTACTAAAACAGAACTACAATAATAAGAGGATAAAATTTTCTTAAAAAATTGAAAAGAAAATCTTGAGACAATAAATGAGCAAAATATAAAAATTATCAAGCGGAAAAATGAAGATCTACAAGTAAGTTTAGGGGAAAAGGGTAATAACGATACCCAAAAAGTCAAAGATGCGATATTATGCAGTATTATTAAGAAAATTTGATTGTTGAGGTGTGTTTACATTTTTATTTTAGGAATGATAACGGGCATCTATCAAATTTATTCTTATCACTCCGGAGTAGGTAATAATAATAATAATAATTATAAAACTGTAATTTTATTTAAAAATATTCAGACCATTTTTGTTTCAACTTAAAATAAAGTAATGCAAAACCCATATATTCTGTTTAACTCTCCCATTTGCATCAAGTTGTGCAAAAAAAAATAAACCCCACATGTAAATAAATGCTTAGGAGTTCACCGTTTCACCGGTGTCCCCTAAAAAACTCGTATTAGGTGGTAATCAATTAATAATTAATTAAAAATTAAGAATATTAATTATCTATATTGGATGATTCATTTTAATTATATTTTTTTTTACTAAAATAATAATTATGTATAGAAATTAACTAGTTTTTTTTTTGTTTCAGCTGGTCATAACCACAGTCACGGCGACCATGATCACGACCACAATTCGGAAGATCACCAGCATTAACAAAATTTCGAAGAGAACTAACTACATCAGGCAATAAACTATTCATTCATTTTATTTATTAACTCAAATAGTTGATTTTATTATTTTCTTATTTTGTACCTTGTAAATAATTTTAAGATTAAATATTTTTGAGATAAATGACCAGCATTTTTATTGAGTAGAATCGACGTGATTGGACCAAACTTACATAATGGAGAATTCTTAAATGAAAACCAATGGTAAAAGGCTCACTTTGCAGCAAAACTAAATACACTACATCGTTTTCATACTGGGGTAATACAGGGTGTCCAGGTATGAGTGTAAGAGCTACACGTGGCGACCTTCCTTGGACTATTTTGAGTAACAAATCTCAATACAATAATGCTCTAAACCTCTTCACGGTGCCACACGAGGTAATCAAAGTTAGAAATTCTGGGTCACAAATATGCATATTATTGAACTTCTGTTTCCTTTTGCAGTTACGGTTAACATTTTTAAAGACTTTTGCAAAGTCTTCTTTCATTTAATTTTCGTAACAGTGCAATTATTAACTTTTTTAACATTTCCTAAATTTTTTTTTTTTTTTAGAAATGTTAAAAAAGTTAATAATTGCACTGTTACGAAAATTAAATGAAATAAGACTTTGCAAAAGTCTTTAAAAATGTTAACCGTAACTGCAAAAGGAAACAGAAGTTCAATAATATGCATATTTGTGACCCAGAATTTCTAACTTTGATGACCTCGTGTGGCACCGTGAAGAGGTTTAGAGCATTATTGTATTGAGATTTTTTACTCAAAATAGTCCAAGGAAGGTCGCCACGTGTAGCTCTTACACTCATACCTGGACACCTTGTATATTATTATGTCAGAAGGCGAGCAAAGTTCCTGTTGCAGAAAAAATATACAGGTGTCCCGTAATTAGCGCGCAAACGGCAGATTCTATTTTCAAAAATATGAAAAAAAGTTCCTATAAAAATAGGTCGAGAAATGCTTCCTAAGGGGGCTACGGCCCCCGAAAGGGGAGCCCATGAAGATGGTTTTTATTTAATACCTCCGAACCCGTTCAAGACAGAAAAGTGGAATTTTGGGAATTTATCCAACTTTTTATGGCCAAGAAGATGCAATTACAACAATTCTAAAATTTCCATTAGGGGGGGGGGGGTCAGATATGTGAAGAGTGAGGTTAAAACCACCCTAACTTTTTTTGTACGTACCTCGTGCCAGGATTTGAGATCAGATTATGAAATGTTGAAGCTTTTTATACAAAAAAGGTCATCTTGTTGAATTTCGAATAACATACACCGTTTTCGCTTAACATCGATTTGAAAATTACCTTACATGGAATAAAAATTCATAATGAAACACAACTAAAGAAAAAGTTTCTGGACAGTTTTTTTACTTGAGCAACTGCTCGAAATGATTTCCATTTTGGTCAACGCATAATCGGGCCCGACGACTTAGAGCTCTAGAAGCTCTCAAAATTTGGAATCGGTTTCTTTTAATTTCATTGGCAGCTATACATTTTTAGCTAGATTTTATAGATTCCCCAAAAATAAAAGTCTAGAGGGTTTAAGTCGGAAGATCGGGCTGGCAAAGCTATGGACCCGTTACGACCGATCCACCGATCGGGAAAGTTGTCATTCAGTTTGTCTGGCATTTCGCGCGCATAATGAGGTGGGGCCCCATCATGCTGATATCACATCATGTTTCTCAAATTCAACGGAAAATCTTCCAATAGTTCACCGAGATTGTTTTCGAGAAAGTTCACGTAGCCATTCTCCTTAAGGCGATTGGGGAGTTCTATTGGACCAATTAGTTGATCTCCTATTATTCCAGCTCATAAATTCACTGAAAATCTACGTTGGAAGCTTTTCCGTCATACTAATCACGGATTTTCGTCGGCCCAGGTCTCCCCTGACCGCGAACACGTCTAAAATTGCTATTTTCCGTTAAACGTTGACGTATGCGAGTGAACATTTGACGTGTATTAACTCTTCGGTTTGAAAATTGTCGTCGGTATTCATGGTCAGCCAACAATACTCAATAACTTTTCTTTTTCTTCTACTTAATTCGTGTGAAACACAATTTTCAAACAACCTGTCACTTATTACATCCCGTGATCCACGGCCTTACGTTGAATATTTTTCTCTAGTTGTATTTCATTATGAATTTTTATGCCATGTAAGGTAATTTTCAAATCGATTTTAAGCGAAAACTGTGCATGTTATCAAAATTCAACGGGGCGACCTTTTTTGTGTAAAAAAACTTCAGCCTTTGATAATCTGATATCAAATCCTGACACGAGATACGTACAAAAAAAGTTAGGGTGGTTTGAACCTCACCTCCACTTATCTGAGCCCCCCTAATGGAAATTTTAAAATTGTTGTATGTAAGTAATTGCATCTTCTTGGCCATAAAAAGTTGGATAAATTCCCAAAATTTCACTATTCTATCTTGAACGGGTTCGGAGGTATTAAATAAAAAGCATCTTCATGGGCTCCCCTTTCGGGGGCTGTAGCCCCCTTAGGAAGCATTTCTCGACCTATTTTTATAGGAACTTTTTTTCATATTTTTGAAAATAGAATCTGCTGTTTCAGTATTGCACGCTAATTACGGGACACCCTGTATAAAAAAGAGTTAAAAAAAATAGTATGTAGGTACCTACCTAATCAAATTGGCCAAATTTCAATTATTGTGAAGTTCGGAAAATTGACGTGTATTTATTTCTTAAGTCTGTCAAGGTCATATTTGTTTTTGCTCTACGTAACATCGAACATTAGCTAGGAATAGACGAAGCGATTTGCTGGCCGATTTGATCGCCACGAGCAAATCCGGAAGATAAATCTCTTCGTCTGTAGTAACTCAGCGCGTCATGCCAAGAGCCATGCTAGAACCGTTGATTGAAGGAGTCAGGAAGATACGCAACCTTATGGGAGAAACTGTGCACAGGACGATGTACCGATAAGTGGATAAAGGGGAAAGAGGGTAGCTCGAGCGACCGAGCACACAATTTTACATTAGGTTGCGTATCTTCCCTATTCCTTCAATCAACGCTAGAACCGTAGACGCCTCTGGCACGGCTTGACAGTATTTTCTGCCATAAACGAACAGACTTTTCTGCCAGACTAGCGCGATACGCGATACGCTCACAGCAGCTGGTTTTCCCTTTTTGTTATTATTATTATAGTTTGACATTATTATCAAATATTAACTGGCTTAAAAATACCGCGTAAAAATAATTTTCACTAACAACAACTAGGTATAAGCGTTAAAAAAGGATTTTAGGCATGGCTCGCGACCTCTTGAAATTTTCTACAGATCACGAGCCACGCAAATCCGACCGATAAATCGTGTAGTTTCCCGATAAACGTACACATTTGCATGTGATGAGCCACTCCGACGGATAATTCGTACGATTAGCGTGGACGTTTATGGTGTGACTTAAAAAATCTGTCGACGCTGCTCGCCACGAGCAAATCCGCCGAATTTGCTCGTGGTGATCAAATCGGCAAGCAAATCGCTTCGTCTATTCCTAGCTATTAGCTAGGAATAGACGAAGCCATTTGCTGGCCGATTAGCACGCGTCGAGCAAATTCGGACAGATTTTCAGTTTTTTAAGTCACACCATAAACGTCCACGCTAATCGTACGAATTATCCGTCGGAGTGGCTCATCACATGCAAATGTGTACGTTTATGGGGAAACTACACGATTTATCGGTCGGATTTGCGTGGCTCGTGATCTGTAGAAAATTTCAAGAGGTCGCGAGCCATGCCTAAAATCCTTTTTTAACGCTTACACTCAGAGTGTGGTATTTACGCGGTATTTTTAAGCTAATTAATATTTGATAATAATGTCAAAGTATAATAATAATAACAAAAAGGGAAAACGAGCTGCTGTGAGCGTATCGCGTATCGCGCTAGTCTGGCAGAAAAGTCTGTTCGTTTATGGCAGAAAATACTATCAAGCCGTACCAGAGGCGTCTACGGTGCTGGCATGGCTCTTGGCATGGCGCGCTGAGTTACCACAAACGAAGAGATTTATCTTCCGGGTTTGCTTGTGGCGATCAAATCGGCCAGCAAATCGCTTCGTCTATTCCTAGCTATTGTGACACTAAAATTGACAAGTAGAATTTGAAGGTTATTAAAGGGATCAAAGGAAAATTTTTTCCAAAGGAAGATTCAAAAACAAAAAATTTAATAATCGATTACAACATCTTTGTTGTCAAGTTTTTTACATAAAAAACTGATTTTGTTCTGTTTACTTCTGTCAGTTTTGAGAATTAATTATTAATTTTGTAAAATAAATAAAAAATTATTATAGAAAGTGATAGATTATCTTTAGAAGTAAGCAAAATTCCAATGAATTTAAGTAAAGAAGCACAAAAGATGGTGGCAAATTTGATTGAATACTTTGAAGACTGAATGGGGGCCCCTTGTTACCCCTATAATCAATGAGAGCGAGGTATACATTTTTTTATAGGTTCAAATTATACTGACATCAAGTAATAATTATTATGATTTAGAGGGTAGCTGAAGATCTGAAATCGTCCTTTGGTACAACTTAAAAAATTCGAGCCGTAATAATTAATTAATATAAGGGTCAACCATTGGAAAGTCCCCAAAAAGTCAATCGGCAGGAAACGGTCACCAGTTTAAGCGAAGTGAATGAAGCGTCAATCAATACGTGATCCTGTCTACGAAATGTATCAGCAGAGTGAGTAAGCAGTTTATGCAAAGATTCACATATTTATATTAACAAACAGGTAAATAGGTAACTAAGACCTATTATACTATCTAATATGTAATTTTAAATTTGCGCCTAAACTGCGCTTATACAAACTGTGTTGTAATTAGGTATTAATTTAAGGAACTGATTATAAGACTCAACTGAATATTAAATTATCAATTCTCAAGTTTTGCATTAATTTATATTTGTATCTTGTGTACAACTTTCCAATAAAATGTTCTTTACAAATAGGTGCTTATTATTTTTTCATTATAATTAAAAACCTTTTATGAATTAATACCATCAGTGATATTCAAAAATAAACCTTAATTCTTTATTTCAAATAAACAAAAATTGTTAATGTAATAAATTATATCTATTCTGTGATTCCTCATCTTCATTGCACCTACAAAATTTGAGATCTGGCATCAATGTTGATATTTCATGTGACCTTGGCAGACTACGGGTCGTATGCTAGAAAATCTCATTTGGCGTTGTTAACGTAACACCGATGTCAATCTGACGTTGTTGTTAAAATCGATTCGGTATGCTAGAAAGAAATATTCATGATTTGACACTGCTGTTAGGTAACATCATCATGTTAAAAATGTAACATGAACAATAGCGGCAACGTTGTATATTAGCTGATTACAGGCTAAGAACAATTCACGAGCTAGATCGAACCCGAACCGAAGTTCCATTTCGTAATAAATCGGCGATCCGAGATGGTCGTGGTTGATTTTGGTCTCGCGTTGTTAGATGTTGGCTATATAGTGCCTACTGAACGCATGCGTATGAGCTAGATAAACACAAAACTCGTCTACCGTCGACCGTCAACGAACGTCATTGCCATCCGATCCTATCATTCGCCATTATTGTTATTGTTGTGTTGTAACAAATAATAACAAACGTAAACGTTTCAGTTTTCTTTGAGTGAATTAATTTGATTTATTGTAAAAGTATAAATGGAAGTTGTCGTGAAATCAAGAAAGAACTTCACTGAAGTTGAGAGGCAGATTTTGCTAGAAATTATCGACAGGTAAGTTATCAATTACCTAATTATTATGTATCTTTATTGCAGAGTGTAGAATACCTAACCAAACCTAACCGAATAGTCGGTTGAGAATTTTATGAAGAGGGAGAAGTTTTTAAAGATTATGTTCACAATGTTCTGTTTTAAAACCCCTTCAGATTGCCAGAGGTGTTGCAGACAACATTAATTTCCTTAATTAAAATTTTTTTATTATTTGTTCTGGTTTGGCTCTGCCCATGGTTATACAATAATAATTATTATTTTATTGAGTGTAATATTATCAAATAAATTATTTATTTTACACAAATATGTCTTATGTTGTTTAACTTATTTTATTTTATTGTCACCTACCCTATTTATGCCGCCCGTGGTTATATAATTATGTTATTAAATATAAATATAAATCAATAAAACAAATTTTGTTATTTATTCTGAATCTAAATGAAGAAAATCTAGGTAAGTAGTAAGTAGAACATCAAGCAGAAGACCTACAACATTAAAATAAATATCAACTCCACTCCACCTACCCTTATGTCTCTGACCATGATGACCTGTTATATTTTTTTGCTTAATTTCATTTTTTATATCCAAATGAAAAATACACATCAAGCAGGAAAAATAATTTTCTCTATTTACTCCGCCCATGATATAGTTAACTATTATATAATTTTTTGAATCTAAATGCGTCCCTGCTGTGTTTCTGTAGTTAGGACTACTTTCTCGAAGAAAAATTTTGGAAATAAATTATAGTATAAAAATACTTGGTAGGTACCTACTTTTGGTAAATTTTTAACTTATGGAACAAGATTGTTGATATTTAGTTGTAATTGCACTGTAAATAAACATAGAAAAAACACTTCACTCTGGAATAATACGGGATTTATTAAAAATCTTCCTAAAATTTGACAGCTAATAATAATTAATCGATCCATACCTGTGATTATTGTAACATGACCATTTAACATTGACATTCAACTGTTCCTACTCGATTTTCCTTTCTAGCATACCAAATTGGGTGATTTCAGCTTTAACGCCGTTGTCAACATGAAATTTGACATGGCGATGTTAAAGCATTTAACATGGTCACGTGACCATGTCAAAGTGATTTTTAACAACAGTGCCGTTGTTAACAGCGCTGTCAAAGGCGAAATTTAGTTTCTAGCATACCACCCTACGAGTATTTCAAAATAAATCCACGTATAATTAAAAACCCGTAAACGACTTATGCCACTCGATAAATTAAAGTTCAATTATTATAATACAGGTTGTGTCCTCTGGTTGTCCAAGTACCCACTTTCCTATAATTTCTCGGGAGCACACAGGGGAGATAAAAAAAAACCTAGTTTGTCATAAAAAAAATTCCTCAAATGTCCCTAGACGTAGATACAGAGCAACAAAAGGGTACTCAGATCTACTTTTTTTGCTCTAACTTTTAAAGTGACTTGTATAATTCCACGAAATTTTAATATTTTATAGAGGTCATTATAATAGTATACAGGGTTCGAACTATTTAAAGGGCCACTACAGGGATATCCTAAACCACATACGAGGTCGGTTAAATTAGAGAAAAGTTGCGCTATTTTGTGGCCATCTCGAATCCGTCAAAACATGCAAGATATATATGACCGTTCCTGAAATATCCTGAAAAACTGAAAAATCGAGAAATCTATTTTGTTGCCAATTTTTTACTACAGATTAACTCCTCTCTAGTTAATTCTCTTTGGCTGCAACTTTCCAGATTTTTAGTTCCAGATTGGGCTCTGTTTAGGCACTTCTTTGCCAGGTCACGGTTAATCATATTTGAGGTACTTTTATTTTATATTTTTTACTTGATATTTAAAACAAAATTGAAAAAAAACAACTTGAAAAAATCCGAAGTGGGTGTGTAATTTGAAACTGAAGATAAGCTTAAATTCAGTATTTTTTTTTTAATAATTATACATTACATATTCAACTTTCATACATAGCTTCATATGTACTATTTCTGATCACTCTAATACCTGGTATGTTAGATCTTGAATCAACGTGGTACAGATATGCTAAAAGATGAACCATCATTACTCTGCCACTCATAAATCCCAAAATTGATAGCAATATTGGCCTGCCATTGAGGTGAGACTTCAGCCAATCATAAAACAACATTGAAGAATAATTGAACATACACGAGCCCATTACACTAAAATCAATTGAAAAAATAATAGATCATAATATTTAACTGCTCCATGTACAGATTTAACCCGTGAGTGGTCGCTAGGTGAGCATTTAGCTCACCATTGTCTTTAAACTGTAATTATTCTGTTACTTGAACTCATACAATCTTGTCGATTTTTCTAGCTTAGTTTATAGCCTTAAGAAGAAACATAGAAAGGATTTTGTAATGAAAATCGGATAAATTTATTTTTTTATGAATGCTTCATTCACCGCAGTTGCCGCTGCGCGAGCTAAACGCTCATTAGCAACCACCCGCGTCACTCAACTGCTCTTATGTTTAGGTCTGCTAGCCATATGCAAGGGTTGCTGTAATTTCTTTGTTGTTTTTATGGTATATGGTATTAGCTTAGTTAAGAATCGAATCAGTTTGTGTTATTTAATGTACCTAAAAAAATCCTATAGTTATATTCCAAAAAAATTTATATTGGCAAGTTAACATTATTCCCCCTTATTTTAAAATACCTACAACAAATATTGCTAATACAGGATGTTCGGTTATCGGACAGCCAAAATAAAATTTCATATTATACAAAACCACATCATCAACATAAAAAAGAATAACTTTGTCCTGATCGGGCTTCATTCAGGAAACATTTCCAAAAATGTAAAACTAAATCATCTATAAATAATTTATTTTTTTCAGTACTTAGACAGCCAAATTAAAATTTCATCAAAAATTTAATTAAATTTAAATTTTTATTTGTTTTATTAAAAAATAATAACATTTTCCAGGTAGGCTTTGTTTAGGAAATACTCAGCCAAAAAAAAGACAACGCCTGATGTGGAAATTCTTTTTTATGCTTCTAATGCGGTTTTGTAAATTTAATTTTAGATGTCCGATCACCAAACATCCTGTATTGTGATTCAAAGTGCTTTTTATTGCACATTTGCTTGTTGATTTACATTTATCAACATTTACATTTACATGGGAGCGAAACACTCGCTAGCGACCACTGGTGTTACAATTCACTTAGCGACCAATGCCGGGTTAATTACAAAAAGTGTCCAAGCAAATATTTTTTACCTACCTAAAAAAAAATCTATTAGCAGTATTAATGGGATACATATTTGGTCTCGAATAGATCATTATTGTGATTCCGTACAACATGTTAGCGAAGAGAATTGGATGAGGATCATAATCTGAAATTCTCGATTTAAATTATTAAACAATAATCACTTCTAATAGAAGACTTACTTGGCGAAAATGCTGGGATTTACTGCATGGACTGACATCAGTAAATAAGCAAACCTCCCTTGAAATGTAGCTGCTGTCTTAAATTTATCATAGAAACTTTGCAGTTCTCTATCATTTGTGGAGACAGTACCAGCCATCTAAATGATCTAAATCTTGGGAATGTTTCTTCAAGATCAATTTTCGATGTGTAAATTAACATTATAAGCTGGTGGACTACATTAGCTCAGTAAAAAATGTCATTTTTGACACGCATGGAAGTAACATGACAGAGGAAAGTCAGTTTATAAGAATGAGTTTTCTTTATTATGTTAGATATTTATTTATTAATAATTTTTATGAAAGGTTCTGGAGTTTCCTATTAAAGGGAAAAATTCATAAATAGATCAGTGTAGATTTATGTTGCATGTATCAGAATCTTTACTATTACTTGCGACGATTTCCTCTTTTTGACTTTCGGATGCTTTGGTAAGATTATTCCTACTTTTCTGGGTCGTTTTTTGCTGATGCAGCTGGTTCAACCACTGGTTTGAAGCGTATTAAAGGATGACGTCACTAGTTTGATTTGCAGGAAAATAAATGTTTTTGAACCACTATCATCAGTCATGTCATATCTGTCAGTTTACAATTAAATTCAAAGATAGGTCATAACCAAACTATAAAATCAACTGAGAGACTGAAGACGTTAAAATTTGTCCCTTTTCAATTTTGTCCTACAATGTTCCCAATTCAAAGCCACACTTATAACACCGTCGATTAAGAAGTTCGTTACCACAGCTTTCATATAAGAGAACATTTTGCATTAGCATGATTTGTTGTGGAAGTCTTCATCTGCATTTTTTAAAATATTGAAAATATGGGGATAAAACGGTCATGCCGGCAGTATAATTTATGTTAATACATGACAGTTACTAACAGCCTACCTTAGTTTAGGATCTGGATGAACCTTTTATATTTTTTATGTAGCCACGGTTTGAATGTATACATCGTAAACAAAAATAACTTTGAACATCTTTGGGTGAGCTCTCCCCGCTGAGCTGTCACTACGCTTTCTCCTATCTCAAAACGCTATACTAACCGGTCTCAAAGATTGGTTCAAACCACAATCAAACTGCTTAAAGCGTTTTAGTTCATGACGTCATTACTTTAACACAGAAATGTAATGTTTGAAACCACAACGCAGCTGGTTAAACACGCTGCATCAGTAAAAAACGACCCTGATCTATATGAGTAAGTTTCTTGTTGTGTGATAACTAATCAAAATCCCCAGTTATTTCTGGAGTTTTCAAAACTAAACTGAGTCAACAACATAACTTTAGTTGCATTTTGTTCCCATCAGTGCTCTTCTTCATTATTAGAGATTAAAGGTACATTTTGTCAGTAAATCAGAGTCCTCTAAAATTAGGAATATCTAATTAACTAGCATTTGTCAAAGCGACTGAGTTCAAACTGAACAGTCACCTATTTCTTAGAAATTTACATTGAAGTGTTCCAACTGATCCAGATAAAAAGATCGAACTGATCCTATTTCCACAGAATAGGTACAATCAGAATATAAACTTCAATAAAAATACCGAGTTCGCGCATCTACTCGGCGCATAGAGATCCGCCATGATTTGAGATGAGCTTTCATTAGTTTTGAATGCGGGCCTACAGAATAGAATTGTACCTATTCTGTGGCGGGCGTGCGTTTCTACTCTGAAGCAATGGCCGCTAGAGGTACATTGCGCTTGTCTCTAAAAGATCAAAAGCGCCGCCGGCGAGTTTAGCTTCTGATTGTATCTCTTCTGTGCTATTTCTTTGTGATTTATACTTTTACTGTCATTTTGATTGACCAATTGTTGCCAACTCCACATCCACTTATAAAACCTAATAATTAACCCTTCTTTTTCTCACTTAGCAAAAAAAAAACTGAAACTTTACAAAAGCCAATAAATTAATGTGCCAAACAAATTAAGTATTCGCTCTTCTCAAACTTCAGAGATACCTACTCTTTTGAAGTCAGCAAACATGTTGAAGGTTCAAAGTCTGCAACTTCAGCAAAATGTAAAGCTTATTGCTAAATTTGCGTTCAGATAAAATAAGTTTGCTGCCTTACTCTCTAACTTTTTAATAAAACTTATTATTCCTTCTACGGTAGGTTTAAGACCCTCGTACTGCAGCTTGCGCTTATTGCACCCCTGCTTTAACTCATTAGCTCTGTTTCTCGAAAGTAGTTCAGCATGCGATATTTCTTTTGGTTCTGCTGTTTCGGTCCCAAATATTAAGTCTAGCTCCTTCCAGGGCGGAGCATTCACATAATAAGTGGTACTCTCCTTCCCAACTTTACATTTCCTGGCAGTCGGGATGGTTCTTAACCCCTATTACTCTGAGGTGTTTCAATAGTGAACAGTGTCCTGTTAAAACTCCCACTGCCCATCTCAGCTAGTATTTGCTCAGCTTTCATTTGTTTTAGTCTCTGATAAATATCTTCGAATGACTCAGTCCATTTGCTCCATTCCAGTGGGAGCTGTTTATTTCTCAGGTAATTTATTTTCCTTCTGATTATGCTGTAAGCTGTAGAGCAAGTTGGTTCTGGGCTATTTATTAAAAGTAGTTTGACTCCCTCTTATGTTAGGTCTGCTTGTTGTTTCCTTTGTTGTTCTGGTGTCCTTTTGTCCACTTTGGGGTTATTTTGTTGTTTTTTCCTGCTAGCTTGATTATAGAGCTTATGAGTTCTTCACTGTATTTGACTATTCCTATTTTCATAGGCTTCAATGATCATAAAATATGTTATACACAGGCGTGGATTGCCGAGATTTCGGTTTATAATGGTTGATAGTCAGCCCAAGTTTATACTAAATGAATTTCCTCTACCTTTCCCAGCAACTCCTGCTCCGGTACTTGTTTGTATCTTGGATCCATCCATGTACCACGTGCATTGATCCTTCTTAGTTTTGTTTTCATATTCTTTTGTACCCTTATCTGGCATTACTACCGAAATGGTGTACAAAATTTTATCTGGTTACATCTGGTAACATGTTTAAAATGCTATTGTTTACATAAATTTACAAATTGCATATCGTCGCTGTCAAGTCAAAATCTGCTATGTGGAAATTTTAAAATTTTTAGGTATTGTATTCGTTCGGCAGATTATAATAACGACTATATCCCCGTAAAATCAGTTATGTGAAATTCATTCAAATGTCGGTAGAATTTGTCTTGTAAAAATCAGTTATGTGATAGATTTTGGTAACAACAGCTAAAAAGTGTGAAGGTTTTTTCAAGCTCCTCTTAAATTTGCATTTTCCCCATAGCAGATTTTGACTTGACAGCGACGATATGGTACCCTTTCAGTGTAGGTCCCATGCCGTATTGTTTTAAGCGTGTATTGTTGAAACTCATATTCGGTTCTTCCAAAGAGATAGTCCCCTAAACATTACATTGAGACTGACGGCTAATTAGCATAAGAAATAAAATTTTTCAATTATTCTTAAATTTATTAGACATTTAATAACTTTACCAGTAAAATTTTTAGTCAAAATTCAATAATTTAAGTAAGAAAGTGAAACAGTTAAATAAGTTGTGATAACAAAAACAACTCTAACAACTTATACAAAAGACAAAATCGTTTTGAATAGGTACATTTTAAAGCATAAAAACTAGCAAAAGCTGTTTGGAAACACTACCTGAGTACAAACAATAAAGTACGTTAAATACTAACACAACAAAAAGTACATACAAGCCTTTATGGCTTTGCAACTAGAGAATCAACATGCTTAACATAATTACATCCAACTTTAATCATAGCAAATCCAGATCCAAGTCCGCACAACGTACAAAGTGGTACGTTCTCTGGTACAATGCTCCTGAGAATTGCCCAAACCAACACTGAGCCCAATGTAAATGAAATGCCTCCAAAAGCGCTAAAAAAAATAATAAACATAATTATTATCATTTTATAAAAAGAATGAAGGTCAACAAAACTAAGAAATACTATTTGTCTTGTGTCATATTTAGGTCTTTATAATAATAATTAGGTAAGTATACACGGTATAGTAATAGTCAATGGTACCACACCTACAAGTTTACGGAAAACGAGACAGGAGTTTTCTGAAAACTTACTCACTTTAATAATGGGCTCTACTTTCAATTATACTGGATATGGCGCTATCATCTATGTTCTTTTTAAATAAGACACTCTGTATATTATTGTTTTTTCGGGCGATACCGAATTGGGCGAAGGATTTTGTTATTCACTAATCCCAGGGGTCAATTGGGCGAGAAACGAGAAACTAGGGGATTATAAGAGATAAGTGGACAGACAAGAAATACATGTGCGGCCTTGCCCATATATATAGCAGTGTTGCCAGATTTATTTTCAATAACTGCTACTTGTTCGACCCTAAAGGGTGGCCAATGAAAAAAGTTTTTTATCATTTACTATATTCAAGGGATTGTTGAATAGTATTAACGAATTATGATTTATTGTTTATTAGCAAAATGACCTTTCGTGTTTTCCATATTTTCTACTGAAAACTCACCATGTTTTTAAATCTAAGCAATTCCAATGCCAAAAATCTCTGGAATTTACTACTTCTAATCAATAAAATTTAAAAATTAAACTTCTCTTTAATAATACACATTTATTTTAAAAACTAAAGCGCATAATATGCGCTTATATTATAAGTATATTAATCATCCTCTCCCATACAAAAAATGTGTTAATTCTATTATCGCATACCTATAGGATAAGGAATTTTCATATGTTGAAATGATTAATTTTAAATATTGAATCCCCTAATTATCTGCTATATTAATTATTAAGTATGCAATCGAATCGTTCAATCGATCGTTTTCGTGAAAATTAGGAAACATTTTTGACTAAAATAATATTAGGGAGTTCTAACACAACTTTCTATTATTTCTATCCTTCCGGTGGAGTACCTATAGGTACTATAGGTACTATAGGTACATATTTCATTGCAATGGTATTTTCTCACAGCACTTTCAAATGTGTAAACAAAAAATAAGAAATTTGAAACAAACTGAATGACTTCTGCAAACAAATACTTTTCTAAAGTATAATAAATTATTGCAACATGAAATTGAAAACATCGTGAAAATTTATCATGATTTTCTCAAAGGCAATAACTTAGTCAATTGAAAATTATGATAAATTTATGATAAATCCATTCATAGTAATTGATTGCTTTTTATGGTTTATTTGAGTAGGTATAGCAGCAACGTTTACTTTTCTATTAATGTTTCATGTTTCTGCTGTATAGGTATAGGATAAAATAATTGTAAATGCACTAAGGGCTTGATGCATTTGATAGAACTTAAAAAAATAATACATCAAGTATTAATATTATTTATTTATTTTTTTCAATTTTATTTAATGTAGAAAATCGGAATTTCTGTAAAATCTGGCAACGTAGCCATACAAGAGCATGCAAATAACTCAACGGAATTAAAAAATTCCTTCGCCCAATTGAGCTGTAGGATTATAAGCACCCCCGTCGTGTCGAAGGGTCACTTAGGTAATTTCGCCCAATTGAGAAACGCCGGTTTTTTCATATTTCCTGATTCATGTGTAGTGTGTAGCTTTACAGTGTACTTGAAATTTTTATACAGGGTAGTGATGTAAAACAACCGGGTATTCATTTTTCTGGGTAAATACCCTAGGTGCATTACTGCATTATTCAACGTGCTAAACATGAGTTACACGAACGCTTGTCTTCGGATGATAACGATACCGTGTCGATATATTGCCATTAACCACTGCTGTGGTGGCGCTACTTAGCTCGCTGCACAGTCCCTATATCATTCATTATTAAGCTAACACGGCATACAATGTTTTAGTAAGAATATAATTACACAATAAAAAATCGTATTATGAACTAATTGCTGATATAATAGAAAAACTAAAGGTTACCATAATATGGCAAAGATACAACAAACACAAAAAAACTTATTTGAAAAAAATAAAAGAGACAAATATGACATTTTTAAGAAAAATTTGCTGTTATTTAATTTAATTGAAATGGTGTTTCAACATTCAACTAAAGGCTTACCTATATAAAATCTTCTCTGATCTACTCAACGAACTCAAATGAGGCCTGTTGTAGATAAACAAACTGGAACCAACCAGGGCATTCGCAAGCAGCACGTTTGTGATGTCTCTCCTGGGGAACATTCTGAAAGGAATATTATATGTTAATAATAATAATAATAGTATTTATTCGACCATTGATGTAAAAATAATACATATGGGCCCAAGTAAGTTAGGTTTTCCATTTTCAATTAAGCATTTAAAAGTGAACTGAATAATTGAATAAAATAATCTAATCTAAACACATTTTCTTCAAATGGCTCACAGGACAATAAGGATTTAAGATGATTAAGAATTATCTCACAAAAAAAAACACAGGCTTTCAGGATAACTGCAAGTGAGAGGATTAGATCACCCCCATTTCGATAGGTAGGAAGCAATAAAAAATTCGTGTTTGGGTATTTTTGAGACAGCTCATAAAATATAATAAGCTCTGGAAACGATTGTGATAACTTTGACTAGAAATTATATTTTTCTTTTTGTAAAAAAAATATGTAAAATATCTAGACGTATTTCTAAAAAAAAAGCACTTTCTGATACATAAAAGAGAATAGAGACAGGCTTAATTAAAAACAACTGTAAAATTCCAATAAGCATTAAATAGTTAATGAGTATAATACAGAGTGAGTCATTTTAATCTTCGAACCCTGATATCTCTGTTGGTAAGCCAGATACAAACATCTGACTGTACTAATGACTTTGACCTTGTGGACCAATTTCAAAGCCATTTGAAAGTCAAGATAATTTTTTAAATAGGTAAACCTGTATACATATTATCATTTTTTCATATTTCCTGAGAAAATCTAATAATAATGGTTTTTACCGAGGTTTTTACAGTTGCAGTTCAAATTGAGAAGGTTTTGTTATGAGTTACCTATAAACAAGTGAAATTGGCAATTTTTAATTTTGAAAACAGTGAACAACGGAAACGACCCCAAATATCGGAAAACAGCTTGCATGTTCCTATCTTAACAAACTTTTATTATTATACAGGGTGTTAGGAAAATGACGGATAAACTCTTCAGTACATTGTAGGGGACACTCAGTCAAGTAGGGGAAAAATAATTTTAAAAAATCAAGAGCTACATTTTAAAAGAAATGTATAAGCAAAATATTGAACAATAAATTTGGCAACGTTTAACACGATAACAGTAGTTGGTATTTGGTAATTTCGTTTAATTTCTAACAATGTAGGGAGTCAAGGTATCAAAACCGTTGTAGCCAAATGCTTTCTTTTTCAGCATCTTAGAAAAGAGAAAAAAATCTTATTAACTTTTCCAAGCCAGTACAAAATCTTAAGCATTTTTTTTAATTGATAACGATTAAAGTACCCTTTTTATATCTGTAAAATCATTTATTTTTTGCAAATACTGAAAAACAAAGATACTAAAATGTTAACTTTGGCATTTTTTACCTCACCAAATTGAAGACCAGAATTTTTTAAATTATTTTTGCCGTACTCTACTGAGTGTCCCCTACAATGTACTGAAGAGTTTATCCGTCATTTTCTTAACACCCTGTATTATTATTTATAATTATTTTTATTGAACCACTTTATATATATTATTATTATATTTTTCAAGTGTTATCTCACAGTGTACTTGAAATTTTTATACAAGGTGTAAGGTGATCAAAAATCTGATAATTTTCATCACCCTGTATAGAAATTTAAACTATCTAATAGGATAGTACACAAAAAGTTAAAATAGGGACATGTAAGCCGTTTTCTGATATTTGGGGCCGTTTCCGATGTACACTGCTTTCAAAATGAAAAACTGCGATTTTCAGTTGTTTATAACTCATAACTTTGTAACGTCGTTAAGGTTTTGTCCTTTAATTAGCTCCATTTAAAATTATTAAATGGGACCTCGTTATCCAAATCTTTGGTATTAAAGTATCCACCAAGCCACTTTTATAAATTAAAACATGAGTTTTGAACTAGCATCGCCACCTGTTGCCGAGTGGTAAAACTAACTAAACTAGGCAAGTTCAAGATCCCTACCTTTCAGTACAATCTGTAATTTATTCTCATTCCATCTTCCTTTCGATTAGTTAGAAACACAGATGTCGCTGTGATGTAGTTTCGTAAATTTAAATACAACAACCCTTCTTCGAGTTGCGCAGAAAAGGTGATACGAGATTTCTGGACATGTTGTTGGTCTTCCAATTTCGGTGCTCGAAGCGACAAGTTGCACCCCTATCTTATCTCTTTATTATCTAAAAGAACCTATATAAATAGGGTAAGTAAAGCGATCCAAACTACCTAAAACTTTCTCTAATAGAGTTTATATATTGTTATAGTTCTTTTCTACCTACCCTATCAATCGGGGTACTATCTTATTTCGTCGGAAAACCTATCTACGGAGTTGAACCCCACCTGTCTTCGCAGACGCCATATTGGTTTTCATACTTTCTACGTCCGAATATCTGCTTTTATGGAAGGAATCTCCTACATTATCTGAAGGTTTTGCTGCTACCTGCCCCTAAATACTGGATCTCAACATTCGGAGCCCCATATTTTCGAGTTTCATCTAACCTCGAAGGACGACCACGCTACCAGTGTCAGGCACGTGTTCCCACGGGACACGACTCCATCCACCAGTCTTTCTGCCACCCCAGAGGGAGACCACGGTCTCCTATCCTGAGATTTCGTCCAGGGCCCCGCTCTCCAGTCTCAGCACGACATCCCAAGGATGGCCAAATGTCGTATCAGTAAGCAAGTGTGACATAACCTTTCATTGCTCAGAGTGATATCAGAGAAATCTGTTAGGAGTTTTGTGTCCTTTTATTGCCTTATCTCGTCGAGAGATTGATGTTTTATTAATTAAAACTTATAATCATAATAACTTTGAAATACCTGATATACAATTATTACCGTTATTTTTCAAGTAAACTTGAAATGAATTTGTCACGTATTATGTGAAGGAAAGATAGATATCTATTTTCTCTACCAGTTAAACTGTTAAATGAGATATTTTACGATTAACTTCATGATCAATTAATTAGTAATTTCATAACCATAGAATTTCAATCATTTATTTTATAAACAGAATAAATAAATATACTTTTCATTAAAAGATCAATTCTATTATTCAGTAGGTAGATACAGTAGTTAGAAATTATTAACATCTCATAACCTGAGTGAATTTTGATGCCTTTATAGTTCAGGTTACTTTAGATCTATTATTCAAAAACCATAAGGCACTGGCATCCCACTATCTTTTATCTTAGAAGTAATTAAACAGTACCGCTTTATGCTGCTGATGTCACTACAGTCATACGAAATCTGAGTGAGATTTTGGTGCATCAATTAATACTTCGGCCCCACGAAGGTAAGTCGGCTATTATTTCCAACAACGATCGAATTTTATTTGGCCCAGAGTCAATTCTAAATAGGCGAAGGCAGCAACTTACTCATTTTAGACTGCAGCTGCAAAAACCATTCTTATTAGCCTTTCACGGGAAATATGAAAAAAGAAAAATACACAGGTGTCCTATTAGAAAATAATCTTCACCCTCAAATGGCCTTGGAATTGAAATTGGTCCCCAAGATCAAAGTCATTAGCACAGTTGAACAACTTTTGTCTGCACAATTTTTTTTTGTATCTGGCTTACGAACAGAGATATCCCGGTTCGAAGATTAAAATGACTCACCCTGTATAATATGTACAGTTCTGTTTTAATAAAACTAAAATGACTCTTATAATGCAACTCTCAATTCCACTTGTTCATATAAATCTGGGACAACTTTTTGTTGTGTTGTATTTGTGGCTTTCAGCATGTTAGTTGTAACTTGATTTCATAGAATCTTTTGACGAGACGATACTTTACAAAAGGAAATTAATTTAATCAAGATACAATTATTAACATGCTGGAAGCCAACACAACACAACAAAAAAGTTGTCCCTGATTTATATGAACAAGTGGAATTGAGAGATGCGTTACAAGAGTTGTCCTAGTTTTAATTTAAAAGAACTGTACCTAGAATAGAAGAGAAATTGTGAATATGTTAATTTCAATACATCTACAGATGATAAATTATCTTTCTTTGATACTGCTTTGCCAATAATTTTAAAGCTTTGGAGTTTTGCCAAAAATTTTCTAAAACATCGGAGTAATATAAACTAATTTAATAAATCCTGAGTTCAAGATTACACCATGACTCGTACCGTGAGTAAAATGAGTTATTAATGCCGGTCATTAGAAAAACAAAAGTTGACCGTGAAAATTCTGAGATCTAGTCACCTTTGAAATTTTTTTAAACATCAGACGAATAGCTCCTAACTACTTATGTATAGGTACCTACAAAAAATTATTAATTTATTTTCAACAATAAAAAAAGGTATGGAAAAAATAGATATTATGTTTCAGATTCTTAATAAGCATAAAATTCTCCATTACTTTGCCTATTTAACCGTTTCTCTACCTCATATACGTCTATGTAAATTAGAGTCATATGGAAAACTTTTTTATTGTCCATTTTAGGGAAAAAATTTATTCTCCATAAAAAGTTGTGCCTGGCCTGAAACCTAAAATGAAATAGTCATACATCAAATTTTTGCAGTCGTATACGAGAACTGTAAAAAAATTTAAATTTTGCCAAAGAGCCGTTATTTTAGACAATATTAAAAATTATTATTCGAAAAAGTTGATAAGAATTGCAAACAACATCAAATATGCAATAACATACAGTTGTGTAACAAATAAAAAACAAAAACAGCATAAAAACAAACACTACCTACAGATAAAATGTATCTCTTTGATAAAACACCTATTTGATGAATTGCATATTTGAATGTTATTTGCAGTGCTGATTAACTTTTTTTAGGAACTATTTTTGATATAGTGAAAAACTAAGGTAGGTACTTTACTATTTGGCAAGATTCGTGTTTTTGGACAAATCTCGTATAAGACTGCAAAATTTCAGGTTCCAGACCATGCACAACTATTTATGGAGAATAACTTTTTCCTAAATTGGATATTAAAAAGTTTTCCATATGACTCCAACTCCAACTTACGTAGATACACTGTAGTTTCCAACATCACCAGACTAAAAATTAAAAAAAGCTTACCCCTCGGCTTACCCTGTATGCATAACAGAGTGATCGAGATTATGCCATACACATTACTTCTCCTTTTACGATTCAAGTACATCTAGTTAATGGAAAACAATGAGCAGTTTATATGATATACAAAAAGGTACTAGTTATTGACAGGAAATTGATTCAGATCACATCATAATCAGATGTTTATTAAGGTCTCTGCAGGAAGTTTCTGCCAGAAAACGTATATCTCCAGCAAAGAAAGGACTGTTCCAGGGAGAACCACAAAGGTAAGAATAACACTGTTCGACTTTGCTAATGCAAATAGACTCCATACCATGCGAATACTGAGTCTTTATATACAGGGTCCTGCAACAGTGCGTCCGTCTTTCCTAGCGCCTTTCCCGTAGTGGATAAAAGTTTCGTACAAAAAATTATTGGTTTGGAAATCTTCATGCCATAAAATTGTTTTACCCTACAGGGTGTCCCATTTTTGAGGTATTCCAACAACAAACATTTTTTTAAATGGAATGCCCTCTATTTATTCTATTTTTTCGATGTCATTTTTTACCATCTACATTGTTGTCTATTTACTATTTGATTATAATAGTACAGTGTGTCCCCGGATGGACCTATCTATACTTATAAACTTCCTTATTTTGCATCTTAGGAAAAAAGTCATTCTTTAGAAAAAGTTTTGCTTTATCTAGAATATCTTAAGCCGCTGTCAAAATTTCGAAATAATATACAGGGTGGATACAATTCATTTATTACAGTTTTTACCATGTACAAAAGTTTATACAAAACTGATTTCACATATGTTGCCATCCTAATGTTACACATTTTTCAACAAGGGATCTAAACTTAGTATGAAACTTAAAAATAGTAAAAAAACAGGTACATCCTACTTGAAAGAAAAGTGATATTAATTGAAATTAACAAAAAATTACGGAAGCTATAGGGCGCATAAATGAAGAGACCATTCATCTAGTATTTGAAAAGTTTAGATCCCTTGTTGAAAAATGTGTAACGTTAGGAGGGCAACATATGTGAAATCAGTTTTGTATAAACTTTTGTACATGTTCAAGTATGTGGCCCCATTGAGAGGACCATCGAAGAAATGTGGACCTAGCACATACCCTCCAACAATTCCACCCCAGACATTCAAAGACCATCTATGCTGATTGTCAATTTGTCTCATAACATGAGGATTATCAGTTGAATATACATGAAAATTGTGCCTGTCTACTGATCCGCTGTTTTTAAATGTCACCTCATCTGTAAATAAAACGTAATTGAAAAATTCAGGATCTTGGTGTATTTTCAATCTTGCCCAGGCACAAAATCCGGAACGAAATTGAAAATCAGCATTGGTAAGTTGTTGATGCAACTGAATATGGTACGCATGATATCGAATGTAATTAAATGGTAACTTTTGTGAAAAATATTGATCATGTCAATAACTATGGGGTTTAGACATACGACATGCACAATAAAATTGAAGAGAAGAAAAAGGCCTATCGAATGATGATATAAAAATAGGGGCATTCCATTTGAAAAAAAAAAAAAAAATTGACTACTAAATGTGACTACTACTACTAAAAATGAAAAACTACTTTGAAGTTGGCAAAGTTTGGCATTTTTTCTGAACACCCTATTTTACTAAATTCATATTTCTCATTATCACAATGTTGCTTAGTAACCGCACTGAAGTTATTGCTAAGAATAATTTTTACCTTCTGAAATACGAGGTCGCTACCATTTTTTAAACTTAAGCTTGTTCTATACAAGAATTTTGGGAAAAAATTTGTAAGTCGGCAACACTGTAATATAATCAAATAGTAAATAGACAACAATGTAGATGGTAAAAAATGACATCGAAAAAATAGAATAAATAGAGGGGATTCCATTTAAAAAAATGTTTGTTGTTGGAATACCTCAAAAATGCGACACCTGTATAGTGTAAAACAATTTTATGGCATGAAGATTTCCAAACCAATAATTTTTTGTAGGAAACATTTTTTTTTATCCACTACGGGAAAGGCGCTAGGAAAGACGGACGCACTGTTTCAGGACCCTGTATAGGCAAATTGTTCTATATACGATTATAGCAAACAATCCCATTAAAATATGCTCGAAAATATGTAAATATAAAGAACTAAAGAAGACTCAGCACTCGTAAGGTATGTGTTGAAGCTTTGGCCACAGAAAAAACAAAAAATTCAAGGATTTTTCATCTATCCATGCTCTACAAACATACATCAGATCATATTTCCCTTTTCATTCAAGGCGCAATTTTTTCCTATCCTGAGGTTCTGGTACAATATATCCTTATCTTCATCAGGAGACATATGAATCTTCTTGATAATACCCCAGTCATCCGCCAAAAAAGAAACTTATTTACTTCTTAATACGGTGCAAGGCAAGGCGTTTCAGATGAACCATCATAATTTTACTATTGTAGGCACTTATATCGTCGATGATCTTTTACTATAATATAATGTATATTTCCCCAACGTTACACCTTTGATCCAACCAATACACCAGATTGTTAATCACAAAAAAATACACGAAATTTCACTATCTATCTGGCTTCCTTGAAATGGTTGTGATCATCAAATTGAAAGATCAATAAGATCCAGTTACAATAAAAAAGTGCTTGGAAAATATGTTGCCTGATTCAGCTTAAGAAGATTTGATAATCAGAAACCTCTAGCAACACTTCAGCAAAAAAATCAAAGTCATGACAGAATTTTTGAGACCAACAATTCAATTTGTTAGGTACCTGAAATTGATCAAAATCAAAAATATTAACTGATAACTAGTATTAATCTGATGAAGACACAGTAGATGATTAGAGATAGAAATACAGTAAATCAGAAAAAAGCCATTAGTATTTTTGATAAAACTTGTATTTTGTAATGGGTTGAACAGTTATAGAATAATGGTCAAATGATGATACAAATAGCCATGATGATATCAAAGACTATTATGAGACAAACCAGCTTATTAGATATTTTCATAAAATGTTGGATGTTGATCTTCTCTACAGTGTGTCCAGTGTGTAAGTGGCATTACATGGGGATCTTGGAAACGGCAAGAGATACAGAGTCGGTTAAATTAGAGAAAAGTTGCACAATTTAATGCTTAATGAGAATCTGAATTTTTTCTTTGAATATTTCCAGTCGTTGTTGAAATATCCTGAAAAAACTGAAAAATCAAATTTTCTTATTTTAGCCATATCTTTTTTATTATTGGGAAATAATGAATTATTTTTTGTAGGCTTACATAAGTCGTCAAAAGCTATCCATGTACATTACAAAAATTTTCAAAGCCGACTAGATCTCGGAGTTTTCATAGCCAACTTTTGTTTTTCTTATGGCCGCCATATTGGTTTTTTATGTCATTCGTAATGAAAATAATAACGGAAACCAAAAACTAATAAACTTCAAAAAATAAATTTCAAAAATTTTTATTCTTCTTTTTTGAAGGAAAACTAAAAATTTTTCACCCAATTAGATTAATATGAAGTCATATTATTTTCTTTATGGTTTTTTACCTTTCATAATTATAATATTCGGTATGAAAAGTTTTTTTCTAAAAAAAAAAAAAAAAAATTTGAATTTTTTTTTAATGTTATTAGTTTTTGGTTTCCATTATTTTTTTCATACCGAATGACATAAAAAACCAATATGGCGGCCATAAGAAAAACAAAAGTTCTATTAAACTCTGAGATCTAGTCGGCTTTGAAAACTTTTGTAATGTCAAATGGATAGTTTTTGAGGACTTATGTAAGCCTACAAAAAATAATTCATTGCTTCCCAATAATAAAAAAGATATGGCTAAAATCAGAAATTTTGATTTTTCAGTTTTTTCAGGATATTTCAGCAACGACTGGAAATATTCAAAGAAAAAATTCAGATTCTCATTAAGCATTAAATTGTGCAACTTTTCTCTAATTTAACCGACCCTGTATCTCTTGCCGTTTCCAAGATCCCCATGTAATGCCACTTACACTGGACACACTGTATATTGCTATCTCGTAAATGCTAAGAGATACAGAGTGGGTTCAATTAGAGAAAAAATGCGGAATTTTGTGGCCACCTCGAATCCGTCAACACATACAAGATATCTGTGATCGTTCTTGAAATATCCTGAAAAACACTGAAAAATCGAGATTTCTTATTTACGTCATATCTTTTTTATTATTGGAGATAAATGAATAATTTTTTGTAGGCTTACGTAAGCAGTTAAGAGTTCCAACCAAAAATTATTAAACTTAAAAAAACAAATTTAAAAAATTTTTGTTTCTTTTTCTTTAAAAAGACAACTTTTTAGACCAAAAATAATAGAGAAATTAAAAAACCATAAGGCAAGTAGTATGACTTCATATTGATGTATTTTGGCGAAAAAAAATTTGTATTTCTTTGAAAAAAAAAATTGTTTTTCTTTGAAAAAAAAGAATAAAAATTTTGGATTTTTTGTAAGTTCATTAATTTTTGTTTTATATGATATGGCGGCCATAAGAAAAATGAAAGTTGACTGAAAATTTTGGGATTTAGTGGGATTTAAAATTTTTTGAAATGTCAAACGGATAGCTCATGCCCAAAAAATTATTTATTAATTTCTAATAAGAAAGATATGGCAAAAACAAGAAATCTCGATTTTTTTCAGTTTTTTTCAGGATATTTCAAGAACAGTCACAGATATCTTGTATGTCTTGACAGATTCGAGATGGCCACAAACAAAATTGCGCTTCTTTTCTCTAATTTAACAGACCCTGTATCTGTGTGTTTATGAGATGGAGATAGCAATATACATCGTGTTTTAAATTAAGTCGGCACTATTGCTAACTTCGTTATTATTTAACCTAGAAAGTCTGTTAAATTAGCAAACTAGTAGTATTTTTTCTCCTGAATAAAATGGCGAAAACAGATAAACAATTGAACATCGCGTTTTCGAGAAATTTAAAAAAAATGTATATTTTTTAATGGAATGCTCTGTATATTTTAAAATGGATCAGTTGCAAATTTTTTTTAAAGGAAAAAGTCTCAATGCACTATGATCCTAAAATAATAAAATTTTACAACACAAACAAGTTCTGTTATAGGTATGTTTATTTTAAAATAAATCCTTTTCAAAATAACAACTCTTATTTTAGTGTATTTTTTAATAAAAAAAATACACTATTAAGGACGCCATAATTTTTTTACCTTACATTACGTAGGCAAGGCAGGTACACTAAATTACAATAATTGTCGCAGCCTACTTTGGGAGTAATAAAATGATGAATAATAATTGAACCCTATGCTGCAACAACGCTGTAAGTGCCAAAAGTAAATTTTGCGGGAAGTCGAAATAAACATTTTTTTTGTGAACCAATAGAATATATCAGCTTACAAACATTAATATATTAATTACTTATATTCATTAATTAACATTAATATATTAATGTTTGGAAGCTGATATATTCTATTGGTTCACAAAAAAATGTTTATTTCGACTTCCCGCAAAATTTACTTTTGGCACTTACAACGTTGTTGCAGCATAGGGTTCAATTAATGAATTTATTATTTTAGTATCATAGTGCATAGAGACCTCGATAGACTTTTTCCTTAAAAAAAAAATTTGCAACCGATCCATCTAAAAATAAATTAAACAGGCTGTTCAATTAAAAAATTAAAATTTTTTTAAATATCTCGAAAACGCGATGTTCAATTGTTTTTCTGTTTTCGCCATTTTATTCAAGAGAAAAAATACTACTAGTTTGCTAATCTAACCGACTTTCTAGCTCAAATAATAACGAAGTTAGCAATAGTGCCGACTTAATTTAAAACACGGTGTATACATAAGGATATAATGGTGCTCCCTGTATGTATTTGTATACCTACGCTTGTATAATATGCAGGTAATAATGTAGGTAATAGGTATGCATTTTATAGTAGGTATCTACAATAATAATATGTAGACATATCTAAATTGTTTACTTATGTAGTTTAATGTTATTTATAGAAAAATGTTTAGTTACTAAGCTTGTTTTTATCATCTATTCAACGCTAGCTTTAATGCATAATAATTAAAGTAAATTTTTATTTCTATGACATTTTTGTTAACTTTCACCCTCGCTTTCACCCTTGTTTTTAGTTACTGTATTCCAAAACATGACCTGTAATTTTCCTAAATACACTTCTACACCACAAAAGAATATAAACATACATTTTAGATTTAATAATAATCTAGCTATTTTAACCATTTCATAATAAGTAATTCGATAAATTTGAAGAGCATCTTGATGAGTACAAGAGTTTGATATGGTAGCACTAGTTCAATTATTTTTTTGTTGAAGAATACCTATAAAAACTATTTTTGTGGCTTGGCTACAAAAAAAAATAAAGAGTCAGTGTCAATATTTTTTTTTATAATGAAATGTAACATAACTTTATTATGTCACTACCACTACTGAACTACATTTTTTCAGATCTTGTTTTCTTACTGGCCAATGTCAACAATTGTTAAATTAAGGAATAATTCAAGAGACATGAGCCATTTGTGTTTTACTAGGCAGATGTTGGCTTGAAAGATTGTGTTAATAGATAAAGCTATAAACAGCATGGACAATGACGATACAGCTAGATTGGCAATTCACATACCTCCAATAGTCTATTGACTGAATGAGACATGAGACACTCTGACACGCCTAGTGAGTCACCTACAGTGACAGGTGTCACAGTGAGTGAGTCACGGTAGTGTACTGCATAGACCTATTATATACCTAGATCAAAATTGATGACAGTAACAAACAGTACTTAAGAAGCCGTTTCGAAGAAGCGGCAAGCAGAATATTTTCCTCCAAACATAAGTTTCTGTTTGACCCTTCTCCGAAATGGCTTTTTTAGAAACTGTCATTAACTTTGATCTGAGACTGAAGGATCTAGTGCTAATACAGCACTCTGTCAGATAGACTAGAGGGCTGAATCAAGGGGATTGGACATATAGGCAGGCATAGTGTGAACCATTAAAATTTTTGATACTCTTCAAAACAAAACATACATCTAAGCCTGGTCGAGACCTCAGCTGACAACAGCCGTAGAAGCCTCCAACAGCGGAGTTATTTTTCAAAACAATTATTTGAAAAAACTTAGGTAGGTTCTCGGGCAGGTTAGTTGTTGTTATTTAGTTAGTTAATTAATAAACTAAACAAAAGGTAGAAAGGAATTACAGTAAAAGTTCCAAGTTATGGATAAAAATAGGTTGAGTCTACAAACCTTAATACAAGAGTTGGATTCATCACATTTACAGACAGAGCTGTATAGCCCAAGACTCCTTGGAGTGGTGCGTAATAAAAGAGGACATTATGAGTTGTTAGGGGCTTCAAAGATATTCCTGGACACTTTTTAGCTACTTCTGCTGAAGACGGTTTTGTACCGGGTTTTGGAGATGCCATTGTTATAGGTAGGTATTTTATTTCATAGAATTTCAACACAATCGCATTAAACACTATTATATTGAGGTAGACCGGCCAAAGTTAATGATCACGACAATTTACAAAACTATTAAGTAAGAATGTAAAATTTTAGGTTTTATATAAAAAATAAACCAGAGTTAATTTTGGATATACACGATTTCACGGCTTTTCGATCGACTACTCGACTAGTGTATTTGCAATATTTGCATTTTCTATTTCTATTTTCTGCTTGCTCTTGCTAGTCGAGTTGTAGTAGGTTGAAGTTTGAAGTTGAAGTTGCTGCCAAGTGTCAAACCCGATACACCTAACCCGGTATGTCTATTGCGCATGTATCATGATTGACGACACGTCATCAGCAGGGATAGGCGGTGTAGATAATAGCAAATATGATATCAATCAATCGACATGTAGACAAACGCCGGTTGCACAAACGTAAATTAAATTTTTTCTGATAATTACTGATTTCAAATGTAGTGGCGTATTATCAAAATATTGTTCTGATAATATTGCTGAAAAAAAGTTTTACTCCCTTCAAGAAGAGTTAATTACCGATAAAAAATGATAGATCATTACATATATTCGCCATACTTTCAAAATTTACAATTTAAAATCAGTAATTATCTCAAAATTATTAATTTACGTTTGTGCAACCGGCCCTGATAGACAAAAATTGATTTCAAACATGTTTCTACAGCCTATTGTAGGACATAATTCATGTCGTAAGTAAGCAGAGAATAGCCATCAATCCATATTGTCAAGTAGGCACAAAAACCAGAGCACTGAATTAATAAGATTTCTTAACTATTAAACATCATTGCTAGCAAGCAATAATTCAAGTCAGCACAACTATTATTTGAATAATCATTTCAAAACTTATTGGGAAATACAAACTTGCTAGCATGATGTGTAAATTGAAAAGAGTTTATCGACTTTGCTGACCTAATCAGCAGAGGTAATAAAAAGGAGAGTGCGACCCAGATTGGGGGACAGAGGGGCTCCTACTCTGGACAGAGGGGCTCCTACTCTGGACAGAGGGGCTCCTACTCGGGACAGAGGGGCTCCTACTCTGCGGGAGTGTGACTCCAACTCTTGGAGACAGCGGGTACTCCGTAAAGTCATAAGTAAAGTAGTGCCGTTATTGTGAAAGTGCTGGTTAAGGAGCTGACTCTCCGGGACAAAAGCTGTTCGCAGTTTTACAAATTGTACCAATAAGCATTAGGATGATGCATATGTAAGTACATTTCTATTTTCATGAATTTTGTGTATGTATTTAATGAGCGTTCTTTCTTGGCCACACTAAGGTCAAACCATATAATATACAAAAAGTCCTCAGCAATCGCTAGAGACTTTCAGGGTAGCCGAGGTACACTCAAGGCCTCCTCAAGGTAGCTCCCCCTCAGGGTTTTTATTTTATCTCTAATCTCTAATAGTACCAGAGGGCTCCCCTGGAAACTAGTGGCGGCTGTAAAGGACACGGCTTTGATAGTAAGGACCGTAGTCCATTGTAAACATTTTAGTACCCCCCTAGCTGTTAACGTATGTCTATCAATTGTGAATTATTCATTTTCTTTCAAAATTATTTTAACTGTTTTTTTTTTATTTTTTGCTCAATAAATGAGATATATATTTGTTTTTGTAAATCTTATGTTCTTACCCCCCTTTTAACCCTACGAAATAGGGCAACCCCCCTGGGTTGCGACATAGGGCGAAAGCACCGTCCTTTCGCGGTGCGACATATGGTGGAGGCGCCTAGCTTGTATTTCGGGGTTAAAATTTCTTCATAAATTTTTTCCTACCTTGGACTATACCATCTGATCTTGTTTTTTTTACATCCATCTTAAAATTATATATTTTTTGACTAAAATGTTTACAAGTAGTTCTTATTTTTCGCGAGACGCTCATTAAAATAATATTTTTAGCGCTTATTTACGTTAGTGTAGTATCGAAGTCATTCATCCAAAGAGGTAATGACACATGTTGATTTAACCTACTGAATATAAAAAATTTGCCATTGTCAGCGGATTCCAGCTGAACATGATGTACTGAATAGGTACTTGAATTGCATTTTTGTTTATCAAGTTCAAATTTACGGTATCAACATAGGTACCTACTACTTAATAATTTTTAATTTTGTAGATGCATGTTTCATAAGGAAAAAATTACTTTTTTTTCTCTGTCTCCGTTTTCATAAATAAATAGTATATTTTCATTATTTATTTACATTCTGACAGGTCGTTCATTCAAAAAGGAGCAGCTGCGTGTGTGGTATGAAATAGGATCGTAGACCTAGAACAGTGTACGTATCTGGTTTCATATTACATGCTACATACATGGCCTACTAAATGAATGAGGTGTCAACATGTGTTATTATTAATTACTAGGGCAGATTTTATTATTACTATTATTTATATTTTATTATTATATTAAGAGGTAAATGGGATTGGAATAATATTGAAATTCCAATATTTAAATTTTTTTTTTCTTTTCTCAATTTTTGATTGATTTTCAATTTATTGATTTTTACTCTATTGAGATAACTTTGAGCGATTTTTATCTGAATTTTTTAAATTTCGAATGGAAAAATTTATTTGATTTGCTATTGATCATTTTTATTACTATCCCGATAAGTAGGGGCTTAATCGTAAGTAGTATTTTTTCCCGGAGGTATTAGCTGTCTGTTTATCGAAGGGTGATTCCCAATCTTATAGACATTGATTTTGGCCCATTTTATTAGTACTATTAGTACGACCACAATGCAATAGAGGTCAATGTCGGGGACAAAGCCTTTTACAAGACAAGAGGCGATTAAAATAATAATCGAGAATATAAAACTCTTGACCGAAACTAGGGAAATAAACCCTTTTTCCAGCTGTAGGAAACTGGAAAGGTCTCTGTTGTGGTAGGGTATGGATAGGAACTAGAATATTTAGAATGTTAAGTATTAGGAAGTATATTACGTTACGACTGTCGATACATGAATATTAAATGTGAATGCATGATCCACAAAGGATCTTAAGGGTAGCTGTGGAGGCTGACCCTGTTGTCAGATGTTACAATTATTATTGTTATATAGGTACATCTATACAACATCTCCCCTTTTTATATATGAAAATATTTTAATTACACATATTTCAATTAAACTAGACTAACATTAATACAGACTTAACCTACGGTACATATTTTGTATTCTTACAAGTAGTACAAGAATATCTACCTACTAAAATTAAATTTATAAATTTAAGCGATCTGGTTGTATGATCTTTCTTCCTTTTCTAGTCTGTTTGGTAACAAATGAGCTATTTTCAATAATTTTACATGACCCAGGTGTTGAATTGGTGTCATTTTCACCTCTTGTAGGAGTACTACAAATCTCATCAGTGTTGTCATTATTTACAGAATTTTCAACAATTATAGTTTGATTATTTACATTTTGATTTAATAAATTATTAATTGGACTTAAACTCACTAATTCGTTATAATTATTATCCGGTATATTATAATTTTCATACAGATTTCCTGAGTCCGAAAAACTAACATTTTTATTGATGAATTCTTTTCTATCAACATTGTTTTTTATGATTGACTCTCTTAGGAATTTTCTATTTCTTACATAACAACCTTTGTTGACAACTTTCACTTTGTATCTACGATCTCCTACTCTACAGACAATTTTTCCTTGCAGCCATTTAGTATTAGGCTTTAATTGAACCCACACATTTTGATTAGGAGATAAAATTTTCAATTCTCTTGCCCCTGTTTTATTATTATAATATGTAGAATATTTAACTTGATTTTGATTCAAGTGATTCGTATAATTCTTTCGATTAATAACATGTGGCTGTAATTTACTTTTGTTCAAAGGCAACAATGGATTTCTCATTTTCCTAGACATTAATATTTCAGCTGGAGACAAGTTTTTGTAAACCGGTGTATTTCTCAATTGTAGCAATGCTAAATAGATATCTTTATTATCTTCTGTGACCTTTCTTAGAAGTTGTTTAATAGTTTGCACATTTCTTTCGGCTAATCCGTTTGATCTACTGTTATAGGGTGAAGTGACGACATGGTTAAAAGACCATTGATTGCTGAAGGCTTTGAAATTCTCCGACGTGTATGGGGAGCCGTTATCCGTGACTAATATGTTTGGGACCCCCTGCCTCGAAAATATGCTTTTAAAGGAATTTATGATTTTATGGCTAGTTGCGTAGCCTTGTAGTTTCTCAACTTCTACGAATTTTGAATAATAGTCTACAGCTATCAAGTATTGTTCACCATTTAGTTCAAATATATCCGACCCTACTTTATACCATGGGATTTCAGGTATCTCATGGCTTCTTAGAGTTTCATTGTGTTGCGAAGGACGGTATTTCTGGCAGATATGGCAGCATTCTATTATTTGCCTGACGTCATTTCCTATAGACGGCCAGAAAACACTTTCTAGTGCAAGGTTCATGCTTTTATTATACCCTAAGTGACTATAATGTATTTTGCTTAAGATGTCTTTTCTCAAGGATTTAGGTATTACACAAGCTTGGTTCTTGTATATTATACCCTCATTTATAGTCAATTCACTTTTATATTTACAATAGACTTTAATTGAGTTTGGAATTTTACTGCTATTATTTGGCCAGCCATTTTTAATCGTTTTAGCTAGCTCAATTAGTTCTTGATCTATTTCAGATTCTATTTTAATTTTTTCCATATATTCTTCAGATATGTTTGGACTCGGATTAATTACACATACTTGTTCATTCATAATTTGATCATCATCAACATCATTTTGTGAAATTGGTAAATGTGATCTTGAAAGTGCATCTGCTATTATTAATTCAGAGCCTTTCTTATATTTTAAAATGAATTTGTATTTTAATAATTGTAGCAACATACGTTGAAGTCTCGGCGGACATTTATCGATTGGTTTTTTAATTATACTTAAAATCGGCTTATGGTCCGTTTCTACAGTTATTTCTTGTCCAAAAACGTATTGATAGAATTTTTGTAATCCAAACAAAATTGCGTACATTTCTTTTTCTATTTGTGAATATAATTTTTGAGTGTTTGTTAAGGCTCGCGAAGCATAACAAACAGGTTTGTTATCTTGAGTGATACAAGCCCCAACTCCACTTTGTGATGCGTCCACTGAAAGTGTGATTTCTTTAGACGAATTAAAAAATTGCAATACAGGTTGCTTAATTAAACTTTCTTTTATTTTTTTCCAAGCTTGTATTTGCGGTTCTTCCCATTTAAAAATTACGTCTTTTTTTAGTAAATCTCGCAAAGCTGCTGTTTCCACTGAATAATTTGGAATGTATTTGTTTATGTAATTTATCATACCTAGAAGACGTTGGATATCTTTCTTACATTTTGGTTCTGGAAATTCTGTTATTGCTTTAATTCTATCCGGATCTATAGATATACCATTTTCATTAATTATATGTCCCATGAATTTGACTTCATTAGTGGAAAATTGGCATTTTGAAAGCCCAAATTTAATACCATTTTTACGTGCTGCGTTTAAAACTTTATATAACGTTTCGTCGTGTTGTTTTTGATCCTCACCCCATACGATTATATCGTCTATGTAAACACCTACATTTTCAAAATTAAAAATTTGTTTAAAACGATCGTTAAAAATTTCTGGTGCGCAAGTAATTCCATACGGTAAACGTTTGTATTTGTAACGCCCGAAAGGTGTACCGAAAGTGCATAAATTTGAACTTTCTTCATCAAGTGGAACTTGATGAAAGGCGTGACTAGCGTCTAATTTGCTCCAGACTTTTGCGCTTGACATCCGACTTGTTATTTCTTCAAATGTGTCTAATTTACTGTGTTCGCGCTTGATCGCTTTGTTTAAATGAAAAGGATCTAAACAAATTCTTAATTTGTCATTCTTTTTGACTAGGACTAGTGGATTTACCCAATCACTAGGACCATTTACCTTTTCAATTATTTTATTTTGTTCTAGTTCCTGTAGAGCGTTTTTCAATGGATTTAATAACGCGAAAGGTACTTTCCTAATAGCCGTGATTACCGGTTTTACATTCGGATCTACAGTGATGTGATATGGAGGATTAATTATGCCAATACCTGTAAACAAATCTCCATATTTACTTTTTATATTTTCTGTATTTGTAATTGTTTTATTATTATTATCAGATTCACCACTTTTGATCTCATTTATGTCAGTGTTTTTTAAAATATTCAATTTAATGCTGTCAGGTAATCCTAATAGTGCTTCTGCGTTGTTATTTACAATATAAAATTTAACATTATAAAAAATTTCATTCTTTTTACATTTTAATTCGCAAGTGCCTAAAATTGGAATGTTTTCCCCTGTATATGACTTCAAATTAATTTTTGATTGTTTTAAATCATTTTTTGATAATTTTAACACGTTTAAGTAAACATTGATAGGTATTATGTTGACTGAAGCTCCCGAGTCGATTTTAAATTTTATCTTTTTGCCATTAATTTCTAGGGTGGTCTTCCAGGAAAAATAATCTGTACAGTCTGAGTTAACATTATTATGATCATTTGAAAAACTATCAATTGTTCCTATATACAGAGAGTCATTTTGTACAATTTCTACATTACCAGCACTCAACGTGTTCACTTTATTATAATTATTACGACACATACTTGAAAAATGGTTGCTTTTATTACAACTACCACATACCTTTCCGTAGGCTGGACACTTATAAATTGGATGTGATTGGCCACATCGTCTGCAGGTATTGTTGACACTTCCAGTTCTTTTGTGTGATGGTGACCTGAAGTTGGCTCTTTGTTTGCTGCTACTCCTTTTCCAGGAAGCACTATTGTTTCTCCTTCTTGGATCTTGATGGTATCTGGAACGACTCCTGCTTTGACTTTCAGTGTTTCTCGATTTTATTTCATTCACTGGAATTTCCCTTTGGTTATTATGATGGTCAATCTTCTTGGATTGGAATTTTGCTTGTTCCCAGATTGCACATAATTTAACTGCATCTTCAAGTTTCAGGTTTTCTTGCTGCAACAGTTTTTCTCTTGTTTCCGAATTGTTGGTTCCACTAATTAATGCACACAGGATTAGGTCTTCAGTTATGTCACCGAATTTACAATAGGCAGCTTGTTTTTTAAGCTCGGTAATAAATTGCTCGAACGAAGTATCACTTTGTCTCGAAGTAAAAAATTTATAACGTAAGAAGTTTAAATTTTCTCGCGGTTTAAAAAATTTATTAATTTTTTCTATAACTATGTTTAACTTTTCTTTCTCTGCTTCTAGAAAGGTAAACGTATTGTAGATTTTTTGTAAATCTGGACCCGCGAAGTGTAAGAGTTGCGCGATTTGTATTTTTTCCGACTTTTTATCCACCTCCGTGGCAGTTAAATAGATGTTAAATCTATTAAGCCATTGTTCCCATCTCTCCACGGGATTTCCTTCGGATAAGCACAAAGGCGGTAAAGCATTAGCGGTCATTTTTAAATTAGTTTATTTAAGTATTACTGCACTTTTATTATTATTGGCACTTTGATTTAAATTATTATTACTGCTATGCACTTCAAATTTTAATTATTAATGAGTCGCGCTAGTTTTAAATTATATCCGTCAAACTCTCTTACGCACGTTACACTTTCACTAACTTTTATTTCATTTTTAATTATTTATTTACTTGGTTCATGACTGCGCCATGTTGTGGTAGGGTATGGATAGGAACTAGAATATTTAGAATGTTAAGTATTAGGAAGTATATTACGTTACGACTGTCGAGTGTCGATACATGAATATTAAATGTGAATGCATGATCCACAAAGGATCTTAAGGGTAGCTGTGGAGGCTGACCCTGTTGTCAGATGTTACAATTATTATTGTTATATAGGTACATCTATACAACAGTCTCCTCCGATAGCCTCCAGCACAAGGCGTCTAAGCGAGTCTGCTGTCAATTTAAATTAAAATTTTCCTGACGACGATTTGTCACAGGAAGATTCGATCGAAAATACTGTAGTGGAATCAAAAAATTCCGACACAGAAAACCGACAGACGTTAGCCTGACACAGGAGATAAATGATGATATATCTGTCCAACAAGTACGAGACAAAACATTAATTGTTAGAAACCAAGCCGTGGAGAATATAAACAAACGACAAGGGGTGGATAAAGAACGCTTTGATGCTAAGCACAGGAGCTTAGACTTTCAGATAGGCGATAAAGTTAAAGTTCTTACCCCCGTCAGAAAAGTCGGTCGAAGTGAGAAATTACTATTAAAATGGTTTGGTCCATATTTTATCTCAAAAAAAGATTGGAGAAGTTGATTACGAGATAAAGAAGGGTAAGTCGTCCAACGCACCGAAAGATGTGGTACATGTCTCTAGAATACTTCCATACCATGACCCTTGGATGCCTCACTCACTAGAGCCGACACCTCGGCCGACACCCTAGAGTTTTCCTTTCACATACATCCCTCTAAACTCATATCCTTGGGAACTCGGTAGCTAAGCCTACCATAATCTCAGCAAGTATTTGTCTTGCAAAATGAGAAGAAGGGGGGAGATACTGGAAATGTGGGCCAAATTCAGATTAATTCCCTCAGTGAAATCTGCCTTGAACAAAATTTGTGAAAGATGTTTTGAAATTAAGAACCATTGTTAACCAGTCTGGAGCAAATTTTGGGAAAGAATTACTGCGGGGGTGTGAAAAATAGAAACTTTATTTTGGGGAATGGGCAAAATTTCTTTTTTTATTGTATACATTATGCATAAAATTATTTTAGATTTAAGTATAAGGTATTTAGTATATATTACTATATTAAGGTGTAGGTGTAGGACCTACGGTATTTTGCTTGACTATTATCATTAATTGGACATGAATATTAGTAGGTAGTATTGTATAATGATGAGATAATCATGTAACAAAAAATAGTTAGATTAACACTTAAGACCAGACATGAACCTATTTTGATACTGCATTTTATTTTCATGTACCTGGAGCCACTCAAGACATCGCCATCTGCCAGTAGCGCGAGCATTCCCAAGACGGCCTGGAACATGTCCTTCTGGTATGCCGGTTAAGTCACCATATCCTATCATGATGGAAGGGGTGAAACTACAAAATAAGGCGACTTCTCCATGTACATGCGGATCAAGTCGAGGTCTGCGAAAAGTTGGATCGGCAGTTACGAGAAAGGCAAACAGCTACAACAAACTATTGGGTGCCGACTCAGAAAACGGGTCCTCAGAAAGTATCCCTCGGTCCACATACATATGGATGCTCAGGTCTTCATGAGGCACAAATGTCAGGCGACGGCTGACATCATTAAGCCAACAGGGCTGCTCTTCATAAATAAAGCTGATAACTAACTCAACAACCATATGGAACAACAATACGTTCAAGATATGGGACCATCATTATAGTAGTGCTCTCAATATGGCACATGGGAGCTGACCGCCCGCCGATAATAGCAACGACAGTCCAATAAGCATCCCTTTTTTGTGAAAAATGTAGTAGGTGACATACAACACCAGCAACCACTAGGTCAAGGCCACAAAGACAGTTTATTTCAGAAAAGGAACTCAGAAGTGCTCCAGGTCAAAAAGTGAATTTACGAACTCTAGCTTTTAAGGTTTTGTTTTGTATAGGTCTTATTCTCATTTATATTAGGTCCTCTGCCTTAATATTAATTATCTAAAATTAAAAATAACATCTTTGATATCTTAATTATAGTACTTAGAATGTTCATGATCCTTTTTTATATTTATTAGTATTAAGTAGGTACTCATTGTAACATGTTATTATAGCAGAAAGAGTTTCAAAAGCTGGGGGCCAGCTTTTCCGGAGAGGAGGCATATGTCAAGTAGGCACAAAAACCAGAGCACTGAATTAATAAGATTTCTTAACTATTAAACATCATTGCTAGCAAGCAATAATTCAAGTCAGCACAACTATTATTTGAATAATCATTTCAAAACTTATTGGGAAATACAAACTTGCTAGCATGATGTGTAAATTGAAAAGAGTTTATCGACTTTGCTGACCTAATCAGCAGAGGTAATAAAAAGGAGAGTGCGACCCAGATTGGGGGACAGAGGGGCTCCTACTCTGGACAGAGGGGCTCCTACTCTGGACAGAGGGGCTCCTACTCGGGACAGAGGGGCTCCTACTCTGCGGGAGTGTGACTCCAACTCTTGGAGACAGCGGGTACTCCGTAAAGTCATAAGTAAAGTAGTGCCGTTATTGTGAAAGTGCTGGTTAAGGAGCTGACTCTCCGGGACAAAAGCTGTTCGCAGTTTTACAAATTGTACCAATAAGCATTAGGATGATGCATATGTAAGTACATTTCTATTTTCATGAATTTTGTGTATGTATTTAATGAGCGTTCTTTCTTGGCCACACTAAGGTCAAACCATATAATATACAAAAAGTCCTCAGCAATCGCTAGAGACTTTCAGGGTAGCCGAGGTACACTCAAGGCCTCCTCAAGGTAGCTCCCCCTCAGGGTTTTTATTTTATCTCTAATCTCTAATAGTACCAGAGGGCTCCCCTGGAAACTAGTGGCGGCTGTAAAGGACACGGCTTTGATAGTAAGGACCGTAGTCCATTGTAAACATTTTAGTACCCCCCTAGCTGTTAACGTATGTCTATCAATTGTGAATTATTCATTTTCTTTCAAAATTATTTTAACTGTTTTTTTTTTTATTTTTTGCTCAATAAATGAGATATATATTTGTTTTTGTAAATCTTATGTTCTTACCCCCCTTTTAACCCTACGAAATAGGGCAACCCCCCTGGGTTGCGACATAGGGCGAAAGCACCGTCCTTTCGCGGTGCGACAATATAAATAGAAGAAGAAAGAGGATAATCATAAAGTAAAACCCTGTTTTGTACGAAAGTTTGAGGTTAGGTTAATAGAATCATCGTAGATATAGTAATAGAACTATAATACTACTAGATGGAGTCTAGAAAGTGTATTTACACCGTTCACTTAGTATAAAAGAATTGGGTTATGGTGTAGGGTGATAGAAATCACTGGGTATAACCGCTGTCAATAATTTCCTAGAGTTGGGTTATGTCTCTTTTTTATTAGGTTAAAGCAGTGATGTGCCTTTACGCGTAAATAATTCATCCTCTACGGTTGACGTAAGCAATGTAAGCAATAGGTAAACAATACATAAAGAATGTAAAGAATAGGTAAAGAACGAAAACAATTGACAAGCAAGGTTATGTTCTATATGTTTGTTATGGTTATAATTATATTATTGTTTCTTATTAAATAAATATTTTTTTTTTTTTAGAAAGGAGGGGGCATTGGTCTTAACTATGTAGGTAAGACAAAGTCGCTCCACTCCGGTAACACGGGATTTCGAGCATCTTACTCATTCACCCAGTCTCAAGTATGCCATTTAAATTTAAACGTTCGGTCGCTTGTTTTATTTTTCACATACATTCGAAAATGCATCCGAAAAATAACACGAGCCGGTGAGTTCCGAACTCGCGACCTTAGGCTCGGTAGGCAGCGGACTGAACCGCTAGGCTACGCGTCTCTTAAATTAATATTATTAATGTTCATGGAAACCCACTACCCCACACAATAAGATTACGATGGTTGGCAGAAGTCAAAACTCATCAGGAATATTCTGAGCTCGTGTCCGGGTCAGTCATAAGAAATGTATTTTTAGTTTCATAAAAATATGTTTTATTTCGAAAGTAATGGAATAGTCTTACATTAAGAAGACGATGAGTTATTTTTTTTTTGGGTATACCTACCACATCATCCATTTCGTGCTATTTTAGTATTATAAACAGTAAAAAATATTAAAAATTATTAATATTAATATTATTGGTAATTATTATTTCTTTTTTTTGCCTATGCTCTAGCAAACTAAAAAATGTATTTCTTTGCTTTTCGTTTTTATTGCGTGATTCTCACACCTGCACTACAGTATAATAAACCATTTTTGATATCAGACAATCAGGTACTGAAGTCAAACTTTTTAAAATTACTGGAACATCTAGAAACGTCGAAATAAGCTTCTAAATCGAGATTTAAGTTATTATTACTGCCGAGCGCATGTATCTATCACCACACTGACGTCACAGGCTGCGCGCTGACATACTTATTTCTGTAAATTAATAACTCCACGTTAGCATGGAAGAAACAGTAGACACGGCCTAGATCGCAATGTACAAAAAGAAGAAGATTTCAAAAACTCAAAAGTTACAAAACCTCAAAGAACAATAATAACAAAAGGAAAAGGCGACAATAATGAGGAGAGGAGACCGATGAACGATATGAGTTATGAATGAGTGATATGACTAAACTGTTTGTGTCATGTTTGTTTTTAGTTTTTGCTTTTTCGAATTTTTATTTTTTACTGTAACTAAACAAAGTACTTAATAGTTAATATTAATAATTTCATAAAATAAATTAATAAAAAAATACTACCGTAATACTTAAAATTCAATATAATTCAAAGGGAAAATGAGTTCTGTTAGTGAAAACAATGAAATTCCGTGTCCCATCTGTGAGAGGACTTTCAGCTCTGAAGAAATTGAGTTCCACGTATCAAAGTGTCTATTTTTAAACTCTAAAAGCGTCAGCGATTCACCGCCTTTTACTTCCCAAAAAACTACAAAACGATCAAGCGACATTGAAGCCCCTCAAAACAACAAAATTAAAAAAATGGAACAGACTACTACCAGCAGGCACACAACAATCAAACAGCAACATGAAGTTGAAGATTTTTATGAACCCATTGCGTCCTCTTCAACTCCCTCAAAACCAAAACCAAAACTTGTTAAAGATTGGTCGTTTGCTGTTCCCTTGGCCAAGCAAGTTCAACCAAAAAGTATCGATGATTTCTTTGGTCAAAATAATGTGCTGGGCGAACTCACCATGCTACGATCGCTAATTCAGAAAGGTGAAATTCCAAACATGATTTTATGGGGCCCGCCGGGCTGTGGGAAGACTTCCCTTTCAGGTGTCATACACGAAATGTGCAAAGCGGACCCCAAGAGGAAGAAATTTATTTCTCTCTGTGCTGCCACGTGCAGTATTAAAGATGTTCAAACTGTCATAGCAGAAGCCAAGGGAGAAAAAAGATACAGTAGAATTAGTATACTTTTTATGGACGAAATACATCGTTTCAATAAGTCTCAACAAGACTCATTTTTATTGGCAGTTGAACGAGGGGACATTATTTTAATTGGCGCTACCACAGAAAACCCATCGTTTCGATTAAACAGTGCATTATTGAGTCGATGTCGTGTCGTTGTCTTTGAAAAATTAAACTCGGAAGACTTATATTCCATATTAGAAAAGGCTGCCTTAAGCTTTGATCTTCAAATAGTCAGCAATTCTGATTCACCAATCTTGAACAAAAACACTGATAAGAACTGTCCAAATATTTACGATTCAGCTCTAAAGTGGCTAGCCGATATAAGCGATGGAGATGCAAGAATAGCTTTAAATAATTTACAAATAACCCTCCAGTATTACAGTAATAACAATTTAAGGAAACCTATTTCTATAGATGACATTAAAGATGGTATAAAGAAATCACATTTGTTATACGATCGTAAAGGTGAAGAACATTACAACATAATATCTGCCATGCACAAGTCAATCAGGGCTTCAGATGCCAACGCTGCAGTCTATTGGACGACCAGGATGATTAAAGGAGGTGAAGATCCTATTTATATTGCGAGGCGACTTGTCAGGGCAGCTAGTGAAGACATCGGCAATGCAGATCCAAATGCTCTGCAGTTGGCTGTAGCAACAATGCAGGGCTGCCAGCTGTTGGGAATGCCTGAATGTGATTGTTTGTTGGTGCAGTGTGCGATATACCTAGCAAGAGCGCCGAAGTCCAGGGAGGCAGATACTGCTTTGGCTGAAGCTAAGAGGTTGATTGATGGATTTAAAGGTGCTCAACCATCGGTGCCTCTGTATATGAGAAATGCTCCAACTAAATTAATGAAAAACTTGGGTTATGGAAAGTTGAAAGATGGGGAGGATTATGAGTGCTTACCTCCTGAATTAAAGGGAGTTAACTTTTTCAAATAGAAGAGCATTTAATTTTTATATATGAATTTAGTATCTATCTGGTAAGTTAAAATAATTAGTAGTGTATAGAAATATTGAATTGTTAATTTTGATTAAATATTATTAGAGATAAGTATTGAATCTTCATAGTATAACACGTCATCAAGTAAGACGTAAGATTTCAGAACAAAAGTTTTAGGTAAATGGTAAAAGGTGAACGCACGTCGCACACCTAAATATAAACATACTTATAAAATGTTTTGTATTTTTTTATTAAAAAAACATCACTGCATTCTGAAAATGTTAACATTACCTAATGCTATTTCCAAAAATACATTTTGTTTGTAATTTTTTGCCTATTAAACATCAATTGTAATTTTAAAATATATTTTTTACTCGATTCTTTATTTTGGTGATTTATTTGATTTAAACAGTGATTTTTATATTCTCATATAGTCGTCTTTTTCTTGACCTTGACAAAATAACTTTATGTTGTCAAATTGACAAAGGACAAAGTTATGGTCACATTTTAAAGTATCGATGGATAAATTTATATCCATAGAAACAAAATTACCAGTAGTTATATGAACAGTTTAATGAATTAGATCCATATCAAAACTAAGGTTAATAATTGAATGAATACTTGAAAAATATTTGGAATGAAAAATATTACTTTAAAAAATGATAGAATAATATAATCTACTTACTGGTTAAACCAACAAAGTACCAAAATTAGCATTTTGAGAAACGAATTCGGAAACCTTCGATAATAAAATGATGACCTGCTAACGAGCTTCGCACCTTGCACCTATTTTAAAAATGCATTGTCGTACTTATAGATGGCTTGAGAAGTTGGGAACACTTTAGGTAGGTAGGTACTATCTCATTAGGAAGTTATTAATTAAAAATGCTTAAAATCATGAACATTGCTTATTGTTACGAATGTTTATTAAAGTAATTGCTCAAAATTTTAGGTACGGGAAGTTGGCTCGAAAAAAATTCAGGCTGGGTGGTAAAACGTCCTAATCGATTGTCCAACGTATGACCACGTTTTACCACAAATTATTTTCGTTTTACTACCTTTGGTTTTTTTATGCGAATTTTTTTATTTGCGGGCAAACTTCACAAGCCCGAAAAAAAACGCGGGCCGGGTGGTAAAACATACTATTCGATCGCTCATCGTAGGACCACATTTTACCACCTCCAGAAAAAAAGCTATGGAATAAATAAGTCGTACCCCAGCGGATACCTATGTGGTAACTCGGAGCAAGTTTACGTGGCTGCAAAATAAAAACGATGACTAAGTGGAGGTTAAATATCGTTGTACAGCTCTATACTAACCCAGGAAAAAGTTTTCCCACCCCTCAGTTTTCATTTATCACCCCCACAATCACCGCCTTCGGCCTTTATGTGCTTTATGAAATTCGGGCAAACTTCACAAGGGCGAAATTTCCTAAATGGTTAATTCCAGGTGATCGAAAACGTTTTACCAGTATGTATCCACCCGAGAAAACGTTTTACCACCCCTCAGTTTTCATTTACAACCCCCAATATCACCGCTGCCGGCCTTTATGTGAAAACTGAGGGGTGGTAAAAAATTTTCTCGGGTGGATACATACTGGTAAAACGTTTTCGATTACCTGGAATTAACCATTTAGGAAATTTCGCACTTGTGAAGTTGGCCCGAATTTCATAAAGCACATAAAGGCCGGAGGCGGTGATTGTGGGGGTGATAAATGAAAACTGAGGGGTGGGAAAACTTTTTCCTGGGTTAGTATAAAGCTGTACCAGGTGGTCCATCGCTTATGTCCACCCCCGAAATAAAGGTTAATTTTAAAGATAAAAAATTGAAACTTTGAGGATTTGTGTAATTAATATAGGACCATATAATGACATAATCAGTTTAATTATTTTTTTTTAGTTGAGCCATCAGCGATAAAAAACTGTAATTTGGTGTTAATGTGACCAAAATAAATTCGATTTTTCTTTAATACATCGATAGAAATCGATTAATAAAATTAAAATCGATCAAAATAAATATCAAAACCCTAATTACAAGCCTTTAATTAAATAAAATACTTAAAATATGGAAATGACAGCTAGATTGATTGATTTATGGAAGCAATAAAACTACCAGGCTTTTGAAGGGCTGGTACAGCACAAATGTTAAGTAAACATATTATCCTAAGTAAACATTCATAAAAGAAGCCCCATTCGAGTTCAATGGCACATTCTTTTGACTGCTTTGAAGATTATTTATGGTAGGTACCTACCCTCATTAGATTTGTCAGTTTTATTACTCTACCATATATCAATCATTTTACCTGTCATTTCCATATTTTAAGTATTTTATTTAATTAAAGGCTTGTAATTAGGTTTTTGATATTTATTTTCATCGATTTTGATTTTATTAATCGATTTCTATCGATGTATTAAAGAAAAATTGAATTTATTTTGGTCACATTAACACCAAATTATAGTTTTTATCGCTGATGGCTCAACTAAAAAAAATATATAATTAAACTGATTGTCATTATAATATGGTCCTATATTAATTACACAAATTCTCAAAGTTTCAATTTTTTATCTTTAAAATTAACCTCTATTTCGGGGGTGGACATAAGTGATGGACCAACGATTTTTAACCTCCACTTAGTCATCTTTTTTATTTTACAGCCACGTAAACTTGCTCCGAGTTACCACATAGGTATCCGCTAGGGTACAACTTATTTATTCCATAACTTTTTTTCTGGAGGTTGTAAAACAAAATGAGTTGGTGGTAAAATGTGGTCCTATGATAGGCGATCGAATAGTACGTTTTACCACCCGGCCCGCGTTTTTTTTCGGGCTTGTAAAGTTGGCTCGAAAATAAAAAAAATCGCTTAAAAAAAACCAAAGGTGGTAAAAAGAAAACAATTTGTGGTAAAACGTTGGACAATCGATTAGGACGTTTTACCACCCAGCCCGAATTTTTTTCGGGCCAACTTCACGTACCTCAAAATTTTGTCCTGCCTTCAAACAAATCTGAGCTCGACTCACAATGTTGGTCTGCACTCGCTGTAGCATTTGAGGCGTAACGGTGGCAGCAGCATTTTGAATTGTCACTATTAGGTCTTGCTCATTTCGGACAGGAGTGCGATAAACAGTTGACTTGATGTCACTCCAAAAGAAAAAGTCGAGTAGGGTGAGATCCAGGGACCTCGCTGTCCAATTTATTGGTCCGTTGCGACCTAGCCATCTTCCTGGGTATTGAAATGGTAATTGATTCCGAGCTGTCGTGCCGTGGCCTATAGAGATTGGCTCCGAACGTTTCATCTACAGCTGCGAGCTGCAGTAGACATCATCAGCGGTTTCGTGTGCGTAAGCGATCCTACCACTCCTCATTTTCACTGATAACTGGTGATAACTTTTCAGTTATCAGTGAAGACGAGGAGACCAATCCACAGGTAACCGCTGATCATATCTATCGCAGCTGTAGACGAAACGTTCGGAGCAAATCTCCTTAGACCATGGCACAACAGCCCGTAATCAATTACTATTTCAATAGAAGCCTGCCGTGATGAAAGCCTACACACATCAATTCCTGGGTATTGTTAATCTAACCAGGTTCTCACTGGATCAGCAAAATGAGCTGGGGCATCGTCCAACTGCATGTACATATCTTGTATTTCTGCCAGAAATTCCAGGAAATTCTCTCAATTTAACCTTTGTTCCAGAAGTTCGTGTCACATTCTCTTCTTCATCATAATGGGATCTCTTCTTTGCGCTTGTTAAGCAGAATCTACTAATTATGGAATCCTAAACAGGAATCGAAATTCTAAGTAGGGTCGCTGGAAAAGAAAGGTCGCTAACTGTTTCAATCTTGTAAATAATGAACTACTTTCGCTAACTGCTTTAACACTGATAGGTCATTACAAGCCTGTTCCGATTACTCTTACAGTAGGAAGAGATTGTGCATCCCCCATCAAGAACCCTTTTCGCCATTCCCATACCATAGTGAACTCCTATTCAAACCTTCTCGAACTTTTTATAACGACTGGAAGGTCTTTCCATGAGAGGAGTCTCAGTTAGAAACATTCTTATAAGATTTTTACGAGGATTTTTAACCCTTCTTCTGTGATAATAAATTTTACTGTATTTCAGTGTTTTTGTTTTCGGCTGAATTTTTTACTAATTGATCAAAGGCCCCTAAGTTATTCTAAAAAATTGTACGAGTTCGTCCTGACATGTCTTTGAAATTTCATACACTGGTTTTGAAATGACTAAATAAATAGACACTGTTGTAATGTTAACAATTTATTTTTATAACAAAATACATTTTACAATAATAGTTATCAAGCTCTCTGTTAGGCAAGAATTATTAGTTCGATTTCAGTACTATTAACTTATATTTTATTCCACCATTCCCATTAATCTCTTGGTTCATTATAAGCATGTGTATATTTAACTTATAAACTGGTGTTCAAAGATTTACAGTCAAATGAGTATTCAGTTTTATTCAGAAATGGGGGAATTTTTAAAATAATGGAAGTTATTTCGATTGTTAATACTATCTTATTTACATTTAAACAAGTTTACAAGTTTGTGTAAGGCATTTTTAAAATTAAGTAACTGAGGTAATCATTATTTGCATCAGTAATTTTTATTAAGGATAAGGCACATCGAATTCAAGATCTTCAATAATAAATTATTAATTAATCTATCAACTACAGTATTGTACAAGGGAGACCGCAACATAACGGAAGACAAACAGGAACCACAGCTGCCCCTGACTTGACTTTCATCTTTGAACTTCCATCTGCCCCATATTCGTATTTTCCACTTTCTTTTGCGTATTCACCCTAAAAAAGAAAAATATTTGAATCAGTTACAGCTTTTTTCTTTACATCTATGCTTTTATGACCAAAAACAAGAGCCCCATATAAAGTTTTCGTTGGGCCATTTTGGAATGAACGAATAATTGAAGAAAAAAAAGAATCAACAATAAATATGAAACTTGTTGTGACAAAACATCAAATTTTTTAGCTCAGAATTCAAATACCTGTGCTCTCCAAGCAGCTGCGGATTCTTCTTTTTTTGCAAACATTTCATGACCAGGAGGATAATACACAGGTGGTCCAGATACGTTTTTGGTCCTCTGGATCGCTTCTTTTCTTTGTTCTACTAAATCTTCATTTTGTAGTTTTAACGATTCAACTTTCTTTTGTTGCACCACGTCTTTTTCATGCGCCAAAAAACCGGAATTCAGTGGGCTATCATGAGGCTAGAAAAGTTAATTAAATAAACTTATGAATTAAGCAAGAAAATTAAAACTAAACTTACTTCGTTTCCAATCGTAGCCATGAGTTCATCCAGTTTCTTCGGCGGCCCATCAACATCGTGGTCTGTGGGGAAAGGTCGAGGTATAAGAGGTTCTTTTTCTGATGGTTGAAAACCTCCAGTATATTTATTAGTCGTGTGACTTTTAGAAACATATTTATAATTTATATTGACAGGTTCTTCGGGTCTTTGTCCTCTGGGAGAGGGAGGATTCTTGGGATCGAAAGTCTCGGTATCTCTTGTCGGCCCATGACCATTTTGATATGGACTAGCAGATCGATTTGTTGTATTTGTTGTATTATGAACTTCCTTATGGATGTATGTCTGAATGGGTGGATTTTTAGGGTAACACCTTGTATCAGGTTCTATTTGTTCGTTGACTGTGTCATGAGTCACTTCTTTCAGTATGTACGTACTTTTAGGCGGATAACTTTGTGGCGGATATCCATTCTCATTAATGTTTCTTGTGGTTGAAGTTTCATTGTAGACGTACGTTTGGGTGCCTTGAGTATGATCGGGAGAATATCCAGGCTGGTAAACACGACTAACTTCTTTTATAAATCCTGGGGAAGATGGTCGTTGATATGGCGGGACTTGGTAAGCTTTGGTCACGTCACTCACTGAATTTACATAATATTCTTTTGTTGAAACTGGTTGTTTTGGGTAGACAACGCTATTTTCTAACTGCTTATTTTCGATTTTCTTGTATTCGAAGCTTTTACTCGCTGTTGTATCTACAGGGTTGGGAGAATATACATATCGTTCAGATTCGGCAGACGTGTCAAGACTGAGATTCGTAGGGTAATCACCAGATCCTGGTATTTCGTAAGTGTAGGTTTTAATGGTCGTAGTCACTTTTGTGTTTCCTGGCGGACGTAAATGCGGGTCCAAGTGCGCCAGAATTTCCGGGTTTATGTCTGGGCTGACTGTTTCAACCGTTTCAACTGGATAGGAGTGGATATTGGTGACTTTGGTTTGCTTTGACAGCGTTGATGCTCTCGAAGGTGAAGGAGATTCGGTTCTTAGTTGACGAATATCGCCGTAAGATCCTGTTTATTGAAAAAAATTATGATAATTGAGAATTTTTTTTGGAAATATTTGCATTTACCTTCGTTGTAGATCTGAACATCTCTACTCGAAGATCGATCTCGTTCTGTTCTTTCCAAAGTACGACTGCGAGAACTTCTAGGTGTGTCCCCATAGTGAAGTTCTCTTTGGACGGTTTTCGACGATGCAGTTACTTTGTTTTCTCTGAAATTTACATCAATTTTGGTTAAGTTTATTTGTTATTTCAAGAAACTTGTTGCGGCCTTTGGTGAATTTTTTAACAATTATTTGAAGTGTTAAGTAAGTCCAATTACACAGTTTTGTATAGCAGTGGACATGCTTCTAAGGAAGTTACAGTGTATAGCGACGTGTATAATGATGTCCAGAATGAACCAATCGTAAAACCAATTGTCTTTATTGATTGACTTGGTACGATTGGTACTATCATAACAAAGACATCCTATAGTCATGGAACAATGAAACGAAGACATTAACACCTACTATTAGAATATTAGCTGCTCTTTCAAGTGCACTTACTAAAATCTTCCCTAAGGAAAATAGGGCGTGGGAGAGGGTTTGTGTGTTGATAGGTGCTAACTTCCACCTGCATGAGCAGTAGTAGTCAAAGCTGAACTAGAATGAAGGGTGTTTAGGTCTGATTGAACAAATAAGAACAAATAAAATGAGCAGATAGATTGAAACATACAGTGCTTCCCAAAAGTAGCGGATAAATTCATTTTCTCAGTTAATATTTGTAAAATAAAAAAAAAAAACGAAACAGGTCAAATTTTGAATTTAATTTATGTTCTATTGACGTAACATTTTTTATACAGGGTGTTCCTTGGTTCAGTAATGACGTCTTGCATATTTTTTTTAATAGGCCACCCTGTATATTATTAGATTTTCAGATTGTCTGAGAAAATCCAGTAAGAATGGTTTTTACTGTCGCAGTTTAAATTGAGTAGGTTACGAGTTATAAACAAATGAAAATCGCAATTTTCCATTTTCGAAGCAGCTCACATTGAAAACGGCTCGAAATATCGAAAAACGGCTTACATGTCCCTATCTTAACTTTTCACATGGTATCTTTCTATGTGGATAAAATTTCATTACAGGGTGATGGAAATAATCAGATTTTTAATCGGCCTGTATAAAAATTTCAAGTACACTGTAAAGTAACACATGAAAAGTTAAGATAGGGACATGTAAGCCGTTTTTAAATATTTCGAGCCGTTTTCAGTGTGAGCTGCTTTGAAAATGGAAAATTGCGATTTTCATTTGTTTATAACTCGTAACCTACTCAATTTAAACTGCGACAGTAAAAACCATTCTTACTGGATTTTCTCAGACAATCTGAAAATCTAATAATATACAGGGTGTCCTATTAAAAAAAATATGCAAGACGTCATTACTGAACCAAGGAACACCCTGTATAAAAAATGTTACGTCAATAGAACATAAATTAAATTCAAAATTTGACCTGTTTCGTTTTTTTTTTTATTTTACAAATATTAACTGAGAAAATGAATTTATCCGTTACTTTTGGGAAGCACTGTATTTGTTTCGTATGGACTTCCTATATTCAGAAAAACATACTTTTCTTGTTGGTAATGTTAAAACGTTAAAAAGTAGATAATTTTTTTAATGAGCTTACGAAAAAAGTTATAGGTCTTTTTTGAAGGTCAAGGGCAGTTAAGGCTTTTCGATTTCGAGGGATTCAAGTCTAATTTGGACCAAGGATGTAAAGCAACATCAGTGGCAAGTGTGTCAAATTTTAAGAAAAACTAGAAAAAAAGTTATAAAAAAAAATTCATTTAAAAAAATCAACTTTGAAGGCTCATAACTTTCTTATTTGTGAGTTTTAGAAAAAAAAATTATAGATACTTTTGGCAATATTTCATCAAGTAGAATCACCCCCTTAATTTTTTGCGCATAATTTCCGGACACCTGTATGTATAAAATGGGACATCGCTTTGTGGATGTCAAGCTACGATTGCCCCCTCCAACAGGCAGGTCTCTTCAAGAGGGAAGCCGAAAAAGTTCAGGCAAGTTCTTTGGACAAATCTGGACAAGAAAAAACTGCCTTCTCCGTCAATTTTTATTTTTGTCTATACCTAGAATATGTCCGAATTTTTTAAAGATTTTTATAACAAAAAAAATCATTTGATAATGAATGAAGGTTTATTAATTTTTGTGCTGTGTAAAATTTATCCGGGAGAAGAAAGAACGTGGAGAAAATACTACGAGACCAAATATGCTTATTTTTTCTCAAAGAATTTGCCCGAATTTTTTCAAAATTTTTGAGCAGACTGTAAACGGACTGCTTTGTAAGTTTCTGCTTCTGTCTCGAAGAAGGTGAGATCACTTGACCCGTTGTTACATAACGGGTAATCGTAGCCGCACATGCGTAGGTATAACATTGCTAAGCGACGGCGTTTGCGGTGCATGATGCTTTTTTTGTCAGTGGGCTCTCATACTATGTATTAGAAAAATTTCAACAAAGGACCGTTTAAATGTTGTCCAAAATTTCTTTAAAGGTTCAGGCAAGTTCCTTACGGAGAAGGGCGTCAACTTTTATTTTTATGTAAAGAATATGTCCAATTTTTTTTTAGGAAAAATCTTCAGGTAACGAATGAAGGTTTATTAATTTTTGTGTTGTGTAATATTTATCCGGGAGAAGGAAGAACGCAGAAGGAAATACTAAAAGGCAAAAAATGCTTACATTTTCGAAAAAGAATTTGCCTGAATTTTTTAGAATTTTTAATTAGCAATTAAGCGGATATTTCTGATTCTCTCTTGAAGAAGGTGCGATCACTTGACCTGTTGTTGGTGGATGATCGTAGCTAAGCTACACATATGCGTATAACATCGCAAAGCGACGGTGTTTGCGGTGCACGAGGCTCTTTTTGTTAGTGGGCTTTCGTAGTATGTATTGGGGAAATTTCATAACCATGCGTCGGCTTAATCGGCAAATGACGTAAGTCCCAAATCAAAATTTTACAGGAGACACTTAAAACTTAAAATAAACTAAAATGTTCTAAAACTAAAATTTTCAACACAGAATTGTGTGTTTCTGTATTAAACTGGACAAACGATATTTTCTACACAGATCTTTAGTCGGTTTCTAAGAGATGGCGCTAAAACCTCATTTTTTTGAAAATAATGGACTTACGTCATTTGCCGATTAAGCCGACGCATGACAAAAATGATAAGAAAAAAATAAGACTGTTTGTAGTGTAATAATTTACAGGGTGGTCTATCATTTATTTCCAGAGCAAACTTGAGGTACGTTTTTAAGATAAAAAAAATGAAACTTGGAGGAGATAGAGGAACCTAATAAAATTGTATAATCTATTTTTTAACCGCTCCCAACAATAAAAACTGAAATTTTTTGGTAAAATGGTGAAAAAAATCGATTCAAGTAAATCACAGCCACAGCTTGTAATTACATAAAATAAATGAAAAGCGAAACTAGGAAGGCTGATTTATGACATTCAAGCCACAGACAATCAATAAGCCACAGTGAAATAAAATTGAAGATTCTCATTATGTGACCCGTTCCACTTCTGTCACGCAAATGACCCTTATAAATTGAATATCAACAATATAGCTTTTGTCAATATTTGCTAATTTTATTGCACCTCTTGAGTTTTATTATCGCATCCATAATTCAGCCATAATGTAGTTTTGATTTGAGTACCAATTTTATTTCATCACAGGCTTATAATAATTTTTATGATTTTTTTTACGATTCTGATTTTAAGAATCAATTTCTATACTTGCATAAAATTTAGTTTACCACTTTACCACCATATTAGGTTTTTTTTTGTTTATGTTACTATAAGAAAAATTAATTAAACTGATTATACCATTTTATAGTCTAATATCGAGCCTTCAGGTAACGTTTTATGAGAGTTACCACATATGATATCTGATATCTCAGGTTTATGGTAGTAAATCACCAACAAAGTTATTAAAGTTCTAAAGAACAGCATTAACGCCTGCCATTCAATTAAAACTATGCGAGACATATCACAAAATTATTTGCGTCAACAAAGTTTCATGATTTTTTAATGAAAATTTCATGTATTTTTGTTTGTTTTTTTTTTATTTTTTTTTTATTTTTTTAAAAAGGAGGGAGCATCGGTCTTAACCTTAGACCATTTACACAGATAGACGCGCCGCTAACTCTCCGAGCTGAAGCAAACATGTACGTGTGCTGTGACGTCAGAGTGTGGCATCATCTGCTAAGAGCGCGCAGCGGCGTTCTATAACTTATGTTTCATTTCAGTTGATTTAAACACATAATTTACTGATCAAGCTATTTATTGTAGACAAAAATGTTTACTTGTTCGACACAACATTATTCAAATAGATAGATATTATTAGGTAAATTGTTATTATGTAAAGTGAAACTTCTGTTAGATTCGTGTCTATAAATATTATCTTGTAAAAACCGTTTTTAGTAAACCGTAAAAAATAATCAAATTTTTTAATTAATATCCGAATGAAAAATTTTGAATCTTTGAAAAAAAAATCTTTGAATGTGTCATGAGCCTACCTTGAGTGTTAATGCAGCCTCTTAACTAAGCATTCGTTGGTCCGTTAAATTTTTTAATAACGAGGTCAAATTTTGAATTTTTCTCGTGAGGCGTCGTTTGTTTTGTTGTAGAACTTTTATTTGCTTATTTTTCCTTGCCAGTACTGTATTAACCATATTATGACGGTATCGTTTTATACCAGAACTTGGACCATCATTATCCACATCCGAATTATGGAAGTCACCATAATGTACCTCTTCCTTTTTCTACTAGGAACTTCAGCGTTTATATTATTCAATGAAGATCGAGACTCGCTGCGATCAACATTTGTAGCCGAGGTATCCGATAAAATTTCGGGGTTATCCATAATAACAAACTGAAATTTAATACCTTGTTATACATAGGTATACGTATAGGATGATCATGTAATGTTAATATGATACCGGATGCTAATTTAAATGCTCGCTAAAAGTTCAAATTTTGAGGAGCGAGGTACAGAAATACCTAACTTATAAGTATTTCAAAATTGTTAATCATATCCTTAGATAATTATTGTCGAAAGTGCTCTACAAATAAGTAACTTTCGATTTACTTCACTGCAGGAGTTTGATTTACTTTACTTATTCTTACTGGTGGTGGCTTTCTTGTTTTTTGTTCCCTGATTAAATGATGTGGAAAGTTGAAATTTGCGGGAACAGCACAGCATCCTTTTTCAAACACTTTCTTGAACTCCAAGGACTTGTATCAAATGAATCGACCGTAAAATGTTTAGAGCAAATTTTGGAATGTTTGGTTGGTTTGAAATTTTCTCGCCGCAATGAGATAATTCATATTTCTTTTGAAGATCTGTGTCGTTCGGAAAACTGAAATTAAAACATGCCCAAGATATACCTACCCCTATAGATATGTACTAAATACAAGTAATTTTTTAATAAATAAAGCTACACACATTTTTCTAGTACATGTTCACAAGCACTAAATCACTGGCCCTATTATAGGTAAGTAAGTTTACTTCTCTTTATAAATCTCTTACCTGTGAAATGATATATCACTATCCTTTTTATATCGCTCAGTACAGTTATACGCACAACAGGAACGAACCATATTTATTTATTTATTGCTGTTAACACTATAATCTCAAAATGTTTATAGCTGTTTGGTACTTGACATTATACGTGAAAAGCGCGCGAAATGCCAAGGAAATGCCCCACTCTGACGTCACGCACTCGCCGCCGGAGCTGGCAGATGTTGGCTTCACTGAGTGGTGCGGACTGAGACGGGCAGGGCGTGTCTATCTGTGTAAATGGTCTAAGGTCTTAACTATGTAGGTAAAAAAGTCGCTCCACTCCGGTAACACGGGATTTCGAGCTCTTACTCATTCACCCAGCCTCAAGTATGCCATTTAAATTTAAACGTTCGGTCGTTTGTTTTATTTTTCACATACATTCGAAAATGCATCCAAAAAATAACACGAGCCGGTGAGTTCCGAACTCGCGACCTTAGGCTCGGTAGGCAGCGGACTGAACCGCTAGCAGGCTACGCGAGTCTATATTTTTTTTTGTTATTTAAATTTACAAACCACTTATTTGTATAATGGAACATGGAATACAAAACATGCATTTACATATCAATCTCTGGGGAAAATATTTGAATAAGCACCTCTGAATGGAATTGGTTCTTTTGGTTCTTAGTCTTGACTGACTAGCTGGATAACGTATCTTGATATATTGGGAACGCAGTCAAAAGGGTTGCATTAATGAATTAAAATTAAAACGTTGTTTCTACTTGCAAGCTTTCGAAAATTTTTATTATTGTCTTGCTCAGGCAACTACAATGACAGATTTATATACCTAACTTGAAAATGTAGGTAATCAAAAATTCAGAAAACAGCTATGTGTCTACTTACATGAAACTCAAGCAGGGATTCAACATCCCCTTTGTATAATTAAAGATCACAAAAAAAAAGGTTTAAAAATGTTAAAAGGTAAAAGTAACATTAGAAACGTGGTTGAAAGGAACTCATGAGTAAAAACTTTTCTTAAAAATCACTCAAATGCACTGCTGGAACAATAACTCTGAATGGAGATGAAGCATGAAGCTGACGAAATTCCTATCCTGGACTATCCTGGTTTTAATTTAATGGTTTGTACATATTTATGTTTTTAGAGACTATTATAACCCATCATTTTCGAGATAGAGGGTGTCAAAAAAATATTTTTTTTCAGTTTTTTGACGATTTCTCAGGAACCTTTTCAGATATTGAACTGAATTTTTGTACACATCTTATCATTAATATTATTTACTTTAGGAGCTCTGATTAAATTTATTTCATACGGCAGTGGCGTAGATGTTGGCGTTGCTTGAATTTTTTGCCCCTAATTTCTATGACACTGCAAAAATTAGCCTTTTATTGGGAGGATATTTAAACTGTTTTGTTTTCTACATAAATAAGGTACTCCTGGTCAAATATTGTAATGTGAACTGTTTTCGAGAAGAACATCATTTTATAATGAAAAACATAAAAGTGACAAAATGTTTTATTGTGGACAAAAACATCACTTATTTTTGATAATTTTTTCTTATGATCTGTTTCACTGCTCCATAACTTTTTTTTTTAATTTGCCGTCTTAACGTAGACAATATTAATGACAAGATATGTACAAAATCTAGATTCTGTATCTCAAACAGTTCCTGAGATATCGTCAAAAAACTGAAAATAATTAATTTTTATGACACCCTGTATCTCGAAAACGGTTCTTTTGCGGGCCCACTTTTTTTTCATACTTTTGAGCAAGCTATCACATCATGAAGTCTTGCGCACATATTATGAATCATCCTGTATAGTAAGACTAGTAAGATAGACACTAGTATGCATGCTTGGGAAGATTTTTAGAACCATTAAGTGAGCCGATTTTGCGTCTTTATCTCATTCTCTCCTCCGATTTAGTACTTTCATTATTGAAAAAAAATGAAGCGAAAAATATACATTCATAAATGAATAAAGAGACTTCTGTAAATTTTAGATGTCTTCTCATTAAAATTTGTCATGTTATTTTTTCCAAAACACTTTGTTTTCTCTAAAAATATAAATATCTCTGTTTGATGGAAATTTTAATTGGATGTAATCAATTATACAAACAGACAAATGATTGAGAAACAGGAAAAACTAACTTACTTGTATCCTGGATCAACGCCAGTAGTTGTATTGTAGGAGTCTAGAAAACAAAATTATATAAATATATTTCATGACTCAGAAACTAATTATACCTATTTTAGTTAATTATCACAGCAGACTCTCAAAATAAAATCTTGTTTGGAGATTACAAATGTAGGTATATCTTATTATCTTATATTATATTTTAAAAAAGAACTCTTACCACTTTTCACTTTTTGTAAGTCGTCAAGAAGGGTATCTAGCTGATTGATATTATTTTGGACCCGAACTTTTTCAGCAGGCAGTGCGCTAGTTGAATACGAATAATGTTCTTTCTTAAACCCTCGCACTTGTTTTCTTCCATCTGGTGACTGAAATAAATTAAAGATAAATTGCCACACATTAACTAGAGGGTGGGAATTATCACCGTATAGTTATAAGCGTCATCTGAGGAAAATTCTGTTGCAGGATTTGCTGCATTCACGGCTATCCTGTTTAGTGAGCTGCTTCTGCCTGTATCGACGGTATTGATTATCTTGGAAGTCTCTCGATAGTTGTTGTTGGAAGAATGTCCTAAAGAACTGCCAGGACGTGACACGGAATTTTGGAGGTCTTCTAGTAGATTATCTAAAACAAATACTCTTTGATAACATAGAACGACCGGAAAGGTTCACAATCTTAAAAAAAAAACTTTTGAAAAAACGAAAAGTTGCGAGGTTTTGAAAAATATTTTTGAGATTAAATCCTTGTCATATTTGGACCTAAAAAACATGCTGCTAGAACCTGGAAGACTAAACAAAAGCTTAAATGTTCAAGATATCAGCTTGATATCTTTATTTAGTTCACAGAAAATGTTCAAGATATCAGCTTGATATCTTTATTTAGTTCACAGAAATTCCATCAAACTAACAGACAAACTGACAATCTACTCAAAAAAATATTCTATAGGCGAAGGTTTTGATCTTTACTTCTTCAAGAAAGGAAATAAAGTTCAAGATCCTCCTTTAAATAGAAGTTAGGATATTTAAACTTATGGTTTTGTTAGTTAAAAGAAAGCCTATCAAAAAGTTGATAGGTACGAGTACACTTTAATTTGAAATTTATTCAAAATAATTTAATTCGCCTCTATCAAAGGATAAGAGTTCATAGGTAGCCTGAGGTATAATCTTGATACGAAGGAGGGTGAAGCAATGACGTCTCCTTTGGAGCGATCTACTTCACTGACACCAGGCCGCATGTATGAATCAGGTGACGGGCGATCTGGCTTTCTTCGTTCGTACTTCTCGTGGTGCCCCTCTGATTCAGTATGACCGAAGATACGAAGCGTGTCAAGTCCTGGGTCAAGCTACGAAGGAGTCCTGGTGGTTGAGCTCCCACAATGCAACACAGACATTGGGGCGGGCAACACGCCCCTGTGATCTGGATTTCCTCTTAAATGGGAGGTCAATGAATCATTGACCTCCCATTGATTCATCATTGATCAATCGGCTACGACTGTCCCGTCAGTGGGCCATCAGGGCAAGTGATTATGGGGGACGGACTGCGAGAGGGAGAACGCCACCTGACAACAGAAGACACCTGCGTCTTAATATGTCCACCCTCGGATTGCTATATTTCCCTGGTGGCCCTGGTGTTGAAGTTCAGCATCCCGTTTATCGGGCTCCGTGGCAGGTGCAGGTGGGGAGCTAGGGAGATGAAATAAAAATAGCTCACATGGATGCAAGAACTGAAAAACAGCACGAAACCATGGGGCTGACGCCAGTCGACTCCCCAAACAACTTGAGAAGACTTACGAGAACTGCTAGTCTTCCCAGGACACAAAAGGCAGGAATGCTCCTCTGCAAAACACTTCATCTGTTCCCAAAGGTGCCGATCCTCCTAGGAGGAAACGTATCTGTGCTTAAATAAAAAAAGTTGAAGGCTCAAAGGATAGCTGAGATGCTTTCCAGTCAAACCACCACCTCTGGCCTTCTCGGAACTAAGGCAACTGCAACCTTGCTCAAGAAGGAGGCCTTGACGCCTATCCCAGAGATTAAGAGATAGTCGATATGAATCACCCTCTTGGCATGCTCAGTGCGGATCAGCGGAGATGATCATATCGCAATAAATATACCTAAGCAAAGAGCTGCGCTTCGCACGCAGCCTTTGAGAAAAATTGTTCACATGACCATATATGACCATGAGTACCTTTCTTGTGTAGAAGACATTAGAGGTTTAAAACAGGCTCTTAAAATGTTAATTTGCCCCGAGTCGGAGATATTTTAGGGACAAAAAAAACTCGCCCAACCCTAAAATCTCCACCATTGGCCTATGAAAAAAAATTTAGGCAACATTAAAAAAGTATAGTTAATATCAATGATAGAATAGGTCTGTACAAAAGCTGAGTTCTGTATCTCAAACGGTTCCCGAGATATCTTTAACAAAAACTGGAAAAATTATCTTTGACGCCTTTTGTTTATTTTAGACCAAAAAATGTAGGTATGCCTTTAAATTTTTTCGCAATATGAAAGAAACACTGTGTATAGGGTGTCCCGAATTTAATTAGCTTGACTTGACACCAGCAGATAGTAAAAAAAACTTCTAAAAATTATGATCGAACCGGCCTTTGTTAGGGATATACACGGTGTTGAAAGATGTCAAATAAAATTACTAATGACAGATATTTGAAAATCTTAATTCAAATATTCAACAATTTATGATCTCCTTAGGTGCTGCTTCTGGTTGATGGTCACTCCAGCCACAAACATGTCGACGTAATTTCTTAAGTCAAAGAAAATGGCATAGTGATGGTAGCTTTTCCACCTCATTGCACGCATCGTCTTCAGCCATTGGATGTCTGTTTCTATGGACCGCTGAAGGAGTACTATGATTCAGAAATGACGAAGTGGTTAAAATGTCATCCTGGAAAAGTTGTGATTCAGTACCAAATCGCTAGCTTATTTACTCAGGCATATGGAAGGGCCGCTACAAATAAAAATGGCTTAAGCGGATTCCTAAATTCAGGGATCTGGCCCTGCAATCCCGACATTTTTCCCGACAAGTTATTTTCCCCTGCAGAGAGAACTGACAGAGTAATTGATGTAGGAATAGACGAAAACTCGGCCACAGTGGACATTGATGCAGAAATGGTTCTAACCGCTGTTACAAAAAATCTCACAGCAACCGAGGATACTGTCACCAATACGTCTAAGTATAATACTACTCCAGTGCAAACCGGAATTAAAGTAAGGCCCATTGACCTATTTCCAGTGCCATGTGCTTCTCATTCTAGACAACGAAAAAGAAACCATGCTGGATCTCAAGTACTGAGAAGCAGTGCTTACTTAGAAGGAGAAGGCAGCGAAAAAAATCGAAGAGCGTCGTCCTGCAAAACGGGCGAAGAAGAATTTAGTCTCAATAGACCTTGATGGCCATGATAATGAATCTTACGCAGACGAGGATGATAGTGAAGAAGATTCAGCTTGTTTATACTGCAATGAACTTTACAGTGTGGTTGAAGTGCACGGTTTGCTCTATGTGGGCACATAGTACGTGTACGGGTCTATCTCCAAGAACTAAAACATTCGTATGTGAACTTTGCCAGTAGGAAATAGGGTATGTCATTTTATCCATACAAATTAGGATAAAATGACACACCAAACTCTTTTCTTAATACCAAATAATTAATATTGTTTATTTATAAGTTTTACACATATTTATTTTTACAAAAGTCTGTGACCAATGGAGGGCGGATCCGAGGTCAGTTCTTACCGCACCACCACCACATATTGATTTGCAGTATTAGTTCTGTAAGCCTTTGTAGTAAGCACTTTATAATGGAAACCGTATTCATTAAACAAATAACTAAACTGGAATGATTTTCGCTTACGGTATGTTATTTTAGGACAGGCTCCTATTCGAAGAAAGGGTTGAAAACCCTCTGTGTCGAGGACTTGCATCAGGGTGATGGGTGGCCAAGGTACGATTAGAAGTTTTACCATTCTACCATGTAGTATCAATAGTTTAATTCCTATCCAGTTATCAAATTGCCAAATTTCGCGCGAATTAGCGGACCGGAAATGATGACATTGTTTAAATCACTTTGTTCAGGATAAAGATTGGCATCGATGTGGTTCGGTGTGCCTTCGACGAATATTTCATTTCCTTGCCAGATGATGGTCGAAATTTGCAGTGAACTCTTGAACTATTAAAAAAAAGCCAATTCGTATAAAGCTTATATGAAAAACTGCACTTATTTTTTGAGAACCATCTGCTGGTAAAACTCTCACTACTGAAATCTGGGACACCCTGGATAGGTACATAGTAACATAATATTCTTACCTAAATTATTGTCGAATTGTGTAAGATCTTGATTTGAAGTCCGATGTCGTGGTGGTGACATGGTCCTCATTATTTTGGTTTCCTGATATTCTTTTCTCTCTACTTTGGACATTTTGTATTATTTTTCTGAAAAAATACAAAATATTTAATTTATACTGTATAATTTTAGTATTTGCACGAAGAACAAATAAGGATATATTTTATGAGCTTGGTTATAGGAAAATTAGTTAACAATTTGTTTCATAACTAGTACGTAGTAGGTACCTCATATAAGGAGTTTTTATTGCCTTCTTCTGCATATCCAAAATTGGACTTACTAAATCATAATTAATTTGTGCAGAAGTTCACACCTTCGAATCATATTCAAAATGGATTATTATTTAAGTAGGCAGTAAGAGTATAATAGCTTTAACAGGACAAGGCCGAGGACAACGATCTTATTAATGAAATCACCAGTCTCATAAGATTTGCGGCATAGAGGCTGCAAGATTTTTACAGATCGACAAAAATGGACATGAGTCTGATATTCAAACCTTGACCGCCTTGTAATATTTATGAATTACTCAGAAAAGCATTCTCTGGTCAGTCAACAATATGTACGTCACACTCTTCGGTGACAATTTTAATGATGACGTTATCCACTACAATTAAAGAGCTTTAAACCAATTTCTTATGATTAATTTTTTCTAATTTTACTTGGCTTATTACGCTGAAAACATTGGAAAGAAAGTACCTACCTAGGCAATTTATATTATAGGATTTAGTAATGTTTTGTTTTTATTTAAACATTGCAAATTTTTTGAAATTAATAATAATCAGAAAAAAATATTCTTCTAAAATATTAAACGTTTGAGATTTTTCTCTTTTATTCTTGAACTTGCATGAAGCTAAGGACATAGATTATACAAGGTGCCCATTTTTAGAGAAAACGTATGGGGATATCAGTTATCTTAGAGATGCGGAAGTCGATTAAATGGAGGCACATGCGTATTTTTACTATTATTGTGCTGATTAGTAATCTGAAAAAAAATCTGAGCTGTCATTATTAGTTATTAAAAATCAAGCTATAGCCGTCTGTAACTGAAACCAGATGAAAACAGTTTTCAAATCGCTCTAGCACTTTAACTTGGCGAAAAATCGATAGTTATCTTTTTTCTTCTGGACGCCATATTAGATTTTACAATAAAAAAAACACGATTATCTTGGTAATCGGAAAAATAAATGGCGTTTAAAAAGGGAAAAATCCAATATGGCGCTCATAAGAACCTCTCTAAAATACGCAACTTTGCCTCCACTTAACCGACTTCGTATCTCTCAAGATAACTGACATCCCCATGTTTTTCTCTAAAAACGGGCACCCTGTAGAAGTAGTCGTATTAGATATTATAGGCGTCTTTGATTTTAATCCTCATAATGTAGACAGTTTCTAAATGGGGAAAAGTTATGGCTCATTAGGCCTCTAATAAAGCTGCCATGGCTTCGAAAACTGGGTCATTTTCAGAAATAGATTCTTTTATATGACCGTCAAGCCGACGTCTGGATATAATGCTCGATAAAAGGTAACCGAGTTGGAGGAAGTTCAAAAAGGTAGGATAAACAATCAACAAACTAAGTAGCCAGAGAAGAGGAGAGTTATAATTATTTATTACAAGATCAGCAATAAATTATTGGTTAATTAATGCTGTCAGAAATACGTTTCTTATGATTAGATAATTATATATGTATAACTTCAAAAGAAAAGCGAAACTAACTTTATGCGAGTAATGTATTACGTAGATTTATATTGTAGGTTTAGTAATGTACGGGGCCGGAAAATAAGGATGTTTGCATAGGAAATAGGGACAATTCTCGGTAACTTAGAAAACTGTAGCGAAAAATGTACGGGCTATTCGAGATCGCTTTTTTGAGAGGAACTGACCTGTTTTTCATTGTTTTCAAATCATTTAATTTATTGGGTGGTACCGGGACTTTTTCAACACCGTGGATTGAAAGTGCCATGGTCTCGACGATACCCATCGAAATTTTGATTTTATAGTTTTATACCTACAGTTTATTGATGGTGCCAAGCAATTTTTTTCACCCAGTTGTCTCATTTTTCATGTAGTTTTCGAAAATGGCACTAAGCTTTGAAAAAAATCCATCGCAATTTTTTGACAGAACCGAAAGAGACCAGAAAAATTAAGTAGGTACGGCCCCGCAGTTTTAGAATTGGCGGAAAATGCGGGGTATTAAGTGTCATTGGTAGAGCATATCGACCATCAATTCGTTCAAAAGATACTGCTCATCAAAAATTTCGGCAAAATACATTAATCACTCTGTAACATCGAAACGAACCAAAAATGAGTCCCGAAAAATATGACACTCTGATGGGGCTGGACAAATTAGTTAACGGGACCAGATTGACAGAATGGGTGGCACGCAGCAAAGGGGGTTTAACACAAAAAGCCCATGAGTCTGAGATGGTTCCGGCGACCTTGTATTAGACGGCCCTCGAAGGGGAACATCGAAATGAAGGGCCTCAGAAAAATTTCAAAACCAGAGACTCGCTTTGAAAAACTACATCTACCCTTAAGCTGTGTCGATCTGCTAGTGAAACACACCCTGTATATAAATGTTGATATATTTTTTGTTTTTTAAGTAATAACTTAATTGGTACCTACCTATAAGTTATTTACACATTTCAGGCATTTTTTCGTAGAATGAAATTACTTTAACACTTTTAACATTTAAATAACAGTACTTTTGTCAAAACGTTACTAGGTAATGATTCCGGTGTAACTATCTAATATCACGCAAGTTGTATCTAAATGAACGACTAAAACAGTCCAAAAATAAAAAAAGCCCATTTGGGTAAAGGTGTTGAAAATCCCTCATCCAGATTTCAAGATTTTTGGATGAATACCGGAGGGATTTTTGAAAAATCATACATTAAAAATTTACCGTTTTGCGTTTAAAATGACGATTCCTGAAGTGCCACCATGCACCTTGAAAATTTTTCATTGAACACAACTATAATATGCGATTATAGTCACAACCAAAATTTTAAATCGTTATCATTTTTCATTCTCCATGTATACAGGGTGTATCTAAATAACACCGAAAAAATTTAGGGGAGGATTCTTTGATAAAAAATAAACAAAAAATTTCCTATTAACGTGTGTCTGAATATGCACCCTTTTTGAGATACAGGGTGTCAAAAAAAGATTGTTTTTCGAGTTTTTTGAAGATGTTTCGGGAACCGTATAAGACACAGAATTCAGCTTTTGTACAGATCTTATTACTGATATTAGCAACTATTTTAATGCTAACTACCTTTTTTAAGTATGCCAGTGACGGAGATTTTTAGGGCTGGGGGGATTTTTTTGCCCCTAATATCTACGACACTGGGCAAATTGATATTTTAAAAGCACACTTTTAACCGTCAATGTTTTCTACACAAAAAGATACTCTTGGTTATAACTGCTAACGTGAGCCATTTTCGAGAAAAACGGGCATTTACGATGAAAAACTCGCTTTGAATGTTTCAAGACAAGTGTCGAAAAATTAACGGCAAAAAAACTTCGCTCATTTCTGAGATCTTCGCTATAATGACACATGAAAAAAACTCAGTATTAAAAAAGTAGCTATAAATATCAATGATATGACATTTACAAAAGGTGAGTTTCATATCTCAAACGGTTCCCCAAATATCTTCAAAAAACTTGTAAAATAATCTTTTTTTGACACCCCGTATCTCAAAAAGGGTGCATTTCTAGACACAGGTTTATACGAAATTTTTTGTTTATTTTTGACCAAAGAATCAGCTCTTAAATTTTTTCGGTGTTATTTAGATACATCCTGTATAGGCGGTACTCACAGGATGTTTCAAAACATGCGTCGGAAACTGAAAGGTGTGATTTCTTGGAAAAAAGTTCCTATTAACACGGGCCCGCAAACGCATCATTTTCGAGACTTGGCTGTCAAATTGGCAGTCTATCTTTTTCAGTTTTTTGACGACGAGAAACCGTTTTAGATATACAGAGCTCATAGTTTTGTAGGCGTACACATCTTGTGATTAATATTAATATTAACTTTTTGAGTGCTAACTACAGATTTTCATATGGCAGTGACAGATATTTTAGGGTTGCGTGAGATTTTCCCCTAAATTCTATGACACTGGGAAACTTGGCAATTTGATAGAACTTTTTAAACTGCCAATATTTTCTACCTAAAAAAGGTACACCCCCTATCAAAAGTCGCTAACTTACATCCTTTTTGAAGAAAACGGCATTTTTTATTATAAAAACCAGTCATATTTAACCAAGTAGATTTTACAAAAAAGTTTTATAAAAATAATTTACCCTGACACATGTCCTATTGTTTATACCGTGAATCTATTATTGTCTATGGCATTATTATTGTTTATACAGACTGTCCGTTTTTCGCGTGCCACTATGGGGATCTCGCTTATCTTAAGAGATACGAAGTTGGTTAAATTAGGGCAAAGTAGCGTATTTTTGCGTTGATTGATAATCTGAAAAGAAATTTGAGCTGTCATTATTAGTTGTCAAAATATTTAAAAAAAAACTGAAATTATCAATTTTTGTTTTTATTTTTTTATTCAAAAACCAATCAAGTAAGCTATTTTTAACTGAAACATTGTTAAAACACTTTTCAACAGGGAACACAAAAATAATTTTATAATAGCTCTAGCACTTGAGATAGAAGAAAATCGATGCTCAGCTTTGTTTTTTCTTATGGGCGCCATATTGGATTTTTCCATTTTTAGATTACGTTAATTTTTCTCTTTACAACGATGTATCACACATGTTATTTCATTATTAGAATTGATAATTCAATTAACAATTTATTTATTATTCTAAAAACCCTTTATAAAGAGTTTCTACATTGTGTCGAATTAACGGGTCCAAGTCAGCGCTCTAATTTTTTATTTTTTAAGGATGATGCAAAGTTTGTTTTATGAAAATTTTCAAGGCAGAAAATTTATGCTTGAAAACAATATTTTTATTTGCAAATGAATAAAAGTAGAATAAGTCTGCTCATCTGAATCGGCGACTGTGCTATATTGTATTCCAGCTTCCAGCATTACATAATAATGCGATTCACAAACATAATGCCGTCTTTGTTCTGGGAATAGTTTGTGATCAACAGTTTTCTCATAGCGGCTAGATGCAAGCGTAGTTCGATTATAATTATAGTGACATAGTCACCGGAAGGCTGGTTAGCAGCAACGACAAACTAGAGCCTTTCCGCCACATGTCCCAGCTTTCCAGCTTATAAATCTACTAAAATGATTGTGCATGCTCAATTACACGTGTTTCCGGCTCTGATGGCATTGGAACAATTTTAGATGCATGCTGCTATTAGAGGAAAAGGAAAGGACTTTCATTTCTTTGGAAAATGTGTTTCCTATAAAGTTCACTCAACCTGCTGAGATACAGAACTAGACCTAAATATGATAGATGTGAAATCATCCTATCGTTTTGAGGCTTACTGGTTGCAGCAAAGTTTGATATCATTTTCATTATTTTCATTTCCATAGTTTTGAAGGCATTTCAATATTTTATACGCTTGTTGTAAGTTGAGCTTGCACGGTTGCCAAACTTCAAATTTCTTTCAGATTTAGGTATTATGTTATTTTTTAACATTTTCAACTTCTCTGTAATAGAGGCTTTGTGGAAAAGAAAACTCGAATCATGTAGTATTTGATCTAGATACTGTAGCAGACTGAATTATTCACTTATTTTCATCGTGTTTATTAAAATAATTAGCTTCAAACTTGAATAAGGGAAACTCTGTAACTCGAAAACGAACCATTGGATTATCTTATTTTTGTAAATTATCCTTCATCTTAATGGAGTCTATAACGCCCTGTATTCGGAGTTCGCGAGTTTCTGATCATTCTGTATAATATATGGCTTTCTTCAATCAGCTAAGACTTCTGCATTATATATAGAGAAGTCCGTTGAAGATGCACATACATTTCGGTACCTGGGTGCCTTAATGACCTAAATATCGAGATCAAATCTCGATCTGAAGGTTCACTTCACAAGAAGGTCTCCACCATTTCAATATTTAATTCCAAGTAACTATTTGCTGCTACTTTTTTCCTATGCTATTCTATGGTTCAAATTCTAAACCTTAACTCTGAGCCCATAGATGGGCCTTTTGTACCTCCAAAACTAAAAATTCATCTCATGGATGGAAAAACGAAGTAGGTAAACGGACAAACATCGAGTTTCTCAACATGGCTGTCAAATTTCGAGGGGGGATCGGTCAAGCTGTTGTACATCGTAGGAAAAGTACCAGATCCACCTGAGATCATAAAGGGAAAAGTGGTCTGGAGATCTATTTAGGACGACGCCCGAATTTGAGAGACCTGCGAAGATTTCGTGCGAACATCTACCCAGATTTTCTGGACTGCAATTTCTCAAATCATGGTTGCCAATTATTGTTCGCGAGCCTTCGTAGGGAGAGGGTAGCGCCAGGTCAAGAAGATGTCAGTATCGTTTCTCATAATAGTAAAATTACAGACTGTTCTGAAATATGTGAGAAACCCTCAGTTGGTGAGTCCTTATCGAAAATTAATGGATCTCTAATATGAATTTATCCTAAAATCACTAGGTGAGAGTTACGCCACCTTGACCCATCTCAAACCTTAGGGTTGCCTCAGTCACAGGGAAAAATAGGGAAGTGAGGAAATATTCCCTACTATGTTCCTGAAATGTAAAAGTGAGAAAAGCGAGAGGTAACCTTCGACCCAGGAGGACTAGTCGTCTTTACAGAAGGCTCCAGGAATAAGAACGATTACATTGGAGAGGGACTCTGCTTGGCAGGACGGGAACTCTCCCCAATCAACCTCACCGTCTCCCTGCAAAACTCACTCAGTGTAGTAGATGTTGAATAGCCAGTACGAAAACCATGCTGCTGTTTCATAAGTATACAATGTTTAGATATAAGAACAAAAGAAACCCAAGAAGGCGATCCATGAAGGAATACTTGAAAACTCTACTGAACGAAAAAGAAACAGTAATAGGTCTGTAATCCTCCAACGAACATGAACTTCCCTTTTTTTTACAGAATGGCACAACCTTATCAGTTTTTAGTGTTTCCTGAAAGGTACCCGTAGAAAAGAATAAATTGGCCAGATAACTCCAAGGAGGGATGATATAGTGAATCACCCTCCGCAAGATAAACAAAGGAACGCCATCCGGTCCCCCAGATTTTGAGTTCTTTAGTTTACGAGATAGTAGATCATATACCTCATTGTCAGTAAATGGTTCCAGAAATATATTAAATGGTAAAATCATCCCATTCCCCCCATTTCGGTCACCTCGATGTATACCGGCCACAATATCAACTGGAGTCCGCACAAAATAATCATTAAGAAGCTTAGTCACTATCTGAGGATCACTAGCACTCACACCACCACACCACAAACAGTAGTCAAGGAACAGAAAATTTATATTTGCACCGATAGTCAGGCTGTAATTAATTTTTATTAGCGTCTTCGATTCGTAGTGCAAGCGATGGTTGTAGTAGACAAGGTACAGTCGAGAATCAGGTGGGTATTGTTACAGTAACGTTACAGGAATGGTTACAAGACCGGAGTCTACAATATCGACCAGTAAAACAAGCAGAATAGTTGCGAAAATCCACAATCCACTGATTTTCACATGAGACCGCTTCTAAATAAGGAAACAAACGCAAATTTAGTGAACATTACATTATTGGTTTATGATTGTTTAATACATTTTTCGAAAAATATTTTAATGAGTAACCTGCTGCTTTTTCATTTTGTTAAAAATAATATAATACCTACATGATCGAGTTTTTCCCAAGCTCAATAAATAATAATAAAAAAATTGTTCACCCTTCGGTCGTGGAGTCTCTTTATTTATAGACCCTTGCAGCTTCACTTTCGATCTTGAGCCGTTGATGATGATGTGTGTCGACAGATGGAAAGTGTTATGTTTTGAAATACATTTAACTGATTCGTTTACATTAAAAATTATTGGACTGAATTAAAATTTAATGTATTTAGAGAATAAAATTAAGTGAGAGTAATCCGTGCACCGTGTGAGTTTAATGCATATTTTTGTTGCTTTATATTATTGAGCTCCTCTTCCTACAGCCTACAGGCTAAAGATGCTTCCGGGGGTTATCATGATATGCAATGGAAAAGTGTTTATCGTTTCCCAAAATATTTTGTAATTCTAACACTATTTTACGAATATTTTATTAATTTGATTTCTTTTCTTTGCTATTGAAGCTTGAGGCATATTTTCTTAACAAAATGAAAGCGATTACGCACAAAAGTCCTTTTCGAAAATGTATGAAAAAATCATAAACCAAAAAGATGTGGATAAAGTATAATAATTAAGAATTGGGAGAATTTTAGACCAAATGGGTGGTATAATCTTCATGTTTTTCATTATGAAGAATAAGAAAATTTGAAGCCTTTAAATTTGAATACCTACCATATTTGGTATTCCTCAAAGGCACAGTAATGTTGAAAATACTTTTTTTTCGTTTCGCTATAAAAGGCGAAATTTATTCGTTATTTCACTGTGAAGTTTCTTACGAATCAATAAAAAACCCACAGAAATCTGCCTTAGTGATAGACCTTATAATAACGAACAACCATGTGTGTTATAATTCCTATACAAGTAAAAGAGTAACCTGGCCAAATATAGCCGCAGCACCAGGAGCGGGACGTTTACCGTCATGTAGCTGGAAATCGAGACGGTCTTCACGATAACGTGAAGGACGCCCACAGCGATACCAAGACTTTATACCTGCTGCATTCAATGCAGTATGGCTCACCTTCGTTGGAGTGCAGAATTCCGGACTGCGGCAAGGTCAAGAGTGTCAAGACAAAAAATGAGTTGCTAACACGCGTTCTCCAATAGAAACAAATACCTATTAGTGGAGCGAAATTCGGTGTAAAAGTCGCTCCGTTATCGATTTTTTTTTTTTTTTGACGTATAACCAGGTCAGACCTAATAGGTTTTGTTCATTGCATAATTTTGCATTCAAAACGGCTATTTACGACATTTTTGGGTAGGTCACGACTTTGACATTTGAAAAAAACATAAAAATTTATGATTTAAAAAAATTGTACTTTTGAACATTTACATGACTATATCTTTGAAAGTAATCAAGATATTAAAATGATTTTTTCATCAAATTAAAGCAGACAAATGGGCGCTTCCAATCGTGTATCTTGCTGCCCTTAAGTATATATAGCTGATTCGCAAAAATAATACAAACGATGCATGTTGCAAAACGTGTATTGATATTTTCACTAAGCGACAAACTTTTTTATTTGTGAAAATTTTTGTACACATACAGCAAACAAAATGAAGCCAAGATACAGTAGAAGTTTTTGTATAAAAATTATTCTTTGTAGCGATTGCCGTTTGGTAGTTATGACCTTTTTTTCAACCGATGTCGCGCCAATATCGTGCGCTACCCCTTACATAGAGAGCGCCGAGTCAAATGCAAGGCCTACATTAATCCAAATATAGGAATAAGGTATAATATAAGCTATAAGACATATTTTTTCAGTCTTACACTCAGGCTGGTCCCACTTTACCTGTCAGGTAAACATTTAAGGTATTACCTTCAATTATTATTGTAGGAAAGATTTATTGCCCTGGACACGAGTGTCCTTGGACCAGGTTTCTGGTCAGTATGACCAGCAAATACAGCAAATACACGTGAATGTTCTCAAACGTTCCCAAAAAAGCATATTAAATTTTTTTAATATTTGGGCTTCAAAAACTTATTAAATTCAAAGTAGAACGTAGGTATTATTATTGTAGGTAGAATAATTATTATTATACGTTAATGTTAATAATTATTGTTATTGGACATCAAAATGAATATGGAATTCAAATTATATAAGTATATACCTTTTGTTTATTGAAATGTGCCATAAACGAATGTTTTTTCTTCATCTTAAATCAATATATTGATCTGTAATCAAAAGTATAAAATATCTACAGGTCGTTTTGAAAATTGTAGAAGACCAAACATAAAATAAAAATACCTAATTATTGTTTGTAGCGCACCATGAAAAGTAACTTACAAAAATAATAGGTAGGTACATAAATTGTTTAGAAAGTGTTTGTGCAGATTATGGAATTTTATTACGTATTTATAAATTTTGAAAATTTTGTAGGTTTTTTCAATCACCTACCTACCCACCAAACTTATGAATTACAGTACCTAGCTACAAAGAATATACGTAAGTAACTGGTTATCACCAAATTATATTTAATAAGTATGATCTTGCAGTGAGTATGAGGAAGTCTGCAGTCAGCAAGGTAGGTAGTATCAAATACTCTAGACGGTAAGTCTAGAGTATTTGGTAGTATGTATACGTGCGTGCACCTATTTAATGGTAACTGCGTATACCGAAGAATAAACTTCGAAAAAATATGTGAAATAAAACAAAAAATACGAACTACCTACATACTATAATACCTGAATTGACATAAATTAATAAGCCAATATTCATATGGGGTGGGATGTCTTTTAAGGCGATACTTTTTTCGACTGTGTATTATAATAATTCATCAAGGCAAATAACTTATTCAAATAACTTTTCTTAGTTAAAAAACTCACAAATAAACGAGATACAGCCTTTGGAAGCTAAAAAAAATAAAGTCCAGATTCAAGTAAATTCAACTACATAGGTACTTTGCCAAACTGATTTTGCTAAACAATTAAAAATCGAGTACGTAAGGTTACCTAGGAAACAAAAGCAAAATAACAGGAAATAAAAATGGGTAGAAATAAAATGAAAATTTCCATCCTGCTTTGTTTTTTCATTTAACTTACCTAATAATAAACATTACCTATTATACTTCAGTTATTTTCGTTTGCTCCATGTTAGTTTTCGTTTTGTTTACCCAGGTAACCTATGTGTTGGAAGTGCTTTTCTGATTGTTGATTGCACGAAATCAGTTTAGTTACATTAATTTATCACATTAAGCCAATTCTGGTGGATGATATCTAATTCATCACAGGGCTGAACTTTAAATTTTTTTAACTTACAAAAGCTGTATCTCTCATTTATTTTCTACTTTTTTAGGAAAAATGATTTGAAAAAGTTATTTGCCTTGATCAATTCTATAAACAGTTGAAAAAAGCATTTCCTTAATAAAAAAACACCCGATAGAATTAGATTCTGAAAATGTTTGACTGGTTGGCCATGGTTGACCATGCAATTATACATCTTTCGATCCTTTTAGAGTTTTATTCAACAACGTGTGTTCAATGATTTATTTGTAAAAAAGCTGTGAGTGTTAAAGACAAGACAGTTGTACAAAAACCGAGATATAATATCTACCTACAAGGTATGTTGTCATTAATAATCATATTACCTACTTACTTGCTTGTGAGGAAAAACGGCAAGCTGAATGCGGAAAGCGAATTATGTTAAAAAAAGAAAATATTTTAAGTGGAAAGTTTTTACTTAACTATCTATCATAGGGAATGAAGGAAAAGCTACAAAAGTAATCAAAATATTTATTCTCAGCCCGACGATACCACAAACACATACTAGAGAGGCAAGCGACTGGCTATGCGTCCGTGCGTAAGCTTACACTTCAGCCATCGCGCGGATTAGATCACAATTAAAAATTCATAATTCAATAACTACCAAACATACAACAAAAATTTATCTTTTAAAAACTTCCTTAATATTTTGGCTCCAATTTCTTCGCTGCATGTGTAAATAAATTTTCAAAAATAAAAAAGTTTCTCGCTAACTGAAAATATCAATACATTTTTGTGGAAATTTTCAATTAACTTTTGATTTCACAATCAAATATAAAAGTCCTTAAAACAAGATTACCTCCAAAAGAAGCGCTTATGTATGCACTTATATTTTAAAAAAAAATTTCGTCGATAGCTCAATTAGTTTCAAAGATATGACAATTTATATTGTTAAAAAGCAATTTTTCTGAATTACAAATTTTTGCAATTTTTTTCAATTTAAAAAGTCCTGACCTATGGAAAAATGTCGTAAATGTCCATTTCTTGTCGGGAGTAGTCTAATACATCATACGTATAAGTGGCAGCTGGTTATACGCCAAAAAAAAAAAACAACACATTTTTGGTCCGATTTCGCTCCACTATATGTAAGTAGGTTATTTCGTGAGATTCATATTCTTGAAAATCCGAGTACCTGTTATTGAATAATAAAATATGATATATCTTAAAAGCATAATGTCCTAGAGACGATTTTATAAGCTATAAGGACCTGCCTGATGAAAAAATTCAGGAACGTAAGCGATTTTATATGAAGAGATTAATTCCGCATTTATGTCGCAAATTTTATGCCTATAGGTGTGAAAGGAACGAAAATATAGAAAATCAGAATTAATTTGCATTATGAGTAGTACCTACCTAATTAAATGCCTCTCTACATCAAAAATCTTATAAACCGAATAAGAAGACTCACTGCATGAAAATTTTTTGAAAAACTGCTTTATTATAAAGTGATATTTTTTACTTGAAAACAGGACCGGGCCTAGCGTAATTTGTCGCCTGCGTGCCGATACAAAAATTGCCGCCCCCTCCCCCCTCTTAAGGAAAAATGTCTATCTCAGGGATGGCAAAGATTAATTTCTTATAGCTAAATTTAGAAATTGATAGAAATGTGTATTTATTAGATTAGGTAAATTCTGCTGTGCTTTTAAGTGAATTATGTCAAAGTGATATGATAGCATTATAGACTTCAACCGGGAGGTCTGGGGGATACGGAGTATCCATCAGAAACGAGGGGCGTTTTTATATCGGGGGCTCCCTCCCGATAAATTTTTTTTAAAAAACAAGTGAGAAAATGTTAATCACACTATAAGGAATAACTGCATTTATACTGTTAGGTATACTTTTTTGCATTACGTGCACGCATTGTGAAGGGCCGCCGGATAATACAGGGTGCACCCCTTCTCTATATTGCTATCGCCTAACGCTAACGGATACAGGGTCGGTTAAACAAGTCCAAAGGAGCGCAATTTTGTGGCCATCTCGATTCCGTCGAGACATACAAGATATCTGTGACCGTTCCTGAAATATCCTGAAAAAACTGAAAAATCGAGATTTCTTATTTTTTCCATATCTTTTTTATTATTGGAGATTAATGAATAATTTTTTGTGGGCTTACATAAGTCGTCAAGAGCTACCCATCTGACATTTCAAAAATGTTCAAAGCCGACTAGATCCCAGAATTTTCATAGTCAACTTTCGTTTTTCTTATGGCCACCATAGTGTTTTTTTATGTTGTTCGGTACAAAAAAATCATAAAAACAAAAAACTGTTAAACTTCAAAAAATAAATTTAAAAAAATTTTATTCTTCTTTTTTCTTTACAAAAAAGACACATTTTAAGACCGAATTTCATAGATAAATTAAAAAACCATAAGTTTTTCGACGATTTCGGCAAGCACTATTTCGGCGTATTTTACAAATGTTGACGTTTTTCGACGATTTTTTATTAGGTTTTTAAAATTAAGAATAAAAATTAAAAATTTTTTAAGTTTATTAATTTTTGGTTTCCATAATTTTTTTCATATCGAACGACATAAAAAAATAATATGGCGGCCATAAGAAAAACGAAAGTTGACTGTGAAAACTCTTGGATCTAGTAGGCCTTGAAAATTTTTGAAATGTCAGATGGATAGCTCTTAACGGCTTATGTAAGCCTACAAAAAAGTATTTATTAATTTCCAATAATAAAAAAGATATGAGGAAAATAAGAAATCTCGATTTTTCAGTTTTTTCAGGATATTTCAGGAACGGTCACAGATATCTTGCATGTTTTGACGAATTCGAGATGGCCACAAAACTGCGCATCTTTTCTCTAATTTAACCGACCCTGTATCTCTTAGCGTTCAGGAGATAGCAATATAGAGAAGGATACATGGTGCACCCTGTATAGAGTTAAATGGAAGTTATAGAGCCACCATGTGGTCTTAACACGGCCAAAGCCTTCGTTGTTCGATATCGTCAATTCAAGAACAAGACATGCCGTATGTATCATGAATTTTTCGAGAAAAGCCAAATATTATAGAACTCTAGGTACCTACCTACTTTTATTATAGAACAACATGAATCAGATTCGGCGTTCCGCCGGTAGTCTGTACAGGCCAGAGCCGTTCTAAGATATTTGGGGCCTATGGGTCCCAAAAAAAATATTGAAAGTAATGCGCCCTTTTTAATATGAAATGCGTATAGAATGGCTAACGCCGAGAATAAGCCAATGACGACTAATGGATTACAAAGTTAGTGCCAGTATGGATTCTAAATTTAACCCTAGTTATGTTTGTCGGGCTCCAAAGAAAATGCGCAGTAAGCGAAATTATTTTCAACGTTAAAAGTCACGTAATTTCCCACTATAGTTAAACCTGTACTGATGATGTGAAAACTAAATGACTAATAAATAAACAAAAAAATATTATACTTCAATAAAAACATCCGCCCCCAAAAGGCTTGCGCTCCTTGCCTACAGCCCTATTAATTCTGTGGTTAGGAAGGCCCTGATATGTAATATTGTAGAAAGTTGCCCCGGATTCTGCACGCGCCCCCCGCCTCCTTGGCTATACTACCCAGTAATTAATTTTACATATCATGATATTTTGATATTTTTTGTTATTGTTATGACTTATGAATTAGGATTTTTTCTCCCGCCCGCCGCCCCTATGAACTTGCCGTCAGCATACCTGCTAAGCCCGGCTCTGCTTGACAATATTAGCCATTGACCGTTACGTTATATAGGCCAAGTACAAGGTGGAATACAGAAGCGTGATATTTTCAAGACCACACAATATTATATTGCCGAAGCAACTGTAGACGGTACTTCACATAATATTTGTGTAACTAAACATGGACAATTATGTGAATAATTTTTTTTCTACACCAGATTTTTTTTTTTTATTTATACATGCATCGGCTACTTAACCATTCGCATAATGTTGGTACATTACAATAACATTTTTATTCACAAATTGTTAACCATACACTAAATCTCATTGTAAATTGAACTGCTTCTAATGAAATCTTAGACGTTGTCCATTTGTCATTCTTTCTCTCCTCCTATGGCTCGTAAGTTGTCAGCTATCTGGTGTACTATTAGTCCAAGAGCCCAGTCGATTTTTTTGCATTGAATCGTTAGACGATTCTAATGTTTTCTAGTCGATTCGTCATGAAATTATATCCCTTAAAAGACATTGGTGCCAGTGAAAATCTTTCCCAAAGCATTTTAAATTAATTAATTACCGAAAGTATTTTTCTTTAAAAAAAATAATATGACATGACAAGTCCAACACAGTTTCAAACAATAATTATCGTTGTGGGGATAAATACCCGATAGCATTATTCAAGATCTAATCAATTTAATTTGATTTAATCTGATCCATTTTTGATCACAAACTGTCAAATATTATTTCAATTATGTAAATTTGGAAATTAGTAGATAAATTGGAAGTGACAGAAGCAGAGAGGTGAGGCAAACATAAAAGCCGTCACATATATTCAAATTTTTCTTTGAAGTACTGATTCGAGACTCGCGTAGCCTAGTGGTTCAGTCCGCTGCCTACCGAGCCTAAGGTCGCGAGTTCGGGACTCACCGGCTCGTGTTATTTTTCGAATGCATTTTCGAATGTATGTGAAAAATACAACAAGCGACCGAACGTTTAAATTTATAAAAGGCATACTTGAGGCTGGGTGAATGAGTAAGATACTCGAAATCCCGTGTTACGGGAGTGGAGCGACTTTGTCTTACCTACATAGTTAAGACCGATGCTCCCTCCTTTTTAAAAAAAAAAAAAAAAAAAGTACTGATTCCATCGGATGACATTCGAACTGCCTCGCGTCGTGCGACAGCCACACGTTCCCGTTCGTGCTCAGATGAGTACACGCCTTTAGAATCTTTTCTACAGGGCAATATGTGGATGGATGCAAAATCACTCAGCGGTTTTATTAAGGGATAGGTACCAATTATAGGTGTTTCACTGTCAATCTGCATTGTCATTTTTGGCATCGGGACCGGTTTTGTCTTGACATAAGATAGCGATGTGTTAGGCGTGTGTGGTCCAGTCTCAGCCTTGTTATGACTGTTTGGTCTTTTCACTTTTTTGGTGTCTCCAGAGTATTGCTAACTTGTGATTTGCTTTTTCTTAACTGCGATCTATTTAAGACCGGTGCAGACCAAGTTCGTGAGCAGCTCGCGAACTGTTAGCGTACACCTGACGAACTAGATGTGTACGAGAGTTCGCGAACAGCTCGTGTTCGGTTCGTGTGTTCAGCATAAGTTCGCTATATGAGCGATAAATATCAATTAAATTGTTAGCAAACAGTACTTGAGTGTAGATGTCGTGAATTATTTTATCATTTAATTATTGAAGAAGGTACCATCCTCCATTCGCATTTTATATACAATGTGGACGTTGACCGCGCGAACTGTTCACGTTCATTTCTCCGAACTGCTCGTGAACAACCGACTTTGGTCTGTACGAAGCTTTAGATTCCAAGAATCTTGCCAACTATTTCATACCATTTTTCGTTTTATGTCAACTTTGATGTCAACGAATTAGTAAACTTTTGTCTCCGCTAGATCATCTGAAGTTGCAGCTTCTTTGACACTCTCGTTTGCTTTTTCGTTTCCCTCGATTCCCACATGAGAGGGAATAAATATAATTTGGACTGTTTCTCCTTTTTGATTTAGTTGGTAGACTAATGGTTTGTTTAGTTGTGCTATGGGATTTGTAGGATTCCTTTCAAACAATTGTGTTTCTTTCCATTTCTACAGGGAGCATGTAGTAGCGCATCGTGGGTTGAGAAGAGTTAGACTGTGTAGATGCTCATACCGTTCGGAAGGCGAATTTAGAGGTGTTTGTATTAGTTACAACTAGGTACTGCTCCTACGTTGCCGTTTATGACTGAGACAATATAAGACAGATCTAAGTACGTGAAGCTGTGTTATGGAGTCCAGGGGGTATTTTGGGAACTTTATTTGGGTAACGGGGCTGGTATTTCGTATATCTAATTTCTTGATAAATATTTGATATTCTTTCGTGTAATGGCTTGACAATGTGTTTTTTCTCGGTAAACCTCTGTGAATCGACGTTCGAGGGCATAATTTGTGTTTAAGCAACTCTTAGATACAGCGGGGACGCTTTTGGCGTCCTTGGCATTTTTTTTGGCGTTTAAGCTTATCATTTTCCTTAGATAATCCAGTGGCACAATTCGCTGGTGAGGCAATGTATAGACTATCAACGGGAGTAGTTTTGAACGCGCCGGTAATTATTCTTAGGGCGGTGTTTTGGATTCTTTCGATGGCTTAAGCGCAAGATTTTCTGGCAGTTGCATGCGGTCATAGATCGGACGATACTTCTATAAACGTGGAGTAGTCTGGACGTATCTTTCTCCCCATGAGTGATGGACAAGGTTTTCAGGATGTTCAAACTCTTAAAGTATTCACTTTTTATATTGTCCAAGTGTTTCCTCCAGTTCACTCTATTGTCAAAGGTCACACCCAACAATTTTATAATGGTCTCTGAGCTCCAAGGTTCTTCTGTATAACTTTATATTGGATTGAGGGCCAGAATATTTTGAGTTGTCAATATAAACCTTTCATTTGAGATGAAACCTGCCGACTTTGGGAGCCAGGTTTGATATTCCCATTTTGAAGTAAACCGTTTTTGCACGGCGGTCATTGATACATTTGCGATGAATGTTAGATAGTAGCACCAGCTTGATATAAATATGTTTTCTGGCTAATATGTGGAAGCAAATTCGATTTTAGTGACGGAATATAATTTATCATCCCAAACGTAGTTTGCAAAGGTAAACGTTACAGCATCTTCATGCTGATCCCCAAAGAAGTCATGTCAAGATTGATCGTCTCCTGATTTCAATTACCCTTGGACCTGTTTCTTGATTTCAAAGTTTCTTTGGATTTTACAAACCCCAATAATAGCAGTTGTGCTTATTGTAAAGCCTAATGATAGATAGAAATGCATGAGCTTCATATATTATTATGAGACATCTGTGAAATAGTTTATTGTGGTAACATCCTTTCAACAAAGTTAGGTCACTGAGGAGATCTGTTGACTTAAGTGTTTGGGCAGTCTGGATCTTGTAGGGAGGGAACACAATGGAACAAAATTCTGACAATGATTCTGTTCTGTCCAATCCAAGATGTTTAACATTGCTGACTGATGCGCTTATACTTAATTCAAATCTACGATACCACTCTTTTGTAGAATGAGCAACATTTCAAAAGACTTTTTCATTTGGCTTTAGATTGGGCGTGGAAGTTTTGGATATTTGCACTTTTTTACCTTATTTTTGGCAAAAGTATTTATCTTAATGATTCTTACGTTGTAAAATTTTATCACAATTTGTTACAATTTTATTAAAGGTCAATTTTTCTCATTCTGAAGGTAGGAACCTCGACACAGATATACAGGTATCGATATGTAATATGTGATCATTATTAATATGTGATGCAGATAATTTGAGAAGGAACTGTTACCACCTTTGAGGAAAGGATATTGAATTCTCGTGGTGACGAAAGCAGAAGGTCAATTCTCATGACGATGTTAATGAAAGAGGGAACGGCGGCGGTCGAGTTCCAAGTTCCTCAATACCTACTTGGCAAATATTTTCTTGGCAGTTATTTTCTCGGTTACTGTGGTCACTACTTATCATCATCTAGTCTTTGTGTTTAACTGTTTGAGTTTGATATTCACATACTTAAGCAGTAAATTAGAATAACTAATATGAAACGTTGATGCTGATGAATATGAAACAGCAAGCCCACTTTTCGAAGTGTTAGATATTGTTTACTATCACTTGTTGTTATGTATAGTAAGTAGCTTCATAATAGGTAATGAATGAACTGGTTAATACGTGGATGTAGGTAGCTTGGTTATATGGTTTACTCACATTTTTCTACCCACGTATTCTATCGACTCGACTGGCATTCCAATTCTTCCACTTTTAGAGTTGTACATAAATAATTGAGTGAACGAGTTGTGGATGATTTCATAATCAAATGCTAATCCCACGTTTTATTATACGATTAGGTAGGTATATCTAAACTCTTACAAATTTATGCATATGAGTGATTCGAAGTATCTTCTCAATTTGGCCATACTTTAGATAGATTTTGTTAAATCTACTGGAGCTGAAGATGTAAGAAACCAAGATTATTTTATTCTTTCTTAATTTCTGAACCTAAAGGTATTTAATTAATTATTAATAATATTTATAATATTCATTAGTCGTTATAATATTTATGTGAACGATTTACATAAATTATGTTTTACACAATCTCAAAAAATAATTAATTGGCTGTTTGATGTGATTCTAAGATGGTTATATTTTACCGCAACTGATAGTTGGAACTTTTTAATAATTATAAACGAGGTAATTTTTGTTGATGACACAATCGTACTGATCTAATAATCGTAAATACATTTATTTCAACTTCTGGCTATTTATAAGTAACGTTTAATAATACGCCTTAGAAAAACAAAGTGCAAAACTATAAGAATGTCGGCTCTAAAAATAACTCATGCTACTTTACAACGATCTGAGCGAAAAGCTTGATTGCTTGGATCTAGTCGTCAGTCTATGTGCTTATTTGAAAAAAAATTAATTAATGGGATAAAAAAAATTAAGAGTTGTTCACATGTGGATGAAAAAATTCTGTTCTATTGTAAGAAATTTTAAGAAAAAAATAAAATCGGACATGTTCACGCGCGATCTTAGAGTTGTGTACTCTCTGAACCATCTCAAATTGAGTTATTCTCACTTAACGTAAGACAGCAAATTAAGTACGAATACGTCGAACTTGAGATCATCGCCGAGTCTCTGTCAAATTTATTAAGTAAGCACAGAAACTGAGATCTTCTATTTCGCAAGTACCTAATAATAATAATATAAAGTAGTTCATCTCTCAACAGATTTAAATACAAAAACTTCAGGGCAGCCATCTGCAACACATCGGCTAAAGTGTTCTAATTTCATTCACAAAAACTAGGGTTCCACTAAAAAATTAATTATTTATAACTAAGTGGCTCGGAAAACTTTACTGAACACGCTCTAATTGGGTAATTTGAAGAGCAAGTTCTTAAATCTCCACATTTATGAATCCAACTTCAATATTTGTTTTCCATTTAAATGCTGGAAAATAAGTTGCGTGCAAACATGAGCGAGTGGGGGGTGGAACAGCTTAGAACCCTAACTTAGAACCCTGGGGAACACCAAACGAAAGAGGAGAATAGTTGTGAGGCATGACCATCACATCATAAGATCTAACAAATTACAACTGAAGAAAGAATTGCAAAGGGAGTTTTTTTTGTACTTTTATGATGTCGGTCAGGTTATTGCTGGATGATTTAATCATTTCACGATACATATTGCAATATTACTGTCTCTAAAAGGGTGTCCAATGAGGTTTTATAATATTCATTCATCATAGTTCTACAAGATAATTTGAAATTTACGACGCGTAAGCACGACTAATGCCCCGTAGGGATTGGCCGAAAAGTAGTGGCGCAATTACGCTGGGCTCAATAATTTAGGGTGGGTCAACAGGGCGCCAGAAATACAAAAAAGTAGAGATAGCTGGAAACAATTTTTTCTGCTTCCATCAAAATGTCTAGCTGCTGTAAAATTACGCGACTTTGAACTATGAAAAATTTTTCGTCTGCGCTTTTGTTTCCGGGATACCTGGGCCCTCACTCTTGGTAAGGGAGCCCCTCCTCAGTCTGCAGTCTCGATTAATAAAATATTATTGATTTTAAAATGCATACGCTGACAATATAGCGAGTACCTACTGTATGATATTAAATTATTAATTAGACATTACCTTTTTTAAAAGGAAGCACTATGTGACGTTTTGAAGTTTTTTATTTTCATAAATTATACGAAAACCCAGATTTTAAGGTATAGTTTTAGAAAGGTCTCATGTCTAAATTATCTTGCCAATAATGATGTTTTTTTGTCAAATTTGGTGAACAAACGACATATTCTGTGACTCTCACAGAAAACTGTCTGTAACCCTCCGGAATAAAATTGATTGTTATATCTGTAAAATCTACTGTAGCACACAAATATGTAGAGCTCTAGCAACATCCTTCATTTTATTTTTAAACGGGTCCCTTTCTTGTTCAGGTCAGGGGGAAGACGCGTTCTTTCAGGAGTCAGGAAAAATCGTATTTCGAGTGGTCATCAATGTGGTGTTTGGTAACATGTTGATCAGATTATTTCTCAAAATTGTCTTCAACATTCTCCCGTTTTTCTTTTGAACTGGGTCAACTTTTTTCGGTTCAATAAGAAGAGGTGTCCTGTTCGTGGGAGAGAAAATGGTAAAAAGTCGTTCAAATGCTGCTTACTTATTGTTTTCTCAACATCTCCCATTTCTTTAGAAACAAGTCATGTTTTTCGAGTTCAGCAAGAAGATGGTGTATTCAAGAGCAAACATCATATTCCGAATCTATATGGTCTGCCAGATTTTGTGTGGCATAAAAGTGTGTCAGAAAAGTTTATCAGTGTGTATTCGAGGGAAATCTTCGTTTATTTCATCCCTATTATTACAAGATATGATTTCATCCACAAAATCTATCACTTTTTATAGACGAAAGGATCATCAAGAATGAAAACGTTCTGTCCATAACATCTCTATGTACCTATATGTGAGTTTGAAAAACCATGATTTTCTTTATGATTATTATGTTCTACTTTTTGACACTTTTTCTACACTTTTAGAGAAATTGACGAGGTTTGGCCTGAGTAAAACTTATGTTCGTGCTAATTGGAACATACAGGGTGAGTTTATTTCAATGTTTAGTACAGGGATTTCGTAAACTACTGCAGTTGGAGAAACGGTTAAAAGAGGAAAGTAGTGCAGTTTTATGAGCTTAATTCGAAACAGCTTTTTTTAATCTCCATGGGTTCCTAGATATTTGTCATAAAGTAACATCCGTGAATTTTTTTATACTGAGATAACAGTCATATTATTATTGGGATTAGAGAAAAATCGTAATAGAAAACATTTTAGACGATTATATAAACAATAAAACGGCGTTACAATTTTTTTCATATGTCGTGTAATTTTCGAGCTATGACATAAACTTGTGTTTTTTTTAATGTAAGTCATAATTGGCTATGACATCATTCAATATGTTTCTTTTTTCTAAATACAACGATATAAAACTGGATATGTTTTTTTCTGAAAATAAGGAAGCTAGGACGGTTTTTACACTTTAAAAAACACACATGTTTATGTCAAACTAGAAAATGGCACGAAAAAAATTATAGCGCCGTTTTTCTTTACCATTGTTTTCTAATTCAAATAATTTAGAGTGATATCTTAGTAGACAGAAATTTGCGAAATTTTGCTTTTGTCAAATATCTAGGAACCCATGAAGATTTTCAAAAAAAAAAAAACAAAAGTTGATTCAAACTTGGATCATAAAAATGCAATACTTTCCCCATTTAATAGTTCGTTTAACTGGAGTATTTTACAAGATATCTATACTAAACATTGAAAAAAACTTATCCTGTATACTTACATATAAAGACGCAAAACGTTTAGTGAGAGTGGGAAATACCTTTTCAGAATTCTTTTCCACAACAAAAGGGCTTCGACAGGCGGGATGCAGCTTAGCACCTACACTATTCAACATATATATTCAAGAAGCCATCAACAACTGGAGAAGGAAAACATCAGGAATGGGGATACAAATATATGAACAGTGCTTGACAACTCTGCTGTTGTTTCGACGACCAGGTAGTCATAGCACGTGAAGAACACGATGCGGACTATATGTTTAAGAAATTAGAAGAAGAGTATGAGAAATGGGGTCTAAATATAAACATCAATAAAACAGAATATCTGAAGATATAAGACACACAAAGACCTATACTTGCAAATGCATAGACTCAAGAAATGTAGCGAGTTTAAATACCTGATGGGAAGTATTATTTCAGAGGACAGAACAACAAGAAGTGATATCAAAAATAGGGCAGAGCAAGGGAGGAAGGTTATTCGTTTACTAACCTCTGTACCTACTCTGGTCAAACAAGATAAAGTTCTAAACTAAAATGACAATCTACACAACCATTACAGAACCTATTTTAACTTACGGATGCGAATGATGGCAACTTCCAGAAAAAGAGAAAAAAATGATTGAAACTGTAGAGATGGACTTTTTAAGATCATGTGATATTTCTAGGATGCAGCACATTAGAAAGGAAGATATAAGAAGGAAAACTGGGCATATGTTCACAACAGCGGAAAGAGTGGAATCCAGACAACTTATATGGTATGGTCATGTAATGAGGATGGATGAGATGAGATGGCCAAAGAGAGCCTTCATGTACACACCACAAAAGAGAAGAAAAAGAGGAAGACCGGCAACACGTACAATAGAGGAGAAGGGATTGAAAAATGTATGAGCTCTTAAGGATAGGAACAAACGGCGATCGAAATGCGGGATGCCAGAATAAAAACCAGAAACCAAATGAAAACCAGATTTTTGTTGAATATTCGGCTATTTTCATTTTTTGGGTCAAAAAACTGGAATTAAACTAGCGGAAAATTTATTTCCTAAAACTTTGTATATTAGATACACTTATTTCAGTTATTTCTCTACGATCGATACTTTTTGAATTAACCTGAAAAAGAAGCCTCAAAATTAAAATTTTTCAAGACACCGCAATGACCATGTGCAATAGAATAAAAATATTTTAGAGATGGCCGCACTTCCGGAAATATCGGAAATTGACGCCTACTTCTTTTTTTTTACAGATCGAATACAGGTAGTTTTCACCATTGAAATTTAGACTGAGCAGTTTATGAATTACAAACAACTAAAAATCGCGATTATCAAATTTCAAAGCACTATATAGCACTGTCTAATAGGTTTCACAGAACATCTTACTGTAGTCTGTTAGAATTTGCACATTTTTGTGTTCAATGTTTTTGGTTTACAAGCCGCTTTAATTATGTGCAACGAGAAAGGATCAAGATTTGGGAAAAGGGCTTACATATCCCTATTTTTTACCTTTTCATGTAGTTAAAATTTCTATAAAGGGTGCAGAAAATTATCAAATCTCTTCAGGTTTAATTAGAAAAGTATCGATCGTAGAGAAAAAACTGTAAGTTGCAAAGTTGCAGAAAATCGAATTTCCTAAAAGTTAGATTTGAACCGTTTCTACCAAAAAAATTATTTTATTATGTTGAATAAAATTTATGTTTTCAACCCTTAAGTACTTCGTAGAATCTCTGCATACAGATGGATGATAAATAAAATAGATTTTTTTAACAGAAGTTTGTTTGTTTGATGAATTTTATTGGGATTTAGGTTCTAATTTAAATTTGCCACTAAAGATTCTTTACAGAACAAATTAGAAAAACTTTCGTACAGCATGCGAGGAGAAGACTGAAGAGATGGACGGTACCGTTTCGTCCTTATTATGGACTCATCAGCATATCATATCAGTCAGCTCTAAACCACACATGCTATACGAAATTTGGAAGTTGTATCTATTCTAACTGGTGTTTTCGTTTTGTAGTGACCTTTAATTTTCAAATGAGTGAGCAGGCAACCAGAGAAACGTGCGTGTCTTTATATAGTATTATCCTCGCTATAACAGTAGAGTTTTCATGGGTTTATGAATTTTACACTACTAATGCAGAGGTTTCTATCAATTCAAGAACTACACATTGATTCTCATAAGTATATACCTACCCACATTCATTTTCAAGCTAATTTTATTGAATTTTTACTGATGTGTATTTATAAATTAGATGTTACTACACGAATTAAGATGTTATGGCACATTTTTTCACCCTGGCCTTTTTAGATTTATAATTATTTTTATTGAACCACTTATTTGATTATATAATATATTTGATGAATTTTATTGGGATTTAGGTTCTAATTTAAATTTGCCACTAAAGATTCTTTACAGAACAAATTAGAAAAACTGATGAACTGATGAAAAAAGCTGATGAGTCCATAATAAGGACGAAACGGTACCGTCCATGTCTTCAGTCTTCTCCTCGCATGCTGTACGAAAGTTTTTCTAATTTGTTCTGTAAAGAATCTTTAGTGGCAAATTTAAATTAGAACCTAAATCCCAATAAAATTCATCAAATATATTATATAATCAAATAAGTGGTTCAATAAAAATAATTATAAATCTAAAAAGGCCAGGGTGAAAAAATGTGCCATAACATCTTAATTCGTGTAGTAACATCTAATTTATAAATACACATCAGTAAAAATTCAATAAAATTAGCTTGAAAATGAATGTGGGTAGGTATATACTTATGAGAATCAATGTGTAGTTCTTGAATTGATAGAAACCTCTGCATTAGTAGTGTAAAATTCATAAACCCATGAAAACTCTACTGTTATAGCGAGGATAATACTATATAAAGACACGCACGTTTCTCTGGTTTCCTGCTCACTCATTTGAAAATTAAAGGTCACTACAAAACGAAAACACCAGTTAGAATAGATACAACTTCCAAATTTCGTATAGCATGTGTGGTTTAGAGCTGACTGATATGATATGCTGATGAGTCCATAATAAGGACGAAACGGTACCGTCCATGTCTTCAGTCTTCTCCTCGCATGCTGTACGAAAGTTTTTCTAATTTGTTCTGTAAAGAATCTTTAGTGGCAAATTTAAATTAGAACCTAAATCCCAATAAAATTCATCAAATATATTATATAATCAAATAAGTGGTTCAATAAAAATAATTATAAATCAAAAAACATAACTTCTTACTAGTCCAAGAAAAATTATCAATTTAGCTTACAGTTTCTTGGCTCAATTCCAAAAATTAAATTTAAACCGATCCAGCTGAGATTTGCAATACTAGCGTATTTTTAAATTGAATTGTGCAAATTTCGCGGTAAACATTGGGAAATGTAAATAAAGCTCGCGTGAAAATACTTTTGATCATAAATTGTGGGTTACGGTCATCTGAAACTGGGACAGAAGTGTGTTGAGAAATTTTTTCACTTACAACTGTGACATAAATTTACCGCTCCTATCAAAATGTTTATGTTCGTTAAGTGAATTTATATTTAATTTCGATAAACACTCTTATTACGTTTTAAACAAAAGATTCCTTAAAAAAATAATTATAAGCAGGACTAAGGCGCTTTTTATTCCTAGTAGACGTTTTGCCGCGATGAATTATAATATACTGCAGGGAAAATGTCCTGTACGATTATACTGAATACTGACCATTTATAACTTCTAACGCTGGTATTGTTACAAACAATCCCATTGAAACAATTTGCAATTCGCTTATGTATAAAGACTGAGTACTCGCACGGTATGTGTTTCCCCGCTCTTATTAATAATTTAAGTGTAGGTTTAGTCATTTTGGATTACAAGATTACAAAATATCACTCAGATTATAATATCTGCAATTAAAAACAGGGCAATATCCTATAAAAAACAATAAAGATTTGATATAAGATTTTTTGAGCTTTTTTATATCAACGTTCCGCTATTATTAAATTGTAAGTACCTAACTTATAATATGCCTACCTAAGTACATAATACTTAATAATTACATTCTGAATGATTTCTCAGCAAGACAGCACGTTTTTTATTATAATTATGTAGAGATTCTACGTGAACCGTATAAATAATAATAAACTATTTCACAATCATTAAAGTTCCACCCACTAAACGTTTAAGCAGCAAAACAAAATTATTTAATGATGCATAATACGGCACGCCATTGACCTTTACGGTAATGATTGTCAACAATAAGCAGGTCACTTTTGTTGTACAACAACTGAGAATGTCATGTCGTTACATGAGGTCAAGCAGAAGGTGCTGGTTTGGAATTTCAATATTCGGGACGCTTTTCTTTGATTATTTTAAAGGTAACAATTCCGTTGAAGTCTCTGTATTTTACCACCGAAGACGATGAAAGAATTGTTCATTGTCAGCAAGAGTAATATTATTGTCGATCTGCGAATTTTAGATAATTTAGACTCCTGGTATCGAAAATACGGCAAGTATACTCAGGTTCATCTCGATTCAAGGGTGTTTTTGCGCAGTGTACCATCATTAGCAGTGCATTTGGCCCCTGTTTCCCGTTGTTTTTTTTTGACACAAGGATTATGGAGTTAATTATTTATAATGAGATTTTGTCTGGTATAGGTGCCTTTTTTACTTTTTGAATGAACTTTCCAATGATAGGTTAATTATTTTGTGTTTAATGGTAGTCAAACTATGCTGATAGTAAGAATGAATCGAGGGAATGAAAAATAGGTACATGTGAAATATACCGGCGGTAAACTCTGGTGCTTCTGAAATTTCCTTATTTCGATTAAATTCTGAACAATTCTATTTTTTGCAGTTAGATAGCTTAAAAAAAGTTCTTCTTACCTTTGTATAATGTAATATGCTTCTTGCGCGATTCTCAAAATGACAGGGTTCGCATTTACACAGATAATCAAAAAATTTGAAAAAGGAGAAAATAGCCTTCGAACCAAGAGTAGTCTGCTTTATTGGACGGCTCTAAGAATAAGAACGGTAACATCGTAGTTGGCAGATCTATTTGTCATCCTACAAACAGCTAGAATTAAAGAGGTAATGAAGCTCAGAGAAAACTATTTACATAATGCACCGACCGCCAAGCAGTCACCTTGGTCTTAAAATGATCCTAATATGGATTACTCAATAGTTTACAACTGAAGTCAGTTTTTATATTTCAGTACAGTAAAGGCTTGACATTTTAGTTTATAAGAAGAGGTACAGAGGTAAGAAGAAGTAGGTACAATTGTTCTCGGTCCCCGGTCCCTCTGAAGTAGCATCAGATAACCAGGGCGGATCATTATGTAAAACTCGGAGTCAGGGAAAGCTTTTGCGGTCCTGAACCTGTATGCGATAAAAATTCTCCTAGCACGTGGCTAGGAATGAACTGAAAAGAGCCTAAAAAAATTGAGAAATATTTTTCATAGCAGGTCAGAACAGGAACGGTCTAGCGAACATAATCAACCGGCGGGAGCTTAGATTAGAATTGGAACCCTGATGAACAGCTTGATCAGACATACATATACCTACATGGATGTGGAGGAGGATCTGATTTGTCCCGGACTAGGCGACATACACTGTGTCTCTTGAATTTCTGGACATAGGGAATTCCCATGTTAAAATAAACTATTGTAAATATTGGCTCCCCTAATTATTTTACAGTAAAATGTCAAATATAAAACCTCTTAAGGAAAAAAAGCTGCTTCTTATGCTATAATTGGATTTTCATTTGGTTCATCCGTTTTCGATAAAATCAGGAAAAACTGAATGGTTTTTCGTAGTTTTTCAAGGTTGCTTTGCTTTTGACAGATAATGCTAATAAGATAATAACAAATCTCTAATATTTCTAAGTGTAAAATGCCAGAGTAATGTCAGTCGCAATAAAGTTTACTTTTTCTTCAATGGTGTAATAATTCCTTTTTATAAACAAGTTTTTCTTTAAAAAGTTTTGCCACTTTGCCACTTAAAGTTTTAATGATGAATGAATTACTTTAGAACAATCAGTTATTGACAATTAATAATTTTTAGCATTATCTGTCAAAAGCAAAGCAACCTTGAAAAACTACGAAAAACCATTCAGTTTTTCCTGATTTTATCGAAAACGGATGAACCAAATGAAAATCCAATTATTGTAGCATAAGAAGCAGCTTTTTTTCCTTAAGAAGTTTTACATTTGACATTTTACTGTAAAATAATTAGGGGAGCCAATATTTCCAATAGTTTATTTTAACATGGGAATTCCCTATGTCCATAAATTCAAGAGACACAGTGTAGATTCTTTTCATTCTCCCCTTTACGAAAGTGTAACTTTCTGTCTTGATAAGACAACCGAAAGCGAAAGTAAAACATCCGAGGTGATAGGTTGCTAGGTGGTTGCTAGCTATGAAAAACTTTCGTGGCCTGAACAAAAAAGTAGAACTTTATTGTAGTAGCATCATTTATTGCACACCATTTATTGAAATTTTCGTAAGTTTGATTGTCCCGGTCTTTAGATTTGTCCGGCAACAAACTTCTGTATAGTGTATTTGCATGCAGCTTCTTGAATGAAATTCATTTGGAACTAAACTACGATCAAAGATTCTGAAATTATAGCGGTACATAGTTTTAAACTTGACAGTGTCATAAATTAATAATTTAAAACTATCGTTACTATGGTAATGTTAAAAACATGGCACCTTATAATAATTCCATTGTTATCACTGAATCGTATTATTTTACTCATTTCTTCTTAATCCGTGGTTCAATATGGCAAGGGGAGAATGAAAAGTTTAATACATTACACGCTACGAAAGCTCTTTCAGGTGCTCAGAGTTTTTAAATACACCTCACACCTAAAAGTGAACTTTCGTAGCTTGTAATGTAAATAACTATACCACTACTGACAGTATGCGAGGTATACTCAGACCCAAAATATTTGGTTCAAAGATCAGAGGCACTAAGGAAGAAATGGATCCCCTTCATAGAATGGCCTTCTGGTCTGTAAATCCACCATGGATTCTGAAATGACGGTCTAGTATCTCAAAAGTGCGAACTTCAATTCAGCAATGAGGGACTGATGTTTGTCAAATGTCATAGGCCAGTAGAATGGTATTTTGAGTTTGCTTTAGCATGCACAAATTTTGTACTATACGAAATTCGATAGATGATCATTAGGAAATGTTAAATCCAAATTTGCAGCACCGTGTGATTTTTTTAACCAATAAGTTATGAAGAAAAGAGTTTTTTCTTGTATTATCACGAATATATTGGCTCCTATTTATCGCATATAAGCAAATGACATATCATTCTCTTCGTTATGGAATTACCTACATCTTTTATGCAAATATTTTTTTTGTTACACTGATAATAAAAAAAAATATTGAGGTTTAAAGTTAAAAATTTGTCTTTCGAATTAGGTTTTTTGCAAATAACTTATTTTTTGCCTTTTAACGCTTAAAAGCTCTAGTAGTTTTTTGAATAACAGTCAATTGCCTGTGCAGAGGTATGTCAATCTTTAAAATCCAATAATCCAGTCTCCGGTAATCTACGTGCAAACATGTGCATGTCGGTGCTGTACATGTTTTATTTTTATTTTTATTTTTGGTCGTCAGTGATTTCCGCGACGTTTAAACAACTTTGACCTGAGCAGTTCTTGCAAACTGTAGAGCACTTCAGTCCTGCTTATCTGTAGCCACAAGCTACCCCGCAAAGATGCATGCACACGAAAAAAACCTTGAGAAGTGAAGATGGAATTGGATCTTTGGTGCTCATTACGGGTTCTGATCCACATTTATGTCTCCTCCAGGCCCAGGTTTGTTTGTGTTTGATAGCAAGTTCGAAATTAATGTTGTTCAGCAGCTGACTCCGATGGTGTAAAGAAGTAAGATCCGACTTTGTCCCATGCGGAAGAAAAAGTTGAAACGAAATTCGTCTTAAGATTTTTCGTTGTTTCCGCCGTAAAGAGCGATAAAGATTTCTTTTCTGTTAACGCAATCAGTTCGTGGTTCGGTTTTTTTTTATTTACAATAGTACAACATTTGTTGCAGATGATTTTTTTCAACGCTGTAATCAATTTCGTTTTTCCATACTCGATAATAGCTAATGTATTGTGGTATCACAACCAGAAAAATAAGCATGTATAAAAAGTACGTGGTCGACAAGTTCCTTGTGTTTAAAGCTGGTTGAAGAGAAGAATTCAGTTTTTTCTGACCCCTTTCCAAATTTTTTGAGAAAAACATTAGTGACTTGTTTTCCGAGTTCTGTGAGAATAGCAAGTAGATCAATATCGTCACCAACAATAAAAACTAGATCGAATTCTGAGGACATAGATACTGCTGTGCACTGACAGATCTCAATATAATCACACAAAACTCACTTTCATGAATAAAATATGTACACACTAAAATTCCACTTACAGAAGATAAAAAAATCAACGAAAAAAAAACGGATAAAATACAAATTTTCGACATGCACCATTTCGCGCGTGGATTACCGGAGACTCGTTTATCGGATTTTCATGATTGACCAATCAAAGTAACGGTAATTAAATGTTCTTCAAAAAACTACTAGGGCTTTCCAACGGTAAAATGCAAAAAAAAATAAGTAATTTGCAAAAAACCTTATTCGAAAGACAACTTTTGAACTTTAAACCTCAATATTTATTTTATTCATCAGTGTAACAAAAAAATCATGTGTATAAAAAATGTATGTAATTCCATAACGAAGAGAATGATATGTCATTTTCTTATGTGCGATAGATAGGGGCCAATATATTCGTGAAAATATAAAAAAAACGTTTTTCTGCATAACTTGGTAAAAAAAAATCGCACGGTGCTGCAAATTTGGATTTAACATCTCTTGATGGTCCTCTATCGAATTTCGTTTAGTACAAACACACAAAAGAACTCCTTATGTTGAGTAGCTGTCACAATTAATATAATGTTGCGTCTCTCACGTAGACAATGAAGTATGGATCTAAAAATGAGCTGTCCGGGAATCACGGACGGAGTTGATTTGGCGAACCAAATGGTACTTAATAACGATCTACACTGCAAATTAAAAAAAAAGTGAAAATTGGTTTGCTATCCCTTGTTTATGATGGCTGTTGTCAATTCTTGGCTCCTATAAACTCTTCTGACAGAACATTGAGATAGTTGACGGTATGAAATCCACACATTCAGCTCTTGTCATCAACAGAGAAACTGTCATAACAAAAATAAACAAGCCAATCGCAATAATTTTCTTCCTTTCTAGTGAAACGAAAAAGAAGAAATGCAAAAAAGATACCATATAATACTATACTTTATTTTTTATTTAGATGGATTCCACCAAGTCAAAATTCTAGGGGAACGATTGGCAACAAGACTGATTAGGTTGGTTATGGTGATAGTTGTTACCAAAATAGTCACTAGAATGGTTACTAAATTAATTTAGGTTATGTCGATTAGTTGAAATGTCATTTTATTTCAAAATTTAAAATTAGAAAAATTATAAACGCAATTTCTAGAGGTAATAAATTGGAAAATTTTAGAGACTTGTAAGTGTAAGCACCTAGCTATTTATTCTTATAAATCTTATATATTATGTAAGATATTAGACCGATTCCTTCTTAGTTTTATGTAAAAATGTTGAAAATAGAAGATCTATTCTTGACAAATAGAGGTAGGTACTTACATTATTTAAATCATTTTTTAAGAATTTCTCAAGGAATATTTCAAGGAATCTGATTAAACTGTATTTTTGCTTAATCTGGAGAAACATCTTTCAATCGCTATAATGTTTATAGCATTTGATGATTCATTCTTTTCTTTCTTTTGAAATAAATTTACCTGCCTGAGCATTTTAATAATTTTTAATTTGATAATTTGGTTTGTCAATTTGACAACTTCAACTTTTCAAGTTTCTGGCGTTTCGCTGTGACTAGAGTGCCGACTGAGGACCCAGACCTAGTTTTCGCAAAACGTCATTAGATTATTATAGTCAATCCAAGCAACAGTTAAATTTATCCTCAAAAAACGAATAACTTCTAAAAAAGGACTATTTTCGAAGAAAATAAAGTAATTTGAAGTTTTTAACTTGCGTTTTATAACTGAGCAACTTACAACAAGGAAACATGTTTTGCAGGTGACGTCATAGCCTATACACGAATCGGGGAATGTTGCCGTTACTTTAGTCACAACGTAAATTTTTTGCCAAGGTCAAGAAAACAGGCTACCATCCGACAATATGAAAATTACTGTTTAAAGATTGCACAGGGTACCAACTTAACAGCTGTTTGACAAGTCCATCTAAATAAAAAATAGACTTTAGCTCCTATTAAACTTTATAGATTTCTGTGCACAGACTTGACCTTGAAAGCTCAAGCTTGAAAGTGCACAGACGCTTTCAAAAACGTTCAGTATCTTCATAAATACCAAAAATGTATAATGCGATGTTTTTCTTGGTCTTAAAAATAATCTTGATAGGTCTAAGTCTATTTAATAAAAACCCCAGCGTCATATTAACATGAAACGGATTTATCCTATTTTTGTAGAGGGCTTAATAAATGATGGAAAATGTTTGGATTTGACGATATTTTATCGAACTATCAAAACCAAAAGCTACTTGAAATTATTGTCTGTTCGATGAAAATGTACCTACAGAAGAACAAACAGAAATTTTTCCATACTTGAAGATAATATACATATATGCAGAGTGATTCCGAAATGGCGGACACGGTATACAGGGTGTTATAGAGGAAGTTTAGAAAGACTGTATATTTCAAACAAAAATGGTTTCCTCGGCTTCGTTACCGAGATATAGGTGTCCTTTTTCTAAAATTTAAATCAAAATGGCAGTCAACTTTACTCAATCTCAACTGACAAAGCACATGATTTGACATAACTATTACGATAGTGTTTGCTTTTTATCTTTTTTATTATCGGGAACGGAATTGCAGGCATTCCAAGTTTACCTATTCCCTGATGAGTTCAACAAAAATTTTCAATGTGACATCGTTATTGGAATTAGCGCTCAACAATGCAAGAAAAATATATTTTTAATGATAATTGCTTTAAGCTTTGTTGGACTTCCATTTCATATTTTTTTCTGTTTCTATAGGGTAACAACATCTTACTGGGTATTGCAGAACCTACACAAAAATTTTCTGCCTGGAGAAGAGGGTATTCAGTGCAGTGTTGTGACTTTTTTTCCACACAAGTGGTCATATCTTCTTAAGTGAGCCATGCTGGAGAAAGAAGTAAATGAACTTAGAATCTTTAATCCATAATGGATGCTGTGATGTTGTCCATGTCCGCCATTTCGGGATCAACCCTATATAAAGGAATCCAATAGTATAGAAATAGTGCGAACACTATACATAAATTTATAATAATTGTTCTATCCAGCACATAAGCAATAATATTAGTATACTTCATTTTTTTGTCAAATTTAGATTCCCTTTATACGCAATGCTTTTCCAAAGTTAATATTTATAAAATTGTCACAGCACGTAAATAGAAAAATAAATTTATATAAAATGAAATAAATTTGACATAAAGGGAAAAGCGCTATTGATAAAAGAGGAAAACCAAGAGGAAAACACTGTATTTTGTTATTAGGCGAAGATAGGTTTAATTGTAGTGCTAGCTGGAATAATTATAACATGTCCATCCTTAGATTTCTATATTAAACAAAGCTAATTGTTATAAAGTATTTATTTATTTTCGAGAACAAGATCTGTGTGTTAATATGTGTTTAATTGAAACGTTGAAGACCTCAATAATAATTCTCGATTTATACCTACGCGTATAAAGTATGTAGCACCATCTGCTCAATTAAATGCAACTTTGATGTATATTATGAGCAATTTACTCTAATATTATGATTTTTAACACATACTTTCAACGTTTTATGTGTCATAAAAAGGCTAGTACATTCCTTGTATGGAGTGTCAATACATTAAACATCCACATGTCTGTAGGTACCTACATCATGCATTTTATATTAAATAGGTATTATGTAGGATATTAATAGCTGGCAAACAGGTAAGAAAACAAGAATATTGCTAAATAGTTACATAATCAAGTCGCATAATTTAATTTTCAAGGTAAAGCTCATAACAAATGCTTTAATCTCGAATTTGTATTAGTGCGACAATTTTAAATTCGGTAAAATTATTGCTACACCTACTCGTAGGTAGCAATCGGAAGGAGATATCAAAGCTGAGTGTTATAATTTAATCGATGATATATTATGTATAGATTTTTATGAATGAGAATCCCTTTATAAACAATTAATATTTATAATCTTAATCGTAGATTAAGATATTTGAGCTCATCATAAAGCCTCTAATATTAGATAATAATAACAACTTAAAAGGGGGAAATATGCGTTGTCAAAACCGCGGTTAATCAATCTTACTTTAAATGGTATTTTTTGCAATATCTACAAAAAATACAATCTGCACTTAATGTGCGCAAATAGATTTTTGCTTATTAATGTTATAATCTTAGGAATCATTATTCGTCTGGGATCAGCAGGGAAACAAAATTTCTATAATCACAAAAAAATTATCCAAAATCAAAATTTATTTAACTCGCAATCATTCATATAGGTAAATTCAGATATTAAAGGTATTATTATAGGTAGATAGGTACACCTATAAACTGAGATTAAATCATGAATGCTGCAACCACCACATGGTGAATTTCCTTCAATTTTTTCCCTAATTAACCCACATCAACCCTCAATGCTCAATGACCAAACTCACCACGAGTGACAAATCCAATATGAGCTATCCCACACAAGGCACACACACATTCACACGCGATTCTATAAGCTATTCTGAGTTCGCTCTTGGCTCTGGATCTGGAAGCTGTTCAAATGTCAGCGCGTAGGTAAGCCGGACCTGCGCAAGCGTTCCGCGTAGGTGGCTGCGAGGATTACATGGCCTGTTCGATTGTGCAGGTGAAAATCCGCGGCTCTCTTCTATGGAGACTGAAGAGAAACTCGCCGTGTTGTGGCTGGAGCGTGGGCAGTCGGCGATTGTGTGGCGGCTTTTCTATGGAATTCGAAGAAATTGCGTTGTGGGATATTTATTATTTATCGTAGTGAGGTCATAAATAACTATAAGTCTATTTACTCTTAAGTTTCAAAGTTATTGACAAACGAGACTGTAGGATTTTGCATGGTATTTTTACCGATTAGCCTAGCTTATTATCAAATTTAAAAATTTATATGACATGCGCATTGCGTCAAGGTTTAACAATTTTTGTTTTGAAAACATATTACCTTGACCTGACCTGACGCCGTCTGAGTTTGTACTAATTAAATTTCTGTTAGCAACTTTAATAAAATGGGAGATCCTAAATTACATTACTAGAATATCGATTCTCCCTAATCACCTGCTCTCTATAAAATAAAAAGACTTGCAGCGGGTATTATAAAGGCTCGTTAGGTTAACGGACAGATTTCTGTGCTCGTTTTTGAAGCTAATATCGACGTCAAATGATTTTTGTTGACATTTTCGTAATCCCATTCATGCCAAGAATGACAAGATTGCAATATTTTCCACACAGAGTCGGTACCTTCTTCAGAAATGGCCACAGAAATCTGGCCGTTAACTTAATGGGCCTTTATAATACCCGCTGTTGATGAAATATTATGGGTTCTTCTGTAGTCTGGATCAGACATTGTACCTACAGTACATTAATTTTGGAATACGTGTCAGGCTGCATAGAGCATTAGAAGACAATAATGAACTTGCTTGTAGTTACATAATAAATTTAATTAAATTAATGTTATTGATATACTTTATTACAGTAATGGTCGACCCTTCAATTTCTTTATGTTTGAATGGCATAATTAATTTCACGCACTTTAAACAGCAGCAATTTTGCAGTTAGCATGCCCTATTAACATGACATGTTTATATACAGGTTGGTCACATTCACAACCCCCACCACTGGGATCAGCAAATTACAAAAATGTTGCGTGATTTTATGCTCTCCAAGAACTCAAAAACAAACTCTGACATTATTCACTTTCTTTTTTAAATATACCGATTCAAAAATATTACATTTAGCAGCTTTTGTTTTTCTTTCAAATTTTTTCTATTACCCCCCACTCGAACAAACTCAACGAAATTGAGCAGTTTGACATGTGGTCTAACCATTAGACTTTTCGCGAAACTTCTAACTCGGGTCCACATATTGGATTTTGATATCATCGAGTCCACACACATGAATCATCTCACGTACACACTAACAAAAAACATTTTTTGTTTGTTTTTAATTCAAGCTACTTTAGAAAGCATGTGGAGAAAATGGTTGACAATATGTCTTTGCTGAAAGTTCGATAGCAACTCTTTAGTGATTCTATCTTTAAGTTCTCGTCCACCTATACCACAGCCTCTGTTCTTGTAAAGCCCGATAAAATCTAGTCCAAGTGATTTGAACAAGGGGGCCGTTAAGGCCAGTATATCGGAGCATATTATACATATTATGTTACTTCCTATACAAGAACCTGAAAATCTTGTCCATGGGTGTAATGATTAAATAACTTTTTTTTATCTTGCAGTTTTTTAAATAACTCCATAAATAAAGTGGTGGGGCAGCGTCAAAACTTTGTTTATTCAAATGTCGATTATTCCGGTCAACCTCAACGGAATTTAACCAGATTAGTCTCATTACAAAGAGTTTTTCTTCTTCTGTCGATTTCATTTTACCTAATTTTCATTTTATTAACACCGCAACCGCTAGAGGGCGTTATACGACATTTAGGGAATTAACGCGATTTTTCAAAAAAAAAATTAAATAGAATGGCATATTTATTTTTACATAGTGAAAGAAAGAATTAAATTCTTAAGGTGGCTTTAAGATAACTTTTGGCTAATTGTAGTAGTCTGCCAGCAAAGTTGACTTAATGAATTTTTAGACTTTGGACTCCGCACGAATCAAATGGATCACATTCCGCGGTTAAAATTTCTGAAATTCAAATATATTTTAGATGATCAAAAGTTTCCATGGGCGTGAAGTGAATATGTTTACAGGGTGATAAAAAATCGGCTATTTTCTATTTTTTCCGTTCACCGTTTGTAACTTAGTTATTATTGGAGCTATGAAGTTAGTTCAATTAACGAACATGAAGAATTTTTGTCGCTTATTACAGTGGTGAAAACCGAAAAATAATTGAAAGCTCATGTCATGAGATATATTTCTATTTTTATAACAAAACATTGCCTTTTTGGGAATATCGCATGACGTAAACATTCAATTGTTTTTCGGTTTTCACCACTGTAATACACGACAAAAATTCTTCATGTTTCCTAATTGAACCGACTTCATAGCTCCAATAATAACGAAGTTACCAACGGTGGACAGAAGAAAATTCAAAATAGTCGATTTTTTCATCACCCTGTATACATATTCACTTCACGCCCATGGAGACTTTTGATCATCATAAATATATTTGAATTTTAGAAATTTCAACCGAGGAATGATTTCCATTTGATTGATGCGGGATCCAAACTCTGGAAATTCATTAAGTCATCTTTGCTGGCAGATATCTTCAGTTAGGCAAAAGTTATCAAGCTGCTGTTTTCAATAACACCTGAAGAATTTAATTTTCTCTTTCACTATGTAAAAATAAATATACCATGCCATTTAATTTTTTTTAGAAAAATCGCAATATTTACTTACATGACAGACGACGCCCTCTTGCGGTTGCGGTGTTAACAAAGTAAAAATGCGTAAGCTGCAATCGACAGAAGAAGGAAAACTCTTTGTAACGAGACTAATCTGGTTAAATTCCGTTGAAGTTAACCGAAATAATCGACATTTGAATAAACAAAGTTTTGACGTTCCCCCAGCACTTTATTTATGGAGTTATTAAAACAGCTGTAAAATAAAAAAATGAAGCTATTTAATCATTCATCATATGATATGTTAAATATTACAACATTTTGAATAATGATGAAAAAATTCAAATTTTTTATTTAGTCATGGCTTTTTCCATTAGTCAAAACCATTTTCCAACGAATTTTCAGGGCCACTTTCCTTGGGAAAATTTTTTGCCTGAGGATGTACGACGCTTAGTTTCTGAGATATTTTCGCTGACTACATTAATGGCTCACCGGGTACTAGTGGTTAACGCAAGGTGCAAATTGGAAGAAAATGTTTTTCCCTCAATTGGAGAAATTGTCCAGATGCCCCCAGTAATTTTCCTCCATATGGTAGATACTTTTTGAAATCGCTCGGGTAAATCTGGGCAAAAGGCCGTAGCCGCTCATCGCATTGCGCTAGACTACTTCTTGACAAGACAGATTTTGAGAAGGGGATTCCAACTATATAAAAACCTGCTTTTCTTCCATTTGGGAGACACAAGGCATTTTTGTCAGCATCTTCCTAACTAATTAAAGAATTAAGCAATATTCAAAATGTATTTTTTTTTAAGTCTCATCGATCATCGAATCATCAAATCGTGTGTTTAAATCATCGATGTTGTAGGAGCGGTCAAGTCATCTAAGGCGCTAAAATGCTTGTTTGCTAACAAAACAAATACGAATATTTAAATGTTTGAAGTCGTACAAGTCGTACATGATATAAAAATTTGATAATTCGCATAATAAGTAAAATGGTGGGTATTGTCATGTGAAAATGTCATATCTTTGATGGCTCTGCAGCCATCAAAGATATGACATTTTCCAGTAATTTCAGTAGTAATTTTAGTTGGTAAGTAAGTACCTACCTAACTCACACCGCATAATAGATAATAATAAGAAAGCCTATAAAAACAGGCTGATTAACACCAACAGACAGTCAGGCGGTTCTAGAAATAAAAGAAAACCCCTAGATAACGTCCAGACTACTGTGGGAATGGCGTGAAAAATAGACAATGAAAACGAGCTGGCAAGAAGTAGATGCTCGGCTGCATATATTGGCCCAGAACCGGCCTTGGGGTAAAGTAAACATATGGATTAAGAAAAAACATAAAGAATATTGGAATAAAAGAACCGAACATCATGGTAAAGCCTTCATCAAGGGACCCAAAAAGAATGAATAAAACGATAGTATAGGTCAATGGGTATAAAATTTTATTAATAGTCTGTCTACCGGTTTCGGGCAAGGTCACCCATTATCAGGACAGTTGTCAGCTTCATAAGACTCTCGAAATATACAGAGAATGAATACGATAATTCAAGAACATACAAAATTTAAAATCGACCACTCTATGTACGAACTAGATTTATACATTAAATTCACAATATATGCATTAAAGATCATAAACCTTCACCGCACAATGTCGCTTCACGATGTTCTTGAATTATCGCATTCATCCTCTGTATATTTTGAAAGCCTTGTAAAGCTGACAACTATCCTGATGATGGATGACCTTGCCCGAAACCGGTAAACAGACTTTTAAAATTTTACACCCGTTGACCTACAATTGCGTTTTATTCATTCATCGTTGGGTATACTATGGCCACTAATTGTCATTACCCAAAAAGAAGACAACGGAAGAATCGGATCACTCAGTAGGAATCTGTTATGCTTATCACAGTAGGAATTCTGACGGGATACATTGCCCTAAAAGAACACTTGAGCAAAATAGAACCGTTCAACAGATACCTAAGGTGCCAAGAATGCAGCAAGTTTAAAGAGACGCAGCTAGACATGTTCTGATAGAATGCATGGACCGCAGGAGACAGGAAATTTACGGACAGCAAAAAAATGAGTCCGGAAGAATATTTAGACACTCATCCAGTGATGAGGCTGTACAAACTAGTTCAGGGGACCAGACGGACTGAGTGGGGGACAGGAAACAAAGGGGGTAAGCACAATAAGTCCATGAGGGTTAGGTGTTTCCAGTGACATTGAATCAGACGGCTCTCAAAGGGAAAAAACTACTTAACACGATAATGCTTACCTACTAAGCAGATGACCAAGCCATTACAAGTCGATCGATTGATAAATCGATAAGGCTCATTGATCTCGTCAAATCGCTGTCTTCATAAATTGGATTATCTATAAACCCTTCAAAAAGTGTAGCTATTAACATAAAAAAAAATATTCTTTCTGGAACGCTCCTGGTACTTTTAAACCGTGATACTATCAAAACAATCAGTCAAAATTAAAGTAAAAAAAAAAATCGTTACCTTGGATGTACGTTTGAGAAAACAATGGTTTTCAACACCAACGTCATTGAGAAACTCACCTTAGACATCGAAAAAATTATGGTCACGCCATTTCTTACACCTGACTAGAAGTTGAATATTTTTTATCAAAATTTGAAAGTTGAAAATAATTTATCCAACGTTAATTTATTCACTTCAAGCAGCACCACTTAACAGATTTCTGCTACTATTACGGATCGGCTACAAAAGATGATAAGAGCAACTGTCTATTATTGGTCTACCTACAGCAACGTCAACAGAAATGCGAATGGGAAGCGAAGTTATTTGCTCGATCGTTTAACTGCGAAAAAGAAATAGCAGACTGTGTTGCCTTATTTCTAGGAGTAGAAAGTGAATAAATTATTAAAAAAGGGTCAGCTCTAAGAGGTCGATCTTTTGATCAATGGAGCAAACAAACGTGGCCAAGGCATTGGTATCAAACCCTTTCATACACATGCTATCAAACAAATCAGTTCATGACATAAAAATCACGACTCAGCTCATCAAAATTTACTGCTGCTATAAAATTTAACACAAGTTATGGCAACTTACGAGGGTTGCCTTTGCCGCAAATATGGCAAAGAGAAAGAAAGACCCGCTCATGTTGTTAGATTTTGCACTTCGAACAACACTGTCAAATCGTAGCAAGACATCACCGTGTATTAAGCATCAACTGACAAAGCTTTTGTCCGCAAAATGATTCAACTGTTTCGAAGAGGTACACACTCGATTGATAGTAACGAATTAAATCGGTTTAGTGACATTGCCGTTGATAAAAAATCTAAAAGAGCGCTAATAGGCGATCCAGCAATCCGATATGAAACAAATGATACAAATCAGGATGAAGTTATTAATTAAACAACATAAGGCTTCCATATACCATATACGAGTTTTGTATCCGAGACACTACTCAGAAAAATACATGACAGAATATGAAATAATAAATGCCAAAATACGATTGGTCAAAATGTGCTAGATTTTTTTTATTTTTTTAAATTTGATAAAACTGTTATCATCGAAATTGCAGAACAAGTTCTGATTGGCACTTTAAATATTCTTCGTTGTCATATTAATAGTTAATTTTGAATAATTCCCTATTAATGCTTATTTTAACTATACAGGGTGTTACTGAATAGGTGTTACAAACTTAAAGGGCATGTAGGAAATGCAAAAATAGGCGATAAATTTCCTGTAGACATGGGTCGTTGGAGCTTTAGTTTTCGAGATACAGGGTGATAAAGTTCTTCGAAAAATTTAATATCTTTTGAATATCTTCAAACTGGCTGATCAGAATAACTCGCATTTTTTGACAGCTGTTGTACTAATGATTTGATACTCCCATTGAAAAATTATTCAATCCAGTGGCAAAGATCTGGGTGTGTTGTTACCTTTTTTATTAAACAATTTCTACGCCACTGACTTTTATGCAAATTTGTTATTTTTGGTAGACACCTCGTTTTGTTTAGAGGAGAAAAGTTATTCTATGTTTTTGTTGTAGAACGCACTGTTATCAAGATACTTCGCAATGTAGGAACCCGTATACGAGGTAAAATATCCTAAAAATCAATGCTATTGAGTTTTTCCAGAAATTAATCATTTTTGTGATCGTTATTGAAGCGTGTTACATAACAAAAATCTTGCATGGGTTTCCTACATTGTGAAATATCTTGAAAACAGTGCGTCCTACAACAAAAACATAGAATAACTTTTCTCCTCTAAACAAAACATCTACCAAAAATAACAAATTTGCATAAAAGTCAGTGGCGTAGAAATTGTTTAGTAAAAAAGGTAACAACACACCCAGATCTTTGCCACTGGATTGAATAATTTTTCAATGGGAGTATCAAATCATGTACTTCAATTAGTACAACAGCTGTCAAAAAATTCGAGTTATTCTGATCAGCCAGTTTGAAGATATTAAAAAAATATTGAAGTTTTCGAAGAACTTTAACACCCTGTATCTCGAAAACTAAAGCTCCAACGACCCATGTCTATAGGAAATTTATCGCCTATTTTTGCATTTCCTACATGCCCTTTAAGTTTGTAACACCTATTCAGTAACACCCTGTATAATACTCTTTATAATCATAATAAGTAATCTCGGATTGATCGGTATGCTGTGTTTTCGCAGCCTGTAATATGCAGACAGCTCATCCCAATAAAGGATTATTCTTCTTATTAAAAAAGAGGAAACTTACGGGGGAAGATAGTCGTTCCTTTCGTATCCAGAATTTGCTCATTAGCTTCCAAAATTTATAAAATCACGAACAAGATTTTATTAAAAATTCACAGATAAACATATCCTAACTACAATCCACTTATAAGGAGCCACAACTGAGAGACCTTTTTTTAAAAGCAAATTTTAGCATAATACTTTTTATTGATTGCAAATGGGGAAAGGTTTTATAAATTGTAGGTTAGGTATAGGTACCTAGTCAATCCCGCACAGGCACTGATAAGATATAGAACCACTCTCTTTCATGTCCTCGAAATCACTAATATTATATTGGTACCAATATCAATAATTTTTGACATTAATGGGTAAGTAGGTATATCTAGATATCAATACTATACCTATTTATTTATTTATTTATTTATTGATATCGATAACCAAATGCTTACATAACATATTCATAGATATTTAGTGCAGTTTATCACAATCGCAATAATATACACGGTGATTCTTTAATATTGCGAAAAATTTAAGACAGATTATCTTTGGTCAAAAACAAACAAAACAATAATTTTTAACGCGAGTCCGGAAATGCACCCATTCATACAGGGTTAAACAAATATATTTTTACAGTTCTTGAAGATATCTCGGGAACCGTTTGAAATACAAAGCTCAGGTTTTTTATACACGTCTTATCATTGATATTAGCAACTTTTTTACTGCCACCTAAATTTTTTTCATAGCCATTGGTGTATATTTAAGGGTTGCGGCTAGGCTTTTTTGCCCTAATATCTATACGACATGGGGGGAAAATTGACATTTTAAAAGCACATTTTCAACCGCAAATATTTTCTACACAAAAAAGGTACTTTTGATCAGTAATTGTTAACTTGAGCTTTTTTCGAGAAAAATGGCCATTTGTGATGTAAAACTCGCTTTGGATGTTAAAATACATGTGTCGGGATGCGGAAAGCAAAAAAACTTCGCTCCATAAAATCTTCGCCAGTGGCACACGGAAAAAGTAACTGGTATTAAAAAGGTAGCTAATACCAATAATAAGACATGCACCTGAGTTCTGTATATCAAGTGGTTCCCGAGATATCTTAAAAAACTGGGGAAATGATCTTTTTTGGCCCCTGTGTCTCAAAAACGGTGCATTTTTGGACACACGTTAATTGGGAATTTTTTTGTTTATTTTTGACCAAAGAGTTTGTCTTTAAATTTTTCGCAGCATTAAAGAAACACGCTGTATAATATTTTACCTACTTTATTGTAACTAATTAGAGCATATTTATTATTAAATTCGCAAATCTATTGAAGAAAATTTTTATATCTAATGGAAAAATAATAGCAACATGATAATATACATAAGCGAATTCCAATTTTTCGACCTTATGAACTATGCAGTCTCTAATAATAGTCATTGCACTTTGATGTTCAGAATACTCGGACCAGTACGAAAAATAGCCTTGGGAACTTTTTATAAGATGTTAGAAATAATTTTCTCTATCTTCAAAAAGGTAATTTTTTTCAGAAATACTAAGTGCGGTAATAAGTGGTATAATAAATAAAAAATTTTGTCCACCTGTGTAAAAAAATTTATTTCTGACTAACTGACATTAGATTTAGTTTATTTAGTTTATTAGATTTAGTAAATTCCTCCCAAAACGCTTCCAGTTTTATGAAACAAATTGATATAATAATAAATTATTAATATCAATTACAGCAATCCGATTGTTGAAAAACAATAATGCTTTCTGAACGATACACTTGCCCTAACGGTATGGCGAAGACAGAGCTATCGATGTTTCAATGGTTATTTCCATCTCATCAGTCTGTCACATCACCACCACTAGGGAAGTGTACCGGTCAGAAAAAAATCAAAGCCTATAAGCAAATGATTTGTCGGAAACATAGTGACTTGCAAGGCAAATGCCATCTGACGACTGAAAAGTATACAATAACTTTCAATATGGGGAAGTGTTCGGGCAGTGTATCGTTCAGAAAGCATTATTGTTTTTAAATCGGATTGCTGTAATTGATATTAATAATTTATTATTATATCAATTTGTTTCATAGAAACTACGTCCTTTCTAGGAACACAGCTTTGTGACTAGCTCTCTATCTTTGATTGGTTTACTGAGATTCGCAAGGTAATTGGGTTTTCAGTAAACTGTCAGAGTTGTTAGTGAAAAAATTGCAGATTTCTCTGGGAGAATCTCTGATTGACATAAATAATTGAAAGTTATTGTATACTTTTCAGTCGTCAGATGGCATTTGCCTTGCAAGTCCGACAAATCATTTGCTTATAGGCTTTGATTTTCTTTCTGACCGGTACACTTCCCTAGTGGTGATGTGACAGACTGATGAGATGGAAATAACCATTGAAACATTGATGTCTCTGTCTTCACCATACCGTTAGCACAGAATAGGTACAATCAGAATATAAACTTCAATAAAAATACCGAGTTCGCGCATCTACTCGGCGCATAGAGATCCGTCATGATTTGAGTTGAGCTTTCATTAGTTTTGAATGAGTACCTACTCTGTGGCGGGCCTGCGTTTCTACTCTGAAGCAATGGCCGCTAGAGGTGTGGCTTGTCTCTAAAAGATCAAAGGCGCCGCCGGCGAGTTTAGCTTCTGATTGTATCTTGTATCTATTCTGTGCCGTTAGGGGAAGTGTATCGTTTAGAAAGCATTATTGACTTCCAGTTTTCGAAATATCATGTTTTTTTGTAATTTTCAAGTTTAGATAAAAGCCATTTTCTCTGAAACTAAATTTCTCATACCATGAATTGTGCTCAAATTTATTTTTTTAAGAGGCACAAGTTTATGACAAAAATTAAAAAAAAAAGTAAAAAACAAAAAAATTTCCCTTGGGTGAGCTTTTTGGCGGGCAATGTATGTATAATATACCATCGTTTATGGTATTACAGCTTATAATTACATAATTTACGATTTTGAATAAAACGTTTATTATCCTGCCAATTTCAGTTTAATAATGACGTTCATTCCACATGACGTAAGATAATAGACGCACATTCACGTAGTAAAAGTCAATCCAGCTCAGCTGCAGTGACGTAATTTTAAAAAATATCCGACTAAAGAGTCAAACACAAAAAAAATCAGCGTATCCTATAATTCGTAGATACGCGACCCTGGCACGGAAGCGCGAGTGGGCATTAAGGCTTCTTCTTTTTCTTAAGGTATGGCGTCTTTTGTCGAAGGTTGCGAGGTCATGCATGATTACTTGCAGCTGGTTGACTGCTGCTCTGAAAAGGTGCTTTGATGAACAGTTAGTTAAACCAAATACCTATATTTTAAGGTATTTGGTTAAACCACTCACTCAGATTACGGAGCCATGACATTCGTCTTCTTCCTATTCTGCGTTTTTTCACAATTTTTCCCTGCATGTCTAAATTTGGTATCTCGTACCTCTCATAACGTGGTCGAGGTATTGTAGTTTCCTGGTTTTTATTTCGGTGATTAGTTATGTTTCTTTTGAGAGTCTTCGCAAAGCTTCCACGTTCGTAACTCGATCGACATATAGGATATTCTTTTTATATGGTACGAGTATGTTTAAAAAGTCATATGTGACGTCATACTAATAACCGTCTGAATCAAGATTTTGCATTTCACCAGAAAATGTCAAACAGTCAAATTTCAAGGTGTTAACGAGCGTAAATTATTAGAGGAATCATTCAAACAATGAATTGAAATCAGTTTGGCAGCCACTGACAACTACATAAAATTTATTCACGTAATTCTTCACGACATTCTATCCTCTGTGTTGTGCATTTAATTCTCATTCAAAATCAATCTTGACGTATATTTAATTATTCGGGCTGGAGCGTTTAGACAAACTTGACGGTTTCTATGAGAACCACGTAAATGAAACAAAATAAATCGAACTAGCAGAAGCAATGGTGTATTCTTAATCGATACATATGACTTTTTAAACTTCATCGTACTATAGCCACATGTTCTCATCATAACTTTCGTCAAGGTGGCGGCTTCTATACCGCATTACAAAATGGTTAATATGTAATATCTTAGCTTACGCACTTTAAGATCATTGTTTAGAGCTCTGATACAGAAGAAATGTTTCATATCTATAAAGGCGTTGCTTGCGATTGCAATTCTTGGTTTCTATTCATTGGTATTGTCGTTGTCGCTGTTAATTAATGTTCCCAAATATTTACACTGGTAACACACGTTCTATGCTCTAGTTATTCACTATCAGTTGTTGTGAGTTAGGCTTTGGGGTTTTGGTGAATACGAGGAATTTTGTTTTACTGAGATTCATATTTAAACCGTCATATAGGTACCTACTTTTTGTACTATTCTCTGGATGTCGTTAGCGTTTTCGGGAAGCAACACAGTGTTCGAGGAGTTAGCTCTTGAGTCTTAGGAATTTATTTTGAAAAGTAAGAGGAAGCGCTTCGGATTTTTTCAGGGAGCTTACCTGGATATTAGTTTTAATTTAAGATGACTGCCAGGGGGTTTTTTGATAACTGACAGGGAGTTCTGATTTTCTGGGATTCTGCATGGGATATTTCTGGGAGGGATGCATGTTCCTCATATAGTTTTTTTGACATGGGTTTGAGGGGTTGATTGCAACGCCGATGGCATAGAGCAATATCAGTTATGTTCTTCCATAATGAAGTTGGGGCTCTGCAGTTAAGCAGTGCATGGTCAAAATTGGACTTGTTCGGAAAGTCTCATATGCTATACGCTATACGTAATGCTTCTTCAAATTATTTTTAGGAGCTTGTTTCATTATGATGGATCCTATGGTCTGTGGAACACGGTCACTTGCGAATATGATCGATTAGAAGTCATAGATTCTTGTGACATTAGAAGCAAGGAGTGGGATCAAGATAAGGGAAAATGGGAGTTGAGGTTAACCAGATTTGCTAGTAGGATGCTTATGTGTTGTGAATAAAAAGTACATTCAATAATAAGTGATTGAAGTCACCAGGAAGGTTATCATGTTATCAGTTTGGAGAATCTATAATACCGACCTTATGTAAGTGGAAAGGAAGTCGACCGTGCCTCAGCCTCAAAAGAGTTATTATTTAACTGTAGTCTGTAGTTCATATTGCCGGGTAGATTTACGACTATTGAGTTTTTGCCAGATAATGAGAGGTAAAGGGAAAAGTATTGGGTTCTAGCTAAAGATGAGGCGTTTATCCATTCCGATTTCCGATTCCCACAATTCTCTTTTAGCTGATCTGATCCAGGGAGAATCAAATCTTTATACAGGGGGATGTTTTGCTTTTCTCGCAAACTGACAGCCTCCTTGGCATAGTGATCGACTACCCTTTATCACTAAATAGCTCTTGTCCCAGACAAATACTACATGACGATTGGCTGTTACCAGCTCTGACGATATACCTAAAATTCTGCTTACAATTGGATTATCAAAACATCTCCTAGAATTCAAGCTAAGTAAACGGATTCCGAGTCGCTGATAATCGCAGTCTCTCTTGAGTCCTTATGCAAACACCATATTAAGCTTTGTTTGATGGCAAAAGCTTCAGCAGTTTAGATGGAGCAGAGGTCCTGGATTCTAAACTGTGAGATGAGTCACATTCGGTGCGTGGAAAGGCCGGTTCTCACTTGTACGACACCCCACGACGTGCCATGTCGTCGGCCTGAATACGACTCCAACGTCGTTGTCGCTTTTGGATCCATCCGTATATATTACATTATCAACGTTAAGATTCTGCAAAGTGGAGTTTAAAATATTAGAGTCGCATAGGGAAGTATCTAGGTATTGGGGGAATTAAACCATGGTTATAATACGTAATATTCTGAAATTACAAATGGAATTAAGCTAAAGTTTTCTGTCCTGATAAATTTTTGGAATGTTGCGATATCCTCGAAAGTTGCTGCCAGTGGTGGGGAATTTTTCTTGGACCAATATTTATTGGTTACATTTTCTACACAAAAGGTGGTTCAGGTCTTTAGTTATTAACGGGCTGTACGTTCCGAACTTTAGTAGAAATTTTGCGGCCAATAGGTTGTCTACACGTATGTTGAGTGGGAGTTCATCTGCCTCCGTCAAGATTGCCTTACTAGGCCGTATTATATTTTGAGCGTTAAAGTCACCAACGATTAGATTAATTTGGAATAGGGAGTTATCTATACATAGATAGGAGCTCAGAAACAGAGTAATATCTTTTCCATGTGGGGTAGGTATAAAACAAAATTGAAATGGTAGCCACTTCAAGATTTAACGCTGAAGCTTGGTACTAATCATCAACATAGGTGGCTACTCCGCCAGTGGTGATATTATAAATGGTTCCTATTTTTGTAAAAGCAGTAGCCTCTTAGTTGGAAATGATCGTCCTTATTATGTATTTCTTGGAGATAAATTTAACTATGGGGGTTGTTTTTTGTAGGTTATTATACATTGGAGTTCGACGCGGTGGGAGAATAGCTTTTCATCCACAGCAGGATGAATAGGGTTTATAAGAAATGAGACCGTTTTGTTGGGTGGAGTTGACTCAGGTAAAGTTAGAAATAAAAATGTGTAAATTTCAAAATTACCAGCATGTTGTAATTTGACATATTATTATGTCTACTTTTTTATTCTTTCAGAAACTATAAAAAGCATTTTTTTTAATTAAATATTTCAACTATTATTAGAATTATACAGGCTGATCCCGAAATGGCGGACACGGACAGCACCACAGCATCTATTGTGGATTATAAATTCTAAGTTTTATTTACTGTTTTCTCCAGTATGGCTCCCTTAATAAGATATGACCACTTTTGTAGAAAATAAACCACAACACTGCACTGGATACCATTCTTCAGGCAGAAAAATAATGCGCAGGCTTACAATACCCAGATAGATGTTATCATGGTGTAACGAAGAGGACCCGGGCCTCATTGTCTGTGGCGAAAGCCACCGTGTGATCGTCTATTTACCTCTCGGTTTCCCCTAATAGGACCCAGGTTGTGTTTTCCGTAATGTTTACCGTAGTTTTTACCGTCCTGCTCTTTGATTGAGGTATGCCAGGATTACTATGGCCGAAACGGATGCGCAAAGGAACCTACTATGACTCATTGGATCTCGGTTGATTGGGATTTCCCACAGAAAAGCGGGGAAATTTACTAAGACTTGTTGTTAACTGTTGGCTTCCTGTCTGATGTCTAAAAGCGAGAGATGAGCGAGAGAATTCGTTTATAAGGACGTAAAATGGTGAATGGCGAGATAGGCTGTGATTTTGCATAGAGAGTACAAAAAAATGGAAAGCGAAGAGAGATCCCTTTCATGCATGTTTCAAACTCTAATCCATTTCGGATTCCACTCTTTTGAACACCTGTGCTTTCTTATTATTTCGTTTTGCTTTTGTTTTGGTTTCAGACTACCCGATATGTTGCGGGAATGTCTTATTATTTCGTTTCGCTTTTATTTCGGTTACAGACTATCCGGTATATTGCGGAAATGTCTGTGTGATTCACCTATATTCAACGATTTTCCTTGCCTAATTTCCTTTATCTAGTTTCTTTGATTTCATTTCAAGCAACAGCTTGAATTAATTAAAGAATACAACCATGTTGGTTACAGACGATCCGGGATAAGGCGGAAATGTCTGTCTTGTTTGCCTCTCGGGTTATTCGAGTACTGGGTTGCCACTTCTTGTGAATTTTGATTCGTATCTTTTATAAAATCGTTCCTTCCGATTCTCCTTTATTTAATGATGTTATTTTCACAGTTGATTTACCTGGGAGAGGGAATTATTTCGCCTCCGTTTATTTTTACTCGTGACCTGCTTGATAACTCATTTTATTGTTATTTGGTATACCTTGTTTGCTTACTTTGGTCTAACCTTTTGATTAACCTTTTGCCCATGTGGGCTACCTAGCGAAGAATTGAAGTGTTGGAATTTTTAGTTTGGTACCTCCTGGAACCGGCATATTTGCGGATATCGAGACCAACCATCGATTCCACCGTGTCCCTGGTTTCTACCCCTAACTAGTCAGTACTGATAGAAATGCTGGAATTTGTAATTGGTACCTACTGGTGCCGGCTTGGTTTCGGGATTACAATTGTAACGAGACCAGCAATCGCCCCCGCCGTGCTGCCCAGTCTTGCCCTATATACCTGTTGACAGTACTGATTGTTATTCTATTGGTTGCAACCTATTTGTTTTACCTTGCCTAACGAGGCAATGAGTTATTTGATTGGTCATTCGAGTTGTTAAATTGTCGCTTGGATCAACTGTGAATGCGGATATTTTACGGAATACCTGGGTTGATTGCACAGGACAATTTTGTCTCTGTGCGAATAGAAGAGCTTCGGAAAAACGATCTCATAATGATACTTTGGTTTCTTGACTTTCTTTATTGGCTTTCCCATACCCGAGATTAATTTATTCTTGAGTTGCTTTGGTTTTTTTTTGTGAATTACAATTCATGATCCTAACTTTATTTTTGTTATTGGATTTCCGGATATGTGAGGGCGGTTATTACACCTGACAACCTTGTTTTGGTTTGCTTTACTCTGTTCTACTCTGAGGGTGCTTTTGCCCTGTTGCGCTCTACGATTTCCACTTTAAAGAGTCATACTCCTTTTACTGGTTCAACGGAGGTCTTCACCTGGACATCGAGGTGAATGCCTCCCCCAACGTGGGATAATCGAGTACCTATTATAACTCCTGATTGGGTGTTGTAATGGAATTAGTATTTCCTGATAATGTTTGCGAAGTAGCAGATGCTACATCTGACAACGCTGCCTTGTTCTATCTAGACCTGTACTATATCGGAGGGTGCTCTGCTATGTGATCTTCATTTATGGTGTCATATAATGGCGAGGAATTCCTTTCACTTTCTAACATCGTATAATTTAAAGGGACTGCTTCCTGCCTAACTTGGTTTATTTCTAATAACGTGCCGCTTTAATTATTATTTACAGGTTATTTTATTCCTGACCTGGGTCAATTTTCTTCCTAGCTCTATCTCGATTTCCTATAAGTGAATTTGTAATTCTTTGTTGAAGTATTCCTTTCCTGCCTAACTTGGTTTATTGACGTAATTGCGTAGGTACCTACTGTGGTGCCGCCTAATACCTAACTGATTATTTTACTCGAATTAAAATGGGATCTGCGCTCATGGATTTGGCGAATCTGTTTAATTATTTATTTATGCGGATTTGGTTTTGAAGAGGGATCTTCCCTAACTATTTTCTCAACGGATTTTCTCTAATTTGTTGAAGGAAATTCCTTCAGAATAGGCACTTTGCCATCTACTAGTGAATTGGTTCGAAGAGAATTTGCCAACTGCGAATATTGAGTTGTTTCGAGAAGAGATGCAAACTTATTGGATTTCCATGGGAGTTTTTCTAAGGCAGATAACGGAATTTCTAACCGGAGTACGCTTATAGCATCGTCGCTAGCTGAATTATTAAGTTTGGATAAGGATTGGGTGACCGAGAGTTCACTTAGATGCCATCTCCCGGGTTTACGTCCAAAGGTAGCTTAGAAGAGGATTGGGCGACCGAGAGCTCACTAAAAAAAGCCGTCTCCCGGGTTTACGTCCGAAGAGTTGAATTGGGCGACCGAGAGTTCGCTAAAGAAAGCCGTCTCCCGGGTTTACGTCCTAAGGGTTAGGAAGTCAGACTTGACCTGCTCGAAAGCTGATCTCATCTGCCTGGAGCTTCGGTAGGACGTCTGCTTTTATAGAAGCAGTCGCCCGCTTCCTAAACACCACGCAACAATGCACCTTATTGACATTGCCTCATACCGTGATTTATTTCTTAATCGTATTTAACTAATCACGGGACTTAGCGATTTGACCTCGCGGCTACCTTACTGAATTGTCCCAAACCTGAACTACCTAAATTTTCCTTCAAATCGGCCGACGCGTTCTGCACCTTTCCATTGTGTCTAACTATTATAATTGCACCGGCTTAACTTTCATTTCGCGTTTTCCCCTACTTGCAGTTTCGGGACCGCAGCGAATTTTCGGCTGTTGCCATTTATTTATTCGTTTTTTCGATTGGTGTAATTTTCATTACCGTGTGTGTGATACCTAACGAGTTACTATTGTCCTTGCAAGAGATTATTGTTTTGATTCATGATTTCACCCGGTCTGTATCTTTCCACCCGTTCTTGTATGTAGGTCACCTATTATTCTCCGTCACGCGGACCAAGAGTGTCTCGACACAATGCCTGGCCCTAACATCTGGCTCGCCTCCATCCTAGCTCTGCTGGTCTTCGGATGTTTTTTTAAAGCGATGGAACTCCACTAGCTAGAGCGCTTCTATTTTATGAATATCTAATGAGCTGACGGGAATCGTTTACTTGATGTAATGGCGGGTGGCTGCATTTTAATTACCTTACCTAATTCTTGCACTGTTTGCTTTTTCGATTTGGGCTGATTTAATGAGGGCGATGGAAATATTTTCCTTCTCATCCTACCTAGGTACGATCCATTTCAATGGAAACATAAATGAAATGGCAATTCCAACAAAGCTTAAAACAATAATCGTTGCGCGGATACAAATTCGATAATATTATTCAAAATCTCGAATTCGAACAATGATGCCACATTGAAAAATTTTATTGAACTTGGGGAATAGGTAAACTTTGAATGCCTGTAATTCCGTTCCCGATAATAAAAATAACAAAAAGCAAAGCACTATCGTTATAGTTATGTGAAATCATGTGCTTTGCCAGTGGAGTTTAAATTTGACCGCCATTTCGATTTAAATTTTAGAAAAAGGACACCCTATATCTCGGTAACGAAGCCGAGGAACACATTTTTGTTGTAAATTTATAGTCTTTCTGAACATCCTCTACAACACCCTGTATTCCGTGTCCGCCATTTCGGGATCACCCTGTATATCTACTTGGAAAAATTTTTTGCTAAATTTTCAAAAATTTTGTCTGTTTACTTTTTTGTTTAATAAAACACATGCCAAAATTTTGCATGACTCGTAAAAATAGATTTAGAGAATTAGACCAATCATGTATCAAAAATGCAAAAATACAACACCAGAATAATAATTATATGTATCTTTGATGAATACAGCAGCAGATAATGTGGGATTAATTGAGGACCTCTTGCCTCATATCTGTTAATTTGGTTCACTGCCCTAACAGTGATACGAAGCAAGAAACTACTGCCAAAGAAAATGAGAATATTTGTGAGGAAGTGTAAAAGTAATATTTAAACAATTTTTATTCAAGAATGTTGGTATATCACAATACATCCAATAAAAAATATATAACTTTCTTATTCTAATTATGATTGCAAGTAAATCTCTTGCACATTAATTTTAATAAGTACATTTATTGTCATAAAACATGGTTTACCTATACTTATGTATAATTATTATTAAAAGACAAAAATTGTGACGAAAACGTACAAACAATTATTAATACAATAATGTATAAGGAGGTATACATAATAGGTAGGTATATTAGGTCAAATAGTAGTAGTACATTTATTTTCTTATCCTAAAACCTGGATGTTGAAAAAAGTCAGCTTTATACATAGGTTAACGATTTTTAGTTCTTATAGTTGGTTTATTTTTTGTTTTATGCAATTTATTTAACTTAAAATTAGAATGCTTGCACGCCGTTGATGTACAGGGTGATTCATTATAATGTCGCCCCCCTTTAACTTTGTTATTTCATGTGTCCCAAAAAAATTAAAAGTGGGGTTATGTAGGTGCTAAAAAAGACTTTTTTATACGTGTAACAAAAATTTGAAAGTAGATCAGTATACAGGGAAAACCAAAAATTTAATTTTTTTTTCAATGGATCACCCTATATATGAATTTATTTTTCGATTCCTCGTAAAATTCTAAGCATAACTTATATAACATACCGTATATCTAAATTCAAAGGCTTCTGAAATATTCGCATTTGAAACATCATCAAATATTTTATAAAACACCTGTTGCAAATCAAGAAATCTAACAATAAAATGCTCTACTGGGCCTCCATTTTTTTCAACACATTTTATAAGGGTCTATAATGGTTGTTCGCATTTTCTCCAATGAATCTGTTATGAATTCTGGGTTATTTTAATTTAAATTATTAATTTTAATCCGTATCAAATCTTTTAGATGATCGAGGTTTTCAATTTGGTAGTTATACACACGGTTTTTTAAATAGTTTCAAATGCGAATATTTCAGAAACTATTGAATTTAGGTATACGGTATGTTATATAAATTATGCTTAGAATTTTACGAGGAATCGAAAAATAAATTCATATATAGGGTGTTCCATTGAAAAAAAAATTAAATTTTTGGTTTTCCCTGTATACTGATCTATTATCAAATTTTTGTTACACGTATAAAAAAGTCTTTTTTAGCACCTACATAACCCTACTTTTAATTTTTTTGAGACACATGAATTAACAAAGTTAATGGGGGGCGACATTATAATGAATCACCCTGTATTTATGAAAAATATCTCACGAGAAACGTAAAACTTATTTAAATTATTAATAAAAACTTTCGCATAAATTGAAATAATTTTTACAGAATAGACATTTTATTTTCATCTAGTTAAAAAGTGAAATACGCAGCATCGAAAAAGAAGTCGACTTACATTTTAATTAGTAGGTATCTTTTATCACAAAGGAATCTATCAACAATAATAATTATGTTAAGTCAAAGTAACATTATTTGTGCGACTTAGATAAAAATTTGGGCAAGAAGATATTTCCAAAGTAAATTCATATAATCGAATAATAACAACTTCCAAAGGAACTGTCTGGTGGTATTATGAATAATTATGGATATCTGTCCATGATTCCTTCCTTATTCCAAACAGCACTGAACATTTTTTGAAATTATTCGTTCAATTTTTCATTTCTCTTCTTACGATTGAGGAGATAAAGTTATGCTTGAAAGCATTTTTGTTTGTTGTCAGGATTTGTTTTTGAAGTTCTTGATTTTAAAACTTTTAAAAGAACTAAGCATTTGAATACTTTGTTTTTGTAAAAACGTTTGGAATTTTATGCCTAATACAAAGTCACACATAAAGTACGCATCATATAAGAAAAATTTTTCCTCCTCGGTCAAGGAAATTTTTGACTTAGCTAATAATTGGTGCTTTAAAAATGATGACAAATGACACCCACATTAGCTGTCACGTGCCTTTTATAACTGTCAAATTTACAACATATGGCATTAGTTTTAAAAATTTTAGAAAATGTTGGGTACAAGAAAAACTTTTCAGTTATTTCAATTTGTGTAACTGCGATCATTCCTGAGCTTTAAAAAATTTTCGTACTTGCACAGAATTGTTCCCTTATATCAAATTTAGCTCGTCAATGGTTTTTTTATGACTCATTTTTGTTATATATTCTGCATTCTTAGAAAAATTAAACAAAATGCAGCGGGGGTTATGTTAAAATTGGTATACAAACTTGATGCAAAGTTGATGTTTAATTTATATAAATAACTTAACATTTCAAGTTATTTCGGTTCTTTACTAAGTAAATACATACAAACACCAAATTGAATAACAATCCTAGCGAAAAAAAATAATTTTACCTCTCACAGCACTTTTGAAACAATAAAACATTGTTTTAATAATTAATTAGGAATATTAACACTGCAAAAAAACCAGCTTAACGCGGTAGTTGGTGTACCAATTTTCGCATATTCTTCACTAGGTACTGTTTGTTATTTTTCAAAGAAAACTGTATTTGCAACAACAATGGGTCACAAAAACAACATTAAAGAGAAAAATTTGATATAGAGGAATAATTTTGTGCAACTTTGGAAATTTTGGAAAACTCAAAAATGCACAGTTCAGCAAATTTGTGAAAAAAATTATTTAGTAGAGAGTTCTAAATTTTTTTCACATGGGTGAAAAATGGAAACAAATGAAAAATATCACATAATTTTCTCCTGTGGCATTTTCCAAAATTTTCAAAATTAATACCCTTCAATTTTGCAAATAAATGTCAAATTTGACAGTTCTGAAAGACTGGTGACAGTTGGTTTGTGTGTCATTTGTCATTTATTTATTTATTTTATCTATTTATTTATTTATTTATTTACTACATCAGCCCACAGCCAAAAGGCCATTTATGGATGAGAAAAAAGTACAGTAAAATATCAACAGAACATACACTTGAGCGAAATATAATACGAAACATAATTACATAATAGTAATTGCTCAAACGTAATAACAATGAAAACAAAAAAAAAAATTAAGTAGTGCAAAAGCCAGTCAACTTAATTTGAGATGGCGAAGTATTAAAAATATCCAGGGAGCTCTGGCAGGCAGCGTAATTCTCGCACATCCTATACATGGGCGAAGACTGGAGTACACGTATACGAGCAGTGTTCAGCTAAAATGAGCATGGATGTCTGCACTCCAGTCTGGGGACGTTAAAATTAAGCTTCAGGAGAAGCAGAGGGCAGTCAATTCTGTAGTGAATTATGTTAAATAAAAATAATATGGATGATATAACATGGCTGTGCTCCAAGGCATAAACCTGGAATCTCTCAAGGAGCAGAACCTGCGGAAAACCTCTGAGGGTATCTCGAATCCAGACGAAATGCCAGGTATTTGAGAAATCTCCGCTGGATATACCCTCGATCCTGTCTGCATGGATTTTATATGTAGGGGACCAGACTAAGGAGGCATGTTCCAGCCGAGATCTAACAATAGAATTGTAAAGGGAGACTGAAACTTCAGCTTTCACAAAAATCTCACGAATTCCTGATCAGAAAAGCTAGGGTTTTAAGTGACGCTGACATAATATAATCCAAATGTAGACTGAATCGCAAGTGTGAATCAAAGATAACACCAATAAGATCTTTGATACCAAATATGACACCAGGAGGACGTAATCATTGATAAAAGGCGAATTACTCCTAAAATATGTAACCACAGAGCATTTACTAACTTTAACGTCCAGACTATTACGATCACACTGCACCAAAAGCACCAAGATCCACCTGCAGCCTGAGCATCAAACTCATACCTAATAAAAATCGTATAAATAGTTTAAAGTCGTCAGCGTATAGGAGGCACGGAACAGTGAGTTCAAATGTAATGTCGTCAATAAAAACATTGAAGATAAGGGGACCGAGGACAGAGTCCTGAGGAACTCCCAAGGGCACGGCGGTGACAGTTGAACGAAAACCAGAGAGCTCGACATAGGTCCACCAGACGATCGGACATTCCGTAGATCACGTCCACCTGATCACCATCATCGAGTGACTCCGAGATAAACTGAGTTATGAGGGTAAGATTAGTTACAGCAGATCGACCTCTGATGAAGCCATGTTGAGAGTGGGAAAGTCGATGATTAACAATAGGCGACAAATGAGGATGCAAACAGAATTCAAACAGCTTTGAGAAATTACTCAGAAGAGCAACTGGACGATAGTTAGAAATCTCCTGCGTCTCACCTGCCTTGAAAATGGGAATAACTCTAGCAATTTTCTATCTGTCCAGGAAGGAAGAACCTGAGAGAATCAGGTTAAAAATGCGAAGCAGAGGCCTCAGAAGGACATGAATGCAATCCTTTACAAGGAAGGCAGGAATCTGATCCGGTCCAGCAGTAAGACTAGGCTTCAGTCTCTTGGAGGCCAACAGAACATCAGACTCAGTAAAATTATTTGGGGAGAAAAAAGTATTATTTTGATTATTGAATGATGACTGCGAGGATGGAGAGCTTTTATCACTATTGAAACAAAAATTTAAAAATGAACCGCACTCTGTTGACCTCCATACGCGACTCCACGAAGCACCATTCGACCAGGTGTTCTAGAAATACTCAGTTTATTGTTCACATACGACCAAAATTTCTTGAAATCAGACGCTATTTCGTTCTCTATCCTAGTAGTGAAAGCTCTATGTGAATTCTTAATGGCGATTTTTATTTTGGAACGTAGTTCCCTGAACAAAGCATGACTGACGGAATCTCCCGACGATCGAAACCTACGCCAATGATATAACTTCAGCTTGATGTCAGATATAATTTGCTGTGTAAACCAAGGCGAATATTTACGATTACTCCTTTGGGAAGAAACCGGGACAAAGGAGTCTAAGGTTCTATACAAAATCGAGTAAAATCTATTCAAGGCCACATCACACTGATCAGCATTCATGACAACGTCCCAGTCAAGAGTAGTCATTTGATTGTAAAGTTGAATGTAGTCCGCTTTTTAAAATTATAGGAAGTCCGCGGAGGATCTTCATTAGAACAATCGAAAGTGTGGCTCTTTTTAAATTGGATGTTAACGAGTAGGCTAGGATGATGAGGATTTTCTTTCACAGCGTATTTTTTCATCATCATTTTCGTTATCATTTTTTAAGCACAGACTATTAGCAAAGTCTCGGTCTTTGACCGAGAAGGATAAAAATTTCCCATGTGATGGGTACATACTTTATGTGTGATACTGTATAACAATTTGGTCATAATCTAGAATAAATAAATCTACAATGAATATTAGAGAGAGCTAACTCATTAAATCTCAAATATAACTTCTGACATCGTCTAGAAATTGAGTCGATTGCGGCTACATATTTGACATCGATTTCGATCAGCATATTTTCAATGGTTTGTTTTTTTAATTTTTCCTGAGAAGTTTCTTTCATTGTCATAGATTTTACCTACAAATAGCTATTCGAGATACAAGTTGCAAAATGGGAGTATTTTACGCACAAACGAAAATTGGGAAACGAAAATTCATTGCTTGGCATTCGTTCTGTTCGTCTTCTACATCCATATACATACGCACTCTTTTTACATCCTTCAAAGTTCGCTGGAGCGTCATAATCTTGAGAGGCTTTATCTTTAGACTGCATTGTTAACAAAATTGTCGATTTATTTTTCAATGCTGTCTTATATTCAATACAAACTTCTGTGTATATGAAAGACTGGACTACCTGTATAATTTTGTATATTTTATTCTAAAAAAATTAGATAACTTGTATCTAGAGCAGTTTATATAACTTCGACAAAACTTTGAAAATGCTCATTTTTCTATACATCGTGTAGCATAGAAGAGGTAACACGTGAATAAGTGTAAAGAATATTTCAACAATATTATGTATACAATTTGAAACACAAGTAACTTCGAACTTGAACATCGGACGTCTTAAAATTATTTCAATATCCATCAAAGCAAATAATCGGTTGACTTTGCCTTTCCCGGTGGTCTGGTCATTAACGATTTGGAGCGTGGTACGCCAGTGAGACTTTGAGTCTGAAAATCAATTTCTATTTAAACGATTAAAAAAGCAAGGACATTAATTTACATGCAGTTTTTTATTTATTTATTGAAGCAAAAATTACGTTCACATAAAACCATGTTAACAAAGTCTATTTGGTTTTAGTATAAGTATACTATACAATATGCAGTCATTTCATTTTAGATTACACATGCGCACGTCGTGTCCCATTTTACGCAAATTCAAATCTGCAATAGGAAAATCTGACTTTGCAATCTTTGAAAATTAATTAATATAGGTACCCATTTATATAGTAATAGTAGCTTAGTGTAGTTGGCACCACGAAGTGGGAATTTTTATCAAATTCAAAGGGCATTTTGTACACGATTTGTCCACGTTTGTCCAACCAAAGTTTTCGTTGGTCCACCTTTCAAAAAATGTTACAGCAAAATTTGAAAAATTTACATCAGCACCACCATGAACAGATTTCATTTCATCAAAATTTCTGATGAAAAAATTCGAACAAATCTTGGACAAAGGAATGCCGTTTGAAAATTGATGAAAGCTTATCATGAAAATGCTGATGTGAAAAATTTTAAATTTTGTCGTAACTTTTTTTGAAGAGTGGACAAACGAAAATTTTGGTTGGACAAACGTGGACAAATCGTGGACAAACAAAAGCCGTTTGAATTTTATACAAATTCGCACTTAGTAGTGCCAACTTCACTAAGATAGTAATAATTAATGCGCTTGAATAGAGCTTTGTGAGAATTTTTTACGCCATTAAGATTCATTTAATAAGCTTTTTCAACGTTGCCTTGAAAAATTGTGTTATTTTTCAGAAATTTTCTCTGCTGGGGTAAGCTAGATGGTATTTTAGTGGAAATTTTGCGACAATACAAAGTGCCAATAAATTTAAGTGTCATTTGTTAACAATAACCTGTCTTTAAATAATATCTACTTAACATAATAATTTTGTAATATTTTGTATACAGGGTGATTCAGGTTTTACCTTGTTAACTCTAGGGAACGATAGAGAATCGAAAAATAATATGAGTTTGCTTCATGAACTATATTCGGCAAATGCTTCGTTAAGAAAATACAGGGTGTTAAAGTTTTAAGAAAAAATTCGTATTTTTGAAATATAAAAAAATTGTCTGATTGAAATCATTTGAAATGTTGAACATTAGTTATACTAATTGAAGTACTTACATGATTTGATACTTCCGATAAAAAATTCTTCACTCCAGTGGCAGAGATCTTGGTGTGTGTTGTTACCTTTTTTTATTAAATAATTTCTACGCCACTGACTTTAATGCAAATTGGTTATTTATGGTAGATACCTTGTTTTGTTTAGGGGAGAAAAGTCATCTTACGTTTTTGTTGTAGGACGCACTGTTTCTAAGATATTCCACAATGTTGTCACTCATGCAAGATTTTGTAATGCAATACGGTTCAATAACGATCACAAAAATGATTAATTGCCAGAAAAACTCAAAAGCATTGATTTTTATGATATTTTAACTCGTACGGGTTCCTACATTGTGAAGTATCTCGGAAACAGTGCGTCCTAGGACAAAAACGTACGATGACTTTTCTGCTCTAAACAACATGAGGTATCTAACAAAAATAACAAATTTGCATTAAAGTCAGTGGCGTGCAAATTATTTATTAAAAAAGGTAAGAACAAGCCCAGATCTCCGCCACTGGATTGAAGAATTTTTTATCGGAACTATCAAATCATGTACTTCAATTAGCATAACTAATGTTCAAAATTTCAAATGATTTCAATCAGCCATTTTTTTTATATTTCAAAAATACAAATTTTTTCTTAACACTTTAACACCCTCTATTTTCTTAACGAAGCATTTCCCGAACATATTTCATAGAGCAAACTCATATTATTTTTCGATTCTCTACCGTTCCCTAGAGTTAACAAGGTAAAACCTGAATCACCCTATATGTATTATAGTAAAAACAACAATAATTTGGTTGTGACATTTTCTTTCCAAATCCGGAAATTATTGTTTTCTCAAGAATATTTTGAAATTTTTCCCGAGCCGAAAACGTCCATGGCTTCCATTTAATAATCTATTTCCCTTTAAGTCTGTTAGTAGATGAATGAGTGAGATTGGATAGACGAAAAATCGGAAAATTAAGTTTTCATGAATAACTCGAAAACAAAAGTAGATAGTCAATTTTAGCCCGGTAACGGTCAAATTTTAAGTTTTATTTCCAATTGACGTAAAAATTTTTATACAGGGTATCGATTCACGTTCACTTTGAATCGTTGCAAGTTGTATTCCTCAGGAAACACTTTGCTTGGAATGCTGTCTTGGAATGCGGTTTTGTACATGAAAGAAGTCTGAAATAAGATGGTGCGAGGTGTAACGAGCTGAACCTGATTCGGATGAGCTACTGCGGCTCGACGTGTATTTCTTCCAGGCCTCGTTCTAGGTATGGGATCAAACGGGCCACGTCTTCTGAAAATTTCCCATAAAGATTTCTGTAAAACAGGCTTAGGCCAGCTACTTTTCTTCGATGCTCAAGACTATCAAGATGTTTTGTCAAATCTGGGTCCCCGATCAAGTGGATGGCTCTTTTTTGAATGGAGCTTAGTAATCTCAGCGTATATGTTTAGGAGCTCAGCTCCAAACATGTGAGCAGTACTCCAAGGATGGTCGTATTTGAGCCTTGTATAAGAGGATAAGCTGTTCAGACGTATAAAATTTCTTCGCGCGGAAGAGTATTCCAAATTTTTGAGAAGCGCTCTTCGCCAAAACCCGCAATATGATCATGCCAAGATATGTTCGCTTCGATGCTCATGCCACGCAAACGAATAAATGACGATGGAAGAAGAATGTGTCCCGCCATTACCATATCTGGCTCCACAACTCCACAACCAGTGACTTTTTTGGAGAAAATGACCGACTGTGTCTTTCTAGCATTAAACTGCATCTGATTTCGATCGCCCCAACCTAGAATATCTTGTAGATCTTTGTATTGAGACTTCGTGCTCTCTGCGAAAATGTGCGTCGATGGCCGAAGTTAATGCATCTAAGGTACCTATATGAAGATATACGGATCAAGATATCATCGGCAAAACTGTATATTGGGTTTGTTGTTGTTTCGAGCAGATACATTAATATATTAAGAAAAAGAGTCGGGGCTAAAATTGATCCCTGAGGTACGCCGGCATTGACAGAAAAGGTCTCTGAAAGAACACCATCGACGGCCACCCGCAAGGAGCGACCACCGAGGTAACTCGCTAGCCACAAACAGAACTTTTCAGACATGCCATAAGGCCGCAGCTTTGCGAACAATCCATCATGTCAGACACAATCGAAAAGCCGTAGAGAAATCAAGCACAACCACTCGGGATTCCCCTTGATGGTCGACTGCTGTTCCACTGTTCGAGAAGCGAGAAGGTCTCCAGTAGATCTCTATTTGCGAAAGCCGTACTGGCGGTCACTGATTACATTAGCTCCTTCCAATACTTTAAAAGGTGTTGGTTATTGGCTTTCTTTCTCCATGATCTTAGATATAACTGATAGTAGTGCCACTGGCCGGTACTTGTTAGGTAAGGTCTTTTTGCCTTTCTTGGAAATAGGCTGTACTCGCGCGCATTTTCAGCATTAAGGAAATATTCCGTTTTTATAGGACATATTGAAGAGTCGACAGAAAACAGGTGACAGCTCAGTAGCGCAATTTTTAAGCACGATAACAGGTACGTCATCAGGACCAGAAGCTTTGTTTGGGTCTAAGGCTAACATAATGCGCTTCATGACACGCTGTCGGAAAACAATGTCTGACATTTTGGGCTGTACGGAAGGAATCATTGGCGGAGTTCTTCCCTGAAAGTCGACGGAAGAGTATGAAGAAAACACTCCCGCCAACAAGTTCGCCTTCTCCTTAGCCGTAGATGCGATGGTCCCATCTCTCCGTGTAAGTGGTGGAATCGTGGATCTGGTGAAGTTCTGGCTGACTGCCTTAGTTACCGACAAAAAAGATTTAGAACCGTTAGGGCAGGAGAGAAGTTTGTTCCTAATTCTTTGGTTGTGAGTTTCCTTGGTTTGATCTATTATTTCCTTGCATCTGTTTCGAGCAAGGATGAAATTGTGGTGGTTTATGCCGTGGGGGCTCTCTCGCTATTGGCGAAAAGCCAGTTGTTTGGAGGAGACAGCTTCCTTGCATCCTTTTGTCCAAGGCTAACATAATGCGCTGTATGACCCGCTGTCGGAATACAATGTCGGACATTTTGAATTCTACGGAAGAAAATAATTGGCGCAGTTTTTCCCTGAAAATCGACGGAAAAAAGAGCATGAAGAAAAATAATTGCGTCAACAGGTTGGCCTTTTCAGAAGCCGTCGATACAATAGTCCCGTCGAACCTTGTAAATGGTGGAATGGTGGATTTGGTGAAATTCTGGTTAACTGCCTTAGTGACCGACGAAAAAGATTCCGAACCGTTGGGGCAAGAGAGAAGTTTTTCTTGATTCTCTGGTTATGAGCTTTCTTATTTTGGTCTATTATTTCTTTGCATCTGTTTCGAGCACGGATGAAGTTGTGGCGATTTGTGCAATCGGGGCTCTTGTGCCACTGCTGAAAAGCAAGTTGTTTGGCTGCGCCAGCTTCCTTACAACTTCTATTGAACCAAGGTTTTCTGTTTTAGGGCCATTTTGTGGAAAAAGGAATGTAGGCTCTTATGCCAGTTAAGATGACTTGAGCAAATTCCCTAGCATAAACAGATGGATCATCAAAGCCGAAACAGACACTCCTCCATGGAAAAGATCGATAGTGTTCCCTGAGTTCTTCCCATTTGGCCGATCGATAGTGCCAGACTACATGTGGGTTACTTGCTTCTTTGACACTAATTGGTAGGACACATGATGTTGAGACGAGTTTGTGGTCTGAGGATAAATTTGAGGATTCGTGATCAAAAAGAAATCCAGAAGGATCCCTCGCGATCGGGAATGCGGGCTGGTTTGTCAACGAGTTGGGCAAAGCCACAGCTTATAGCTAAAGCTTCAGCTTCTCGTTGTTCTTCGTCATTAAAATTAGAGTTTTTAAGCCAGTTTGTGCCATGTACATTAAAGTCTCCCAAGATTTCTATCTCGGCTTTAGGGTAATTTATCTGTAGAAAATTAACAGTATTTGTCAGGGACAAAAAACTGCCGTATACTGTAACGTACATTTTGTACGTACTGGCTAAATGCCAGCGACCCGGAGACAACCGCGGTGCGCGCGTCGCATAAGTGAGTGATGGTGGCTTTTAGTTCAGTGCAAACACGGCCGGCCGGAGGCCTCGAGTTTCGTCGACCTCGACTGTCGAGTTTCAATCCGGTACGCCAATACCTGAGATCTCACCTTTCTTTTTCTTTCTCTCCTGGAAATTCGCTTGAAGAAGGTCACGCAAAATACCTGTCGCGAATAATCCATCTAATGGCGTCGTGAATTTATTGTTCAAATATTGGAAACATCACCCACGTTTTTGGCTTGGTGAGTGTCGTAAAATGGTTTCTTTCATTGTGCTGGAATTATACAGATCATATTTTCTTAATACAGTATGCCATTTTTAATTACAGCTTTTAAATCTGATCGAGTTTCGCTTCGCATGTAAAATTTTGTCAATGTACCCGTGGCAAGTAGACTCGATCGGACCCTTCATTAATCCAAGAGTGTATCTGATACCTAATGAAATTGCAGCTTTTTCGTACCGACGCTACTTTTTCATACCGACGCAAGTTTTCCTGCGAAGTCCACTTTCTCGTACCGAAGCAAGTTCTCCTGGAGCCAGTCTGGAAAGTCAAGTCTCCAACCAGTTAACGTTTTCCTTGCACCGAAGGCACCGGATCCATTGACCCATAACTGGATTACTGCCGGAGCGGCCTAATTTAACCCGGTAGCAGCTCACCTGCTGGCCGCTGAACCTGTGCCATCCGTACTCCCGGCTGAAAACCGTCCTCCTTGTACCGGGAAGCCAAACTAAGCTAAGTGCCTTTGTGGATCAATTATTGACCGATCAGTTCATTCGGCTAAACTGCACACTCTTTGTTTTTCTATTATTTGTTAACCGTGCTCAAGAGTCTGTGATTATTAACATCTGTGATTTTTTTAAATATTCATAACTGTGATTTATTTTTAAATAAAGAGTACCTGTTGTTCTGCTGACCCGCTTGTTATTGTTGACCCTCTTAGATTTGCAACTCAATCCACGACCCTTGTTATCTTTTACCGTCTCATGCTCTCAACGACTATTTTTCCCCTCTAAGGGTAAAATAGTTCGTTTTAATTGACGCCAACGTCAATAATTCGTTTCGTTTCATCTTATCGCTTGGTGGTCGGTATAATCAACAGACATCTATTCATTTGATGCTCTGTTATCCTAAGCCACATGACATTAAAGTCAGGAGGCTCAAATACTTCCTCACGTTGGCAGGAGAGGTTACTTCTGAAAAAAACTGGAATTGCCGAAGTTAAGTTTAGATCGGATGTAAAAGTCATATCCATGGTAGTGGTAATTAACTGTATTTGACGATTCTTGAACTTTACTTTTGTTTCACACGGTGCTAGAATGTGAGGTTTATTTGCCTGCAGGTGCTGGTGCACTGAATAATTAATATTCATGTTTAAACCTCTAATGTTACAAAAGTCAACTATTCGGGAGATATCACTCTTCTTGCTCTTGCATGAACGTGTCCCTCAATTAGCCCCCGCCGGGAGATCCGAATGGGGGGTCGTTTTAACTCTGGAAAATTTTAACCCCTGGAACGACATCCATGCATTTTTTTGTTTCTCACATCATCATGGATCGGAATATCTGGCACAGCAACGAAACGTCAGCTCTTTAAAGCAACTTCACGCCGCTTAAGCCAGAAAGATGGTATCGCACCGGGCGACGCTGTTCTACCATCTGGTAGCACTTACACTGGTATCCGATTGTCACTTGTTGGTAACTCATTACCTGCTCAATTTAAACTTCAACTGTAAAAACCATTCTAACTGGATTTTTTGACAAAATATGAAAATACAATAATATACAGAGGATCCTATTTAAAAAAAAAATAGACAATGTCGTCATTATTGAGCCAAGTAACAATATGGTAAGTAACAAAAAAATGTCACGTTATAGAGGCTTTAGCAAAAACTATCCTCTCTTGCCGTACAAAATCCAAAATTAAGCGCCAAAACTTGCATATTCCACTCTTAAAGTCCTAAAAGAAGATACTCGGTTTATTTTTATAGATCGGTGGTAAGATAGAAGTTTATGTCCGATTCACGACCAGGATCGAAATTTCGTGAAAGAAACAAACCTGTGTGGTCTGGGTTCTGGGTGTGTGTCGGCTGTTCATGAATGTCAATTTCTGCGTCTGAATAAAATATCAACTACCAAAGGGAGAAGTGGTATCAGTGTTTTACTACACGCATGCACAGATTATTTACATAAAATGATGTTAATAAAAGTCATATTGTGTAATTATTATATTAAATGGCATAATTTGCTGAAAGGTTCTAATCTGCCAGAAATCTTTCTAAATAAATGAAGTTATAAGACTGCGATTAGTACTCTAATTCATGAACAGTCTATAGTCTTATTAGTTACACTAAAAGTCTCTAAATGAGTAAAAATAAATAAATTAAAAGCAAATACTTAGCACTTATTTCTGGCATTAAGTATAGAGGGCAATGAGTGTGTTAGTATAAAAATTAGTAAAAATGAAAAATAAAAATTTACCGATGATGAACGGAAAAAGCCACACAAGTCCATTGCCACTCAGATTTTCGTACAAAAGTTGTAGGTATTTACGTATTTGCCTTTATTAAAGAAATAGATAGTTACCTCCAAATTTCTTGGAGTGCGATAGGTGGCGTTTCTTCGGAAGGCGGGAGTATTGGGGTTGAATTTTTGAGAAGTCTGGCTTTTCGTTGCCGACAGCGTTACTGAGCTTGTTTTTCGCCGGCAGAACATCTGTTTAAATGTTTCCCTGTATTTCTGCGAGAACACGCAGTATAGTAGGAAACTGCAAGAAGCGTTAATTACCATCAACATATTAAATATGTTGCCAGTGACTGAAAAAATAAAATATTCAAATTAATTCAGGATTTTGCAGGTTTAGTCGTCGTGGAACTTGTATCAAAAAATCACTTATAGTAATAATACTAATAATTATGATAATAAGGGATGGAAACAGATTTTCTGTAAGAATAGGTTCCAAAAATTTTAAATCAAAAGCTTTAAAACAAAAGTCCTGGAAACTTTTTTCGAATTCTAAAATTTTTCTAATCTTCCAAAAATATTTTCACGATATGGCGATCTCGTTACAAGATCGCAGTACCTAATCAGTTTCATGCTTACTTTATCCACTAATTTTTCATCATTTTCGAGATCTTTCCTCAAAATAAATCATAATATTATGTACTGGATAATTTAGATGTTAAAAAATTTTATACAGAAATTCCTAGAACTAAATACGAGTATATACAGGGTTAGAACTATTTAAAGGGCCACTACAGGGATATCCTAAACCGTGACCGTTCCTGAAATTTCCTGAAAAAACTGAAAAATCGAGAAATCTTATTTTTGCCATATCTTTCATTGCCATAATACCATTGGAAATTAATAAATAATTTTTCGTAGGCTTACATAACCCGTTATGAGCTATTAATCTGACGTTTCAAAAATTTTCAAAGCCGACTAGATCCCAGAGTTTTCATAGTCAACTTTCGTTTTTCTTATGGCCGCCACATTATTTTCTTATGTCGTTCAATAAGAAAAAAATAATACAAACCAAAAATTAATAAATGTTAGAAAAAAGAAAATTGGAAAAATTTTATTCTTTTTTTCGGGTGAAAATTTTTCGCTGAAATAGGTCAATATGAAGTCATACTGCTTGCATTATAGTTTTTTAATTTCTCTATGATATTCGGTCTAAAAAGTTCTCTTTTTTTAGAAAAAAAAAGAACAATTTTGTTATTTTTAAGTTTATTAGTTTTTGGTTTCCATTATTTTTTTCATAACGAACGAAATAAAAAAACCATATGGCGGCCATAAGATAAACGAAAGTTGACTATGAAAACTCTGGGATCTAGTAAGGGGATCCCAGACCAACTCAGAGATCCAACTCTGGGATAGTAAACTATGGCAAAAATAAGATTTCTCGATTTTTCAGTTTTTTCAGGATATTTCAGGAACGGTCACAGATATCTTGCATGTTTTGACGGATTCGAGATGGCCACAAAATAGCGCAACTTTTCTCTAATTTAACCGACCTCGTATCTTCAATGGTTTAGGATATCCCTGTAGTGGCCCTTTAAATAGTTCTAACCCTGTATAGTACGATTAAGTTTAAAAAGCCATTAGTATCGATTAAGAATACTCATCCTTCTGATAGTTCGATTTATTTTGTTTCATTTACGTAGTTCTCATAGAAACCGTCAAGTTTGTCTAAACACTCCATCCCGCATAAATAAGTATACGTCAACATTGGTTTTGAATGAGAATTAAATGCACAAGACAGAGGATAGAATGTCATTACGTGAATAAATTTTATGTAGTTGTCAGTGGCTGTCAAACTGACCTAAACCGTTCAATTTATTGTTTGATTGATTCCTTTAATAATTTACGCTCGTTCACACCTTGAAATTCAACTGTTTTTGACATTTTCTGGTGAAAGGAAAAATCTTAGCTCGGACGGTTAGTATGACGTCACATATTATATGACTTTTTAAACTTAATCGTACCATAGCATCAAACTTATGACAAAAACTCAATAAATAATTATTAAACCTTGCAATATCACCAAAACGTTAGTGATGGGTTTCTTAACTCTGATACCCCAGCTGCTGCATCACAGAACTTTTACCTGCCGTCACTTTTCACTTTTTATAGTTAGGCCAGTTAGCTCTAGAGTACGGTGTAAGATACATAAGGTGAGCGAACGAAATATGTATTTTAACAGGAAGCGGAGGGATGAAAACCTCAATGTCAGTGCATGAGAGAGTCACGTCAGCTGGGCTCTGACCTCTTGCTTTTACACATGCAAATTGCCACTATCGGGATGTCATGCTACTCTATTTTATTTTTTCTGAATAAGTGATAAGCAAAAATGGGTAGAAAGTGTGTTGTACCTAATTGTAGAAGTTTTTGCGATGATCGATTGGCATACCAACATGTCAATAATTATAACATTAGAACACAAGAGCACACGTTATAATCAGTAAATATACGTGAATCATTCATACTAGCGCCTGCCCGAAGGAAGGGCTCGGTAGAACAAAATATTGCGATCGAGAGCAACAACATATTTGGATCAACCTAGGGTAATGTGACGATCTGTTCGCGCTTACAGCTCTCGTTTCGCCTCCTTATATATCTTATACCGTGGTCTAGAGATTAGGCCAGGCAGTATCACCAAAACGTTAGTGATGGGTTTCTTAGTTTTTTAATTCTGATACCCCAGCTGCTACATCACGGACCTTTTCACTGCCGTCACTTTTTATATTGCTATTGCCTTTCTGATGTGTAGGAGTCGTAACATCCCGTTTGTGATATTACCGTTTTCCTCATATTCATAATATGTCCTTAATAGTGTTATAGCAGACGCGATTATCCTGTATAGATATCTCGTTGGATTAGTGGTCAATTCCACCGCCTTGTCACGCATCTTCATGGGGGGAACGTCGTTCAGACGACCGTATTTTTGCGTGATCGGTTGTGGTCGCCGTCGATGATTTCTTGATAACGTTGGAAATAATTTCGGCGATTTGGCTATCCCATGACAGTTTGTTCTCTCCAACATTTTATTCTCAAAAACAATTCTGGTCAGTGATTGAATTGTTTTCTTTCCGCCAAGACACTCGCTCCCCTTTGTCCAGGATGAAGGATCACCCTTACGCCGATGTTATCAACCACCTTTTTAATTAATTAACCATCTTAATCTAAGGTCATGAACAATCTCAGCTCAGAGTCCACCCTATGACCAGCCCTATGATTGAGATCACGAGTCAATCACCGAGACTCCAGGTGACAACTTGAACATCATGAGACAGCTAACTCTTCCAGAGTTATTGGGACGCCGGATTTCAAACAGCCACGTCAACCATCGCCATCCGCCTTGATAAAGTTAAGTTTCTGATGTCGTTAATTTTTATTCTTGCTTAAATTTGATTTGAATCAGAATAGATTCCCCCTTGAAAATTCATTGTCCCACGTGATCTTGTGAAATTTAATGTGTCCATTCTCGTATAAATTCTGCAATTATGCGAGTTTCAAAAATAAATCTGAGACAATTATGCATTTTAGATCATGGATTGATGCTCATTAAAAAAAAGCTATTGATACCTACTCACTGCGATTTGCTGTCATTTTGCTCTTTTAATTTTGTTATCTCTGTTATCTCTGTCTGTGACCTGTAAAATTATGATGTATTACTGATGTTCCCATATAATATTAATATTTGTAATTTCTATTGTTATCTAATTTAATTGTGATATTTTTGTGATAATATTTTAGTTCCAATAAGTTGTTCTAGTTTGTGCTGCTCTTATTATTTCGCCTCACCTGATTGCTCGACTGTGTTTTGTCATTCACTAATTTCTTGTAGATTTATTGGGAGCCAGCCGGCTGCGAAATAGCGTTCTTTACCTCCCCTGAAAACTGCTCGGGGGTGGAATTGAACGTTAGAATCTAGTCCTTCAACGAGTGCATTTTTTAGTACTGACTCGACAGATATATCTATTCAACTGATCAATCGTTTATAGGCACTTAACGATCCTATGGTCAAATCTTATTAGTTATGCGATTCAGGCATGCTGACCGAGTCAGCCCCTCGATCTGCGTGAAATTGCTGAAAATATCCGAGGAGATCAACACACTACCTGGGGGTGGCATCTCTCTTTGCCGGTGCAACAACCCAACTCGAAAGTATCGGAATAACAGATCAAGTCAGCTGCTTATCATAAAACGGACGTGTAAGAAACGGATAATGCCCCTATAGCTCTAGCCAGAGTCACTCCAAATATGGGCGAACCAGCCGCGAGTAAAAGAAATATGCTGTCAATGGCAGACATGTCAACGCTGCTATACGGGGCCCCTGTATGGGCAAAAGTATTAAAATACAAGCACTAAATATAATCGACCTCAGGATGAGGGAAAAGAGAAGGTAAGATCTATAGAAGGGAGACGAAGGAAAATAGTTGAAAGAGTGGTAGCGAAGATGGGATCTGTACGATGGTTGGGCTACGACCTTCATAGGCGATCTTGAGAAATGGATAAGGAGAAAGTGGGGAAACACATACCTACTACTACATCATACGGGCCATCAGAGGACATAGAGTTTTCGGCACTTAAGTGTTGGTATTGCGGAAATACCGACACTCCGAAACATAGGTACATTGTTTATATGCCCTGAGTGGAATAATATTAGGCCAGTAGAATGGTATTTTCAGTTTGCGTGTCCAATTTTGTGTTATACGAAATTCGATAGAGGACCACTTAGAAATGTTAAATACAAATTTGCAGCACCGTGCGGACTTTTTTTGGGAAATTATGCAAGAAGAGTTTTTTTCACATTTTCACGAATATGTTGGCTCCTATTTGTCGCACATAAGCAAATGACATAATCATTCTCTTCATTATGGAATTACCTACATTTTTTATACACATAATTTTTTTGTTCCACTGATAAATAAAAAAATGAGGTTTAAAGTTAAAGATTTGTACCTATTTCGAATAAGCAGGTTTTTTACAAATTACCAATTTTTGTTTGCATTTTAACGCTGGAAAGCCCTATAGTTTTTTGAAGAACAGTCAATTACCCGTGCAGCGGTAGGTCAATCTTGAAAACCCAATAATCCAGTCTCCGGCAGTCTACGCGCAAACATCTGCATGTCGGCGCTGTACAATTTTGAATTGAAATACACTCACAGAAATGCTCAACAGTTTAGCAACGGTAAATAGTGAGCGGTATGTCTGGACACAAACGCTACCTCAACAACTCAACAGTTGACGTCAGATGAACGTGTCCATTAATTAATTCCTTTCGAGAAAAGGTGGATGGGTTGGTTTTCAAACCAATGATCTACTTTTTGGTGTCAAAATTATCACGTGAGACGCGGGAAGGTCGTGCATCTACGTGTTGTTCTGTTGTCTTAAATTGGTACCCAACAAATTCTTCTGTAGCGTCAACTACATTCGTCAAATACAAAGATCCAATTGCAAAACGTGACATGATGCTTTCAGTGGCACCGCATCCATGTTCAAAATCTGCTCTCGATTTTAAAGCTCACATGAGTAATAATTGTCCGATAGCTTGGTCAGAAAAATTTCCGGACCATGCTTTATTCGAGCACCTTATAGTAAAGAATCCGAGTGTTATGAAATTTTCAAACTCTTTGAACGGCATTTTTTATTCATTTTCACTCCATGTGCTGTGGAATGCAACAGGAACAGCACTGATGAAAACGACAAGAACGAGCTGAGATTAATCACAAATTTTCATATTTCGACATGTTTCGACAAGTCGATAGACCACGAGGAAAGGATAAACTGACCGTTTAATTAGTCACGGTCACTCTAAGTTTTCAAGCAGCGAGTAAGCACGCACGTGATAGCACCGGGAAAACCTGCACTGACAGATCTCAATATATCACACAAAACTCACTTTCATGAATAAAAGACATACACACTAAAATTCCACTCACAAAAGATAAAAAAAATCAACGAAAAAAAAACAGATAAAATACCAAAGGCACCATTTCGCGCGTGAATAATCTTCAAAAAACAATTGGGGGTTTCATTCGTTAAAATGCAAAAAAATAAGTAATTTTAAAAAACCTTATTTTTTAAAAGCACAAATTTTCAACTTTAAACCTCAATATTTTTTTATTTATCAGTGCAACAAAAAAATTATGTGCGTATAAAAATTGTAGGTAAATTCATAACGAGGAGAATAATAATGTCATTTGCTTATGTGCGACAAATAGGAGCCAAGATATTCGTGAAAATATGAAAAAGAAAATAACGCTTTTTGCATAACTTCGAAAAAAAAATTCGTACGGTGCTGAAAATTTGATTGTCCTCTATCGAATTTAGTATAGTACTAAATTTGGGCCTGGTAATGCAAAATTGAGGAAATTTTCGAGGCCGATTCTACTGGCCTGTATAAGAAGGAAGGCTGCAGGTAAAGTCAGGGAAGAATAACAAAGACCACAGTTTCTGAATTACTGGTGTCCAGTGGGAGTGAGTGGGAATATGTTATGGAGATAGTTAGCAGAATAATAAAGAATAAGGAGCGATACGAGAGAGACAGTTATGGAATCATAATAAAAAACAACTCTGGCATACCTTGAAGAAATGTACGAAGAGTACCGGGGTATAACCAAAATGTAGAATCGGGGTGGTTTTAGTGAATATGTCGAGAGGAAAATCTTACACTACCAACTGGTGCCTATAGAAGACTTCCACCTCTATAAAAAAAAGATGCTTGACCTGCGGGAAAGATTCTGGTTATAGTCTCAAGAAGGTCGACATGCCGCTCAAGAATTACAATCTTTTAGTTGTCCATCACGTAAGCTTACCAATGATAATAATAACTTAGACCCACCACGATATACAAGGAACAGGAATAAAAACAGTCAGTCAGATCGACTCTCCGAACGAGGGGCTATAATCCCTATTCTGATTCTCCTATTCAGCAAAGCAGCTTACAGATTATATGGAGACCTAATCTCCCAGATCTATCGTATCGCTCTTCAGCACACATCACGATAAAACAGCCCAGATTATTCTGCATGCTTTTGATGAAAATCCTCTGGCTTTGATTGTCGTCAGACGGTGTGGTTTATCTTCGTTTATTCTTGAGCAGCAACGTTATAATGCGAAATTATTAGGCCACGAAACATGTCACTTATTAAGTAATTAGAAGTGCTGTGTTTAGAAATACATATATTACATCCTGCCAAATGTGTGAAGTATTTAGATAAATAAAATTAAAATTGTACGATCTTTGTTAAAAGGAGGGTTTAAAATCCGGGAAGCTGGCCTGCCACAAGATTTTGCATCATATCCACTTAGCAGGACAATTTACGCAAGGTAACAGCACAATTTATCTGAAATAAGTATGGTCACGTCAAAATTTACTTTATGCTGTGTAGAGATTTTTTCTTAGATTGCTTACAGTCCTACAAGATTGCTTCAAATAGCCATCCAGGAGAAAATGAACCGCCTCATGACATATGAGCTCGTGTTAGGATGTTAGAAGTCTGATTGGACGTTTCCAGAAATTGTAGGCAAAGCTGGATTCGTGTGGCTTTATCTTATTTCTTGATTTTTTTCTTCAAAGATCGTTGAAATTTTTCAAAAATATCACTTTTAAGGATGTGTCTAAACCGTCTTTTTTATATTTCCAAACTTTTTCAATTACTTGTCGCACTGATTGAATGGTTTCTGACTTTGGTTCCTTCCAGTACAAAGTGATCTACAGAATCTTGGAAGCGAATTACCCATGCAATCGGAATTAAAATCATGTCCCCGTTCAACTTTCGTCTGGGCCTGGGAACTTGAGATTCGTTGTCTTTGAGTATGTATGCGCAATGGTTTGGAAGATAATTTTCAACCACGAACAGGGATATTTGTAGCAAATTAGGCCATAACGAGACAAATTACATGAAAAGTGTAACAATGACGGCAGGTAACTGGTTATTGTTGGAGTGGCTATCCCTTTTTAGACATCATAGTTTGGTTTATTAATTATTGTTTAAAAATACTTGATAATTTGAAATAATTAAGAAACTTCTTTGTCCTGGTAGAAATTACACTGCACGTTATGTTAACGTCGAGTAAACTTCAGTTTTTGTGAACTGATGGTAAAAGTGAATCTGTTAAAATGTAAAAAGTAATTTTTTAGGTGGGTACTTACTTTTTAAAGTATTTAATTGCTCTTCTGTTTTCGGTGGTTTGTAATAATAATAAATTAAATGGAATGCTGTTGGAGTCTCACACGTAAGGAATAAAAATACCATACCTATCAATATAATGGTGATACGGTTTTCATTGGACATATTTCCATTTTCCTGAAAATTGATCAAGTATAACATAATAATTAAAAATTACAATTTCGTCCTAATTCTTAGGTGCATTCCTACAAGTATAGGTAAGTTAATACATTTTTAATTGATTTTATTATACAAGGCGAGGGTCTCAGAGCGATGAATTTACATTTATTCGAATAAGTATTAATTTTAATAAAAATAATATTGGCGAAGCTTCATTACAGGCAGGGAATCAGAATATTATGGACGGAGTGCACTCACTACATGCCTCCTGGAGACCTCCGAGCTCAGTTCACAAGGAGGGAGATTGGTTCTCGAGTCAGTTCCTCGGATCCGTTCTGACTGGCTTCTCAGTTGGCTCTGTTTATATAGCCGGTGCCGGCGGAGATAACCTGCTAATCACCGCCGTAAAAACTGTATCACTCCTGATAAACCCCTCGAATAATTAAAATAAATAATAATTACCAACGAATTCCGTGGAATTCGTTACAAGTTCTATAAAACGTTAATGGCTTCCCAAAGCCTATCAAAAAACTGTTAAATTATCTATAAAAAATTGCCTTAGTACCAGCCTTATGTCACACTAAACTCCAAACAGTTATGACTAAGGCCATGTGAGAAAAAGTGCATTTTCTTTCGAGAACTGCTTGAAATGGTAAATCTATTTTTTGCTTGTTTGAAATTTCTAATAAATGACCTATATGCTATGAAAGCGGATTTTTTACTACCTCGATAAAACATTGCAATTTCAGAGCCCTCAACTTCAAAGTTACAACCTTATATAATATTTTTATGGGGATATAAGATATTACTGTACGAGGTCTTCTTAAATAATAATAATTTAAATAGCTGCTTACCGAATTACTTGTCGTCATGCTCTCTCTTCTCCTTTGCGACTCATATACAGTACTAATCAAACAACAATTAGCACAAGCAATAATAATTTCAGGTAGAAATACAAAACAAACAGATGTAAACCAATACATTCCCTGCTGATAATTATTACTTTTCTTCATGATCGTATCCTCCGTGAAAATTTTATTGTAATGTTTACAGCACACTTGTGTGTTATTGTCTTGCTCCGTGTCATTTTCTACAGTAGCCGCTCTGCCTCTAGAAAGCTTCGCAGAAGAATCTGTCAAATCAGACGATTTACTTTTCACAAAACTAGGCTTACTATTAAATCTGATGGTCGCAATGAGGTTAGAATCGAATTTGACATCCTTAGTGTAGTTAACAGGATAGAACGGAACGTAAATGACTGATGGATTGACCGAAGTGTCTGATACTAACGACAGGGTGCTTTTGGAAATGGTGTTCGGATTCAAGCTCTTACTTGTAACAAGAACCTTGTCGTGTTCCGGCAGGTACTGTATCGCATCAATGTGTGGTTGCGTCATGTTCGCCAGCTCTTCCCGAGTGCAGTTGCGAATGCAGTAGCTATCGAAACGCAGCTGGTACTCGAAGGTTGTGGGGAGGGTTACTAGGAAGCAAACGACTCCCAGGATAACTATCGCACTTTTGGCGCGGTTTTCTGTGCACCAATACTTGCCTTTCATTGGATATCGAACGGCTACGTACCGCTCGATGCTGAAGACAACGATTAACCATACTGAGGTGTTGCCTGAAAAATAAAATCAATATCTTAATTCAAAAAATCTACATGATTTTTTACAAATAATTTTAATTATTATTCAATTTTGAAACTTAAGAGAAAAATAACGAAGGGATTTATTTTAAAGGATTTGGAAAGTTATTTATTTATTATTATCTATGCTGTAAAATGAGAATATACGTTTTCTAAGTTTAGCCACCATATTGATAACACCTCATTATTCGAGTGCGTGATCTCTACTGTCAGAAGGTATGGAGCGAACGACACCATTACAAGGTGGCTGAAATCTATGCTGGAAGATAGGAGAGTTAACGATTGCTGTTTCCAGAGGATGCCCACAGGGAGAGTCTTATCTCCACTACTGTGAGACATCATAGCAGATGATCTACTCAATAAACTAAACGACCAAGGTTATTATACTCAGGGTTATGCGGGCGGTATAGTCATACCTACTAATCCTGGGGAAACATGAAAAACCGTATCACAACTCATGCAGAGAGCTCTGAATTCTGTGGAGGAATGGTGCCGTGAGGTGGGAATAAGATTAAACCCAACGAAAACGCCACTAGTACTCTTCACCAAAAGACGAAATATGGAGTTAAATCTACTATATTTCTTCAACTAACAACTGCAGGTGAGCACTGAGATAAACCTGCCATAGGTACGTAAAATAATTACAATTTTTCGTTTCTTTTCTCATTCATATCCACGGGATAGTCGGCCTGAGTATAAAATAATAGGAATCTCGGCCGCTCGCCTTTCATAATACAGGCTCGAGAGGCAAGCTAAAACATCAACGGAACGGAAAGTCCCCGATGCATTGTGTTACTTAAAGAATCACGCGAGCAGGCCGTGATAGAAAGCAACCGCCGGACCGTTCGCGCCCAATAAGACAATAGTGCCTTCTTGAAAGCTGGCTATAAAAGCACGCATCGGATGTAAAGGGGTGGCCAGTCTTGCTTCGACTTCACTCGTCGCCAGACTGTCTTTCTCCTCCGCTATCTTTTGGAAACTCCTAGAGAGTATCGCATAAGTAGCCTTCCTTCCTTGTTGTTTTTGGAAACCACCCTGAGGGTATCGCATAAACAAATTCCTATCTACCGGTGGAAACTCCTAGAGAGTATCGCACCGTTTCTCTTGTCTGCACCCTGCTAGTGGAAACTCCTAGAGAGTATCACACCGTTCCTTTTTTTGTATCACTAAATAAAAATCGATTAGGCACCTTACTGTTTTCGCCTACTTTGTTAAATATAGAAATTCTCCCTTAAAGAGCAATATTAGAACTATTCGAAGAAGCGAGAAATTCATACGCTGACACAACAAGCATTAAAACCCATTTTCTAAGTCAATCCATCCATTTAAACGAAATTGAAATCAAGAACTTTAGTCAAACGTCAGAACGCAAAATCCTTAACTTAGCTCCTTTGCTTCCGGCATACCTCAATAACGAATCTCGATACTACGAAACACAACGTTAGGTTCTACATCCAATCCTAGACGATATCAAGGCAAACTTTTCTCGGAAATAAACAGGTAGGGGGTTGGGGTGTTACAGCACTCAAGTCAAGTATCTAGGAATTAACCTGGATACGAAACTGAAATGGAACTCACACCTGCAGAAGACCATAGATAAAAGCAAAAGGGCCTTGATGTCATGCAGAAGGTCCTTTGCAAAAACATTGGGTCTGAAACCACGCGTGGTTCACTGGCTATACACAGCCGTTATCAGGCCCATAATGACATATGGATGCCTGATCTGGTGGCCCAAAACCAGCCAGGCACAGAGTAACATGAAACTCCCAGGTGTTCAAAAACTGGCAAGCCTGTGCATAACGGGAGCCATGAACACCACATCAACAGCAGCCCTAGAAGCTATACTAAACTTACCTCCTCTTAAATATATATCAAGATCGAAGCGAGAATAGGGGCATATAATAGGCTGGAACAAAATAACAACTGGGGGTGAACTTGGACCACTAGGTCACTCAAGAATAGCTTCTTTCATCAATGATCCATTACTTGTGATGCACTCTGATGGCATGAGAAAAATCACATTTGAGAAAAGCTTCAAAGAGCTAATCGACTGGGAAGAATGGAAACAAATGAAAGAGCTATGTCTGATAAGAGGACTGATCTGGCACACAGATGGTTCCAAAACAGAAGCAGGAGCCGGCTTGTATGGAGTGTCCCCCAGATACAGCAAGTCTGTATCATTAGGGAAGCACACCATAATCATGGAAGCTGAAATACATGCAATACAGCAATGTGTCGGATAATTGGAGCCTTCCTCCCCCTCGCTTACTCCCACTCAAAAAGTTGAACAATAAAAAAAATAATAATTCACTTACCTTAACCCCGAAAGGAAGGAGGTGGCTATTGACAGATCTCAATGTGACTAGGCAAATTTGTAACATTAGCCACATTGGCCTGTCGAGTAGGACATATCAAATTTCGAATGCCCCACCCAAATATTCTAAATGTCGGAAGAAAAATAAATTTTAAATTTTGAAAAGTGATCGTCTAAAATTTCCAAAGTATCAAACCAAAACCAAACTTCACCAAAAGGTTCGTTGTGATTATCCAGCCCGGGACAGATAAATGTGGCCTTCCTCTGGAAGATCCAGCATTCACCGAACCAGACTGGACCCGTAGTAACTCCTAACAATTTTAAAAACAATAACCAAAAATTAATAAACCTCACCAAAATATACCAGGATATATCGCCTTATTCTTGATGTTACTCTACTGATTGAATAAATTATTTAAAAGAACATGAGGAGGGTTGATACTCAAAACTCTAAAATTGTTGAATTTTAATACAAAGATTTATTAAAATCAATTTCATCATCAGTACAATAGACTGGCAATCACCAATAGATCTTACATATCAACAATCAATTTAATAATTAAAATCAGTAATCCTGACTCAAATATTCAAACATAAATATTACCTTATTACCAATGATATCAAACTTACATGATTAAAATTCAAGATAGGTACCTATATCATTTCAATAGTTCAGATAAAAATTTCCAAAGCTCAAATTCTATTAAACAATTTCTAAACTATAACACATAGGTATGATTCTGAATAGAACTTGGAGTTAGATCAGAGATTATTTCTCAAAAATTTAAATTTATCTTAAGCAAAAGTTTCAATATAAAAATCGGTATCTACCTACAAAATCTGAAATTCAAAATTTAATTTGCAAAATGATCATCTCCAACTCAAAATCCTAAACACATACGATAAATTTAATAAATTATTTTTACACATAACCATTACATTAGTCACTTGTTGACCACAATAAAAGTTCATAACATATTATCAAAAATCAAATTCACTTAGAAAGTCATAGGTGATGAAATCAATTAAACACTGTACTTGAATTTATTTAATTTTCTGGATTGTCGGAAAATAGCAAAAGTTTATTCACTCATAAAGACATACCTTATTATTCAAAACTCCATCTCAAAACTGACGAACTAAGGTTCCTCTAACCTAATTAAGCGCGATGATCAAAGCATAGGCCGGCATGGTTACTGGAACTGCCTTTGTGCTGGTGTTAGCACCCCTTGGTTGGTGATCCAGGTGCCGGATGAGCTGGACTGCTCTCCCTGCTACCTTGTGACGACCAAATATCAAAGTGCTAGGACCTCTGCCTGATGAAACCTTCCATGTCTCCAAACTAAACTCCACCACTCTTCTTTATTTTTCCAAGCTTCCACAAATATCACCTTTCACACAGGCTAGTGTACCTACCTAGGTAGGTACCTACCTAAGCCTCCACATGATCGAATCTTTATGTAAACTTTCATGTGAATCAGAAATTTGAAAGTTGGAACTCAAAACTCAGAACTAGAAGTTCGAAATTAAAATTCAGGAATCAAAAGTTAAAACTTAGAAATTCAAAGATCGAAATTACGTTCAAAACTAAATCCAATAATAAGTAAGTAAGTCCAAAACTGCGTCTAAAACTACATTCCAAAACTTAATCTAGTAGTACGTAAGTCCAAAACCACGTCCAAGACTACGTCCAAGACTACGTCCAAGACTACGTCCCTTGTCTGTAAAGACAAGAAAGCGAACATTAGTTATAATGACCAAAATTAAATTCAAAAGATTACTCACGTAAGACTGCATCTTTCACGGAAACAACTTCACCATTACACAAGGGACTAATACTAATTTACGAACTTGTAGACAAGCTACATGATCTCTCGAATTAAGACCCAAAAATGAACCTAACGCGTCTCCTACCCTTACTTATAGTTTTTCTGGGGTGACGCCACTCATGCGCCCCAACCACCGTCTAATCGAAAATGTTGACCCACTTTCCACTCCAAATCTCATCATCGACAGTATGCAACACTTAAAACTCGCACGCGACGGTGTCGGCTCTTTCGCCCTAGACGTCGGCACACTCTCGACAGTACGACCAACCTCTCCCGCTCTCCCTTTATTCAAACTCAAATTTCACAATCGTGAATCCGCATATACTCGAGGCCTGTCGTGTCTCAGAACAAAACGCAAGTCCTTTATGGGTTTCTCGACTATCTTTTCATGTTTTTTTAACCCACACCCAAAGAAATAATATTTTAGGTTTTATCTGGATAACTAATCGGAAATCTAGAGTAGCAAGATGAGAGTGGTCTCATTAGACGCGGAAAATTAATTCGCATAAGATGATATACTTTTCAAACTCTGAAAACCCAGAACCGGGACAGAAAATCGACCAGACATGTTTTCTACGTCTTACTTAGATAACAAAAGCAAGAATTTCTTAATAGCTGCCAGGTGTTCGTTCGTGATCTTTGCCTAATACAGCCTCCTACATCAGCGAAAATGTACAGTCAATCATAACTTTTCTGAACTTTATCGAAATATTCTAAATCGAGAATTAAAATTTTGAAAAAGAAAACGTAGCGTGCAAGGCACGCTGCACACCCCCCCTTGTAAAAAGGAAGGAAAAGTCTCCACAAGAAACTTTTCCGAGAGAGCTCCTCTCGAGTCAACAATCAACAAATCCCAACAAACCGAAAGAAAAGACAGAAAGAACAAGTTTTAAACACTCCATGTTTCAAACCTAAAGCAATATGGGCGAGCCCTGACCTCGGAAACCGCCAGTAGGACTCTGGTTACTAAAACTAGGTTAAACAGGCTCCCAAAAGGAAAACCTGACTGCCGTTATTCGGAAACTAACTCCGCTCTACACATAACTTATCAAAATAAGTTGAGTCTTATGAGAACACAAAGGGACTCAAAAAGACAAAACTCTTATGGTGGCAATATTTGCCTATGCAGCGAAGCTCAAATAATTGGCCCCTGTGGTTGGCATGTCACGTGACTATACCTCCTACTTCATCAGTCGGGGCTCCACAACTGACTAAACGGCAGGCCCTTTCCATTTATAAGGCTGGAAATGACATAATGCACCCCTCTAGTACACTACCTTGTAACTAAAGATTTTTCAAAAGAAAGCTAAATATTTTCCCTAACCTCTGGTTGAACAGACTATACCAGAACCAATAACCTCCACCACCATACTCATCCTAAAATAAAACTAAAACTATGTGAAACAGAGTTCTCCATTGGAGAAACCCCGGCTGTCGTCAATCGATTACTGATTTCGTCCTACACACAAAAATCAAGGAGTTGGGTCTGCATGAACACCTCAAGGAAATCCAGCGACCGAAACTCGTGAGTTGGCAATACTGCCAGGATGACGAAACCTTAAAGATTCGGCCCCTATGGTCGGTATGTCGCCAGACAATACCACCTACTTCATCAGCTGGGGGCTAAGCAGCTGACTAGACGACAGGGCAATTCTCCGCTTATGAGGCCGGAAATGCCAAAATACACCCCTCTAGTGCGTTTCCCTGCGACTAGAGATTTAACGTCAAAAGCTAAAAGGTTTCCTTGATCGTTAGTTAGTTAAGAATAACGTCCTAACGACTTTGGAGCGAAATATGATTCCTAACAAAGGAAATCATAGAGAAATCTAAAAGAGCCAAAACTAAATTTCTACATAGAAAAGCCTAAAGAAATTTTAAATCTAAGAGTTCTACTTATACCTCAAACTCCAAGACGTCTAAATCGGGTCAAATGTCAAAATTGTTCATACTCAAAGTATTTTGATCTGGACACTTCCAAATCAAAATTATTCATACCTCAAAATGTCAAAAATCGAAATATCCAAAATGTTCACACTCAGCAATGTCGAAACCGGGATATCTAAACTATCTATACTCAAAAATGTCAAAATCGGGATATCTAAATTATCTATACTCAAAAATGTCAAAATTGTTTTCCAAAAACGTCCAAATTATTCAACAAGATTCAGTCAAGTGGTTATCAAAAACACAAGAATAGATGAAATTCTGAAACTCCAACTCGGATTTTATTTCTCAAAATTCTTTAACGCAAACGCTAAGTATCAGTAGTGAGACAGATTTAATTTTCCAAGATTTCCCTCTACTGAGACCTACGTCACTAAATTTCTCTACTGAACGACTCAAAGTGGTACTGGAACTGTGCGGCCATTCTTACTCAAGAACCCGTCGAGACTTACCCAGACACCTAAACTCAAAGACTCAAAACTATCTCAACTCCAATTCATTACTCCAAAACTTACACAAATGTGTTAGACCTTCAGAATTATACTAATATGTTGATTAAGGTGGAACTCGACGTTAAAATATAGGGAGTAAAGTCCCTACTTTACTTAAAAGAACTTGGAAATAATTCTCCAATTCAAAATCGTCATCAAAGGGTAAACATACTATATGGTCCTAAAAAGGACTGTCAGTTTTCACTTTAGACGGTGCAGGGCGGAAAAGGACGAAAAAGGACCCGATTGTCGTTTTCACTTTAGACGGGGCAGGGCGGAAAAGGGCAAACAAAAGGACCCTAAAGAAGAGATAAAAGATCAAAAGCGAACTTAGATGTATACTGAAAACAGCGAAAAAGAAAAAAGAAAAAAAGCGCATAGAAATATATACAAGAAATCAGCCACTGGAACTATTTTCAAAATGGCTGGATACTTTCTCTTTAGGTAACACCAGGGTGGAAAGTACCAAAAATAACCCCAAAGATGTTGTCATTGTCTAAAGAAAATTTTTCAAACGAGAAACCAAATCTCAATCATTGGACCTATGAAGTGGTTTTACTTACCAATGAACCCTATCTCAAAGAATAAAATTTTCAAAAAGAAAATCAAATCTCAACCGTTGGACCTATATGTGGTTTTACTTACCAACGAGCTCTATCTCAATTATTACAGAATAAAATTTTCAAAAAGAAAATCAAATCTCAAACGTTGGACCTATATGTGGTTTTACCTACCAACGAACTCTATCTCAATTATTAAGGAAATAAAAATTTTCAAAGAGAAAGATCTTTACTCTTAACTGTTACACTACTCAAATGTTCTCAAAAGAGCAAACTTGAAAAGTTCTTACAAATGACGAGACTTCTAAAACTCAAAATTCCTTGTCAAAATCTGTATAGTTAATTTCCAATCATAACTCATTAACCACCCGGTTAATGTTGTTCCGCCAAAATTAAACACCATTAAAGATATTCAAGATAATGTGTCAACTGAAAGAATTCTTAAATCTCAACTAACTGTACTTATTGAATCTCAAACTCTAGCTAAAAATATTGACTCGACTTAACCTTAATCAAAGGAATGGAAAAGATTTTCATCGTCAGGAGCTTTTTCTTCAAAATCTCAACCTAAAAATATTATAACTACCTCAATTCTCAACTCTACTCAACGGATCGTTCCTGAAAGTTACTGTTAGGATGATAACAGCTCAGATTTATATTTAGATTATGCCAATTATCAACTCTAACAGAACTCGAAATTTTCAATTAAGAACTCACCTAAATCAACTCAACCCAACGCCTAGTCACGTAGCTCACTTATTTGCATGGGGCTCTAACGCGACCGTTTAAAAATATTTTACAAATTAGTCTGGCCATGACTAAAATGTAACTCAACCTCTACCTCAACAACAATTACTGGTAGGTTAGCTAAATTTATTTAATTTGTACGCTAACATCACCAGTCTCAAATTATTTTAACCTAAGTACCTATAAAAGGATTTTCTCTAAACTCGACTCAACCTCTACGAAAACTCCTGACTCTAAACAACCTTTATTTTTTCTCCAAAACCGTAACTAAACTTACTGAAAAGCTTACTATTGACACACTAAACGAATTCTTTCTAAATTCTCAAACTACAAACAAATAGGATATATACTGCCTTTGCGTGTGAACGGAGCTTTACACTAGGGGCGCCAACTTGAATACAATACAACTAGGTCACCCCTAAAGCGCGCTCTACACTAACACTGGCTGTCTTGACTCTCAACGAACGGTTTAATATCACTTACGTGAAAATCTCCCAGGATTTTTCCTGACAGATCTGAAAGAACAACAACCTTACCAGTACCTTTAATTTTCTTTATCATAGCCGGGACATATTTTGGAGCTAATTTCTTAGAAAACTTATCGACCGCTTTGGAAAGAACGAAGTTTTTCTTCCACACTTTATCACCTTCTTGATAATTAACCTCTCGCCTACGAAGGTTATACCTCTTAACATTTTTCTCAAAAGACTTTCTAATTTTCTCCTGGATTTGGGGATAAAGTTTAGGAACTTTGCTCACTTCGGACTGCCATTTAAGTCGATTGGAAAAATCGACTGGGTCAAAAGAACTATAATCAACATCCTTATAAAAACTACCATTCACTGGTGTATACCGTCCAAAAACCAAAAAAGAGGGTGAGTACCCTGTTGACTCATGTACCGAGGTATTAATTGCCTGAGCAATTTCGAAAATATGTTCGTCCCATGTTCGGTGATCATCATCTTTAATATATGACGCTATAGCACTACCCAAAACTTTATTCACCCTTTCGGTTGGATTAACCTGGGGGTGGTAACTTGGATTATACCAGATCTTAGGAATCTGGTACTTCTTCATTAATTCTTTGAATTCTCTAGACCTGAACTGACTACCATTATCACAACACACGACCTCTGGAGTTCCGTAAACCAAAAAGATTTCTCTCTCCAAAATTTTCACGACCTTGGCCGAAGTGGCCTTAGGAAGGGGTTTTACTATAACAAATCGAGTGAAAGAATCAGTAATAACCAACAATTGGGTATTTCCTGATTTAGATCTTGGGAAAGGTCCCATAAAATCTAACGAAATAGATTGAAACGGAAAATCGACTTTACGTTGATTTCCTCCTAAACCAGCTGGAGATTGATTTGTGGATTTGTGGGCACCACAAGTCTCGCATGATCTAACATAACGTCTCACTGACTCCTTTACTCCTGGCCAATAATAATTTTCCAAAATTCTCGCCAACGTCTTTGAAATACCTAAATGAGCTGAAGTTGGATGGTCATGACACTCAACAAAAACCTCTTTCCTATTCTCGGTTGGAACTACTATTTTCCAGTCTGAAAAATTAGACTGGATGTCGTGTTTTGGCCTAATATGTTTATACAAAATATTATCCTTAACGTCAAAATCTGGAAACTTCGCTGGGTTACAGCGGACTTTATTAATCATCTCAACATACCAGGTATCTGGCGTAAAGGATTTAACATTAATCAAAGAAATATGTCTGGACAGAAAATCAGCCATTACCAAATTCTTACCGGGACGATGAACAACCTTGAACTTAAATCCACTCAACCTGACTGTCCACCTAGCAATTCTGCCGACTGGATCTTTAATTTTATACAGCCATTGTAGGCTGGCATGGTCAGTAACAACCGTAAATTCTGTACCCTCGACATAACACCTAAATTTTTCGATACCGAAAATAACTCCAAGACATTCCTTTTCTGTAACCGTGTAATTTTTCTTCTCAGTCTTGAGAAGCTTTCTAGAAGCATAAGCTATAGGGTGCTCAAAATCATCCTTAACTTGATATAAAATTGCCCCCACCCCTACGTCACTTGCATCCGTCTGAATGAAGAAAGGTAGATTGGGATCCGGTTTGACTAAAATGGGAGCTGAAACCAACAATTCCTTAAGACTTTGGAAAGCCTCTTCGGCTTCCTCCGTCCAAATAACTGGAGTGTGCTTCTTACGACCCTTAATAAGCGATGTAATTGGCTCAGACACGGTGGAAAAATTAGGGATGAACTTTCGATACCATTGGAGGATTCCAATTACTCTCCTAACTTCAGTGGTAGTTTTAGGTGATGGCATATCAACAATAGCCTGAACTTTTCCTGGATCGGTCCTTAGACCTTTCCTATCTACCACATAACCCAAAAACGATAACGAATCTCTACAGAACTTACACTTATCCAGGTTGATCTTCAACCCGGCTTTAGTGAGAATTTCCAACACTTCAGCAAGAAGGGCAATGTGTTCCTCGAATGAATTGGACACACAAATAATGTCATCCAAATAGGTAAAAACTCGATCTTCAAACTTGGTACCCCTAAATAGGTGGTCCATTAACCGTTGTTGCGTCTGCGCCGCATTACACAACCCAAAAGGCATAACCTTAAACTGAAAAAGACCTCGACCATGAACTTGAAACGCCGTTTTGGGCTTGGAGGTTTCCTCCAAGGGAATATTCCAAAACGCCTTTGTTAAATCAATCGAAGATAGATAAGTAGATCCAGCTACTTTACTCAAAATACTATCTACCAACGGTAGTGGGTAGGAATCCTTAACAGTCAACTCATTAATCTTACGACCATCAAAACACATACGGTAGGTACCGTCACTTTTTGGAACCATCAAAACAGGACTTGACCAAGCTGAATTACTTTCCTCTATAACTCCATCTCTTAACATTGAATCTACTTCCTGATGTAAAAATTTGGTGATAGCAGGAGACAGAGGGTACTGCCTCTGCTTCACGGGTCTAGCTGAACCTGTATCTATGAAATGTGTAATTTCACTCGTACGACCGGGAGCTTTCGAAGCAAGTAATTCGTACTGCTTTATTACCTTATCTAAAATCAACTGTTGTTCCTCTGACAACTCCTCAAGATAAGTACCTAAATTTGGAGTCTCTCCTGTAATCTCATTAATGTCGAAAACTTGATTTTTAAAATCGATAGCCAACTCAACCTGCTTGCAAAAATCAGAACCTAAAATAACAGCGTGAGATATAGTAGGGATAATTGTAAATTCTAACTCAATCAACCTATCCTCAAAACAAATAGGCAAAACTGCAGTACCTAGAACTGTTTGTGGCTGTCCATTTGCTACAGTCACTCGCGGTAATTTATCTTTAACTATTCGATTGGGTTCCAACAGTTCCCAAATCGACTCAGTTCCTGCACCTAAAATGGAGATATTTGCCCCAGTGTCAACTAGAGCTAGAATCTCAAAACCCTCTAACTCAATAGAGATATACGGCCTATTATCTGCATCTTTACTCTCAAAAACTGGACTGATCTGCTTAGAAAGGTTCGAGTTCACCTGTCTCGATTCTAACGTCTCTTCGGAATCGCACCTGATTCTGGACCTGGTTGGCGTCTTCGAAACTCGAGGGAAGTCGCGCCAAAATCTTCTCTCGCCGACTCGTTTTTTGAATCTGCCTTAGAACTTTCTTTACCTAAATTCGACTCCCGAGTTTCTGGACAATCCACCACCTTCTTAACGTCTTTGGACTCAACTGCTTCCTGGTTATCTTTCCCTGAATGATGACATCGGGGACAAGAAGGCGCTATTGCTCCTTTCAAACCGCACGAAAAACAAAATTTCTCAAGTGGATGTGGACAAAAATTAAATGAATGACCCGCCTGGTCACAATTCCAACAGGAAAAAGAGCTGACTGGGGGTCGGTCTGACTTATTCATCGACTGATTTGGAGCATTCGCAAATCTTCGGGGAGGAAAAGGTGGACGAGGGGTCTCTACTTTAACCTTTGGGATTTCCTTCGCTTCCCTAGCTGTCGTTCCCACAGGTGCTGCTTGGGGTCTACCTACACGGACCTTACCCTCTACTCCACTCATTATCACCGAATTCTTCGCGATCTGCCTACATAGACATTCTAACTGCTCATAGGAAACCAGATCAATTAAACATAACTTCGAATTCAAATCGGGTAGGAGGTTTCTCCTAACTATCTTCAACTGTTCCGGAATAGAAATTGGATTAAGAAGATGCGAAAACTTCATCCTTAAATTCGCAATAAATGTAACGACATTTTCATTATTCCTTTGCCTAAAGGAGCGAATCTCCTCTAGGAGTTCTTCATCGTAATTTGGAGGGATGAAAGTATTACCAATCCTTGCCTCCAAGTCTCGCCAAGACCTCAACTGATATTTAATACTTCGGAACCATGAGAGAGCTGGTTCCTTAAATAAATCGACTGCACTATTAAAAACTGTATCAAGGGGGACTCCCCTAGCTTGACTAAGTTCACGGACTCTTTCTAAAAATTTTATAACTTCAATTCCCTTTTCTTTACCAGTAAAACATAATCCCCATTTATACACCGGGATGACCTTATCTATAGGCGCCACTAACTGGATGGATGGGACTTGAGAATTGAGACTAAACTGTGAGAAAGTGGGTGATGGATTTCTCACTGGGGGTACAAAACTGCTCGAATGTGCCTGATTATCATAGTCAAAGGGTACCTGGTCATAATCTAAAAACGGATTGGTGTTATGGCTTCTTAAGCCTAACCTTCTTAACGATAGATCTTCTGGAAGATTCGAAGGGACTCTCGAAACCGTATGAAGATTACCTTCATGAGTAGTTGAAGCATTATGACAAGATAGCCTATCAAATGCTTGATCTAAAAGAGAGGCCTGCGATCTTTGTGGGATTTCTATTCTCGAACCGACTACCTCACCGACAATTTTTTTCTTAAAATCGTCTCGCAATCGTAGAGCATCTGCTCTAACCTGATCTCGACTAGCAGTCTGAACATCGGAAGTGACCTTCATCCTGTCTATTCTTCCTAACAAATGAGCTAACCTCGAAGAAAATCTCCTAGCTACATTAGACTGAGGGGAAATAATTACCTCATCGTGTAATATTTCAGTCATATCCAAAATAGAATCCAAAACTTGACTCAAATCCTCATTAAAATCGAAAGGAGAGATAGTCACAGTGACTCCTCCATTTATTCTCAAAAGTTGACTTAATTGGGTCCGCCTATAATTTCCGTTCCAATGTGGAACTTCTCCTCTTAATAAAATTTCATACTTAATCTCATCTACCTTGAGATCAACGACCTCAAAACCGACTGTAGTATTTTCCTCAATAAAATCCATTTTCACTATTTATCTCAAAAGATTTTCACCTCAAAATTCTCAAACAAGACTTTTCAACCAACTTCACCTGAAACAAAGAAAACGAAATTGTCGTTCCTTTTCTTAGTTGACTTGACCTGACCTAACAGAATTATCCAAAACCAAAATCTCAAAAATCAGATTGTTGCTGATTCTATCTGTAACTCCACCTAAGCTGAAAAATTAAAAAATTATCGAACTCGAAAACCACATCTTCAGGTTTACCACACCGTCTTGGCTGGAACCTAAAAAGCTGAAACGTCAAAAAGAAAACAACACGGACTCAAATACCACAGGTCTGAATTCCCTCGAAGTCCTTCGTTGAAAATTTCAAACCTTACCTTTTGGTTTTAGTCCATCTGTAAACTTTACGCAACTAAGAAAGGTATTTGTCTTTACTTGTCTAAATTTTGAAAAAGTTTTTCTCAAAAATTATGAAAACACCAACACCTCATGTTCATGAATTCTTCTCAAAGTTTGAGAAAGTTTTCGAAAAAAGAATAAGGAGATTGATTTATCCTGGTCACGGCACCACTTGGAGCCTTCCTCCCCCTCGCTTACTCCCACTCAAAAAGTTGAACAATAAAAAAAATAATAATTCACTTACCTTAACCCCGAAAGGAAGGAGGTGGCTATTGACAGATCTCAATGTGACTAGGCAAATTTGTAACATTAGCCACATTGGCCTGTCGAGTAGGACATATCAAATTTCGAATGCCCCACCCAAATATTCTAAATGTCGGAAGAAAAATAAATTTTAAATTTTGAAAAGTGATCGTCTAAAATTTCCAAAGTATCAAACCAAAACCAAACTTCACCAAAAGGTTCGTTGTGATTATCCAGCCCGGGACAGATAAATGTGGCCTTCCTCTGGAAGATCCAGCATTCACCGAACCAGACTGGACCCGTAGTAACTCCTAACAATTTTAAAAACAATAACCAAAAATTAATAAACCTCACCAAAATATACCAGGATATATCGCCTTATTCTTGATGTTACTCTACTGATTGAATAAATTATTTAAAAGAACATGAGGAGGGTTGATACTCAAAACTCTAAAATTGTTGAATTTTAATACAAAGATTTATTAAAATCAATTTCATCATCAGTACAATAGACTGGCAATCACCAATAGATCTTACATATCAACAATCAATTTAATAATTAAAATCAGTAATCCTGACTCAAATATTCAAACATAAATATTACCTTATTACCAATGATATCAAACTTACATGATTAAAATTCAAGATAGGTACCTATATCATTTCAATAGTTCAGATAAAAATTTCCAAAGCTCAAATTCTATTAAACAATTTCTAAACTATAACACATAGGTATGATTCTGAATAGAACTTGGAGTTAGATCAGAGATTATTTCTCAAAAATTTAAATTTATCTTAAGCAAAAGTTTCAATATAAAAATCGGTATCTACCTACAAAATCTGAAATTCAAAATTTAATTTGCAAAATGATCATCTCCAACTCAAAATCCTAAACACATACGATAAATTTAATAAATTATTTTTACACATAACCATTACATTAGTCACTTGTTGACCACAATAAAAGTTCATAACATATTATCAAAAATCAAATTCACTTAGAAAGTCATAGGTGATGAAATCAATTAAACACTGTACTTGAATTTATTTAATTTTCTGGATTGTCGGAAAATAGCAAAAGTTTATTCACTCATAAAGACATACCTTATTATTCAAAACTCCATCTCAAAACTGACGAACTAAGGTTCCTCTAACCTAATTAAGCGCGATGATCAAAGCATAGGCCGGCATGGTTACTGGAACTGCCTTTGTGCTGGTGTTAGCACCCCTTGGTTGGTGATCCAGGTGCCGGATGAGCTGGACTGCTCTCCCTGCTACCTTGTGACGACCAAATATCAAAGTGCTAGGACCTCTGCCTGATGAAACCTTCCATGTCTCCAAACTAAACTCCACCACTCTTCTTTATTTTTCCAAGCTTCCACAAATATCACCTTTCACACAGGCTAGTGTACCTACCTAGGTAGGTACCTACCTAAGCCTCCACATGATCGAATCTTTATGTAAACTTTCATGTGAATCAGAAATTTGAAAGTTGGAACTCAAAACTCAGAACTAGAAGTTCGAAATTAAAATTCAGGAATCAAAAGTTAAAACTTAGAAATTCAAAGATCGAAATTACGTTCAAAACTAAATCCAATAATAAGTAAGTAAGTCCAAAACTGCGTCTAAAACTACATTCCAAAACTTAATCTAGTAGTACGTAAGTCCAAAACCACGTCCAAGACTACGTCCAAGACTACGTCCAAGACTACGTCCCTTGTCTGTAAAGACAAGAAAGCGAACATTAGTTATAATGACCAAAATTAAATTCAAAAGATTACTCACGTAAGACTGCATCTTTCACGGAAACAACTTCACCATTACACAAGGGACTAATACTAATTTACGAACTTGTAGACAAGCTACATGATCTCTCGAATTAAGACCCAAAAATGAACCTAACGCGTCTCCTACCCTTACTTATAGTTTTTCTGGGGTGACGCCACTCATGCGCCCCAACCACCGTCTAATCGAAAATGTTGACCCACTTTCCACTCCAAATCTCATCATCGACAGTATGCAACACTTAAAACTCGCACGCGACGGTGTCGGCTCTTTCGCCCTAGACGTCGGCACACTCTCGACAGTACGACCAACCTCTCCCGCTCTCCCTTTATTCAAACTCAAATTTCACAATCGTGAATCCGCATATACTCGAGGCCTGTCGTGTCTCAGAACAAAACGCAAGTCCTTTATGGGTTTCTCGACTATCTTTTCATGTTTTTTTAACCCACACCCAAAGAAATAATATTTTAGGTTTTATCTGGATAACTAATCGGAAATCTAGAGTAGCAAGATGAGAGTGGTCTCATTAGACGCGGAAAATTAATTCGCATAAGATGATATACTTTTCAAACTCTGAAAACCCAGAACCGGGACAGAAAATCGACCAGACATGTTTTCTACGTCTTACTTAGATAACAAAAGCAAGAATTTCTTAATAGCTGCCAGGTGTTCGTTCGTGATCTTTGCCTAATACAGCCTCCTACATCAGCGAAAATGTACAGTCAATCATAACTTTTCTGAACTTTATCGAAATATTCTAAATCGAGAATTAAAATTTTGAAAAAGAAAACGTAGCGTGCAAGGCACGCTGCATAATGTATGAGAAGGAACTATAAGAATGAGGAAATCTACATACTCTCCGACAGTCAGGCCACCCTGAAAGCTCTTGCATGCTACAAAACCAAATCAAAACTAGTATGGGAATGCATCAACGACCTCAACGATCTGGCTAAACAAAACAAGGTAACACTTGTTTGGGTACCGGGTCACCGAGGAGTAGCTGGTAACGAAACGGCGGATGAACTGGTTAAAGAGTTTCGTTACAGTCGCCTTCACTGGACCAGAACCAATGTTTGGAACTACCAGAAACATGGTACGTGGCGCGATAGCTAGTTGCACAAGTAACCAACACAAAGCATACTGGAATCACATACCAGGCAACAAACATATCAAGTTAATGGTAAAACAACAATCTCCAAACCTTGCCAATGAACTACTGTATTTAAATAAAATGCAAATTAAAACAGTGGTGGGACTTCTCACAGGACACTGCCACAGTGCCACCTCAGACAGTACCTGAAGAAGCTGGGTATCTTAAATGGAGAACCAGCATGCAGCCTATGCAATGAGGAAGACGAAACAGCTTTCCGTGTAATTTTTGAGTGTTCAGCACTGAATCGAACCCGCCACACAATCATGGGGAACAATACCAATGATATGACGTCGGGGAAAGCCTTGGCAAGCAAATTTCTGAACCTTGTGAAGGATACAGAGTTATTTGAATAGGCAAGTACCAATAGCTACGGAAAGATACAATAAGCCTAAATGGTGGAGCATCAGGGACCTATTAACCGACTTCTATATCTAGCAACAAACAACAACAGCAAGTGTAGCCACAACTTGAAAGTTCATTATTAAATTTACAGGCTCTATAATAGACTACGAATACTATTTTGCATTGTAGGCCCCCAATGAGGTGTAAAGGCCGTAAAGCAAGTACAAAGATATATATAAATTATGTGTATGATGGGATTATCATGTTAAAAGTTAAGCGAGCATTAAATTAAACTTTAGGTTTGACTTATAGTTTACACACGAATATGAAACCATGCTCCAACATAATACCTCCACGAAACGGCTCTCCTAATAACTTTAATATCAAATCGCTTTTCTATTAATAAATTAATTAACAAGTTTTCAATTACTTATACTGGGCTCATAGAAAAATAAATAAATAATATACTTACTAGCAGCGTCACAAAACCATTTAGTTATTCCATATAACCTCCAGTAGAGCTCATATTTACCTTCGTGAATATGTGGGTAGTTTTCAAACGATAAAAGCAATATCACAAATAAATAAATAATATTCGTCACAGCTAAAGCCGATAGATAGATGTTTGTTGTGCATCGCATACGTTTCCTGTAAACAAAATAATTTACATATGAGTCGAAAACACTATAATAATACGACTTTTCTTTAGATAGTTCGCGAAGAGTACAATAAAGGGGTATTTTTAAATTTGTAGCAAACACACAAATTCTTTCAGATCTTAATGGCTCCATAAAATGTGAATAACGCAATAAAGGACGTGAAAATATCAATAGAATTTTATTTTATTTACCTAATAAAAAGACTATAAAGCAGTTCAAATTTTATCTCCTGACACTGAACTCAGAAACGCAAACTCAAGCGACCTTTCATTATTGAGTTTGAAATAGAAAATGTTAAATCTGTTATAGTGCCTTTAATTAACATCGCACTAAGTATATGTTATATTATACTATACCTGGTGAGAACATTCACAGTTATCACATTTCCTGTAATTCCAATGCACACAAAAAGTGGGGTGAGGATATTTTGAATCCAAAATCTCGTAGATTGAAGTAACGGATCCGCCGGAGCTTCTTCGTCGGTTTCATTCATATTTATACTGTAACAAGTTTTAGGATGAAATAAACGCTTGTGAAAAAGTTACAAAATTTAAGGGGGTTGCTAAAATAAGATTATCAATATTATGGAATTTTATAGGCTGATAAACCGTTCAACCAAATGGCAATCTGTTCAAGAAACACGGCAGATTTATCCCGTTATTTTAGAAAATTCAGAAGTAATTTTTTTTGTTTCTGGCTACGTTTCGATTTATTGGTTCACTAGTATTATATGCTATGAAGCTGAATACTTAACTACTCATTAGCTACTCGAAAATGTCTATTTGTGTTGAAAACAACAATGCAGGTAATGTAGGTAACTCTCTTCAATAACTTCATTTTTAGCAATTTTTATGAGGTTATTCGCGCGGGTATGTACCAAAATAAGTTTATGTATAAAATTGCACAAATTAAAATATTTGATTTTTATTTTATATTTATATTTATTTTATATTTTTGAATAAATATATGTAGAATTAATACGTTTATTTTTTAGTTACCCATTAACGCCTAGGATAAGAGATACATAAACCACTGCATAACAACCAGGGCATTATAGAGGACGTTAAATCTACAGAGTGTTACTAAATGATAGGCCGTAATTTCAAGGGCGTGTTCCTGAACCAAATTCAAGTAGAAAAGTTCATATCAACATGTGTCCTGAAGTGTCTGGTTTTCAAGATACAGGGTGTCAAAGTTTAAAAAAAAAGGTTTTTTACTAATATTTAAATGATCCTTTTGTCTATTTTGTTGAAATCTAGCAGGAGTTATTCATTTTAATAAAGCGCTAAGTTGACACTAACTAAAAGAGAATTATAAGTTCCAGTGGCGTCTCGGGGGGTAGTCTCACGAATAATATTGACAAAAAAAATTTACGCTACTAAATTTTTTTTCAGATCAAGCACCTAAAAAACAACTTTTTTGCCTACTAATATTTTTTCGTTTATTAATTACTTTTCAAGAAAAAATAAATAAAAAAGACTTATTTGCATGTTGAAAAATTGTTAAAATAAAATCAAGTTAATTTTGATTGTTCAGAATATTTATTTCTGACATTTTTTTAAATCTAACAAATACAAAGTAGGTATTAACTATTTACAAAAATTTTTTGGCAATGACTACCTCCCGCTTCTATAAAGGCTTCTGCTCTCCTTCTCTTTGAAAAATATGGATACTCTCCCTACTGGTATATTTTGAATATACAATACAGGGTGTCCCATAATATGTGGGCAATCTCCCGGATTTGGGTAAATTTCGTAAAAATAAATGAAAAAATAGCTATAAAATTAATTCCTCAGAGACACCCCTACAAAGATATTAGCTGTTCAAGTTGAGGGTTGGAAATCAATTTTTTGCAATAACTTTTTTATTTCTTGACCGATTTTGATAATTTTTGGTTTTATTTTGTATTATTTTGGACTGTTTAGAATAGTGTTTCATAATCTTTGGTAGCACATACATAGACCTCGGGATGGCATAACCCCCTCATTCACTTGAAAAAAAACAATAAAAATAATAATTTTACAGTTTTTTCAGGTTAATTTTCTTTTTATTTGACATTTTTTACATAAAAAATGTATCCTTATTTATTTCGATAGAGCGAACCGTTATCGAGATAAACGTCCTTCTAATAGGTGATGCGTCGCAGGAACTTTCTAAATTTCAAGTAAATTTTAACAAGATATGGCTGACCTTTGACAGTAAATTGAGCAGGAAACAAAACAATAACTTAATTAAATACACGTCAAATAGTGTCAAAGATTTCATTCCATGCAGATTCAATTAAAATGAGTTACACAAACGCTGAATACGCAGAAAATCAGTTAGATTTGAATCTGCTTGAAATGGAATTTTTGACACTGACGTGTATTTAATTAAGTTATTGTTTTGTTTCCTGCTCAATTTACTGTCATAGGTCAGCCATCTTGTTAAAATTTACTTGAAATTTAGAAAGTTCCTTCGACGCATCACCTATTAGAAGGACGTTTATCTCGATAACGGCTCCCTCTATCGAAATAAATAAGGATACATTTTTTATGTAAAAAATATCAAATAAATAGAAAATTAACCTTGAAAAACTGTAAAATTATTATTTTTATTGTTTTTATTGTTTTCTTTCAAGTGAATGAGGGGGTTATGCCATCCCGAGATCTATGTATGTGCTACCAAAGATTATGGAACGCTATTCTAAACAATCAAAAATAATACAAAATAAAACCAAAAATTATCAAAATCGGTCAAGAAATAAAAAAGTTATTGCAAAAAATTGATTTTCAACCCTCAACTTCAACAGCTAATATCTTTGTAGAGGTGTCTCTGAGGAATTACTTTTATAGCTATTTTTTCATTTATTTTTACGAACTTTACCCAAATCCGGGAGATTTCCCACATATCATGGGACACCCTGTATATGTTACGGGTAAAGTTAGATAAGCGAGTAAACCTAGTTTTACCCGAATAAACTGCGTAATACCCAAGACTCTTGGGTAAAGTCCAGAATATGTTTGAAATTGTTCACATGTCGGGCTTTACCCGGGTAAACCGCGTTTTATCCGCTTTCGCTTGGTTAAAGTTGGATATACCATAAATGAAAAGGCCATTAATGTTTACCTATATATTGCTTAATATTGCCTGATTGATGTACTTGGCTCATCACATCTGCACATTTGGTCTGATTTTCTGCAGTTTATAATATGTTATTGGCGTTTTCTTTATAATTATTGTCCACGTCTTCCATATTGTCACCTTCAGTAATATCTTCTTTCGGATTGTCTATTTCTGGCCCACTGTCTATAGACTGGTCTTCGTTTTGTTCTCGTTGACGCTGTTCTTCTACACCAAATTCCCTAACGACTTTCTCAAGCTCTTCTTCGGTTTGTAGATTCTCAATAGTTTCTTTTGGAAAAGCTGATGTGGATAGGCCGACTTTAATATCATGCCCAAACATGGCGGTGTAAGGAGCTCGTTTTATTCCATCGTGGTATGCCCTGTTTTTCATTAATTGGACAAATCGCAGACTTCTGACTACCGTCCATCCACGTGATGAGCATATTTTGTATATCTTCATTTGCTCTTTCCACGTTGCCTTGTGACTGACTATGACGTGGTTTGCCATGTACTATTTTAAGGCCATTCCACATGGAAGATAACTCTTCAATGAAATGACACGGTTCGCGAACTCCTGCTCGAACAGAACATAATTATGTCGAACCTATTCAAACGTCGATATTGTAGAGTGGACTTGGTTTTAGCATTTTTTGCTAACGTAACTGACTCCAGCATTTCTTGGTATTGTTCATTATTTAAATAAAAACTGTTTGCACTTCTAGAAGACACCAACTCATCGAAAACTTCATAAAAACGCTGTTTTAAACGAGAGCATCCACTCTCTTACTCTCTTCGGTTGCCATTTTCGAACTGCACATGGCGGTGGCGTGGTGAAAGATGACTCAATAATAAAATCTTACACCCAACTTTAGCCAAGGGAAAACGGATAGAACGCGATTTACCCGGATAAAGCCCGAAACGTGTACAATTCCAAATATATTTTGGACTTTACCCAAGAGTCTTGGGTATTACGCAGTTTACCCGGGTAAACTTAGGTTTACTCGCTTATCCAACTTTACCAGTAACATTATATGTAGTTGGCAGTTTTCTTTCTTCTCTTTACTTATGACCTTAAATTTTGTTTTGTTGACTTTCACTTTTAGTCCATATCGTTCACTCACTTTGTCCACTAGCTGCTGTGACCCTCTATACTATCCGCAAATATGATGGTATCATCTGCATAGAGGATATTATGTAAGCGTTCACCGTTTACCAGGATTCCGTTTTCAGAAGTTTACAGGAATTTTTTAATATCTCTTCTGAGCACCTAGGTACAGATTGAATACTAATTGAGAGATGGTGTATCTCTCTCATACGCCTCGCAGAATGTTCATTAATTGCGTCACTTGCTTCATTATCCACCGTTGACCGGTTGACCCTTTTGGTGGCTGTTTTGTTCCAATAAAGACTTTGTATAACTCTAATATCTTTATCGTCCCTTCCAGTGTGTATTTCAGTACCTGTTTCATTTTTTGGTGTTGAATTGAATCAAACGCCTTTTGTGTAGTCTACAAAGCAGGTGTGTTTGAAATGCTTACCTCATATATCTTGTATATTCTGCGATGAATAATTTTGAGGAAAAGTTTAAGTATAGTCTGTTGTCTGTTGTGATAACTAAGGATACATCATCTCGTTATGTTTCTTACTCCTTCTATTGCATTGCCTAGTCAGCAATTCTAAAAATATGAGCGAGAGTGAGACGGAAGTACGACTCGCGTCTTGATACGCTTAGATTGATACGATATTACGATAAGATTGTCGTCCAGCTGATCGGTTACTGTCAGTAATGTCAGTGACAGCGCTAAATATACTAATGAGGTTTATTAATTGCGCGAATGCCTAAAAATCTATTTCCTTGTTCTTATGCGGTTAAAAAAAAACGGCGGACTGGGTATATTCTCGCAACGAAATACCTACAAAAAATTACACAAAATGCCTGGGAAATGATTGAACTCCCTAGTACGTGGTCTTGTGGTTAAATTGCTGGAATATTTTACTTGCAAATAAGAAAACGGAGGTGTTATTCTTTCTTTTAAACGGCAACCAGCAGGTAGGTGACATGATATTTCTATCATGATGATAACAATAATTATTATCATTCTTATTTACTTGCATTATATATATTTGTTATCAAAAAGTTGCAAGGCTCTACTTCGTCAATAACTTGTCGAAATAATATATTTGTAGGATATTCATTATTCCTCAACACACGCCACTGACACGAACTGCGATACCACATCTGGTTCGACTTTGAAATAAGTGTACGATTCAAATCGAATTAAATGAAATTGTTTAGTCAGGATCAGTGTGGCATGACAACGGACAACACTCAGTGGACAGACGATAAATGGCTCATTAAGCTGATGGATCCATATTCTCCCCATCTCTTTTCCCCTTGTTTCTTGGGTAACAATATAAATTACGAAATTAGCCATTCTTTTGGAATATTGCCGGTGTCATATGCAAGGTGTTTAGGTACTGCAAGGTTGGCCAAACTTCACATGCTGAATCTTCAGACTAAAATAATGAAACAAATGTATATACAGGGTGTCCGGAAATACTTTCTAAGAAAGATATACGTCTTCAAAATTTCAAGAATTTCATTTAAAAAATTTGGCTATGGTTACTAATAATGAAATAAATAAAATAACGACATATTAAATGAACTGTTCAAAGTGCCGCCCTCCTGCAGCAATACACTCATGACAGCGCCTTAGCATAGACTGTCTTACACGCTCTAGGACTCTTGGAGTATTTCTAATTACTTCAAAATTCTAAATAATACGTTCCCTCAGTTCTCGGTATTATTAATTGTGGCACTATACATGAGCGATTTTAAATGTCCCCAAATGAAGTAATCTAAAGGATTACAATCAGGTGAGCAACGAGTCCCTCTCGACCTATCCAGCGGTTGTGGTAACTCGCTTTCAGGTTTTCTGGAGCTCGAAGACTAAAGTGCGCCGGAGCACTAAAATACTAAAATACCGGAGCACAAGCCAAATGCGATTTCGAATTCCTAATGGGACCTCATCCAACAATCTAGGCAATTCGTCCTCCAAAAAATGTCTGTATGCTTGACCATTAAAAATCGGGGGTAGGAAAAAAGGACCAATTTAAAAAACTCTCAACATGCCTGCCCAAAACGTTTAAAAAAAACAGATGTTGATGTTTGCTACTGGTAACTGCATGAGGATTTTCTTCTGACCATCGATGATCATTGTGAAAATTGGCTATTGCATTTCTTGAGAATTTAGCGTCCGTGAAAAGTACTAATCGATTAAAGTTGTTGGATGCTTCATATTTCCGTAAGAACCACTGACAAAATTGAATCCTCGGTTCGTAATCGCTTTCTGTGAGAGATTGTACTCGTTGGACATAATATGGCCTAAGTTGCTGCTCACGCAGGACCTTCCAAACAGTTGCGTGGCACATACCAACTTCTGCAGCTATTCGTCTGGTACTGGTACTATCATCATCTTGCAAAATATCTAAGATTCGTTCCTGGTCAACTATTCGAATTGGATAGTCCTTTACTCGCAAAATCGGGCGTTTCAAGCAACCATTTTCTTAAGCTTTTATATAGATATGAATTCCAGAAAAGTACCTTTTCGCAGGACATCTACGATTAGGGAAAGTTTCTTTGTAAAGTCGTTGAGATGCTCTAGTATTGCCATTTACTCTGTCATACATAAAATGAATATCGGCTAATTCATTATTAGTCGTTCATTATTATTACATATTCAAACCGAGAAAGTGGGATCACGAAAATGATCATTAATGACAGAAAATTTATTATACGAGTATTATTAGTTTTCAAGGTTACTGTTATATTCTGTGACTGCATTGTCGCAGAATATAAGTACATTATTGTATTTCATTATTACTAACCATAGCCTCCGTTATTATTTTTATCGTTTCATAAATTTTTAAAATGAAATTCTTGAAACTTTCAATGCGTATATCTTTCTTAGAAAGTGTTTCCGAACGCCTCTGTATCTAAATTTTTTTCATTATTTTAGTCAGTCTGAAGAATCAGTCTGTGAAGTTCCAACCTTACAGTAAACACCCTGTATATTGCTAAATATTTGCAGATAATTTTTAGCGATGTTTCATCTAGTAGTCAAAGAAAATCAGCTTGTATCCCGTCCAGTCTCGGAGCTTTTCCTTCTCTCAAGGAGTTATCTCGTTTACTAGTATTGGTGGCCAACTTTCCGTTGATTGACGTGGGGGATCGCCTCTCCCGTCGAAAAACAGATTCTCCAAGTACTTTTTTCAGGTGTCTTTGATGCTTCTCTGATCCACAATGAGTTGTCATTCACGAGCTTTCCTATCGTTCTCTTTTTGTGTTTACCAGATATTTCCCTATTCTTTTTCGCGGTATTTTTCTTCCATTGTCTTCTATTTTGATGTCACTCTTGTCATCATTCGCAGTATTTCACTCGTCATCCACGTCTTGTGTTGTCTTCTTCCCACGCTTCAGGAATTTGTCCTTGATCCATTGCTGTGGGTACAAAGGTATTTTGTTCTCCGTGCTTCTAACTTTTACTTTGTCCTTCAATGTTACCTCCTTCACTTTTCTGATATCATGTTTCTTATGAGTTTTTCCTTGAATTCTCTTTTACCTGACTCTATATTCTGCCAATAGGGGATTCTGATAGAACTAAATGTCAGCGCCTGGATAAGTTTTTACACTTGTGAAGCTATTTCTATTTATACCTCGCGTTCTGTAGGATGTGGTTTATTTGGTTTCTTATGATGACGTCTTCACCATTATCTCTAGACGACCACCATGTATTCAAGCGTCTATGTGGCAACTTGAAGGCTTTCATTACGCTTAAGCTGTGCTCCACCGCAAACAAACTCAGAGTGTCTCCTCTGTCGTTTCTCTCTTCCAGTCAGTGTGGTCAAATATGATGTTCCTCTCTTCCTTTATCTATTTTTGCATTGAAATCTCGCAATATAGTAAAATGGGTTAATGTTTCGTAGGTAATACAGTGTTATGAATCTGATTGTATTCAACATTTTTATATTTCTTCATCAGTGTGTGATCAGTTGTAGGTGCATCTACTTGAATGATTTTGGTGTTTGCTTGTATGAGGAAGATTCTGTCATTTTCTGGGACAAAATTGCCGGTGTTTAACTACATTTCTGTGAACAAGCATTCCCACAGTTCGTATTTGCAATTCACAGATCCAAAATAAGTACACTATGTGTCCATCTAGATCGCAGTAGCTTGAGCTGAGCCATTTAATCTCACTGTTCTCACTATACATTTTCATATGCTCTATTTCTTGTAACGCTCATTGGATTTTTCCAGCTTGCGCTATCGTTTTCACATTCCATATAATGTGCAATCTTAAGCTGTATCCTTATACCCTCTCTTCGCTGTATTATGAGGATTTCTCAGGCTGACGACCCGAGAGGCCTTGTATTCAGTTGCCCTCTCCTGCCGGATCTTGGGATTTCCATGATCAGTAACATTTTTCGTGTCATCATCATAGGGTTGTTAACTAGGAACACGTATTGAGTCTTTAATGCAATAGTTTCCCTTTTCCTTCTGCATCTCCATGCCGTTGTTCCATTTCTGGTTCATCTGCCTTTAGAAGTAATTTCTCGTTCCCAGGACAAGAAGATCCCTAGTTAGTGTAATTTTCATTTTTTAAAATTATGACTGAAATAATTAGTTTATATCCTTTATATTAATTAGGAAAATGAACAGCAGTAATAGAAACTAGGTAATATCAGGAGCGAAATTATCGAATATAATAATATTTTTGTAAATTTCTTTTTCTGTAAATCCCATTCTCTGGGAATTCAAGGGAATCATTCAACACAGTTCGTAATAAATCTTGTACAAAGTCTACAAGTAAAGTACAAAATCTACAACTCATACAAATAACGTAATAATAATAAATTTTAATGAGATATTACCCGTTAAAATTATTATTTCGTGAGTTACTTCAAATTTCATGAATAAATTAAGCAACACTATGACAGAGGTTCATTGTATCATGAATTTTCTTAACGTATAAGAGCTTCTCTGATGCATAAAAAGTAGGACTTTAAAAATTACACTTTCAATGCATGCACCTTTTATCTTCTAAAATAAATTTCTGAGAAACATCCTAGGAAAAACCACAATAGCGGAAACCGAAGCAAGCCAGGACGGTTTACAATTATTAAGTCCTAGTCCTGGTTCTACAACATAATTGCTATTTCTATCTATTCGCAGGTGGTTCTGTTTTCGTCAGCTAGCTTTGACATGAGCCTGCTTGCCAATGTAATTAGGAAGCAATCATATTTGGTGGAAGTCAATGTCAAGTCGTTCAAAACCACGGTGTAAGATATATAGGTGAGTGAACGAAGCACGTATTTCAACAGTAAAGCGCGCGACGAAAACCTGAACCTCAGTGTATGAGAGAGTCTTGCCAGCTGGGCTCTGACCTCTTGCTCTTACACATGCAAATTGCCATTATCAGGGTGTCATGCTACTCAATTTTATTTTTTTCTGAAGAAGCGATAAGCAAAAATGGGTAGAAACTGTGATTTGCCTAATTGTAGAAGTTGATGCGATGAAACTATAACGGGTATTTCATCGAGTGACATTTTAACATTTAAATATTAATAAAATTAGAACATAAGAGCACGCGTTTATCAGCGAATATGCGTGAATCATTTATGCTAGCGCTTGTGCGCTTGTCCGAGAGAAGAGTACGGCAGAACTAACCATTGCGAGCGAGAGCAACAAAACAAATGGGTAAAACCGATGTAACGTGACGAGTGGTGACGATATCGGGTCGCACTGGGGAGTCTTGTTCCAACACCTTAGTTATCTTACACCGTGTTCAAAACCAATGACAAACGTAACACTGATTGAAAATATTTGCAGGAAATGATTTGCTTTCAAAATATTTATTTTGTTTTATTTTACGAATCATCGAACATTTCTGTATTCTCTACATTTGTAATGGATGTCTCAGTTATATAGAGTTCACGTTATTGTATTTCTCTCTGCCATAAAGTATTGTCGCTTACGGGAGACCTGTAGGGAAAATGGTAAAATGTGGTCACTGTAGTAATAGTAACCCCTAAAATGTCACCAATATTTGTAATATACAGGTTGTCCCATAATATGTGGGCAATCTCCCGGATTTGGGTAAATTTCATAAAAATAAATGAAAAAATTGCTATAAAATTAATTCCTCAGAGACACCCCTACAAAGATATTAGCTCTTGAAGTTGAGGGTTGAAAATCACATTATTGCAATAACTTTTTTATTTCTTGACCGATTTTGATAATTTTTGGTTTTGTTTTGTATTATTTGGGACTGTTTAGAATAGTGTTTCATAATCTTTGGTAGCACATACATAGACCTCGCGATGGCATAACCCCCTCATTCACTTGAACGAAAACAATAAAAATAATAATTTTACAGTTTTTTAAGGTTAATTTTCTTTTTATTTGACATTTTTTACATAAAAAATGTCTCTTTATTTATTTCGATAGAACGAACCGTTATTGAGATAAACTTTAAATAAATAAATAAATAATAAATTTAATTAAATACTTCAAGTAAATTTTAACAAGATGGCTGACCTATGACAGTAAATTGAGCAGGAAACAAAACAATAACTTAATTAAATACACGTCAGTGTCAAAAGATTTCATTTCATGCAGATTCAATTCTAACTGATTTTCTGCGTATTCAGCGTTTTTGTACCTCATTTTAAAATCAGTTAGAATTGAATCTGCATGAAATAAAATCTTTGACACTATTTGACGTGTATTTAATTAAGTTATTGTTTTGTTTCCTGCTCAATTTACTGTCATAGATCAGCCATCTTGTTAAAATTTACTTGAAATTTAGAAAGTTCCTGCGACGCATCACCTATTAGAAGGACGTTTATCTCGATAACGGTTCGCTCTATCGAAATAAATAAAGATACATTTTTTATGTAAAAAATGTCAAATAAAAAGAAAATTAACCTTAAAAAACTGTAAAATTATTATTTTTATTGTTTCATTTCAAGTGAATGAGGGGGTTATGCCATCGCGAGGTCTATATGTATGTGCTACCAAAGATTATGAAACACTATTCCAAACAGTTCAAAATAATACAAAATAACACCAAAAATTATCAAAATCGGTCAAGAAATAAAAAAGTTATTGCAATAAATTGATTTTCAACCCTCAACTTCAAGAGCTAATATCTTTGTAGGGGTGTCTCTGAGGAATTAATTTTATAGCAATTTTTTAATTTATTTTTACGAAATTTACCCAAATCCGGGAGATTGCCCACATATTATGGGACACCCTGTATATAGGGCACAACCACTGGTTATCTAGATATCGATAGTTCATCTGGCAAACGAAAAATAAATGAAATTCTCGATATATATATATATTCGTTTGAAATTACAAATTGCAGTCTTACGATACATGTTGTTTAGTTTATTAAATTACATATGATTGGTTTCGTCGATCATGGGGAAAAGAACGATCTGTAGGATATTCTGATGCGATGTTGACATCATGGTGAAGCATTTGCTTTGAGAGATATAGTCTAGGGAAAACCCCATTAAAAAACCTACCCTAGTAGAAAGAAATATTGGCTAGAAATTGGCTAAATATTGGTACTATATTGATCGGTTGGGCCAATATTACCAATCCCTATACTATATTGGCGCAATATAGAAAGTGAAATTGGATGCCAATATTGGCAATTAAATATTGGTGCTATATGAGTTCTCTAGATATGTAACGTATATTGGCAAATCAATCTTGCCCCAATATTGATTTTGCAACATCTAAACTCGCTATTATTGGTGTAATATTGGACCAATATTACCTATTTTTGAATTCTATTTAATAATCGTAATTTCTTAACGATTATTACTTTTGCTTATAGGTATGTATACCTATATGTATATGTGGGCCAGATATAATCTTTAAATTTTTTTCAACAAAAATTTTACTTGAAGTCATTTTTGCTATTAAATAATGACATTAAAAAATAGACGAAGTTTATTTTTATTAATATAGGTAGGTATCATAATCAAAAGTTGAAACTTGGAAACTTTAAAATGCGTGTCCTACTATTTTTGTCGTCTTCAACATTTTTAGTTCATAATTTCAGAGTTCAAAAATGTCAAATTCCATACCTACAAGCAGTACCTAGGTATAACCACATGCGCCCTTCACGTGAACAAACAGAGATATAAAATTTGTCTATTTGTAAAAGGAGGGATAAACTATCCACTTTCCCGTCACTATTGCTCTATTTTACCTGTCGATCAGGCATCTTCCTTTGTTATACCATACCACGTTCCATCATCTTATTTATTTCTTCTTTTTCTTTGTTCTTTGCCGTTGCATGTTGCATCCGTCTCTCTTCTCTTTCCCTTACATATTTCAGTCTCAGTTCAGTCATGAGTCAATCAGTTACGAGTGTGTTACGACAGACTTCTTGTGTTACTGTGATACTGTGTTATAATATTATTGTTAACTACTGAACAGCAGATTCTAATAAGAATCCAGTGCCAATTGGAAATACCTAAGTAAGTATTTATTTTAATTATTCTATTATTAATAATGGTCGAGTTACGTGAGTTCATGGACTTGGTTGTGGGTTCATGATGAGTTCTATGCATTTCCTTTTTTTTTATATAAAGTCGTAGGTAACTTAAAAGATTGCAAAAATGTTTATTACAGTTTATATTAGAAAAAGTTGCTACATAAAAACTGATAACCAAACATGTCGGTGCTAACTTTATACTTACGCTCAAAATTATTGATAAATGAATGTTTTCTTTTTTCAAGCTGTTGGTCCTATCCCTTATTATATTTTCTGAAGCGTTGAGGACACTTTTTGACATCTTATTTAACTTCAAGTTTTATATTTTAATCTATCATTTTATAATAAATTGTAGATGTTTATAGTAAATATTAAATTTATCAAATAATTTTATAAAAAATTATACAGTGCCCGCCAAAAAGCTCGAACCATACGGGAAAACGTATCATAAGTAGGCATTTTTTTTATATGAATATTATGTCCTGAATTAATGCATGTGATATTCTTTCAGAAGAATTTAGTTTCAAGATGCAACCGAGGCGAACATTTCAAAGTCAGTGGAAGTTTGCTTGGCTTGGCTACTGGTGGCGATCGAGAAGGTGGACGGAGAGAAAGAGTGTTAAAGAGGGCCCACCCTGAAGAAAATGTCTAGTTTTTGTAAATAATAGTGTCTACATTTTGGTATAATTTTTTTTCAATAATTACAATGTACTTATAACTTAGGTATGCTAAATTTATTAACGATTAAAGCATCATTTTATACGCAGAATTATTATGTTTTTATTAGTCTATAATGTTGATTCTCTGGGGGGGGGGGATCTTATCCAAAATTGGCAATAAAATATCTATCCAATATTAAAGTCCTATAATTATCCAATATTGGCAATACAATATGTGTCCAATATTAAAGTCCTATAGTTATCCAATATTGACAGTACAATATGTATCCAATATTAAAAATCCTATAATTATCCAATATTGGCAGTACAATATGTATCCAATATTGGTTTGAAAAATTGGCCCAATATTGCAAAACAATATTGGCTAATTATTGTAAAATGTTAACACTTCGATATTGGCCCAATATAGGTAACCAATATTTAACCAATATCGACCAATATTCAGCCAATATAGCACCAATATATTTTTTCCACTGGGGTAGACACACCATCCTGTTGAGATTGGTTTGAAGTATTCCAATCATTTTGCCCTTCTGAGGTTATCTGGCTGTTAATGTAGATTTTGTTTACAAGAGCTTCAAATTCTGTAACCAGTCTATTGTTTCGGTGGAAATTTTATGAATTGCTTGAAAACCTCCAGAAAATTTGGTTAAAGGACATTCATTGACAATGTGATTGATGGATTCTTCAGGATGTCCGCAAATACGGGAAGCGCTTGGTATTAAATTCCATTTATGTAACATTGAATTACATCTACCGTGTCCTGTTCTTAAGCGATTTACTTGTACCCAGATTTTCCTTCTTATTTCAAAACCGTTGACTACTGATGAAGGATCTTCGATTAAAGTGTTGTTGAATAAAGAAACACTTTTATTTCGCCAATCATTTCTCCATTCATCTTCAATTATATAAACTGTAACAACACAATTAGGCCAAGCATTTTCTGATCTTAGGTTACATGTGTATTAAAATGAAGAGCTAAATATGAAAAGTATAATCGCGAAAAACGCCAAAACAGGATAACTTTGTTATTGAGGGGGACATCTTTCGGTAACAAATTGACCTGTTTGTGCGTTTTTCGCGTGCATCTTCAGTTTTCAAGTTATTAAGCCTGTTAAGTTTTCGTTGGACCACCCTGTGTATAGGGTGTCCCAGCTCATTAATTGGAGTCGGTCTCTGTAGGCCAAACGATGTATTTTTTCGAACTTTTTTTGCAAATTCAAGTACAGGATCACAATGACCATAATTCAAAATTATTTGTGACTATACAGGCTGTCCCATATGACAGTGGCATATCAAAGTTATGTTTTTTAAATGGAAAGCTCCTATGTTATTGCATTTTTAGATTATCTTGTGTTTAAATTGACAAGTTTAGCAGCGGGTATTATAAAGGCTCACTAACTTAACGGGCAGATTTCTGTGGCCATTGCTGAAGAAGGTATCGAGTCTAAGTGGAAAGTTTTTAAATTTATCTATTCTTGACACGAAAGTAATTACAAAAATGTTAATAAAAGTAATTTGACTTCGATATTGGCTTTAAAAATTATCACAGAAATCGCCCGTTAGCCTAATGAGCCTTTATAATATTGGCTGTAGGAGTTATAAACAAGTGAAAAGCGCAATTTTTGAAGTTCAAGGCTCTTTAAGGACAACGAAAACGGCTCTAGGTGGAGTATTTTGACTTTTTATGTACTATGATGTAGATGAAATGTTTATACAGGATGATAAAAAAATCTGTAAAAATCTGAGATTTCTCAACGCGTCGCCAAATAAAAAAACATAGAAAGTACATACGTTTCTGTACCATAAGATATTACATAAAAAAGTTATAATAGGGACATATAAGCCGTTTTTCTCTATCTAGAGCCCTTTTCGTTGTACAGGATGATTCTTTATAATGTCGCCCCCCTTTAACTTTGTTGTTTCATGTGTCTCAAAAATATTAAAAGAAGGGTTATGTAGGTGCTAAAAAATACTTTTTTATACGTATAACAAAAATTTTAGAATAGATCAGCAGGGAAAACAAAAATTTTTTTTTTCAATGGATCACCCTATATATGAATTTATTTTTCGATTCCTCGTAAAATTCTAAGCATAACTTATATAATATACCGTACCTATACATACCTAAATTCAATGGTTTCTGAAATATTCACATTTGAAACATCATCAAATATTTTATAAAACACCTGTTACAAATCAAGAAGTCCTAGGATACCACGCTTTATATTGAAAACAAATAACTGACAGTGACATTATGTCAATATTGTTGTAGTTGTATTGTTTAGTAAGTAAAAATGCCGTACTCAGATTTGTAACAGGTGTTTTATAAAATATTTGATGATGTTTCAAATGAGAATATTTCAGAAACCATTGAATTAGGTATACGGTATGTTATATAAGTTATATGTACTTAGAATTTTACGAGGAATCGAAAAATAAATTCATATATAGGGTGATCCATTGAAAAAATATTATTTTTTGGTTTTCCCTGTATACCTACTTACTCATCTATTTTCAAATTTTTGTTATATGTACGTATAAAAAAGTCTTTTTTAGCACCTACATAACCCTACTTTTAATTTTTTGGGACACATGAAATAACAAAGTTAAAAGTAGGGGGCGACATTATAAAGAATCCCCCTGTACAGGAAAAAAATTGCGATTTTCCATGTTTATAAACCAAAACTTCTCAATTTAAATACCAAGTGTAGTTTATAGCAACCAATCTTATTTTTTCTTCTCAGACAAATTCATATGGGACACTCTGTATAGACCAAAATAATTTTATATTATGGCCATTGCGATAATATGTACTTGAATTAAAAAAAAAAATTAATCGTTTGGCTCACAGAGACCGACTCGAATGGAGCTGGGACATCCTGTATAATTACAATAATGAGCCTTTATTTGTAAGTATTGTTATTCAGGGTGTTTCAAAAAATGTGTCGAAAAATGAAAAGCGTGATTCCTTGGCGCGTTCTGAAAAAAACTTGCTATTAAATGGGTTCTCAAACGCACCATTTTCGAGATATACAGGCTGGCCCACCGAAAACGTACCGGGCCTAATAACTTGGAAACTGAAGATGTACGCGAAAAATGCCGAAACAGGTCGATTTTCTTATCGAGGGGGACATATTTTCGTGACAAATTCAACTACCAAAGTTCGCCCCCTTGGCAGGGGTAGCTACCCCTTTGCTTATCATCATAGGGAATAGATATCAAGTGATACATCATTTGAAAGCTACTTGAATTCTGTTTACAACGATATCTAACATTTTGGGTTTCGCTCAGATACAGGGTGGCCCAACGAAAACGTAACTCTCCTTAATAACTTGGAAACTGAAGATGTACGCGAAAAACGAAAGAGAATTACCATATACATATGTTTAGACACCTGTGTTTGAGTAAGTAGTTGGATTTTACTAATGAAAATAAATTCACAAATTCGACAGTTTCGCTTTTATTTACGTTAAACGACGTTTTAGCAGTTTCACAAAGAGGCAACCTAAAAATATGTATATAATTTTTTTTTTTATCAGAAAACATTGCATCGGTTGAAAAAAGTCAAAAGATCATATTTATTCATACAGAAATGAAAGAGTATTTTAAAAATAATTTTATTTTCATAAAAAATCAGTGGCGTACTATTTTTGTTCAAAAATATTAAGTGTAACGCGACTTGCACGAACGCCACTGCTACAATAACTAAAAGTTATACGTTGGGAAATGCCTCTTGATGCATGAATACACAAATTTTCACGAAAATATCTTGATTCTTATCCTTATCAAAGTTATTATTAAAAAACGATTTTTTTCTTGAAACTTCAACACACTGTAGTTAAAAAGTTACACCTCTTAGGACATACGTTTATACTTACTTTTTTCCCTAAAGTGATCTCATCAATCACCCCCAGAATTTTCTCGGTTCATTTTAGATACACACCCTGTATACAGTGTGTCCAGTGTAAGTGGCAATACATGGGAATCTTGGAAACGGCAAGAGATTCAGACTTGGTTCAATTAGAGAAAAGATGCGCAATTTTGTGGCCATCTGGAATCAGTCAAGACATACAAAATATCTGTGACTGTTCCTGAAATATCCTGAAAAAAACTGAAAAATCGAAATTTCTTATTTTAGTCATATCTTTTTTATTATTGGACATTAATAAATAATTATTTGTAAGGTTTCCATAGCCAACTTTTGTTTTTCTTATGGCCGCCATATTGATCTTTTATGTCGTTCGGTGTAAAATAAATCGAGGAAATCAAAAATTAATAACATTAAAAAAAAAATTCAAAAATGTTATTCTTTTTTCATAAAACAAACATTTTTTCATCCAATTACATTAATATGAAGTCACATTACTTGCTTTATGGTATTTTACTCTCTATATGATATCCGGTATGAAGAGTTATTTTTTTCCGAAAATAGAATAAAATTTTTTAAATTTTTGTTATCGAATGTTGTGAATTTTTAATCGTTTCCTCGTTTTATTTATTTCATACCGAATGACATAAAAAATCAATACGGCGGTCATAAGAAAAACAAGAGTTTGCTTTGAAAACTCTGGAATTTAGTCGGCTTTGAAAATTTTTGTAACGTCAGACGGATAGCTTTTGATGACTTATGTAGGTAAGCCTACAAAAAATAAATAATTAATTTTCAATAAGAAAAAAGATTTGGCTAAAATAAGAAATTTTGATTTTTCAGTTTTTTCAGGATATTTCAGTAACGAATGTTTAAAAAAAAAACAAATTTTAAGCATCAAATTGTACAACTTTTCTCTAATTTAACCGACCCTGTATCTCTTGCCGTTTCCAAGTTCCCCATGTACTGCTACTTACACTGGACACACTGTATATAAAAAGAAAATAATAATAATCGTAAAATTTCGTAGAGTTGCCGTATATGTTAAAATAACTTACTCCGACAGCAATAAAGTATCCTGCTGGTATTCCTTTAGAAACTGATATCACCGATGTTTTTTTTCTGAAATTATGTTGACAACCGGTAAAATTTTAGAGAATTCTTTTTTCCATTAATTGAAATTATTACAGTAGGTAAACGTTTTCACCACACTCACTACACTAACATTTTATCAAATTCAGAGATTTGCTCGAATAGGCGGGCTTAGCAGAAATTTATCTCACAAAGATTCACCAACGAATCGAAAGTTGAATCTCTGTTTTTCAGCTCGCAAATTTATTAGATGTATCGATAGGTAGGTACTTGAACTAGCAACAAGTTATTTATATGAAAAGTTAAGAAATACCTAAGCAACACTGTCTCGGAACTCTGAAAAAGTTTTTGTTAGAACTTTAAAGTCTGAACCTGTCATGTAATTCTTTGTACTTTGGAATGAAGGCTATGTTTTGGTATGACTAATTTTTACTGCTGCAGCCAAGCAGGTATAATAGGTATATGAGTGTTTTAATTATGATTCGGTAGATGTATTTTATGACGTTGGACATTATGGGCCAAACACCTTTCTTGGCTTTTTGTCAGCGAACTCGTTTTCATCGCTTATTAGATTTCTAATGTTAACTTTCGTGGGTACAGAGCAGCATGAGAAAATGCACTGTCCAAAGAATTTCAAGTCAGAATTATTATATGAAAATGACACGTGGCGCCTATAATTATTCATATTTCATGTACGATGGCTTTATATCTGTTTATTAAATCAAATAATTCTCTCATATTTGATTCAACAATAATTTTTTTTAAACAACCATATGTTTTGAATAATTTTGCAACATAGAGTTGTAGTATAAAACTATTATTGGGTACATTTGGCGCATAACATATAAATAGTGAGCAGCTAAATTTTATGAATCACAAGAACTACATAAAAAGGCCATTAAAAAGCAATTTTTATGGAAAATTTTTCTACTTAGGTATTCTTTTTATTGAATTTCTTAATCCCCTATTAGTTATTACAGTCTAAAAACAGTGGCTCTTAATATTTAGAATTGTCAACAAATTTGTATAATACAACTAATGCGGGTAACGGGAGGTAAGTTTTCATTAGGCCCCATTTTTATCCATAAATTTCTCGTGATGTAACGGCAATATTAAAAACAACCAGAGTTAACAAAGTTTATGCATTTTATGAAATAACTCTGAAAAATTAATTTTTATAGCCAGTGGCGTTGGAGTATCAAAAAGTTGTAGAAAAAAATAGGATGTAAAAAAGTAATACCATCCCATGAAAATTATTTTATAAATGTAACACCACAAAAAGGCTCTATTAAAAAAATGTGCGTAGGTATACCAAAATACAGATCTGTTATAAAGTACACATACCACATACAAAGAAAATATAAATAAATAGCTTCGTCATTTGTCATTCGATTTAAAAAATTTTGCGTTTGTTGTGTTTTTTATTAAAAAAATCTATCGATCAAGATGTCGCAGGGCGTACTTTTCCATTGGACTTTTCGAAGATGGGGTTCCTACCCGCGTTAGGGGTGACAAGGTGGGGGGTTGACAACTACTTTCCCGAATGACAGTTTAAAAATAGCAGTTGACATGTTTTTGTATGTTTTCGAATTTTTTTTTTACAAAGTTAGAGAATTAATTCCTTACTTTTCTCGCGCACTGTATATGTAAAAGGTTGATATAGGATTCCTCAGATCACAACTTGTCTCAACATCTTGTGTCCTACCAATGAGTGGCACAAAAATAAGTAAATTGGGTACAATCTGGCACAACAGATCGGCTAAGAATCAGGCGAAGAACTCAGGGAACACAATCGAGCGTTTCCATGTCTGAGCGTTTGTTTAGGCTTTGATGATCTATCTTTTTGTACTTATAGAAAGTTTGAAAATTGCATGGCATCGAAGCCTACACTCCCTTTTCAAACAAAAAAACGGCCCTCAAACAGCAAACCTCGGTTCAATAAAACATGCAAGGAAGCTGTCGCATCCAAACAACTTGCTTTTTAGCAATGGTAAAAGAGCTCCGGCGGCATAAATCACCCCAACTTCATCCGTTCTCGATACAGAATCAAAGAAATAATACAGACCAAACCAAGGAAGTTCATAGCCAAAGTCTCAGGAATAAACTTATCTCCTGCCCACGGTTCGAAATCGTTTTTGCGGTTCACTAAGGCAGCTAGCCAGAATTTCACCATATCCACTATTCCACCTCTTACACGGATCGTGAGGGGGTCATTGTGAGTTGTGACACCTCCACTGCGACCGAAGGTCTATTAATTGTGGCTTCTTACACGGATAGACAAGACTATTCTATCGACGGCTTCTCAGCAAGCCAACCTGTTGGCGGAATTATTTTCTTCATACCTTTCCGCCGATTTTCGACCAAAAACTCCACAAATTATCCCTTCCATAGAATCGAAAATGTCGGACATCGTTTTCCGACAGCGTGTCATGTTAGCCTTGGACCCAAACTAACCTTCTGGCCCCGATACCGGTTATCGTACTCTCAGTTATCTCGAATATTATCAAAAAAGCTATTAACAAACACCTTTTAAAGTACTTAGAAGGATCTAATATAATCAGCGACCGACAGTGTATGACTTCCGCAAACAGAGATCAACTAAAGACCTCCTCACCTAGGAAACGGAACTGTGGAACAGCGCAGTCGAACATCATGGGGAGTCTCGAGTGTTTGCACTTAATATCTCTAAGGCTTTCGATTGTGTCTGGTATGAAGGTTATCAGCAAAGTTGGAAAAGACATGCCTGAGAAGTTCTGCTTGTGGCTTGCCAATTACCAGCAGGGAGATCGCTCTTTGTGTGTGGCCGTCGATGCGAAGTTCTTTTTGAGACCTTTTTTATCAATGTCTCGGTGTACCTCTGGGATCCATTTTATCTCTGACACACTTTTTGATTTATTTTTCTGATATATGTTTTGAAACACCCTGTATATATCAAAAATTGTTTAAGATACCAATTGAATTGAATAGTTTCATAACACCAAAATAGTAATATATCTATTTTATGCATTTTTTTAAGAAAGAAATATGTTTATGTGACATTATAGTATTATGTACCTACTTTTATGTGTACCTAACATGCTCATTGAATTAGTTTATATTATGTATAAAACAAACACGTACCTGATATCTTTATAATTTTAGTGGAAATTAAAATAAATTACCTGCTATCTCTTTTTAACTTACGAGTATGTAAAAAAACAATCCTTCACATATCTTTCACAGTAAATAGTTACAAAACAAATACCTTTTTTGTTTAAGGTGTGTTTGTTTGTATCTAAAACAATCTTTGTGCACTCAATTTTTTCTTCGTCTAGGAGTAAATTCAACTTTTCATACTTTAGCACTTTTAAGCAGCGACCACTTAATAAACAGCGTAGCACATAATTCAGGAGTACACACTCTTCAAAACAAAGAATTAATTTGGGAAAGATTTACGAATGCACCTATTATGAATTTTATTATTGTTTCTTAAATGTTTATGATTTTATGTTCTCGTGCGTGCTATAAAACATGGCTGGGTATAATAATATTGGATTTTCCATATTCAGCCAATCATATAATTCCTCAAATTTATATATGTTCGCTCTTTTGGTAAATATTAAATAACCGCAAGGGGTCGGGTGACATCTCATTTTAAATGTTATGAAATTCCTATTTCACGCTATTTTGATATTAAAAACAATCTTGTGAGTGTAAGTAGGCATCAATAACGAGCTTAGATGGAGTAAAATTGCAGACGTTTTAAGCTTAGACACTCTAACTAGTGGTGAAACGCGCGTTTAGTAGCATATCACTATCGACTAGGTGGTAATACCATGGAGGTCACTTGAAATACGTAAAAGAAAATTTTTAAGTCCCCACTTGTTTCCTTTTATCGGCACACCTCTCATAATATTGTCTTTTTTGGCAGACTAATTTCATAACTTATAAAGGCGAAACTTAAGGTGTTTTTTTTCATCAATTGGAATTGAGGAATCAATAATTTTTTCCGTATCAAATTAACTTTTCTTTATTTTGAAAAATAATAAATCATACCGAGTGTTTTACTTTTTGTAACAAAATTTTTCAAGAAATACTGAATAATAATAAATTATTATGCCTTATTTTAAAAATGAATCTCAACCCGCTTAATACGTTAAATTTTTTTTATTGAAAATGCACATGCACTGCAGGAAAATCTCTATGACGCTCTGGGAGCGGTGCATGAACGGAGATGTCGATTAATGTTGGCTTTGAATCGTTGCAGGTTGTATTCGTCAGGAAACACGCCCTTGGGAATGCTATTCCAAAGTGATGCGGTTCTATAGATAATAGAAGTCTGAAATAGATGTATGGACCGTACGAGATGTAACGAGCTGAACCTGATACGGATGAGCGTCTGCGGCTCGACGTGTATTTCTGCCCGGTTTTGTTCTTGGTGGGATCAAGCGGGCCACGTCTTTTGAACACTTTCCATTAAAATATCTGTAAAACAGACTCAGGCCAGCTACTCTTCTTCGATGTTCGAGAGTGTCAAAAGTTTTTGTCAAATATGGGTCCCCAATCAAGTGGATGACTCTTTTCTGAATAAAGTCGAGTAATCTCAGCGATATGTTTAGGAACTGAGCACCAGACATATGAGAAGTATCTCCAAGGATGGCTCCAAGGATGGCCGTATTTGAGCCTTGTATAAGAGGAGAAGCCGAGGGAGAAGCTGTTGTGGTGTATAAAATTTCTTTGTGCGAAAGAGTGTTCCAAGTTTTTGAGAAGCACTCTTCGCCAGACCTGCACCATGGTTATGCCAAGACATGTTCGCTCCGAGGCTCACTCCAAGTAAACGAAGAGATGACGCTGGAGTAAGAGAGTGTCCCGCCATCACCATATCTGGTTCCAAAACGTTGGCCTTTTTGGAGAAGATGACTGCTTGGGTTTTTCCAGCATTAAATTGAACTTGGTTTCTATCGCCCCAAGCTAGAATGTCCCGCAAGTCATTGTTAATATGTTAAGTACGGCAACTTCTTGCTCCCTGCGAGACTGTGCGTCGATGGCAGATGTACGCGCATCTAAGGTATAAGAAGATATAAGTGTACTGTCGTCGGCAAAACTGTATATTGGATTTTTTGTTGTTTCAAGCAAGTCGTTGATAAATATTAGAAAGAGAGTCAGAGATAAAATGGATCCCTGAGGCATACAGGCATTGATGGAAAAGGTCTCAGAAAGAACTCCATCGACTGCCACCTCTAAGAGCGATCTCCGAGATAACTTGCAAGCCACAAGCAGAATTTCTCGGGCATGCCATAAGCCTGCAGTTTTGCCAACAGTCCGTCATGCCAGACACGGTCGAAAGCTCTAGAAATATCAAGCGCAACCCCTCGAGACTCTCCATGGTGCTCGATTGCGCCGTTCCACAGCTCGGTGACATAGGTGAGGAGGTACCAGTTGACCTCTGTTTGCGGAATCCGTATTGGTGGTCGCTGATTAAATTAGCTCCTTCCAGTACTTTAAAAGGTGGTGGTTAATAGCTTTCTCCATAATCTTGGATATTACTGACAGCAGTGCCACTGGTCGATAGTTATTTGGTAGGTCTTTTTGCCTTTCTTGGGAATAGGCTGGAAATATTCCCTTTTTATAAGACAGGTTGAAGGGTCAACAGAAAACAGATGACAGCTTAGTGGCCCATTGTTTAGGTATGATAACAGGTACGTTATCGGGCTTTGTATCTCGATTGTATCGGGCTAAAATACTTTGAAAATATATCAGTATATACTTCCCTCAAAAAATTAAATTATATCTAAGAGACATTATTAAAAAAAGGGATAACTCTAAAAGGCCTTGTTTTATTTCGCTACGCCATATAGGTACTGTGTACATTAAAACTCATTTTTGTACGCCTTCAGTTCTTTTATATTTCATTTGTTTAAAGCAAATCCATTGTCTAGATAGGATTCAGTTCTAGCTTCAGGTTTAGGAATTTTTGTTTATTTTCCGGAAGAGTTTCCCTATATAACTAACTTATGCCCGTATTCACAAACGATAATTTCCTAAATAATTACGTAATTAATTAAATGAGTGAGATGGAGATATGCAGTTTTTTGGCAATAGAATGAGATGGAGATAACTGATTACGTAATTATTTGGTAATTATCGTTTGTGAATACGGGCATTAGACTCGAGGAGTTAACGAAAGAGGTAGCCGCATAAAAATTATTATAAAAATGCATAACTTATAATAAAGCAGTACAATTTCAATGGGTGGCAGTCGTCTAAGGCAGGGTTACTTTCAGTAATTTTCTTGAAATATTTGCAAAGATAACAAAATGTCCTGCCAATTGAGACAAAAAAGGTAGCTCTAATGGCAAAATCTCGGTGAAGAGGAGAAAAATTTTCAATTTCTCAAAATTATTATTTATCATAAAGGTATTGCATTTTTCAAATAATAATTATCATCCCATTATTTTTATTTGGAAAAAATAATCGTTAAATTTAGAATAAAAATTGGTTTTATTAAAAATCTAAACACATTTCTTATGCCTAATAAACGCAATTGATTTAGACTAATAAGGCTTCTTGTCAAACTTGGGGATTTAGTATCCAAAACTAGGGGCAAAGGAGGCTTCAGCCTGTTCGCTTATTGGGTAAAACATACCTATACAGTTTCTGTAGGACAAAAGATTGATTTTTTAAAGTTTTTTTTACAAACTCATATGCCTATAATTTAAAATTATGTTGGACCATATGAACGACGATATCAAAGGTATGTTTTTTTTTTATTTTGTAACGAATTGTATTTTTATTTATTTATTGGAATGCATTAATTTTATTTTTATTCGCGCGCACCGCTTATCAAACGATCTACGCTGCTCCACGTTGGACAGCCCGAGATGCGATGATCAGTCACCTCCGCTACCCCACCGGCTTCCATTACTATATCAAAGGGGGATCCAGAGTGATAAGAGCCGGCTATATAAACAGCGACGGATTCAACCAAGGCAACCTTATTCCGACCGCCTCCGTCCTCCACTTCTTCTACCAAGCTGCGTTATCCTGACTGGTGAGCTCCGTATCCGGCCGTGTAAAAGTCTGTGCCGGAGTCCCACCGCCGCCGTCGCTACCGCCACCAGCTGTGTTTGTCCTGTCTGGCTCGTGCGCTTTCCACCGCCGCCAGCTGTGTCAGTCCTGTTTGGCGTGCTATCTCACCCGCTATATCTCTGTCTGGACGCTACACCTGCCACAAGTATCTATCTACCATTTATCATATTCAATCGTATATGGTTTGTCCAGTGAGAGTTGTCCGTTGTGATAATTAAGGATACATCATCTCGCTATATTTCTGACTCCTTCTATTGCATTGCATAGCCAATCGAGCTAAATTAGAACGTATTATCAGAAAATAGTTTAAATCGTCAGCAATTGTAAAAAGATGAGCGAGAGTGAGACGGAAGTACAACTCACGTCTTGATACACTTAGATTGATACGATAAGATTGTCGTCCAACTGATCGGATAATGACAGTGACGCACTAAATACTGATTGAGGTTTGTTATTTGAAACATTTATTTAATACGAATTCAGCAGAATTACCTGTGATATTTTACGATGTGATAAACGTAACTTATTAATTGCGTGAATTCCTAAAAATCTATTGCCGTGTTTCTCTAACGTTTGAAATAACGGACAGGGTATATTTTCGCAAAGAACTACAAAAAATTACACAAAATGCCTGGGAAACGATTGAAGTCACTAGAACGTGATCTTGTGGTTAAATTGCTGGAATATTTTACTGGAGAAAAAGAGAACGGAGGTCGTATGCTTTCTTTAAACGCCACACCCAGCAGGTAGGCTAATGCATGATATTTCTAATCATGATTATAACAATTATTATCCTTCTTCTTTACTTGCATTATATGTTTTTGTTATCAAAAAGTTTCAAGGCTCTACTTCGTCAATAACTGCTTGTCGAAATAATATACTTATTTGTATGATATTCATTATTCCTCAACACACGTCACTGACGCGAACTGCGATACCACATCTCATTCGACTTTGAAAAAATGTACGAATCAAATCAAATTAAATGAAATTTGTTTAGTCAGGATCAGTGTGGCATCACACCGGACAACACTCACTGGACAAAATATACGTATTTATATTGTATTGTAAGTATTAGTTGTTTAATAAAAACCAACTTATAATCTTATCTATTTTTATTATAGCAACAAGCTATCTTAAGCGTCAAAAACTGAAAAATCCCGAGAACCGCATCACAATGGGATGCTCCTCTAGGTTATGGCATTTTTGGATTGTCTGAAAAGAAAAATATAAGACTAGTTTTTAGAGCTGGAGTTGAAATTTAAATGTTTTTGAGTTAATCAAAATCGCAATTTTCAAAGTTTAGGGCAGTGTATACCGAAAACCGCTCAAGATATGGGAAAACGGTTTTACATGTCCTATTTTGCTTTTTTATTTATTATTCCATGGTACAGAAACATTTTTACTTTTTTTTTAATTTATTTAGTCACTCGGTTAAGAAATCATAGATTTGTTGGAACCCTGTACGAAAATTATATCTACATCATAAAATATTAAATAAAAAGTTAAAATAGGGACAAGTAAGCTGTTTTCCTGTATCTTGGCCTTCTTCGTTGTACACTACCTTGAACTTTGAAAATTGCTATTTTCACTTTTCTATAATCCTGAACTGCTCGATTTAAACTTCAACTGCTTCAACTGCTAAAACCAATCTTATTTTGTCTTCTATGGAAATCTGAAGATGCAATAAAAAAAAAACATACATTTGATAATGCCACTGTCATATATGGGACATTCTGCATAGTCCAGAATTATTTTCAATTATGGGCATTATAGCCATGTACATATTTGAATTTGTAAATTCGTTAGGCCCACGCAGAGACCGACTCGAATAACTTGGGACACTACAAAATTCTCCTGACCTGAATTAGTATACATATCGGCCCCTAATTTAGCTTCTATCGGCGTTTCCAAGAAAAATACCACCTTACTTCAAATTGATTGAAAAATAAAGTAATTCTCTGACGAAAAACAGCTGATATTGTTTACGGACATTAATTTCACCGATTTTTCCTATACAGCTTTTCTATTCTGAATTATTAGAAGTCAGAGTCAACAAAAATCTACGCAAGTGCCTACCTATACAAACAAAGAAATGTCCTCGTTAAAAAATTTTATTACGACACTACCTTTAGTTTGATAAAGACGTGGAGTGGAATCTTATAAATATTAAAACTGTTGGCGCAAAAGTATGGAATAATAATTAAAGTTAACAAGAATAAATATTATTAAATAAATCCTTACCCATAAACTCTGGTATAAAGCAACATAATATGCAAAGAATTTGTAGCACTTATTCACAGATTGTTTGAAATGCACAAAAATTACTAACACAGTTTTAGAACTTCCTGGATGGAGTTGTGAAAGTATTCTGCTCGTAATAATAACAGAACAGTTAAATAAACCATCTCAAGAATTTTAACTTTGATTTCATTTTATGAACTTGAGCACAGAATTGAAATAAAATTGAGCCATTTGAAATAAATATTTTCAATCCTAAAACGTAAAATAACCATCAAATGTGGCTGAATAGCTCGAACTAAACCACCTCGGACTCTGAGTAGTACGAGACAATTTAATTTTAGACTTCTCCTAAAATTATGTACAAAGATATCTCTATAGCTTAGCGCTTATAAACACTATACAGAGTGTAAAAATCTTTTAATATTCACAAACAAATTTTATTATGGGCTATAAATCTACCTTGCTGTGATTAAAAACTTAAAAGGAACCATTAATTTAGGTGCTGTCAAAATTTGTACAAATATATATGACAATTGATACATACAGGCTGTTTAAAAACATGTGAAACAAATGAAAGATATGATTTCTTGGCCCATTTTGAAAAAAAAATCCTATTAACATGAATCGAGGCATCGTCTCCGAGATAGAGTAAAAAAAATTGTTCGTTTTTGGCGATCTCTCAGGAACTGTTGGATTTACAGAGCTCAGCAGCTCTGGAACCTACTTTTTGAGCCGTAATTTCATGTTCGTAATAATATGGCAATGGAGGAAAATTTGGCGTTGCCTTAAGATTTTTGGCCTCTAAGTTCTACGACACAGAAATAATTGTTTTGAAAGCACATTTAAAACCGACAGTGTTTTCTACTAAACACTATAAAATACAGAAAAATGAATTTTCTGATGAAAAGGTGATCAAAATATCACTTTTTCCAGTGTCGTAAAAATTAGGGAGAAATAGCTTAACGAAATAGTACACTGACGTATAGAAAAAATTGAACTAGCGCCCAAAAAGTAGCTAATACTATAATAATGATAAAATGTGTACAGATGCTGAGCTTTGTCTCAAACGGTGACTGAAAAATCGTCAAAAAACTTTTAAAAAACCTTCTTTTGACCATGTAATTTGAAAATGGCGCTTTTGTGTCCACATGTTAATGGCAACTTTTTTCTTACAATAAGCCTTCATTCTTTTCAATCAACTTCCATTTTTCGACACTCTGTATAAATTCAAATATTATAGAAAGCCATGAAAAAGAGACAAAAAGTAAAACAATTATTATTGAATGCTGTGTGTTTAGTGAAGTCGCTGATGTTACTTGAGAAACCCAAAAATATTAATTAGGAAACAATGACAGCTGTTGTAAATATTTAAAAAGTTCAAGCGGTCATCAGATTTGTGAGCTAGAAGTTTGTATTAGTATTATGTACCTGTGTGTTTCACATAAATATTTACACTGGATGAAATTATTATCAATACAGAGGTAATAAAATTGGCAATAAATGATGAAGAATAAAAATGAACGTTCTTTCTTCATTATTATGATCAACATTTCATTTATGAACTTGAAAAAGTAAGTCGATGGCTAACCTTGGCGCTAGAATCTTGACTCGTTTCACTCACAGAAGTCTTATTAAATTGTTGACAAACACCAATGTAATTGCTTCTTTTATTACTTTTAGATACTTACTAATATTTTGATCTCATCATGGAGTGTTGACCTTTATTGTTTTCCTATGTTTCCCCGGTTATGTGTTTCTCTTACTGAAAGATTGCATGCATACGATGCTGTACGCTGTACGTTTGAGATTTGGATTTCTCAATCACTTAGAGGAGGATGGATGCTTCAAATTTGTATGCTGCAGTAGAAGAATTGGTGAAAATTTACAAAGACGATTTAGAGCCGAATCTTGGTAATGAGTTGGTCCAATTTGTATCGTTGATAGATTTATACAAAAAAAAGACTATCCAAAAGACCAATCGGAGGAGCTGTTTTATTACCAGATTCTTGAAAACCAAAATTTGAGAGCCACTTTCTCAAACATTGAAATTACACTGCGAATGTATTTGGTTATGATGGTGTCGAATTGCAGTGGAGAGCGCTAATTTTCGAAAATGAAGATTGTAAAAAATAGACTTTAAACTACAATGGGACAAAACCGCCTAGCAAAGCTAACCCTACTCAGCATCGAAAGTGATTTGCTCCAAGAGCTGGATTTCAGCGATATCATCAATTATTTTTCATTAAAAAAGACTTGCAAGCGCAAGGTTCTATTCGTTAACGCTTAATTTGTTTATAATTCCTTGATTTGACTATACCTACAGTTATATTTGTTAAAAGAATTTGATTGATCTTTCCTGACCATCCCATCCAATCAAAGGATTTGGGAGATGTTCATCTAAGTAGTCACGAGCATGGCGACTATTCTCTGAGGAGCAACAAAATGTTGAAACTACCATGTGTTTACAGAGAAATTTCGAGGGTTCATTTTCTAACGATTCGGGTAATAAAGTGTACCGCAAACATTGCAAGTTGCACCTGTAAATCCTGTTGAGAGAACATAAGGAACCCAGCTCGGAACCCAGGAAGAAGGCACCGACGATACCTGACGAGTGTTACAGAAAATAGCTGCTGAAAATTTGCATTCTAAACGAGCCCTAAAATGATTATAAGAAATTAGCTTACACGCTATAATTGGGAAAACTTTCTTCCCATCACATGAATTAAATTTTCCAGTTTTTCTTCTATCTTGCAACAATTTTTACGAAAATTCAAATGGTGGTCATTTTGAAACGACTCGGCCGATTTTGCTCAAATGCAATAATACCAGACCACTCCTTATTGATATCCTACTCCAACAAAAATTTCAGTCCCCTAGATCGAAAGCTGCGACTTGAAAATAAATTATGTGACAGAAACAGGTGTACTCGAATTTTGCAGGGACAGCCTGTAGAGTCATGGAACTCTAGGAAACTTTTTTAACGAAAATCTAAAGTTCTCTATAATTTATACAAGCGTGCAAAGTGTCGTTCACAAATCTTGAAAGATGAGGCTATAGGACCGTTTTGAAAATTGAAACACCGCGATTTTGGATAAATAAATACAGGGTGAGTCCTCTAAGATGGAAAGCTCGATTACACCTATACCATTAAAGATATTGAAATGAACCAAAAAGTGCTGTAAATGGGAGGGTAAAGTGCAGTTTGTAAAATTATTTTCAGATACACAGGGTGGCACAATATCGCTGTACGCCATACAACTCAACTTTGTTATTTTAAATAGGACACCCTCTATATTATTACATTTTCAGATTATTTGAGAAAAGTCAAAAATAATAGTTTGTAAAATTGAAGTTTGTAATGAGCTATTTATGAGTTATAAACAAATGAAATTCGCGATTTTCCATTTTCAAAGCAGCTTTTCTTAAAAACAGCTCAAGATAGAGGAAAACGGCTTACATGTTCCTATCTTAATTTTTCATTTGGTATCCTATTATGTAGCTGAAATTTTTATACCGGGTGATGAAAATAATCAAATTTTTTACCACTCTGTATAAAAATTTCATCCATCCAATAGGATACCGCTTAAAAAGTTAAGATAGGGACATATAAACTGTTTTTCCATATCTCGAGCCGTTTTCAATATAATAAGCTGCTTTGAAAATGAAAAATCGCGATTTTCATTTGTTTATAACTCATAAATCGCTCATTACAAACTTCAACTTTACAAACTAGGTATTCTTTTTGACTTTTCTCAAACAATATGCAAATGTAATAATATAGAGGACTTGTATTGTAGAGTTGATGCCATTGGGGAGCTGGTAGTCTACAGAGCTGTGCCAATCAATGGAGTTCTATGCTTTTAGTCGAAAAAAAAAGTATGGCCTTTTTTTGGAGATTTTGGCTATTTCGATGCTCGTAACTTTTTTACTGTTCATCGTATCGACAAACGGTTTTCACCATTGTGATCAGCGACTCAAAGTCTATTAGAAATGATGGATCGCAAGATGTCGCGGATAATCTTTAATTTTGGCTCTCCCCAAAATCGCCGGTTCTGAACACATATGAACCGTTGAATATCTTGGAAATCGAAATGTCTTCATAGAAGCTTGAAAATTTCCATATTTACTAATTCGAGGTCGAGGAATTCGGGAAAAATACTTTAAAAAATCCAGTATCGCGGAAAATTTAATTTTCCGTTATTCGTATGGCCTTTTTGGAGATTTTTTAAATTTTGGAAAAAAACAGCACGCGTTTCCTATCCACTTGTATTGTAGAGTTAATGCCATTGGGGAGTTGGTAGTCTACAGAGCTGTGCCAATCAATGGAGTTCTATGCTTTTAGTCGAAAAAAAAAGTATGGCCTTTTTTTGGAGATTTTGGCTATTTCGATGCTCGTAACTTTTTTACTGTTCATCGTATCGACAAACGGTTTTCACCATCGTGATCAGCGACTCAAAATCTATAAGAAATGATGGATCGCAAGATGTCGCGGATGATCTTTAATTTTGGCTCTCCCCAAAATCGCCGGTTCTGAACACATATGAACCGTTGAATATCTTGGAAATCGAAATGTCTTCATTGAAGCTTGAAAATTTCCATATTTACTAATTCGCGGTCGAGGAATTCGGGAAAAATACTTATTGTCCTATTTAAAATAACAAAGTTGTATGGCGTACAGCGATATTGGGCCATCCTGTATATCTTAAAATAATTTTACAAACTGTTCTTTATCCTCCCACTAACAGCACTTTTTGATTCATTTCGATATCTTTAATGGTATAGGTGTAATCGAGCTTTCCATCTTAGAGGACTCACCCTGTATACGTTTAGAATTAGAACCAACATAACTGAGTGAACCAAGAGTTACTGAAGTGGAGTGTGCACGGCTAGAGGAATTAGAGGGTGAGATCTGAGGATTTGGGGGGGGGGAGAGGCAAGAGCAATTAGGGTAGTTGCGGGATGACTATATGTATAAAAAAACTTATTAGAAAATTTTTCCGCCCTAATAATTTTTGACATGATTCAAATAAAAAAACCTTTTATTTAGATTTCAAGGGGGAAGTTAAAAAATGGCATCTGATGAATTTTATGTTTCACCGTTTCACCCCCAAGCACCCCTAATTAGGAATTTCAAATGTCATCTCCTACCTCATTGTGATACGTCATTTTAAAAGGAATTGCAGTAGAAATCCAGTGGTACTTCGTGTGTTGAAATCCATTAATTTTTATGGAAGTTACAGTCTTTTTCTGTAGGTTTTCTTCTTTTGTCAACTGCTTTTCCCAGTACTGATGTCAAATGATTTTCTGATTTTTCTATCTATCAATGACTAACAGTAATTGATTTATCAATCAATTTACCTTTCTGTCAAATTAGTTTCACTTTATATCAATTGTTTTTCATATTTACAGTACAGTAACAGTATTATAGGTAAATATTGGAAAAGCATTTGACATACTTAAACGGAATCAAATTTGACAAAAGAGGAATTTGATTTGAAAAATCACACTGACGTTTGATGAACGAGAAAATCATTTGACAAATTTGTAAACACAATTATTGACAATAGACGAAATCTCAAAGAGAAAGACTTTAATTGAAAAGTGAAATTCAGAACTTTCCATTTTTAAAACAGCTTAGGTACCTTGAAAACCGCTCAAGATATCGGAAAACAACTTACATGTCCCTATCCTAACTTTTCAAGGGTTCTCTTATAATACACTTGAAATTTTTATACAGGGTGATGAAAAATCTGAATATTTTCACTATCCTGTGCCCTGTATAAACACTTCATCCTTACAATAGGATGCCGCTTGAAAAGTTAAGATAGGAACATGTAATAAGCCGTTTTGCCATTTTACCCATACGTTTAGCCGTTTAGAAGATACGTTGCTATGAAAATGGAAAATTGTGATGTTCCATTGTTTGTAACTACTGTAATTTCCTTTAAAGTGGCGTATATCACAAGATATGGAGTGCCATTTGAAATTTCAAAGTGGGGGTGGTTGGGGTGAGAGGGTAAAACATAAAATCCATTAGATACCATTTTTAAGCCTCCTCCTTGATACCATTAGGGCGAAAAATTTTGAAATAAATACTCTATAAATATTATAATATACTCTTCAATGGAATTATGCTGTATACTATCTTGAAGTTCTTTGAATGTATTTGGTAGTTTTTTATACTTTTCCATCAATCTTCAAGTCTATATCGAAAAGTGTACCGCTAGTCTAAGAGACCAAAACACAAGTACACTTCTCAAAATTAAGAAACTCAAAAATATTCATGCAGATTTGCAAGAGTCGCATTAGCTGAATTCCTATTATTTCCCTGATATTGTCTTGCATCACAAGAACAGAAGTATCATCGCGTGCATTAGAATCTTCTCCACCCTAATGTCACTTGTATTACAATAAATATCTACAAAAGTTGTCCAAGCACGGAATCTCCTGCGGCGCACGAAAAATCAGTAGGTCAAATACTCTGCTTACACTTAGATCAAATAACACATACAAACTGACCCATTGTCAGATATCTTATAATTCTTATGGTGTCGACTTGTGGCGTCAACATGTCTCGAAACATGCATGGAGCCCATCAGAAACGCTTCTTATGTTCATTCAAAAATGTTCAAATTCTGCTCATTAATTTTTTTTGCGAAACCGCACTTTTAATATTGAGAATTGATTGGAATTTAAAGAGAGAAGTAATATAATATATAAGATATACAGGGTGGGCCATCGAAAAGGTAACATATGCCTAATAGTTTGGAAAGTGAAGATGTATGCGAAAAACGCCGAAACAGGTCGATTTTGTTATCGAGGGGGCCATATCTTCGTGACAAATGTAACTACCCAAGTTCACCCCCTTGGCAGGGGTAGCTACCCCTTTGCTTATCATCATAGGGAACAGCTATCGAGTGATACATCATTTGAAAGATACTTGAATTCTCTTTACAACGATATCCAATATTTTGGTTTGCTTACATACAGGGTGGCCCAACATATGTCCCCCCCCCCCCCCCCCCCCCCCCCCCGATAACAAAATCGACCTGTTTCGGCGTTTTTCGCATACATCTTCACTTTACAAATTATTAGGCTTGTTACCTTTTCGATAGCCCAGTCTGTATAATGTCCATGGTTTATTTCCTTTTTTTATCTTCATATCATAAAGCATTCCATCACGCTCATGGTCATGATCGAACTTTCATTTATGAGAAATATTTTTAGATGAAGGTGGACACAACCCAACGATTCGATAATATTAAAGAATCATTGGGTAGGTACATGCTTCCAAAAGAAGCTTAAGCTAACTAAAGGAATATTGTACCTACTCATCTATCAAAGTATTTTTAAATATTTTATTTGAGGTCCTGTTACATCAAGGAGAGACTATTTCTTAAAAAAAAAAGACTATTTCTTAATAAACTTAGAGTCACTTTAAACGAGAGTCTAATTTCACCAACAATTTTCTTATTAATGCAGTTTATTATAAAGTGACTTCAAGTTAATATGAAATCAGCCCTTTTTAAAGGACTTGAGTAACACATTTCCAAAATATTAATTTACCCAGTTTTTTTACCTTATACATTTCACATTGACAATTTCATCACCTTCTCAAACGTTTCTTGCACGTGTTAAGTTATCTAATTATTATATTAAGAACTTGTCATTCAAGTGAATATAAATTTCACAATTATAATGATCCTTGATCAAGTCTGTTTTTATTACATATCCTAATTGATTTTAAGATGAACTAAGAGTAACAATAACGTTCATTCTTCTGTAAAATGTTTAAGTAAATTTGAAGTAAATTTAATTGAAAATTGCAACTCACCAAATCGCAAAACAGAGAACAATAATTAATATTTTTATAGAAGGTACTTACCCGATACTAAGTCACAATAATTTGTGTTGATTTAACTTATTAGTTGCTTTCAACGACTTAAGACTCACTGTCATTCTTAATAAAACCCGTCTTCTCATATTTAATTATTCAGTAACAACTTTTCCTCTAAAATATTTCTGCGTTAGGTAAACAGGCTGTTTTATTAATTTGTACTTGAAATTCAAGTAAAGATTCGTTAATAAAATTTAAGGGTGGTTTTCACAAAAAAAAATTAAACCCACCCCTTCTCTCCTTGAGAAGTTACAGCTCCTTAAAATGGAGTAAAAAATTAAACGCCACTGCTACAATAACTAAAAGTTATACGTTGGGAAATGCTTCTTGATGCATGGAAGGTGCACACAAATTTTCACGAAAATATCTTGATTCTTATCAAAGTTATTATTAAAAAACGATTTTTTTCTTGAAACTTCAACACCCTGTAGTTAAAAAGTTAAGCCTCTTAGTACATACGTATATACTTACGTTTTTTCTTAAAATGATCTCATCAATCACCCTCTGAATTTTCTCGATTCATTTTAGATACACCCTTTAGGTATACATTTGATGGGATATTTAATTATTTATATAAAAGGTGAGTGGTTCCAAATGTCTATGGAGCGAGCGTTCCAATGTAAAAATAACATATAAACACATACAAGGTGAGTCATTAGTATGAAAAAGCTTGATTACACCATCACCGGTAATATAATAATAAACGAAATGAACCAAATGATTTTTTCAAATGTCATCAACATAATTATTATCCCTATCTTAACTTATCATGTAACTGAAATTTTTACACAGGATGATATGAAACTTATTGTCAATAACATAATCTTGAGTCGTTTTCAATATGCTTTGAATTTTCCGAGGAATTTTCAATGCATTGAAAATGGAAAGTCGCGATTTTAATAATTTGTTTAAAGCTTATAAATTACTTGTTAAAAATTCAATTGTGAAAACCATAATCATTAAATTTTCTCATAAAATCTGAAAATATAATGATACCTATACAGGGTGTCCCCTTTAAAGAATCAAAATTGTATATGGCGTATAGCGGAATTGGGTCACCTGAAAATTATTTTACAAACTGCACTTTCCTTCGCATTTCCAAAAACATTTGGTTCCTTTCGATATAATTACCGGCCTTGGGGTGATCAAACGTTTCAATACTAATGGCTCACCCTGCATACAAAAAATCAAAAGGCATTTTTTTCATGAAATGTGTTGTCGAGCCACAAATCGCAAAAAAATAATGCACCACTAACTTCTAGATAACTATCCTATATGCGCCCCAAACTACCTTCAAAGTTTCATCATGCCCTCTTCGATTTTGACATAAAATTCTAGATTTGCTTGATTATTAGCCACTATTGTGAGATTACAGCACCAAATCAATATTAATTCTTAAATTTTATGAAAAATTCAAATGTCAAAATTAATTTCATACAAAAACAAGCATTTTTAAAGCAGCACACTTACCTGCATGGATTGTAAGAATAGAATAATAATGATAATGACAACGATCAGTTTTTTCAAACGTTTAGCTTTAGGCACTGGTGTTCAGTCATAAATGCTGACGGTAATTTGGTAATATTCGGGAATGGTCTTAAGTTTACACTTCCATATTGAATATTATGTAGTGCACACATGTTGTAAGGTGTAATTAACACTTAACAAATTTGTTTTAATGCGTATATTGTCACTTAACACAAACTTTCTTGGAAGGATCTTTCAGGATCGTCACCAGCATCAGCTAAAGTAGACTTACGGTTTACGGTTCTTGTGATACAAGAGGTTTCGTTGATGAATCGGGTGTAATCATCTGGTATAAAACCAGAGCGCAAAATGGCAGAAGATTCTTTGTTCTTCGAAAATTAAATGTCTTATGTGAACAGTACTTTACTGACGTTGACACTTGAAATCAAGAAACATAAAAGTGTTAAGTGACTATACTTACAACAATAACGCTGGATTTGGGTGCTGCTGGAATCGAATTTAAAATGACGATCGTCACATGTGTGCGTAAATATTCGTTTCTAAGACATTAAATGGCGGTGTTCTTAACTCTAATTCGCAAGAAATTTACTTGCACTACCTCACTTAATTATTTATATACTTTATACATACAAACTTACGATTCACAAGGCATCCAAGCTCAACCAAATTGTCTAGTTAGGTACCTTTAGTGAGTTTAATTGTTTCAGTTTCACCATCATCAGTTTTGCTGACAGTGCAAGGTCGTAATGAACTCATTTTGCGGTCAGCAACACCTCCTAGTTTGCTTACGAAACTGGGTTGTGTTTATCATAATACAGTTTACTGTTTATGAATTCCGTCATTTAGCTTCCTGATGTTCATCTTTGTTATCATCTCGGATCTTCCAACATTATGCCTTTTTGCCTTGTCCGTTCAAAGAAGTGCGGTCGCAATGTTGACGACAATCTTCAGTGCACTGATTGTCTCTATTACTGGCATCCAATAAGCTGTCATGGTATGACTGATGCAGATTACCTTAAAATATGAGATGACTCTACAACTGGTTTGTGGTTGTATAAGTGGCTGTGTAAGAATTGTACATACTGCTCCTCTACTGATGGCCTTGCCTCCAAAAGTGCTTCTCCTTATGTCCACTCTGGAAATCTCCGTTGATCTCAGGTAGGAGCAAAGTACATTTTTGATTTCTAGTTCTCCCACGTATTTTTATTATATTGAAAATGCACATGCACTGCAGGGAAATCCCTATGACGCCCTGGGAGCGGTGCATGAGCGGAAATGTCGATTCACGTTGACCTTCGATCACTGCAGGTTGTATACTTCGGGAAACACGCCCTTTGGAATGCTATTCCAAAGTGATGAGGTTCTATACATAAAAGAAGTCTGAAATAGGGTGGTACGAGGTGTAACGAGCTGAACTTGATACGGATGAGCGTCTGCGGCTCGACGTGTATATCTGCCCGATCTTGTTCTTGGTGGGATCAAGCGGGCCACGACTTTTGAACACCTTCCATTAAAATATCTGTAAAACAGACTCAGGTCAGCTACTCTTCTTCGATGTTCGAGAGTGTCTAAATATTTTTTCAAATCTCGGTCCCCAATCAAGCGGATGGCTCTTTTCTGAATAGAGTCGAGTAGTCTCAGCGTATGTTTAGGAGCTGAGCTCCAAATATGTGAGCAGTACTCCAAGGATGGTCGGATTTGAGCCTTGTATAAGAGGAGAAGCAGCTGCGGTGTATAAAATTTCTTCGTGCGGAAGAGTGTTCCAAGTTTTTGAGAAGCACTCTTCGCCAGACCTGCAACATGATCATGCCAAGACATGTTCGCTCCGAGGCTCACTCCAAGTAAACGAAGAGATGACGCTGGGGTAAGAGAGTGTCCCGCCATCATCATATCTGGCTCCAAAACGTTGGTCTTTTTGGAGAAGATGGCTGCTCGGGTTTTTCCAGCATTAAATTGGACTTGGTTTCTATCGCCCCAAGTTAAAATGTCTCGCAAGTCATTGTTAAGTATGGCAACTTCTTGCTCCCTGGGAGTCTGTGCGTCGATGGCAGATGTTCGCGCATCTAACGTATAACAAGATATGAGGGTACTGTCGACGGCAAAACTGTATATTGGATTTTTTGTTGTTTGAAGCAAGTCGTTTATAAATATTAGAAAGAGAGTCGGAGATAAAATGGATCCCTGAGGCACACCGGCATTGATGGAAAAGGTCTCAGAAAGAACTCCATCGACTGCCACCTGCAATGAACGATCTCCGAGATAACTCGCAAGCCACAAGCAGAATTTCTCGGGCATGCCATAGGCCTGCAGTTTTGCCAACAGTCCATCATGCCAAACACGGTCGAAAGCTCTAGAAATATCAAGCGCAACCCCTCGAGACTCCCCATGGTGCTCGATTGCGCCGTTCCACAGCTCGGTGACGTAAGTGAGGAGGTCACCAGTTGACCTCTGTTTGCGGAATCCGTATTGGCGGTCGCTGATTATATCAGCTCCTTCCAAGTACTTTAAAAGATGTTGGTTTATAGCTTTCTCCATAATCTTGGGTATTACTGAAAGCAGTGACACTGGTCGATAGTTACTTGGTGTAGTCTTTTTGCCTTTCTTGGGAATAGGTTGGATCCGTGCACATTTCCAGCAAGAAGGAAATATTCCCTTTTTATACGACAAGTTGAAAAGTCGGCAGAAAACAGATGACAGCTCAGTGACGCATTTTTTTAGTACGATAACAGGTACGTCATCGGGCCCAGAAGCTATGTTTGGGACTAAGGCTAACATAATGGTTATTAACATAAGGAACATTATTGGTTCTACTATTCGAATAACTATGATTAATTGAATCATTACAGCTAGTTCTAATATTTGACGCCAGAAGCATGATAATATCACTCGTTTCAGATCTGGTTTTATATTTTTTTCCTTATATTTCACCATTACTTCATCCCACGTCCTAGAGGTAAAATAAATGTTTTATTCCTTATAATAATGTACCTATAACGCTTAATGCATGTATGTCAAGCTTAAAGAGTGATGGTGTGGCTGTAATTTCCTCCTGAAAAGTTGGTCAATTTTTGGTGATTGTAGTACAAAGTAAATAGTTATATATGTGTTCATGAGGTAGTGGAGCTGCTGTTTGCATGCTGGAAGGTGAGGATATGCAATTGATGATTTGATAATAGAGGATTATTGATACCTATGGTTGGCAACTCAAGATTTGATTCGATTTAATTCCATAGTGTGGGCCTTATCTGTATACTGATTAAGAAGTTTCAGACTGAATATAAAGGTGTGCATACACGTCGATAATTTTGTAGTAAAGAATCAAGTTTTTATGATGACTAATCTAAGGTGTAGCTGTTGTTCTAAGGCTACCGAAGAACATCGTTCTTTGATCTGCTGCATATGTAAGAAAGTTTATAATGGTAGTTGCATTAAAATTAGCAACTCCGAAGTAAGATCAATCAAAACTACTAAGGGTATATCTTGGGCGTGTGCGTCTTGTGAGGAGTTCGGCAATGATTTAAACTCCTTGAAGGCTGCAATTTTGTTGCTTCAGGAAGAGGTAAAAGATTTGAAAAGCTCAAGTGCAATTAAATCTGATTCTGTAGTCCTTTCGGATGGCTTATTTGAAGAGATTGTCGGTGAACTGTCGGCCAGGGATAAAAAGCGTTCAAATGTGATCATTTTTAATGCGTCGGAACCCGTTAATGGCTCCCAGGCTGCACGATTGTCCGTAGATAAGGACTTTGTTTCCGAGTTGTTAAATGTTGTTTCTCCAGGGGCAATAGGTGAGGTCCAGCCTGTACGTTTGGGGAAGTACGACATGGATAAAATTCGTCCGATAAAGGTGGTACTTCCTAGTGAAAGAGATGTTTTAGCTATCTTGAAGAATTCTCACAAGATTAAGAACATTGATCGCTTCAAACATGTGTCGATAGCAAGAGACAGAACAAAGAGACAGAACACATATTACAGGACTGTTAAGGGTAAACTAGATGATCGAATAAAGAGTGGCGAAAATGTTAGAATCGTCTATATAAATGATGTACCAACAATTATTATTGTAGAGGCGAGAGATAGTTTAAACCGCTAAAGCCCATGGTTTCATCCAATAGATCGACAACAACTGCTGAGATGAACAATGTTATATATTACCAGAACGTGAGAGGCTTGAATACAAAAGTTAGTGATTTGTACTGTTCAGTGAGTGATGGTGAATTTGATTTTATGTGTTTAACTGAAACTTGGTTGGATGACAGTGTTGGGAGTACCGAATTGTTCCCTGGTGGGTATACTGTTTTACGTTGTGATAGGAGACACGACATAGTTAATTGTACCAAAGGCGGAGGGGTGCTGGTTGCCATTAAAAATTGTTATAAGATCAGAGAAATTAATTTTCAAGATATAGTGGCCAGCATTCCCCTAGTCGATATTGTAGGATGTAAGATTTATATAAACCCACACGTAACGGTTACTATTGTTGTTGTATATATTCCACCAAGAATAACCCATGTCGATTTTCAAAGTTTTCTTGATATGTTATCTATCTCAGAGTATTTATGCTCTGAAAATTTGGTTATACTGGGAGATTTTAATTTGCCTAATTATGTTGGTGGTGGTGGTGACGGTAGATGTTTGGCAATGAGCCAGTTCTCCGAGTTCTTAAATCTTTCACAAAATAATAATATCACAAATAATTTGAATAGACTTTTAGATCTTGTTTTTACTAACTGTAGATGTGAGGTAAAGCGAGAGGAGCATGCTCTTGTCAATGTTGATTGTTACCATCCCCCTTTAAGCATAGGGATCAATGTTGGTTCACCATATCACAATTTTGATAATAATGTGCAAGATAGGTCGTATAACTTTAGGAAGGCCAATTATCCGTTGTTGTATAGCCTGATTCTGAATGTTGATTGGTCTTTCCTTGAGTTGTGTGACGATGTTGACCAGATGCTTGATAGTATGTACTCGAAACTATATAGCTTGTTTGATATCTGTGTACCACTTAAAAAAGTAAATATTAGTAAGCGGGTCTACCCTCCTTGGTTTGATGGAGAAATTATTAAAAACTTAAAGAAAAAAGATCAATTCCGTAAGAGATATAAAAAGACTTCCAAGGGAGTGTATCTGCATTTATTTAAACAGATTAGAGCTGTCACCAAAGAACAGATTTCGAATGCTTATAGGGCTTACATCAGCAGGATTGAGGTGAGCATTGGTAGTGAACCAAAGTCGTTTTGGGCACATATTAACTCCAAGAAGGGATTTTCTCGAATACCTGGTAGAGTTACCAGAAATAATTTGGATTATGACAAACCGGAGGACATTGTCGGTGTTTTTGCTGAATTCTTTAAAAGCGTATATATAGAGTCAAAACCAGTTTCTATAAATGACCCGGTGTTAAATGTAGATAGCATCTTTGTATCAAACATCAAGGAAATGGACATCATAAAGGCCGTTAAGAAATTGAATAGTAAGATGACTGCTGGTAGTGATAATATTCCTAGTTTTTTAGTCAAGGATTGTTCTGGTGCTCTGATAACTCCTCTTTTAATTATTTTTAATAAAATTTTAAAAACGGACACCTTTCCAGTAACTTGGAAGGTGTCAAAGATCACTCCGGTTTTAAAAAAAGGTATAAATTCTCATGTTGAAAATTATCGTCCAATTTCGATTTTATGTAACTTTGCTAAAATTTTTGAAACAATTATTAACTCAAAAGTATATATCCAAATAGAGAGTATGTTGTCTCCTCATCAGCATGGTTTTGTGGAGAAAAGGTCCACTGTATCGAATTTGATAACTTTCACACAGTGTGCTAGTAAGGTTGTTGATAGTGGTGGTCAACTGGATGTTATATACACAGATTTTCAAAAGGCTTTTGATCAGATTGACCACTGTATTCTGTTACAAAAACTACAGCGATTTGGTTTGGATGACTCACTCATCAGACTGTTTGAGTCGTATCTATCAGATAGAAAACAGTTTGTATCATATAATGGTTATAATTCGGAGTTGTTTACTTCCAGCTCCGGGGTTCCGCAGGGGTCTAACTTGGGGCCACTGCTGTTTACAATTTTTATAAACGACTTACCATCTCGAATTGAGACTTTCAAACTTCTCTATGCGGATGACTTAAAAATTTTCCATGAAATCAGAACTGAACGGGACTGCCTTGGTCTACAAGCAGCTATTACAGTTGTTGAACAATGGTGTATAGAGAATCGTCTCAGCTTAAATGTCTCAAAATGCAAAGTTATGAGATATACCAATAAAACCATCCCAATTAAATTTGATTATGAAATAAACAATACTGTTTTGGAGTCTCCCGAAGTTATAAGGGACTTGGGCATCACCTTTGACACACAGTTGAGTTTTGTGACGCACATGAGCACTATTGCTAAATCAGCTTACAGAGCTCTTGGATTTGTGATACGTAATAGCAGGGACTTTACAGATACTAAAGTTCTGAATATATTGTACTATTCATTTGTACGTAGTAAAATGGAGTATGCCAGTATAGTTTGGTCTCCCATATATGCCTGTCATGTAGCTAATTTGGAATCTGTTCAGCGGAAGTATTTGAAGTTTTTGTATTTTAGAATCTTTGGTTTGTATCCGGTGCAGGGATTTGATCATGCACAGTTGATTAATATATTTAATTTTACACTCCTAAGCACTAGAAGGAAGGTAATTTCCGTTACTTTTCTTCATAAGCTGTTGCATGGTCGGATCGATTGTACTGAATTACTAAGTCAGATAAATTTTTTCGTACCGCGACTGGGTAGTAGACAGAGTGTAACCTTTAAGTGTCCTGCGGCACGAACCAATGTACTCATTAAGTCACCTTTATATGTTATGTGCAGTGTTTTTAACAAAATCTCATTGAATTGTGATATGTATCATTCTGATTTGGGTTTCATAATAAATGAAGTTATTTTAAGTTGTAATGTTGATTAGATTACTTATGTGTAAGTTTACCTTAATTTATTGTTGCTTTCTGTACTCAGATATCTTATGTTATGTATACCACATCATTTTGAATATGAAATGTCCTCTATTGGTGTAAACTGTTGGGCAATAAACATTATTATTATTATTATTATTATTATTATTATTATAATGCTCTTTATGACACGCTGTCGGAAAACAATGTCTGACATTTTGGGCTCCAAGGAAGGGATCATTGGCGGAGTTCTTCCATGAAAGTCGACGGAAGAGTATGAAGAAAAGACTCCCGCCAACAAGTTCGCCTTCTCAGTAGCCGAGGATGCAATAGTCCCATCTGTCCGTGTAAGTGGTGGAATCGTGGATCTGGTGAAGTTCTGGGTGATTTCCTTAGTTACAGACCAAAAAGATTTCGAACCGTTAGGGCAGGAGAGAAGTTTGTTCCTAATTCTTTGGTTGTGAGTTTCCTTGGTTTGATCTATTATTTCTTTGCATCTGTTTCGAGCAAGGATGAAATTGTGGTGGTTTATGCCGTCGGGGCTCTCTCGCCATTGGCGATAAGCCAGTTGTTTGGAGACGACAGCTTCCTTGCATCTTTTGTTGAACCAATGTTTGCTGTTTGAGGGCTGTTTTTTTGAAAAGGGAATGTAGGCTTCCATGCCTGTTAGGATGACTTGAGCAACTTCCCTAGCACAAACAGATGGATCATTAGAGCCGAAACAAACACTCCTCCATGGAAAATCTCGATAATATTCCCTGAGCTCTTCCCATTTAGCAGATCTATAGTGCCAGACTACACGAGGTTTACTTGCTTCTTTAACCCTAGTAATTGGTAGGACACAAGATGTTGAGACTAGTTTATGGTCTGAGGAACCTAGTGGGGCTTTCACCGTAATAGTATACATTTCAGGGTTCGTGGTCAAAAACAGATCCAACAGGCTAGCGAATTCTCCCTCTCGATTGGGAATGCGTGTTGGTTCATCAACGAGCTGGGTAAAACAACAGCTGATTGCAAACGATTTCGCTTCACGGCCGTCTTCATCAGTGAAGTTTGAGTATTTAAGCCAGATGTTATGTACATTAAAATCACCCAAGATGGATATCTCGGCTTTGGGGTAGTTTATCTGTATGGATTCTACAGTTTTTATCAGGGACAAAAAAACTGTCCTATACTGTGTATCGCTGGGTGGTCGATATAAACAACAGATAAATCTCGTTGTTTGTCGGTCTGTTATCCTAAGCCACATGACGTCGAAGTCATGGGGCTCAAAGACTTCCTCACGCTGGCAGGAGAGGTCACTTCTGACAAAAATGCCAATTCCGAAGTTACGTCTAAATCGGGAATGAAAATCATATCCTGGATAAAGATAATTAACTTTGCTTGATGACGCTTGGACTTTTGTTTCGCACAGTGCTAGAATGTGAGGTTTATTTGTCTGAAGATGTTGATGTAGATGTTGATGAGAAAAAGACTCCCGCCAACAAGTCGCCTTCTCAGTAGCCGTAGATGCGATAGTCCCGTCTATTCGTGTAAGTGGATCTGGTGAAGGTCTGGCTGAGTGCCTTAGTTACCGACCAAAAAGATTTAGATCAGGAGAGAAGTTTGTTCGTAATTCTTTGGTTGTGAGTTTCCTTGGTTTGATCTATTATTTCTTTGCATCTGTTTCGAGCAAGGATGAAATCGTGGTGGTTTATGCCGTCGGGGCTCTCTCGCTATTGGCGAAAAGCCAGTTGTTTGGAGGCGACAGCTTCCCTGCATCTTTTGTTGAACCAAGGTTTGCTGTTTAAGGGCTGTTTTTTTGATAAGGGAATGTAGGCTTCCATGTCTGTTAGGATGACTTGATCTGACAGATATGGATATGACAGAACTTCTCTGTTCTAGAGCAGGGAAAGACATTCTTTCTAATGGTGGTACTTCTTCTAATATTTACGACTGGCTAGGGTCAAAGTTTTCATCTCTGCATTCTACTTTTCTGGGACTTATGCTGACTGATATATCGATATATCGAGCGATGCTGTTAAGAAGCTGGATCAAATACATAAAATTCAAAATAATAATCGTGCTACTGTTAATTTCTAAGATTTTTCTTGCCCTGAAAAGTAGAGAAAAAAATACCTGTGCGACCGTAGTGTCAAAGAGGCCGTAGTTGTGACCTTAATATTAGTTTGCAATGACTGTTTTAGATTCTTACCCACCTAGCACCCCTATTTCGCTCCTCGGTCCCGAAAAAATTGATGGAAATTAGGATACGCAGATGAAAATATTTACCCTGTCTTTACTACAGTTGACAACAGTTGACTACAGTCTTTAAAAGTGCTGACAGTATCGCACAAATCTGTTGTGGTGGTTATACAGGGTGTCCCGTAAGTAATGGTCCGTGGTGAAATGGGAGATTCTTGGTTTAAAAATATTACGATCTGACACTACTTGCTCTAACAAAATCTTGATAATAAAAAGATACAGGGTGGCAAAGTTGAGATTTAAAAATTTTCTTTTCAAAATATCTCGAAAAATTGTACAGGTACGAACGTGAAAACTTGGGGATAGATGTTTTACGGTCTGAGAAATCATAATTTGATATCCGTGTCCATGTATTTTATAGAGGGCGCCACTTAGGTCATGTTGACGACGTAAATGAACACATAACTTTTTTATCCTTCAGGGTATCGCGCATTTTATTGTGAAATATTAAAACTACATCATTGATGAGAAAAAAAGGTATACCGGTTGTCAGTCTCAAAAGTTAGTGGTTTTCGAGATAATTGACATTTAATGATTTTCTCTACTGATATTGTTCAGAATTTTTTGCTTACTGCTAGTAGTTGGAAAATTAAAAAATGCCGAGACATAATAATTTTTCAAATTCAGATAAGAGAGATATGATTTCTCTTTATTGCAAACAAAACTTCAATGGGCAAGCTGCGAAACGAGAATACCTGCCACGATATCCAAACAGACTGCAACCTGGTAATCGACTATTTCAGAATCTGTATAAGAATTTAGGTGAATATGGTTCATTTGTTTGCTTTTAGTGTATTTTTTAACAAAAAAATACACTATTGAGGACGACATCACTTTTCGAAAATCACCCAAACTCATCAAATGTCCACCGATCATGACCCCCAGATCACGAAAAAGTGGTTTTCCAAAATTCACCTGCCCACGATATATATATATATATATATAGACATATTAAGAGCCCATACGAAGCCTAAAATGCTATGTTCAGTTGAGTATTCGAAGCCTGGACCTACCATGTGAAGCCCGACTTCGGGCTTCGAAAATTTTAACGTGTATAAACGTCGTACAGCATGGCCATCTATCGGTGGAAACGTTGGATAAATTTTGCCCAGGGCATCACTTTGACACCGGGGTACCCTAAAACATACGCGACATAGTTCAACGAAACGTTCTACAGAGGGAGCGGCGCACGTTAGTATATAATTGTGTATATGTCGAGCATTTTTCGAAGCCTGTAGACGCACAGCCGATTATTCGAGTCCCGGTAAAATTGGCAACGGTGCATTGAGTGATGATATGTTTACATCAATTCATAAGCATCACGAGCTCTTCAATCTCCTCTCCAGTAAAATAATTTAACCCGAGAGCAACTGTGTTTACTACAGTCGCCAGCGCAAGCATTTCGAGCTGCGTTTCGTATAATAACCGCATAATAGCCAATCAACCATTCTTGGATCACCTCATAAATTCTTGGTATTTTAACAATTTTAGCACAGAACTTTTAAACTAAAATTCCTACGTATGCATAAGCCAACATTATTTTCAGCTATAGGTATAGGTACAGGTGTCCCATTTTTACCCGGTTAATTTTTTGAAATAGAACAAACGTATTTTTTTACATTATCGTGTTTAGATTTTCTGACTGTATTTTTGCATTATAGCAATTTATTTAAAAGAAATATACCTTGCGACCTTGCTTTTTAAAACTAAAAGATGAAACTTGCGATGGTGGTAGTCAATCAAAGACCATCTTAATGTTTGAAAGTTGCGATTTTATGTTCACAAAAAAAACTTGATAACTTTTAAAGTAGAGTTTATACAAAGTCAATTGAAACGACAAAAAACTAAGAAGCGCGGCTGATAATTCATAGTTCATTGATGAAACATATGCGGCGATAAAACAAATTTAATAGCTATTTATGATATTAATGTTAGAAGTGAAGTTTTATTTTGTTAGTGAAAAGGTTTGTGAAATGAGCGAAGCGTAGCGGAGCGAATTTTACAAATTCACGAACAAAATAAAATCACTTTTAAGACGAATATCATACAATGGTTTTTGTAAAACTGCTCTATTTTGATAATAAAATTGATGAATTTAGAATGACACTCAACTTCAAATTGCATTTTAAAATATTACAGACAAGTAAGTACAAGTAGTGTACTATGCAATAGCAACCGTTGCTGACTCTATGGTTACTAACAAATGCGTGCATACAAATAAAAGAGATGTCATAATAATTATTATTATTTGCAATTATTATTGTCTTGAATTCTTGACTAGGTACTTATTTTTTATTAATATGTTTGCCAGTAATAAAAAAAAAGAATATGAAAAAATCTTATTACTTACCTATAATTTTGTCTGATTTCGTCATGAGAAAATGTAGTTTAAAAAGAGAATGTAAGTAAGTACAGATAAAGTAGATAGAATTACTTTTAACACGAGTGTTGTAATGTATTTTTAACACTGTTACAAATTTTTTTAACCCGCTTCCATGGGCTTCAATGGCACAAAAAAATGTTTTTGTGCAACTGCCATTAAAAGCAACATTTAACATCACTTTTAACGACAGCTGACAGTGTTAAAAGTGATTGTTTAAATGGAAGCGTGTTAAAAGTACTTTTAACACTAGTGTTAAAAGTACATTACAACACTCGTGTTAAAAGTAATTCTATCTACTTTTTCTGTACTTACATTCTCTTTTTAAACTATATTTTCTCATGATGAAATCAGACAAAATTATAGGTAGTAAGATTTTTTCATATTCTTTTTATTACTGGCAAACATATTAATAAAAAAATAAGTACCTAGTCAAGAATTCAAGACAATAATAATTGTTCAGAAATTGCAATCAATAATAATTATTATTATGGCATCTCTTTTATTTGTATGCACGCATTTATTTGTTAGTAACCATAGCGTCGGCAACGGTTTCTATGCTATAGTACACTACTTGTACTTATCTGTAATATTTTAAAATGCAATTTGAAGTTGTGTCATTCTAAATTCATCAATTTTATTATCAAAATAGAGCAGTTTTACAAAAACCATTGTATGATATTCGTCTTAAAAGTGATTTTATTATATGTTCGTGAATTTGTAAAATTCGCTCCGCTACGCTTCGCTCATTTCACAAACCTTTTCACTCACAAAATAAAACTTCACTTTTAACACCAATATCATAAATAGCTATTTTAATAAATTTCCTACCTGATATTAAAGTTTATTGGGAAATAACGCGCCAAACGAAAAATTTCAATTCGTGATCACTTTTTTATTATCCATTTTTGGAAAAAAAGTTATTCTCCATAAAAAGGTGTGCTTGGTCTGAAACCTAAAATGGAATAGTCTGACATAAAATTTTTGCAATCGTATACGAGCTTTGTCCTAAAACACGAATAGTACCAAAGAGTAAAATAGTTATTTTATTATTTATTTATATTTATTGTTATAAGTAAAATGTTTTATTTTCGACAATATCAAAAATTGTTACTTAAAAATGTTGATCAGCACTGCAAATAACATTCAAATAAACAAAAACATGCAGTTGCGTGACTAACAAAAAACAACATACAAACTATACAGTGCATTTTTTTAAGTGTTGCCATAGGGAATAGCATGTAAAAATATGCACCCTATGTTAACTTAATGTCTTGTACCTACTTTGGAAGTCGTTTTTAATTTTCAATAATAGTACATGTCATCTACTTTACAATACGACCTTTCAGAAAAGCCGGTCGTCGTTTAATTTAATTATACTTGTCCCATTGAGGAAAAAAAAACTGCATGAAACTGTAAGAGATACGAAGTCGGTTAAATTACAAAAAAGTTGCGCAGTATTTGGCAATTTTTTTTTTCTCAATATTCCCAGAATTTCTTGAAATATCCTGAAAAAAACTTGAAACATGCAGTTTTATTATTTTAGTCATATCTTCTTTATTATTGAAAAAAAAATTTTATGTAGGTTTACATAAGCCTTAATGAGCCACTCATTTGACGTTTCAAAAATTTACAAAGCCGACTAGATCTTGGGATTTTTAAAGTCAACTTTTGTTTTTCTTATGGCCGCCATATTGTTTTTCATGCCATTCGCTATAGAAAAAATCCCGGAACCCAAAAATTGATCACATTGCAAATAAATTCGAAAAAATGTAATCTTCTTTATTAAAAATAACGTAATGAAATTTTACCGAATGTCAAAAAGTGCATTTTTTAAGTATTTCCATAGGTAATAATATGTAAAACATTACACCCTATATTAACTTATGTTGTACCTACCCATTGTAACTTAGAAGTCGTTTTAAATTTTCAATACCTACATGCATGTCATGTACTTTACGATACAACATGTCAAAAAAACGGTCCTCTTTAAATTTTAATATTTCGTTCTCATTAAACTTTAATAAAGGAGTCAGAATAAACAAAGTGAGTTAAAATTATTAAATTTGTTTGTTTATTAATTTGTGGTTTGGTTTCTTACTTTGTGCATGGTACCTTATTAAAAAGATTTAGCTGAAATAAGATCTCGATTTTTGTTTTTTTATCACGATATTTCAGTAGCATCCTATTATTATCCTATTTTTTTTCAGATTCTCAATACTTCTCAATATTTAAAATTGTCCACATTTTTTGAAATTTAACAGACCCTGTTTTTTTTACTATTTCCGATGTCCACGTAGCGAGTCACGAATACCCAGTTAATGAACCTCGTATAATTAAATTGAATAAAGTCCGGTTTTTCCAACTAGTGGAGCGAAATGGGAAAGAAAATGTGTTGTTTTATTTTTGCGTAAAACCAGCAACCACTTATATGTATCATGTTTAGACTACTCCTAACATGAAATGTACATTTACGACTTTTTTTGCAGGACAGGACTTTTAGAATTACAAAAAATTCAAAAATTGATGATTCAGAAAAATTGCATTTTAAAAGTTTTAAATATTTGAAACTACTCAACTAGTTCGACGAAATCGACAAAATTTTTCATTTAAATTAAAGCGCTTCTGTTGGCGGTAAACTTGTTTAGGATTTTTATATTTGATTGTGAAATCAAAAGGTAATTGAAAATTTCCACAAAATTGTATCGATATTTTTTGAGTAAGTTAAAAAAAATAAAAGTTCAGCCCTGTGAAAAATCAATCCAACTAAACTGATTTCAATCAACAATCAGAGAAAAACAGTTCCAATACAAAAGGTTACCTAGGAAACAAAATCAAAATAACAGGAAATAAACGAAAATAACTCAAGTAATGTTTAGGTAGGTACTCGTAAGTTAAATCAAAAAACAAAGTTACAAAATACAGTTACTATTAAATAGGTGCATGCAGTATAGTTGGACCAGAGATATAACGAAACGACTTCAGTCTGTAATTTTATCAATTTTTGGATTATTGAAATATTGTTGAAGTCATAAAATATGACAGTTTAACAATTAGATCATTTCGTTATATCTCTTGGTCGACTATACCATACCTACCTTACTGACTGCAGTCTTTTAAACGATCACAAATTAATAATTATAATTTGGTGATAACCAGTTAGGTACTTATGTACCTATATTTTCATTGATCATGATTTTAAAACTTATAATATTGTAGTTAGGTACTGTGATTTATAAGTTTGGTGGGTGGGTAGGTGAATATAAAAAAAACCTATGAAACTTTCAAAATTTTTAAAAATACATGATAAAATTCTATAATATTATGCACAAACCCTTTCTAAACTATTTATGTACCTATTGTTTTTATAAGTTACTTTTCTAAGCGCGCTATAAACCTAGACGAACAAATTTAGCTCCAAAATGAAATTAGATTTTTTTGGTTTGATATTTCAGATAATTTATACTTTTGATTACATACTCGTATTAAGTATTATTACTTCTGATTACAGATATTCATTGATATTAATTGATTTTAGATGAAGAAAAAACATTTGTAAAAAATTTAATAAACTTTTCTTTTATAAGAAAATATATAAATGATTTAATGATGGCATTTCAATAGCACTAAATAATAATCGTGCTACTGTTAATTTCGAAGATATTCCTTGCCCTGAAAGTGAAGAAAAAAATAGCAATGCGACCGTAGTGCCACAGATGCCTTAGTTAGTGACCTTAATATTAGATTGCAATAACTGTTTTTAGCTTCTTACCCACCCAGCACCCCTATTTCGCTCCTTGATCCAGAAAAAATTGATGGAACTTAGGATACGTGGATGTAAATATTTACAAAAGTTTTTTTTCGAAAAAAGAATATAATTAAAAATAATAATAATTATTAATATAAAATTTTTTTTGAATGTTATTAATTTTTGTTTCCTTGATTTTTATCTTATACCGAACGACATGAAAAAATCAATATGGCGGCCATAAGAAAAACAAAAGTAGGCTATGAAAACTCTGGAATTTAGTCGGCTTTGAAAATTTTTATAATGTGAAAGGGATTGCTTTTGACGACTAATGTAAGTCTACAAAAAATAATTAATTAATTTCCAATAATAAAAAAGATATGGCTAAAAAAAGAAATTTTGATTGTTCAGGTTTTTCAGGATATTTCAGCAACGACTGGAAATATTCAAAGAAAAAATTCAGATTCTCATTAAGCATTAAATTGTGCAGCTTTTCTCTAATTTAACCGAGTCTGTATCTCTTGCCGTTTCCAAGATCCCCATGTACCTAGTACTAGTACTGCCACTTACAACTGGACACATTATTGTATAGGTTTAGGTACCTAGGTACTACCTATAATAGGTAACATGCTAACATGCAATGATCAAAATATAGGTAGGTAAGTACTTTTAATGTCTTGAATTTTATTTTGATCAGAGCATAATAACGTACGTTGATTGTTTAAATTTTTTGTTTTTACAATAATTTCATAACACGGACTAAGTACCTACCGCGGCCTGCTTGCTATATTGACATTTTTTGCCCTCTTAGACCAGCATGCCAGCTGGTTAGTTCTCCAGCAGACCAACAGTTTTGTGATACTAGTAAAAGAATACACATACTTTACCTACCACCTAGAAATTGAAGAGTGAACTGGAAGACTGGAACTGACTGATTCTTTTGTTTGCTACTTACTCGTTTGTTCCTAAATTATGATTTCTGAACATAAATCCCTATCTGGTCGGCAGTAAAATAAACGCAAGTAAAACCCTTGCTGAATAAAATCTTATGTCTTCACACCCGTCTCATTTTATGTTACTTAACCACTGAATCATCTTGTTTTATAATATATTAAAATCTTTTTGTGAAATACACAATATGTAGTCCAGTCAGTAAAGTAAAAAAATGTACCAAAATTTCATAAAAAATCAAAAAATCTTATTATATGAGATTTTTCTCCAATAAAATAAATATATAAATAAATATCGTATGGCTGTGGTAAAGAACAAGTGTTGTTAGTGAATTAAATCGGGTAAATATTTACATCTACGTATCCTAAGTTATTCCATCAATTTTTTCGGGACCGAGGAGCGAAATAGGGGTGCTGGGTGGGTAAGAACTAAAAACAGCCATTGCAAACTAATATTAAGGTCACAACTATGGCCTCTTTGACACTACGGTCGCATTGCTATTTTTTTCTTCATTTCATTTTTCTTCAATAGTAGCACGATTATTATTTTGAATTTAATTTATTTCGCATTTTCATTCCAAAAAGCGTAACATCAGTCCCTATAATCTGGATACGATATGAGAAAGCTTATATCCGGCTTGACGTATTCATCACCTCTCTGGTCTGGTGCATGTTTATATGTGTTTATATGCCGGCTAACCAGGACCGGACTCTTTACTGCGATTTTTAGTGCCATTTTTTTGCTAATCATGAATCTGCAAAGCAAATGAATACCTTCCTAGTGTTACTATAGGTATAGATACGTCCTCTACCCCTATATAGGGTGCACCATAAATCCTTCTCTACAGGGTGCACCATGTATCCTTCTCTATATTGCTATCTCCCAACGCTAACAGATACAGGGTCGGTTAAACAAGTCCAAAGGAGCGCAATTTTGTGGCCATCTCGATTCCGTCGAGACATACAAGATATCTGTGACCGTTCCTGAAATATCCTGAAAAAACTGAAAAATCGAGGTTTCCTATTTTTTCCATATCTTTTTTATTATTGGAGATTAATGAATAATTTTTTGTGGGCTTACATAAGTCGGCAAGAGCTACCCATTTGACATTTAAAAAATTTTCAAAGTCGACTAGATCTCAGAATTTTCATAGTCTTCATAGAATTTTTTTTTTATGTTTATTAATTTGTTGTTTCCATTATTTTTTTTATATCGAATGACAAAAAAATAATATGGCGGCCATAAGAAAAACGAAAGTTGACTGTGAAAACTCTTGGATCTAGTCGGCCTTGAACATTTTTATACTGACAGATGGGTATAGCTCTTGACGACTTCTGTAAGCCTACAAAAAATTATTTAGTAATTTCCAATTATCAGAAAGATATGGCAAATAATATAAGAAATCTCGATTTTTCAGTTTTTTTCAGGATATTTCAGGAGCAGTCACAGATATTTTGTATGTCTTGACGGATTCGAGATGGCCACAAAATTGCGCATCTTTTCTCTAATTTAACCGACGCTATATGCTATATCTCTTAGCGTTCAGGAGATAGCAATATAATAGAGAATAGGATATATGGTGCACCCTGTATTATAGGTGCCATAGTGAAACTGTAAGATACCCAGATGTAAATATTGACCGATTTTTTCATAATTAATTTATTAAAGGTCATTATTTATTTACCTTTTATTTATTAGTATTTTTGTTATTTTTTTTAATATTATGTATTTATAAAATGATAAATGATATAGGTAGGTACTTAGGTACGCGGTGTCTCTAGGCAAGTGCCAATCAGTTGTTATTTTTTTTTAATAATAAAAAAAATCATTAATTTAAGTAATTTTAAAATGAGGGATGACTTCACTTTAGTAATTAGCACATTATTTGTGTCTTACATTTATACACAAATTGTAGATTTTCATTATCAAAATATGTATGAAATATCCACTGTTAATGTCGCCATTCTGTAGAAATTCTCGATTAAGCAGTAAGTAGCTGGTAGTCTATTTTTGCCGTACACCGAATAAGCGACATAATAATTGCTGTTTAAAGTTCCGATGATGGTATTAGCAATGCTTTTCGGAAACAGTTTTGATGTTTTTCTAACTTAACTATCACAGATACCATTTTGAAAAATTGGAACAACAAAGTTTCATTTATAAACTACCACATTTTGCAAAAATAATTAACAATTTTGAATAGTGCCTTTTTGCACAGGACGATTTTTTGACGAGAATTAGGTATTTAGCCCATTCCTGAAAATTTCAGCCATGTACCTACTCTAAAGGCCCACAGGGCGACAACTTATTGCTAGATTGGCACTCTAACTATAGAATACCCTGTAGGTATATGTAATTAATATAGAATGGATACTGGATATCTTACTACCGGTTAACCGTTTTAGGTATAGTCCTCTCCTCTATCTATTTTCTAACTTAAAAAAAAAAAATCGGCAGACTACTGGTATAATAATCTTAAACGCGTATAAAATCCAATAAAAGGTTCCCGCAGTCGGATAGTCTGTAACACTGGATGCAATCTTTAGACCCCTGAACTGAAATTTTGAGAAGTGGAAGTAGAAAAGGGTAGAAGATGGATGATTCTACTTTCAGAAAAAGAGGAAAAAAGAGAGAAATACAAGAGACACTAATCGCTGGCCCGGGATGTTGTGAGGAACCTTCACATAGTAATGGATCATAAATCAGATAATGCAGCTTTTTATTAACTGCAAAAAATAATAATTGTGATTGTAAGGGATAATAAGGGATTGCTTAAAATTCAAATATGTGTACAGTATATACCTAAGTAGGTATCTTAATATTACAAGACTCACTGTCTGGTATATTTATTTTCACTTCAGAGAGGAATGTGAAACATTTTCTCAATAATTTCTTCACTTTCCGACGGTGGCCATCAGATGCGGTCGTCGGATTATTTTTTCCGGTTTGTTTGAGTTTGAATGAAGTACCTACTTCCTTAGTTTTTGTTTTTATTATTTACAAAACAGGTTTCTGGAAGCTGTTTATGACTTTTTGTAGCGTAATGTGAGTAATGTGACATCATCCTGCTCCTGCATGTTGCATATCAATAAATCTTGATTTATAAGGCAGATTATGATAGGGCACTTATTCTGGTTCCTTTCATTTTAATGAATTGCTTTTGTTTTATTTTTATAATACAAAGTATTTGTTATTTAGTTAAAATTAGCAAACAGTTGAACTTGAACATAATTACTTCAAATATGTTTGTTAATTTGGCATTAGAAGTAGGTACATAATTTTATACTAATATTAAGCGAATAAAATAATTTTATCTATTAAATTTTTATTACCGATAGCTTTTTATTTTTTACTGATGAAGGGGATAACCAGTTAATCGTCGGTTAACCGGTTAGTAATATTTCATAAAACTAAAACACACATGCAGCCCGAAAATAAGTATCGAGAAATAAAAAATCTTTATCTTTATATAGTTTAAGGGCTAGTTGCACAAAAGTTAATTAAAGATTTGTCAGATAATTACTGATTTTAAATTGCCAATTTTGAAAGTATGGGTGAATATTTTGAATGATCTTTTATTGTTATTTACCCGTGATTTAACTCTTCTAAAGGGGAGTAGAATTTATTTCCTGACCTGACCAACATTTTGATAATACAGGGCATTTTAAAATCAGTAATTATCTGGCAGATCTTTAACGTTTGTGCAACCGGACCTAAATAGAACTTACACTTACGTTTAACAGTAGTAATAACCCAAGGACATTGATAATTTAGGCGTCGGTCTGTTGCCAAGCAACAAGCTTGAGAAAGTTGTTATAAAATTTTTGAGCATTTATCAAAGTTCGAGGGTTATCGGATACAAATTTTTTTGCTAATTATAATATGAAAAAATCAGAGCAAAAACAATTATTTATTTAAAGGTGCAATTAACTTTTGTGGCCATAAGAAAAACAAAATTTGACTTCGAAAATCCCAAGATCTAGTCGGCTTTGGAAATTTTTGAAACGTCAAATGAGTAGCTCATTATTTGAGTAGCTCATCATACAAAAAATAATAAATATTTTTTCAATAATAAAGAAGATATGGCTAAAATAATAAATCTGCATGCTTCAAGTTTGATCAGGATATTTCAGGAAATTCTGGGATTATTGAGAAAAAAAATTGCCAAATAGTACTTCGTCTCAAAACAGCGCAACTTTTTTTATAATTATTTAACCGACTGCATGAAAAAAACTGAAAAAACCGAAAAAAACTGCATGAAACGGTAAGAGATATGACTCTTACCGTTTCATTCAGTTTTTTTACCTCATGCAGCCTGTATCATAAAATTAAACAACGACCGACTTTTCTGAAAGGTCGTATTGTATTTATGATTTATACAATTTATGGTAGTTATCTTATTAGCCTATTAAATAAAAATTTAATATTTAACTATTAAAAAAGTTAAAAACGCTACATTTGAATTTTTATCGAAAAATCCTATCGAAATTTCATAAGTAGGCGGTACCTATATATGTCTTTTTTGCAGTACAATTTACAATGGCATACCGAAAATGTAATAAAAATAGTTTACCTTTTTGTACGAGACAAAAGATATGTCATGTGACCCGGACTCTGGGTGCAACTTTTTTTAAGTAAAAGCTTAATGAACGGAAATAAAATGAAATTAATGAATGTAATATACCTTTAATACTATTCAAACATTAATAGTTTCTACAATGGTTTTTTTTAGTAGTAAGTAAGTATCCATTAGCGTAAGGATGATAATAATTGCGCTAGGACGAACCAGCCTGTACAAAGAGACAATTCGTCTATCCGGATCCGGGGACACTTAGATGTTCTGTACTGTATATCCACAGAATAGACATATTCTGTGCTAATACTGCTTATCCGAGGCCCTGAGAAGTGGCAACAAAGCAGGGTTTCCGGTAATCGGATGGGTATATACTTTTAGTGCAGTGGGCTATGTATTGACATAAGAACGTTCAGGGATTCTAAAATTCTTAAGGATATAACCAGATTTGTATGTTGTGAAATGTTTACCCCTCGCAGGTTGCTTCGATTAATATGATGTTTCTCTTCACTTTCAGTTATAATACACACCATCAAGTCTATTATTAAGGGCGGGACTCCGGTTACCTGTGCAACGTACCGGGCTTCGTGAAATAAGCTTAATGTGTATATATATTTATATATATATATATTTATTTATTTCTCCAAAATCACGATTTTTCGATTTTAAAAACGCTCCTGTAGCTTTATCTTTCAAGATTAGTGAACGAAATTTTGGATTCTTGTAAAGCTTGGGAATGACTTTAGATTTTCGTTGAAAAAAAATCCAAAAGTCACGTTACTTCTACAGGGTGTCCTTTCAAAGTTCCCCAAATCCGGTCCTTGAGGCACGGTTTCTGGCCGCAGTTTTCAATCTAGGGGGCTGAAATTTTTGTGAGAGTAAGATGTCCACAAGGAGTGGTCTGGTATTGCACTTGAGCAAAATCGGCCGAGCCGTTTCAAAATGGCGGCCATTTGAATTTTTTGAACATTAACGGAAAATTGACAATTTTTTGAACCATTGTATGAGCAAGATGGCAAAAAAACTTTGAAATCAAATTAACAGGATTTGAAGAAAATTATTGGAAATTTGAGTTAATGCAATAAAATTAGCATATTTTCCATTAATAAGCCAGTGTCGTGGGTAGGAAAAAGGGTGAAAATGTGTCAATTCTATAACCGTTTATGAGTCCATTTTTGAAGAAGTTGAACCGAAATTTTCCATTTTTTTTTGCTTTAACATATAATTTGATGTCTTAGCTTCAATTCGCCTCGATTAATGTAGCACTTTAAACGAAAGATAAAAAAGTTTTTCGCTTGTGCAAAATTAGCTTACACTTATATAAAATTATTAAATCGATGAAATGGTTCGCAATTTCTTTTTTATATTTTTTCACATTCAATTATGAATGGTTCTGAAAATTAGAAGAGCAATCGCAACGACAATTAAATCACCTACATGCAGGTGAAAAAAGTATTCAAATTGGTTTTTTAATAACTAAGATATGACCAGTTTAAAAAATAAAATGAGTAGATGTAGGTACCTGACGTACTACATTATATCTACCCCATCATCACTACAAATTCGAAACGCACCGTGTGGCTCAGTTTGTTACATCCTTGACTAGCTAACTGTTGTAGTGGGTTCGCATCCACGAGAGAATCATTCTTTTTTTTTGTAGGTAGGTGGAGTTTTCCCAAAAAAAAATCGGATTATTTTTCATTAAATTCATTTTGCGAAAAATTTACTATTTTTTGAATCCCTGTATGAGCAAGATGGCAAAAAAACTTTCACATCAAGTTAACAGGATTGAAAGAAAATTAATTGAAATTTGAGTTAATGCAAAAAAAATTGAATTTTTTCCATTAATAAGCCAGTGGCGTGGGTAGGAAAAGGGTAAAAATGGGTAAATTTCTATAACCGTTTTTGAGCACATTTTTGAAGGAATTGAACTAAATTTTTACAGTAGACAACTATACTAATACTCTTTAATCTTCAAAAATTTCAAGGATCAAATAAATAAAATGGCGGAGATACCTATTTAAATTTATTTTACATGATGTAAATATCTCTAAAATTTTAAAAACGCTCTAGTAGCTTCATCTTTCAAGATTAGTGGAAGAAATTTTTTACTCTTGTGAAACTTTGGGATGACGTTAAATTTTCGTTGAAAAATTTTTCAAAAGTCGCGTTACTTCTACAGGGTGTCCTTTAAAATTTCGAAACATCCGGTCCTGTGGCACGGTTTTCTGGTAGCAGTTTTCAATCTAGGAGGCTGAAATTTTTATGGGAGGAAGATATTATCCACAAGTAGTGGTCTGGTATTGCATTTTTGAGCAAAATCGATCGAGCCGTTTCAAAATGGCGGCTTTTTGAATTTTAGGGAAAAAGGCTATTTTTTAGTCCCTGTATAAGCAATATAGAAAGAAAACTTTTCACAACAAAATAATGAGGATGACAATTAAAGGCTTGTTTAATAACTTAACGATTGAATGTAATATTCAGACCCGGGACTGCTTGATTTAAAACCAGCACCAGCACCAGACCAGCGCACCGTTTTCATCGCGCTCGGCTCGGGTGGGACCACCCATGCAGATATGACTGCTCCTGCCAACCCCAATTGCAGAAAATAAAAACTCCTACAAACCTGTATTAACAAGATTGGATTAAAATGATTTGAAATTTGAATTAATGCAATAAAATTTTTATTATTTTCATCAGCAAGCTAGTGGCGTGGGTAAGAAAATGGTAAAAATGGCTAAATTTCTTTAATTGATTATGAGCACATTTTTGAGGGAATTTACCTGAAATTTTCGGAGTAGACAACTACACTAATAGCTTGTAACTCTCCAAAATTTAAAGAAGCAAATAAGAGAAATGGCGGAGTTTTTCGAATTTTTTTACATGATGTTTATTTCTCTAAAATTTCAAATGTTCGGTTTTCAGAACTCGCCTCTGTAACTTTTTAAAGTTAGTCAGTGGCGGGTATATAGGACAAGAGACGAAATTGTTAAATTTTGTCAATTTTTTTTTTGGTTTATTATGTATAAAAATCTATTTTATGGCACGCTTTCAAACGAAATGAAATGAAATTTTCACAGTAAACCACTACGTAAATTCGACCTGACTATTGAAAAATTCAGAAAGCCAATTTAAAAGGCGGCAAAAATTTTCATAGTTGAATCGCATAAAAATACACTGTTTCTGCGATTGATGCGCAAGAAGGTTTTTTAATATGTCAAAGTGAAAAATGTTTAATTGCCAAAATGCTAGTTATTATCTCAACCTACTGCATTAAGATTTCTGATAATAAAAAAAATAGAAATAATGCAGGAGATTATTAAAACGTGATTATCTCGAAAACCACTAACTTTTGAGACTGACAACCGGTATACCTTTTTTTCTCATTAATGATGTAGTTTTAATATTTCACAATAAAATGCGCGATATCCTGAAGGATAGAAAAGTTATGTGTTCATTTACGTCGTCAACATGACCTAAGTGGCGCCCTCTATAAAATATATCGACACGGATATCAAATTATGATTTCTCAGACCGTAAAACATCTATCCCCAAGTTTTCACGTTCGTACCTGTACAATTTTTTGAGATATTTTGAAAAGAAAATTTTTAAATCTCAACTTTGCCACCCTGTATCTTTTTTATTATCAAGATTTTGTTAGAGCAAGTAGTGTCAGATCGTAATATTTTTAAACCAAGAATCTCCCATTTCACCACGGACCATTACTTACGGGACACCCTGTATAAATAAATAAATAAATAAAAATAATATTGATTACGAGTACTTTTTCTGCAATATCTTTTTATCGTCTGATGTCACGGTTTTATGTACCGACGATATATTGAATAGTCTGTTGTGAAAAAGAACTAAACCAACTTGATATTAGGAAAATTATTTTTTTCGGTACTTAAGTACACCTATTCTTAGAGTTTTCAAGTGCAGGAGCTCAAATTTTTTGCTTATAAATTTTAAATCAAATGAATAAAAGTAGTAATGGAATTGCTCTTAAAATATTTTGATATACAGTTTCATTAATACATCCGCAATAATATGAAATTGATCTTTACAAATATGAGTATTATTAAAAGATATGCAGTAAATTTTGTTTTCAATTATTATAAGCGAAGTAAAAATATTTAGCTTCACTGGTGAATTTGGTTTATTTCATTTGCCTACTTCATACTATATTTTTCTGCCTCCCACACATTTTCCTGAGATGAGCTTTTTAATTGATTTCATCCTCAGGAAACTCTTCCTACTTATACTTCTGACCGCTATGGTTGCATTTGCTCAACAAATTAGAATAATCTTTGAATAAATACATCCGTAGGTGAAATATCGGTTTACGTTATTTGATTGATAGGTGTTTACATCAGACTAAAAATAAATCAGACAGCAGATTTGGATAATGATAAATAATGCATTTTTCAGTTTGCATCTGGTAAACATAATACACATGTTGCTACTTAATTTAAAAACTCCTACCACCATTTGGCTTTTCTTAGCTTAATATTGATTAATATAATTAAACTTAAAGAAATAAAACATCAAATAAATTGGTATGAATAGTTCATTCACGACTACAATAATTAGTGCCTTTATAACGTTATTGGTAAAATTGACACTCACGTGATAAAGCTGTCTCATCTTGAAGTTGATTAAAAAACTACTCTCTTATCTGTCCTATTACATGCAAACATTACCAGAGGAGGATAAAAAAAATAAAGAAGAGTTTTCCCAATAAGTAGTTCTAAGTAGAGATGAATAGAACAGAACTGGCATCTCAAACTCTCTAGATTTAACCCCTCCTGACTTTTTCTATGGAGATACATTAAAAATATCATATAGGTATTACTCTGCTATAAGTATGGGACGTAAAGTATACAACGATTCGGGAAGATATGAAAAACAAAATAATTGAAAGCTTCTTTGTTAGTCACACCAGAAATACTAACATCTGCTAGAAGATCTTTTGAAGAACGAGTACATCCAATAGGACACCGGATGAAAATTTAAGATAGGGACATGAAAGCCGTTTTCCCATATCTCGAGCCGTTTTTAATATAGGCTGCTTTGAAAATGGAAAATCGCGATTTTCATTTGTTTATAACTCGCATAAATTACGCATTACAAACTTCAACTTTACAAACCATTCTTTGTAACTTTTCTCAAACAATATGCAAATGTAATAATATATAGAGGTGCCCTATTTAAAATAACAAAGTTATATGGCGTACAGCGACATCGGGCTATCTGAAAATAATTTTATCAACTGTACAAAAACGGGTGGGCAAATTTGGATGTTTCTATAGGAGATCTCGGTAACTATAAGAGCTATGGAAAAATGGATGGCACATTCTCGATCGCTTTTTTTGAGAGGAACTCAATGGTGAAAACCGGAACTCGCTATCTTCTTTTGTTTTCGAGCTATAATGAAAAATACGATTTTTCACGATATCGATAAATGTCGATATCTTTCTTGGTTTTTAAGTTAGAAAGAAGATATTTGCACATTCTTGAGGCACTTTTTTGAGTAGAATGGAATGGCCTCAACAGATTTCGAATATCTTTTTTCGGTTATAACATAAAGTTGTATTTTTTTAAATGGAAGTCATAGTGGGCCATGAACTAATTAAATAGAGTATTTTTTTCTCTTTGCAACGATATATAACATGTGTGTTAAAAATTTATGAAAAGTTACATTTTTCAAAATAAATTGAATTTATCTAGCTACCTGAGATTTGTTTATTTTTATTTTGACTAGTCACCTAGTGGGCGTGAATGTCATTTAGAATAGTATATGAAGACGCCTGTCAAAGCCAGTTCTCTTACATTTTTGAGTTAGAAAGTGACTGTTCCGCTTTGAAAAAAGTAAAATGTGGCTGTTGACCAATGAAACTTTTTATATGTTATGTTAGATTGCTTTATGCAAAATAGTTACAGTTCTGATATTTATATCATCTGATATTCAGAAAGAGAGACAAATCCACAAATCAATGTCAACAAATAAATATAACAATATGGTGTGGCCGTGGCCATGACAAGTGACCGTGGTGGCCTTCAACCTCTCAAAAATAGATTTGTGGGGTTGTCTACTCTCTGGATAACGATTGAAGTAATGTTTCGGATGCAATATCAGAATTGCTGTTACATACTTTGAATAAAGCATTCTAACATATCATACTTTTCGTAGTTTTCATAAACCAAATTTGCCATTTTGCAAGTGAAACGAGCACTTTCTAACTCAAAAACTGGCTTTGACAGTCGTTGTTGCATAATTTTCTAAATGACATTCACGCCCACTTAGGTGACAAGTCAAAATAAAAATAAAAAATCTCAGGTAGCTAGATAAATTCAATTTATTTTGAAAAATGTAACTTTTCATAAATTTTTAACACACATGTTATATATCGTTGCAAAGAGAAAAAAATACTCTATTTAATTAGTTCATGGCCCACTATGACTTCCATTTAAAAAAATACAACTTTATGTTATAACCGAAAAATGAGAAAATATATTCAAAATCTGTTGATGCCATTCCATTCTGCTCAAAAAAGTGCCTGAAGAATGTGCAAATATCTTTTCTCTAACTTGAAAACCAAGAAAGATATCGACATTTATCGATATCGTGAAAAATCGTATTTTTCATTATAGCTCGAAAACAAAAGAAGATAGCGAGTTCCGGTTTTCACCATTGAGTTCCTCTCAAAGAAGAATGTGCCATCCATTTTTCCATAGCTCTTATAGTTACCGAGATCTCCTATAGAAACATCCAAATTTGCCCACCCTGTACTTTACCCTTACAGCACTTTTTGGTTCATTTCGGTATATTTAATGGTGTAGGTGTAATCGAGCTTTCCATCTCAGGAGACTCGCCATAGGGGAGATGACTGGCCAGACAGATTTTCTAGCACACCATTATTAATTAGACTTAGGACACCTTATGACTGAATTTTTTTGATGATTATTGGATTTTTACTACTACTCTATTATCTATTAAAGTTTTTTTTTAATATTAATACTTTTTTCTCTTTTTTTTCTTTCTCTTTAATATGTTTAGAGAGAAAAATTAATTTGCCACCCAAAAAATTGAAGAAATATGGTGTTCCATTTGAGTTATCGATAGTCAAAGCTGTAATAATTCATCTCGGAACTATGGAAAATTGTTACTCAAAGATGTGAATAAATGTAGATAAAAGCACAGTGCATGAACCTTATTTAGGTTGAATCAAAATTAATATTTTCGAAAAATATTTTAATTTCCAGAAAAATCGGAAACCATTCAAAATAGGTATTATAATAACAGGAAAACTTAATAAAAGTTAACCTTATTTTAAACGAAGAATGAGACATCAGTTCACAAGTACAGATTATATGTATGTCATATTTAGAAAAACATAACTTTGAGTTTAGTCCGTCAGTCAAGGAGGTGTAGAGTTCGCGAGCAAGTACCTGAGCGATTCCTTCAGAAACTTGTTCAGGGTGCTTATTAGGGTGTTAACATACCAAAAGACCTGATGTCTAGGCGGTGAGCACGGGGGTGGGGAGGGAGTGATTTTTCTATAAGAAAAAAGGTGAGAACAACATTTAACGAGGAAACTTCAAATTTCAAATTCAAACTTCAAAAAGTTAAGATGAAAACAAATACATTGAAACAAAAACAGAAACAAGCACGCATGGCACTCGGGAAGTGAAGCAGAGTGATGGGAAAGGCATATGGGGCCTGTCACCTAAAATCTCTCTGTGGATATATACTTTTATAGTAATATCTAGTAATATTTATCTCGTAATATTTATAGTAAGACCAATGCTATGCCATACCTTACTAGTTTGGTGGACCAAAACCAGACAAGTCACAGCGAAAGCACAACTAGATCGTGTCCAAAAAGTGGCAGGTCTATCCATATCAGGTGCTACGAATACTACCTAGCGTAATAGAGGCTGCAATTAATGAACCTTCCGCCTCTGCAATTTATACCTATGTAGAGGAAATGGCATTGGGATCTGCACAACACAAGATTACAATAACAAAAGGAGGGTTATGGAACAACAGAAGGGAGACTAGTAGAACACACTCGTATCCTAAGGGAGGCACAGTTGAAGGAACCTATATGCTTCTTGCAAACGCAGACAGTATCCCTCCGAAGAAATAAGAGCAATGAAGTACTTCGAGCAGGAGTGTGCCATGTTGGGCATGTTATTTTGTTGTAAATTAAATAACCAATAAAGTTAATCCTCTGTAACCCTTTGGATCCCTATACTCTCGTAAGGATTGTCTCACAAGAGAGACCAGGGGTGATGTTGGGGTATTTCCCTTCTTCTTTTTTTTTGTGTCTGTGTATAAGTATAACAGCCAATATTATAAAGGCTCATTAGGCTAACGGGCAGTTTTCTGTGCTCGTTTTTGAAGCTAATATCGACGTCAAATGACTTTTGTTAACATTTTTGTAATTACTTTCGTGTCAAGAAAAGATAAATTAAAAAAAATTCTACTTAGACTTGATACCTTCTTCAGAAATGGCCACAGAAATCTGCCCGTTAACTTAATGAACCTTTATAATACCCGCTGTTAAACTTTGAGTTGAGTAATTTTCAATGGCCATCACACGGTTGTGTATTTAGCCAGCTGCAAGTTTTTCTTGATTAATTGTTTCTTAACTCTCCTCTGGATTTCACCATATAAGAAGTATGAAACTTTCAATGAATATTATCAAATTATGAATTGTATTATGGATAAAGGTGGCAGCTCAAATTTACCATTTATTAAAAATCAAACAAACAACTTTGTACTGTTAAATAAGAATAAATAATAGTGGCGTCTATGAGTCGGAAAACACCCTAATTTTTTCAGACGCAATGAAACCACTTTCCTCCCCCGTTTTCGAGGGTTCTGAACACGATGGCGTAGGGAAATTTTCTTTTTCGGGTTGTGTTCACCCCCTATTGGCCAAAAACCACCCCCTTTTTTAAAATATCCGTTATAATGTCCCTGGGTGGGAAAAACGCGTGCAACTCGCTCCTGGGGAACCCTTTTGTATCTAATGACAACTGCCCGTCACCCTACGCCCACCCCCTTGGCCAAGAACCACCCTCCAAGGGGGTTGAAAATTTGTTCTTTTATTAATTGGATAACCTGCCTCATCCCCCCTTTTTCAAGAAACGTTGTCTCCATATTTTTCCCAATAGAAAGCATGGTAAATTATGATACAAAATAACATTTCCAACATTCCCGATAAAAAAAAATAATCATTTCAACCCCCTTGGAGGGTCATTTTGCCAATTTAGGGAGGGCGTTAGAGGTCTAAGGTAGTGACCATCATGTTCAGCATCCTTGAAAACGGGGGTATGCGTCAGGTTGTCCAATTAATAAAAAAACACATTTTCAACCGACTTGGAGGGTGTTTTCCTCTATTTGGGGGGATAAAAACGAGTGGTGATGTGTAAAATGGTTACCATCGTGCTCAGCATCCTTGGCCAAGGGGGTGCGCGTAGGGTGAAGAGCACTTGTCATGAGATATAAGGGTTCCCCAGAAGCGAGTTGCACGCGTTTTTTTCCGACCCGGGGGTATTAGAACGGAGTTTTTAAAAAAAGGGGTGGTTTTTGGCCAATAGGGGGTGAACGCAACCCGAAAAAGAAATTTGCCCTACACCATCGTGTTCAGCACCCTCGAAAACGGTGTAGGAAATGGTTTCGTTGCGTTTGAAAAAATTCGGAAATTTCGGTTTTTTTCCGACTCATAGACGCCACTATAAATACTGGGAAACACTAGAGTTGTTTGTAAAAAAAATACTTTTTTATTATGTTTCTTGGGACTGTTCTCTGGGCATCTAACTTAAAAGATGCTCATAACATCATTAGGCAAATTGGGTACATCTACACGGGAAATATAAAGTTGCCTATCATTAAAGACAAGATCGCAAACCAACAACTATTCTCGAATCGAATCCATAAGTAAATAAATGTTAATAATAAGAGTATTAATAATAAGGTAATAATAATAAAAAGAGAATGAGAAATACAGGGTGTCCCGTATCGTTATGTTCAAATAATTTTTTGAGCATATATAGTAGGCTTAATTTTGAGCCCAAAAACCCACAAAAAGGCAGGTCTATTTTTATTCGTTACGAAGTTACAGGCCTAAGAAAATTATGACTAGTAAATAACAAAGATATTCAAATAACTTTGATAACCACACAACCACATGTGTTTAGGCTAATAATTTATTGTTATTGTAACTACATGAGTAAATGTCACCGAAATAAACATTAGAAAGAGGTTCTCCTGCTCATACAAAATGGCATTTGCATTCAAATATATGGGACACCAGCATATTTCGGAATTGGCGTTTGTAGCTAAATTCCAAAACGCAATTATTATTGGATCGTATTCAGCATGCTGGTCAAGAGATCGGTCGCGAAAAAAGACGAGAAATTAGAACTGTTACTTCTGCAATAGGCCTCCGAGCACAAGTTTTGTATTCAGCAAGGAATAGGACATTTTTAACACATGATAAACGATAAACTGAAGATTTGGTCAATAAAATAAGCTTTTATGTGGTTTTCAAAGTTAAATCTGATATTTACTAGACATTATTTTCTTAGGCCTATAACTTCGTAACGAATGCAGATAGACCTGCCACTTTTGGGTTTTTTGGGCTTAGAAATAAGCCTACTAATATGCTCACAAGATTTGAACATAACGATACGGGACACCCTGTATATTGAAAATTTTATCATTTTGTCAAATTTTCAAAAACTTATTGCTAATAATTACGAGATCCTTATAAGTAGGTGTCTAGAATAGCTACCTATTATTTAGGAGCAAGTCTTCTGAAAAAAACACATGATTTATCTTTTATTATAATTATTATTTAACGACTTCTTGAATAAACATACTTATTTAGTACCTACCTACTTGACATTATTTGGTCTTTTTCATTTATAAATCCGATTATTAGAGTTAAATTTTAATAAAAGATTACTAAATTGAGGTAAATGTGCAACTAAGAAAAAGTTCTATAGCGACAAGAAAATTTAATTTCTGGTTAAATAATCATCAATATTATTAAGTACCTAGGAACCTTACCTACTCATTAAATGCTAACCAATGTAAGATTCACGAATTTTTCGAAAAACAATGTTTTGAGTGTGTTGCTTTGCTTCTTGGGAAAATGGCATAAATTTACTTGGGAGAATGGGAAAATTAGGTAAAATAAATCTAAATAGACGTTAAAGCACTCCTACGGACCATTAAATGATAAATATTCTGAAGATACCTAGTTAGTGTTCTTAATCACCTCTCATGATCGTTAAAAAAATGCGCAAGATTTTGCATTCATTATCACCAGGCGTGTCTGATGGAGCTGTTTGGTTTCGTACGAAATATTTTGACATGGTCGAGTGAAGCAGACCTTTCCACTGAGAACTGGAGTGGATCAGTGTGGAATGCCCCGAATTCTACGTCTATGAAAGAGGCATTCAGTCTACGGTACTACCAGTAGGAATATCGGGTACTGTTACTTAGCCTCCGGCACTTTCGATCCAAGGATCTTCAATCACCTGGAGTTATAGATACACAAGTGATCATGCTTTGGAATTTCATGCTCAGATGGTAGCAATTGCAATTGATGACTTTTATTTCATGAAACAAATTGATATAATATTAAATTGATATTGATAAGAGGCCTCTTTCTCAAAGCCATCTCTCTGTTTTGAACAACATCAATAAATGACTCAATAATATAAAATAAGAATAATAATAATACAGGGTGTCCGTTTTTCGAGCTTAAGCATGGGGATCTCGGTTATCTTAAGAGATACGAAGTCGGTCAAATTGGGGCAAAGTTGCGTATTTTTATGCCGAGTAATAATCTGAAAAAAAATTCAGGATATTTTCAGTCGTTGCTGAAATATCCTAGAAAAACTCAAAAATCTAATTTTCTTATTTTTGCCATAATATCTTTCTTATTTTTGAAAATTAATAAATAATTTTTGTAGGCTTACGTAAGCCGCTAAGAACTATCCATCTGATGTTTCAAAAATTTTCAAAGCCGACTAGATCCAAGAGTTTTCACAGTCAACTTTCGTTTTTCTTATGGCCACCATATTGTTTTTTTTTTATGTTGTTCGGTATAAAAACAGTCATAAAAACTAAAAATTGTTAAACTTCAAAAAATAACTTTGAAAAATTTTTATTCTTCTTTTTTCTTTACAAAAAAGACAACTTCTTAGACTTGAATTTATTTTTTATTTTAGAAGCCTTGAGATTTCTGACATCGCTTGGTCAGAAAATTACGAATGCCACGGAGGAATCCCGTGCGACGTATTTTCTGTTCCAACGATTGAGCATTGCTCTACAAAGAAGCAATGCAGCGTCAATTTCCACCTGGGAGGGAGTTTTCAGAAATTTTTTATTTGTGATTCTATTTTTTTACTATTTAATTTTTTTTTTATATTTATATTGTTTGATGTTTGATGTTTCATGTTTCATGTTTCATGTTTGTAAAAAGTTCATTAATTAAAAAGATCTAACAATAACTTTTTAGACCGAATTTCATAAAAAAATTAAAAAACCATAATTAGGGCAAGCACTATTTCGGCGTATTTTACAAATGTTGACGTTTTTCGACGATTTTTTTTTTTGTTTTTCTTTGAAAAAATAATAAAAATTTAAATAATAAAATTTTTTGGAAGTTTATTAATTTTTGGTTTCCATTATTTTTTTCACATCGAACGACATAAAAAAACAATATGGCGGCCATAAGAAAAACGAAAGTTGACTGTGAAAACTCTTGGTTCTAGTCAGCCTTGAAAATTTTTGTAATGACAGATGGGTAGCTCTTGCCGACTCATGTAATCCCACAAAAAATTATTTATTAATCTCCAATAACAAAAAAGATATGATGAAAATAAGAAATCTCGATTTTTCAGTTTTCTCAGGATATTTCAGCAACGACTAAAAATATCCTCAATTTTTTTTCAGATTATTACTCGGCATAAAAATACGCAACTTTGCCCCAATTTAACCGACCTCGTATCTCTACTGATAAGCGAGATCCCCATGCTTAAGCTCGAAAAACGGACACCCTGTATAAATATTAATATTTTGGTTGTAGTTTTTTCATGCAGAATATTATATCAATGTCTATTTAGATTAGTTTATATGCTTTTGACAAGGTGATACCTAGGGAGACGTTCACCTCAAAATAGTGAGAGGAACAGTAAAAAAAATCTAGGGCATTATATGCATAAAAATTTTGCAGTCAACGGTAACGTTTTTGCATAAATTACTTGCTTAGATGTATATGAGACGTAATATAATAAAATTCAGAGTGCTCCATAATTAATTGGATACAAAACATGAGTAAATTTCATCACCACAATGTTACGGTCGAATCAAACATATATTATGTCTCTGGGGAGGAATAGGAACTTAGTGGGATTGTTTTATTAGAAAAAATAACATTTTCCAGAAAATTATCCATATTACTCTTATATTTTGAAATACTTCTTATACATAGGGTGATCAGTTAAGGGCCATCTCCTGAATATAAAAATTTTCCAGACATAAGCGATCAAGAGAAATTCATGGAAAATATTTTCAAGACGGCCGCACTTCCGGAAATACCGGAAGTGGACACCTATTTCGTTATTTTAAGAGGGACACCCGGTATTATGATTTTTTTTTACTTAAATGAAAAAATCGAAAGCAAGTGCGGTTTTTATTGATGGAGTCTAAATTGAGTTGTTTAGTAGTCATAAACAAGTGATAATCGCAGTTTTTCATTTTCAAAATATTGTACATAGGCAGCGGCTCAAGATATTGGAAAACGACTTCATGCCCTATGTTAAATTTTCACGTGATACACTATAGTTTGCGTCGAATTTATATACAGGGTGATGAAAAATCTGATAATTTTCATCACCCTGTATATAAATTTAAGCTACCTAATAGGATAGGTACTACATGAAAAGTTAAGGGGACATGTAAGCCGTTTTCTCATATCTTGAGCCATTTCCGATGTGCACTGTTTTGAAAATTACAAAAAGCTATTTTACTTTTTTGTGCTCAACTCGATCATAAACAACTCAAGTTAAACTCCATCAATCTAAAAACCACTTGCTTTCGATTTTTTCATATAATTCAAAAATACAATACTACTGGGTGTCCCCCTGAAAATAACGAAGTAGCACTTCCGGTATTTCCGAAAGTGCGACCATCTTGAAAATATTTTCCATGAATTTCTCATGGTCACTTATGTCTGTAACAGTTTAATTTCGAGGCTCTACGACCAATACTTCCCAAGATATGACCGCTTCGTACCCATAACTGATCACCCAGTATAAACTATTATTATGATTGTTCTTCTTGTCTAGTTAGGTCGATTCTACGTAAGACGGACGTCGAATTTCCACACTTTAGTAATATTTTGACTTAACTTATTATTTATAATGAATAATTCCTAAATATGTCGGCGAATTTACGTAATATCTACTCTCATTTTGGTCTTCGATACGTAAATTCGAGGTAATTTTTACGTGATTTAGTTTCGGTAAACTAGTCTTAGGTCTACCTAATTTACGTCGAATAGACATAAATTTAACCTAAAATGCTACTTTTGGGTACGTGATTCCGGGCTGTTTTGTCATCAGACAATCAGCCTATAAGTAGTATCGCTATTCTAGTTACCACATAAGTAACCGCTGCATATCTACTGCATTGTGAACAAAAACGTTCGGAGCAAATCTCTAAGGACCATATGACAAAACAATCACATTCTTGTATTAATTCATTATTTTTTTTTTAGTTGAGCCATCAGCGATAAAAAACTGTAATTTGGTGTTAATGTGACCAAAATAAATTCGATTTTTCTTGAATACACCGATAGAAATCGATTAATAAAGTCAAAATCGATTAAAATAAATATCAAAAACCATCAAATTACAAGCCTTTAATTAAATAAAATACTTAAAATATGGAAACTTCAGGTAAAATGATTGATATATGGTAGAGCAATAAAACTGACAAATCTAATGAGGGTAGGTACCTACCATAAATAATCTTCAAAGCAGTCAGAAGAATGTGCCATTGAACTCGAATGGGGCTTCTTTTATGAATGTTTACTTAGGATATGTTTACTTAACATTTGTGCTATACCAGCCCTTCAAAATCCTGATAGTTTTATTGCTTCCATAAATCAATCATTCTAGCTAGCTGTCATTTCCATATTTTAAGTATTTTATTTAATTAAAGGCTTGTAATTAGTTTTTTGATATTTCTTTTAAGCGATTTTGATTTTATTAATTTATTTCTATCGATGTATTAAAGAAAAATCGAATTCATTTTGGTCACATTAACACCAAATTACAGTTTTTTATCGCTGATGGCTCAACTAAAAAAAAATAATTAATCTGATTATGCCATTATGTGGTCCTATATCAAGTACACAAATCCTCAAAGTTTCAATTTTTTATCTTTAAAATGAACCTCTATTTCGGGGGTGGACATAAGTGATGGACCACCCGGTACATTGTTCTTACACGTTTACTGACCTATATATACTTTACTGAATTATCTACAGAAAAAATTTAATTATGATTATTTAGAGATATAACTTAGTTTCATGATTTTTAAGTACGTTTGGCATTATCGCTATAATCTGAGAGTGACATTATCACGAACACTCATAACCTGATGAGAACCTTACACTTGTCAGTGTGCTGTCAAATTTATGATACGGGGTTGATCATTCTCATAATCCATGACCAACTTGATCCGAATAGAGTTGAAATGTACTAGAAAAGCAAACATATTTATGAACAGTAGTACCTGTTGAAATACTTAACCAACCTCAACTTTTAGGGGAGATTTTTAAAGCCATTTTTTTCATTAAAAAAATCAAAAGTAACTTAGTTATCTGGTGTTTGGGCTGTCCATTACGTGTATCCCGTTTCATTCCTATCCAACTGTAGGAAAGGAAAGACTGGTTTAGATAATTATTTCAGACTGCAGCTGTCAAAAATGGTGGCCATGATTTTGCTGAAACCAGATATTTCACCTAATATTGTTTTGCTCATTACGCATGGATATAGGCCCAAAAGTTTGAGTTAATATTCCCCTGCAGCAGCTAAAGATAACCTTCCGCGTCGAGGGTTCCCTTAATGATATACGGTACGGTCCAAATATTAGGTAGGTATATTTATAGGAACAACGCCATACTTGGGATGCTGGAAACGGACAGTTTTCACAATTCACACAATGTGGATTTGTACCAGAATACAATGAATACTGCCAATTGACGTGGTCAGTAAGGAATTACTAGTCAGTAAACCGATTACTCTTTGGGCATCTAAGGTAAGAACCCTGCGTGGAGTTCAAGGCAAGAGAAAGGTTTAGGGAAAGGTTCAGTTTAAAGCTCAGTAAAGGCTGCGTGAAGCTTGAGCGTGATCCCAAGAAGATGCCCAGCGGTGAGGTCTGGAACCGACAGCATAGAGCAGGAACGTGTGGGGGATTTTTAATTTCCGTGGAAATATTCTACAGACCAGTTTTTGTCTCCTCATTTCAGGTCGCAGCTGACCCTATGTGTGTTCGGAGATAGAGGTAGAGATAAGGGTCTTAGTTGGTTATTTTTCAAAAAATCGGTATTTGGGGCCCTGTTTATACAGAAGAGTCTAAATATCGAATCAGGACCATTGGGAACCTGAACATGGGAAGTCCATGGATTTTTTTACCGTAGAGGGACGAAGAACCTCTACCGGCGCTGCTCGCTCTTTGCGAGTTTCTTTCAACCAGAGAAAAAGGTTCTTTTCACCTTTGAAAAGATGCGCTGACTATTTGTGGTCAAACCTGACAGTCCGTCTTCCGATTTTTCTCGGGCTTTTGCGACATACCTATGTCCTCTCTTGATTTCTTCTTTACAAACTTAAGTAGTTATTCTCCCGGTCCAGGTTTTTCTTTTTCTTTTGCACCAACTGAATGGACTCTCAGCGAGGTTTCTGTTGAATTAGTATTTTCTCCCATCCGCTGAGCAGTTCCTGTTCCAGCCCCTGTGGCGCCGGGCCTAGTGACAACGGAGTCAAAGACCGTGTGCGTTCTCTTCTTAATGAACACCATGCTCCTTAAACCACTTCATTTTCACAGCCCAATTTGTAAGCGAGACCCTTTGACCACCTTGCCTTTAGGTCCATGTTCCGGATGCAGGGTCCTCGCCAGTAGGGGACTGGGTAGTAAAAGGAAATAAATGTTTATCTTATGGCCTCTATATTTCTCGTCTCCGGAATTGATGCGGTGCTGGGGGCGGTACTGTCTCTACAGGTATCTTTGGATGTAATACAGGGTGAGGTGCGAGAACCTTAGGGCATTTTTATATGGAGAAGTGTTGGGAGTAGAAGTCTAAAAATTTGTAAATGTATAGTTTCGATTTTGATGAGCTGAACTAAAATATTTACAACCCCACACCACTTCCGGTTACACCGGAAGTTGCCATATTTTTCTTTTTTTAAATGGTACACCCTGTATATTATTACATTTTCAGATTGTCTGAAAAACAGTAATAAAAATGATGTTTACAGTTCAAATTTGTAACGACCAATTAATGAGTTATAAACAAATGAAAATTGCAATTTTCCATTTTCAAAGCAGCGTAGCTTGAAAACGGGTCAAGATATCGGAAAACGGCTTACATGTCCCTATCCTAACTTTTTGTATACTACGCTGGAGTACCTACAAAAAAATATATTTTTTATTAATTTTTTTTTGAAAACGCTGATTTTTCATCACTTTGTATACAAATTTCATCAGCACCATAGGATACTACGTGAAAAGTTAAGATAGGGACATGTAAGCCGTTTTCATCTACCTTGACCCGTTTTCGATCTAAGCTGCTTTGAAAATGGAAAATTGCGATTTTCATTTGTTTATAACTCATAAACCACTCGTTCAAATTTTGAACTATAAACACCATTTTTATTAATTTTTTTCAGGCAATCTGAAAATGAAATAATATACATGGTGTACCATTTAAAAAAAGATAAATATGGCAACTTCCCGTGTAACCGGAAGTGGTGTGGGGTTGTAAATATTTTAGTTCAGCTCGTCAAAATCGAAACTATACATTTACAAATTTTTAGACTTCTACTCCCAACACTTCTCCATATAAAAATACCCTAAGGTTCTCGCGCCTCACCCTGTATATATGATAGAAATGATGGGTGTAAAATTTGAGATTTCTCAACGCGTTAAACAAAACAATAAAATAAAAGTACAAATGTTTTTCTACCACGGTACCATGGAATAGAAAATAAAAAGTTAAGTCAGGGACATGTAAGCCATTTTACTCCATCTCGAGTCGTTTTCGCTGTACACTGCCTTGTACTTTTTACGAAAAAAAATCTTAAATTACGAAAAATTACGATTTTCACTTGTTTACAACTCAAAAACTTCACAATTTAAACACCAACTGTAAAAACCAATTCTATTTTTTCTTCTCAGATAATCTAAAAATGCAATAACATCTTATGGAACATTCTGTATAATCCAAAATAATTTTAAATGATGAACTTTACCCTGTATTAGATTTTTTAATTTGAAAAATTAATTCTTTGGACCACAGAGAACGACCAAGAATGACTTTGAACCCTGTATATTACTTTTGTTAATATTTTTTTAACGCAATAGCAACAATAGATTTTTTATTTGTCATTCTTGTGGTATACTTCTCTTGCAACGCTTTAATGCAAATGGTACCAACTTTTAGCGAGCTTTTGGCGCCCGCCCACCTCGGAATCAACGCGTCAATTTTTTTAAACTAGATAGGTGTGCCTATTTACACTAAGAGATGCAATAAATTATTACCTGCCTATAGCAATATTTTGCATAGCTGCGACCTTGTTTGCAATAATTTGCATTTCCTGTAATCGAACGAGAAGAACTGCTGCATATAATCACCTCAAAACTATTCAATATCCTTGATTCTTCCCTAATTATATTAGTTTATTAACTCCTGTTAACCACTCTATGAATTGCTTATTATGACGATAATAAGCAGTTCATATTGACAGTTGTATTCAATTATTATAGCGCATTCCTTATAATATTGTCCTGCTATGAATAGCAAAGTGTCCGTTCGCAGGTAGCATTGATTACGTATAGTGAGGTTTACACGTAACAAACAATAGATCAGCAGAATTATTTGCAGGATATAAATTGCTGTAATATTAAAAAATGTAATATTGCACTTGAATCTTTTATTTATTTAATCTTTATACTGCATCTTAAAACATATGGGTATAATGATGGGTATCCAATTCTAATGAAATTATATCACAAAATATGTTTTTGCACAATAATATTACCATTGATAATACAATCTCATTATAACTCAACCTAAAAATTCATAATGAGTTACCTTTTCTTTATTTTCTTCTCGACGCTCATTGGCGCGAGCGAAGCATGCTTATCTACAAAGAACATGATCTATGGCCACTTGTGACAGGTCACATCATGTGTCGTGCAAAAATTATGACATACCTAGCTGCTTTTCCCATTATACTCCATAAATGTTCAATTGGGGATAGATCGGGAGATCGAGCAGGCCATGCAAAGCACTTCAACGTTGTTTACTCCTATAGAAACTGTAAAGAAACCCTTACCATTTGAGGATTGTCGCATTGTCGTGTTGCAACATATTTCATTTTGCATTCCATCCAATGGTATAATATTTCTCCCCAAACCATCACCCATGGGTAAGGGTCGCTCGGTAAATAAATAGTGATTTCGCTGTTCCCTATATGAAAGCGATGGTTCCGTTTTGGACCAATATACGCCCAAAACCAAAGAGGGACTTCATTCTTTGAGGGACACTCCTGAAGACCAAGTGACGCCATTCTTCAGCCTAATAGAATTGTTCCTTACACCATTCGGGCCCTAAAGGTACAAATAAGTTTCTGTTGTCTTATTGTACAAAAGAAAACAACAAAACTACTGTTTCTGTAATTCCAAAGTTTTTATTATTCATTTTGATAATACTGTTCAAACACATAATAATGAGTCAAAATTAATCAAACTATCTCTCTTCTGAAACTCTGCATAATTCACTTGCATAATTATGTTGCAAGTGAAACAGAATATTTGCTTCCGTTATGAAGCTAATTAGTTATCGTAAAGATAGTATACAGAGAACTATAGCTTGTTAACAAAGAAACATCTTTCTGAGAGCCATCACATCACATATTTAGTTAGCCATGAACAGTGCATATTGTTAATTCTCCTTTCATAGGAGGGGGGGGGGGGAGGGGGTAGACAAATCAAATCTCTATTGTTCTAGTTGTTGATATCGTTCAAACAGCTCCATGGCCTAAAATGTTAAAATGTCCATGGCCACAATTCTTCGGAATTAATCATGCTTGTATGCACTCTATCCTTAGTCATATTCGTTATGAATGAAGAGGTAAGTCTGTCTGACATCAAAATCACTCAAAAATTATATTTTATGTTTTGTTATTTATTTAATAAATCTTGCCTCGTTCCAGTACCATTATTATCGCACTTGTCTGTTCCAGATTAATTGATCGAGCTTTTTGCAAGAAGATTTGTATTCATCATGAGGACTATGTGGGTTTGTCCCCAGAGATTTCAATATAACTTTCTGTAATTGTGATCTGTGAGCGATTATATGGAGCAACTTAGACTCAAATTTGGGAAGAGGTCTACATTCTTATAACATGTAGAGCAGAAATCAAGTGGGGGAAATTTTTTTATAGTAAAAAAAAAAAAAATATTAGATTGGCATCAAAGCGATCTTGTAAACTCCTCATTCTGAGCAGAGAAAAAGACAGGAAAGGACTGCAAACTTTTAAGACCTCCCTAGTGGACAGAAAATTTGAGACAATCTTTATATCCAATCCTGCTCTATAAATTTATGATCGTAATTATTTTTGAATTTTTTTGAAACATTCATCAAGAAATCAATAAAATACGTACTTTTTATAAAATAGTAAGAAATTATACAAATAATTTAATTGTATGTCTCGTAGTTACGTTTAAATTCTTCTTGTGGTTGCTGTAAATACTTTGGTACTATTGCCTGGCATCGGTCGATTCTGGGTCAAGTTGGTCCGTAATTGGTCCGAATAACTGGTGATTGCTGATGCACATGGCATTAGCATGACTGTAATTGTTGTATGGTTTGATGGTTGGGTGAATGCATTTTGTCTGTTTAAAGATACCATGTTCGTGTTGGTATACCAATTATTTACACGGTTTTGGTTTCTAACCGAAGAGAGTGGGATTGAAGAATTATTGTAAGAAAAGTATTGAGAAAAATATGGGAATAGCAGATAAATGAAGTAGTAATAAGTTCATAAATTTGTTTACAAGAAACATGTTAAGAATTTTGATTGATTCATAAGCATTCTCTTGACTTATTTGTAATAAATTATCAAGAGGATTAGGATTACGAATATTATAAATAACCCATATTAGTTGAATAGAAGTATTTCAAATATTTTCAAGTGTTAATACTGACAACATTATCGCTTGGATATTAATAAATTTTACATACAAATTACAAGCATAAAACTAACTGTAAAGAAAACTAAAATGTAGAAATAGTGAGCTTATGCCTATCTAATTTTCTTGTAATTCATATGTAAATTTTGAACTCGTTCTATGAATAGGAATACACCTGTAGATTAATGAAGGCAAATTTTTGTGTTCCATTTTAAATGACAGTATTTGCGGAAAAGGTATCTCATATTTCATCACGCTCTGACCCCATTATTTTAGTAAACAATTATGTGGTCTTTGGTCTCAGTGATTCATGATTACTTACTCATCCGAAGAAAGTAATGATGCTGATTCTCGTAACCCAAAATTTCAAGAATGCGAGCCTATCCTCAAATTTTTGTTCCTAAATATTAATATTTATGTATGATATTAAATAATTATACAGTGTCACCACTTTCAAGACTGGCCATAGGGCTAATGCAGTATAGAAACAACAAATTTGAAGATTGCGGCTTCCAATTCTGGCCAAGAGGGGTGAAAATTGTGCCAAATGAAATATAAAATAATTTAACGATAATATATATGACCTTTTTTTCAATAAATTTAGAATATTTACCATAAAAGTGTATCCTACTTAAGATCACACCACGTCTTCTGACACTGGAATAGGGAAAAGTTGCCTAATATGGGGTACTTTTTGAGATAATCAAAATGCCTTATGTATAGCTATTTTCCCTGCAAATCTACAAATACATCGACGTACTCATTACTTCATTATTTGTGCGTTTCAGAGCCTAAATTTGCCATATGAATGTATTTATTTTACAAAAAAATTAGCTTTCTAAAGGCCATGTCGTTCCATGTCGTCGGGTGTCGTACAAGTGAACACCAGCAATAGAATGAGATGGGGATAATTGATTACGTAATTATTTAGGAAATTATCGTTTGTGAATACGGGCGTCAGGGTGAAGTCCCCCCCGCAATTTTGTCGTGTTGTCGCTGATGTCGTCGTCGGGTGTCGTACAAGTGAGAAAGCTGTTTACTGCAAATCCTATAGGCACATTGCTTTCCTATTATGGGGGTAGTGTTATAGCCTAATATGGGGTGAATCTTAAAGTGCTGTAAGTACAGGCTGTCCCAACACTAGTGTCCACCCCAAAAATGACGACTAATTACAAATATATCATTTGAAACTTTCAGGAAATATCTCGTTAATTAGCTTTGAAAATCAAGAAAAATTGGCAGGATAATTTATGAGTCCAATTCGGAGATCGTAAATAACGGCCATCATAAACGACAACAAAGAGTGACTCTCGGTTTATATAGAACTGGTATTTGCAAATACACAGTGTAAATGATCCTGCCAATTTTGCATTTTTCTTGATTTTCAAAGCTAATTAACGAGGTAATTTGATTTTTTTTCTGAAATCTTGTTTATTATCCATCACACGTGTCTTGATCGCGAAAAATATAAAAATGTCAATGAATTAACGAACACGAAAATAATTACAAATTGATATCTTTGTAATTAGTCGTCATTTTTGGGGTGGACACTAGTGTTGGGACAGCCTGTACATTGAAAAATTTTAAAATCACCAAAAACATATTTTTTACAAAGATAAAATTATTATTTATTTGCAGAAATCACAAGTGTACATTTTACCAGAGTATCCTGCGCATTCACTGTGAGCCCATTTCACACACATAGAGCACCGAATCCATTCTTCATCAAAACGATCGTCGGAAAAGAGGGTTTCACAAAACATGCATGCTGCATCATCTTCTTCCTCGCCAAATGGTGACTCATCACCATCATCCAATATTATTTCAGCTTCAGAAACAAAACTTTGAGCTTTTTAAAGTTTTTCCCTTACCTACACACGTGAGATTTCTCTTTACTCTAGATGTAGAGGGACTATTCTTTTTGGCTAAGCTTATTGTTTCTAGCTCATCTTTGTAGGGAGAACTTGTGACAATAACATCCTTTCTGACATTAGATCTCTTCTTTTTTGCTAAATTTTCTCCCACCTTTGGGATCGGCATTAAGTCTGAACACTATACAGGGTTACTGGTAACTGGATACATTCCTTTGGTGATCTGATAAAACAAGAGGTAAGGAGTAAATTAACCCCAACATGCACTATACAAAACTCAATAGATTTTGAGATATTTCGATTTTCAACTTTTCTCAAAAAAATGGTTTCAAATGTCTTGAAATGTAATTTTCAAAAAATCTACTTTAACTTTTTGATTTTTTTTGCTGGAATACTTGTCCAATACTATGCTTCCTTCTGGATTAAAAAATATCCTGAGGTATTTCGATCGTGTGAAAATTTCAAAGAAAAACTTTCACAAACTATTTTTTTTTAAATAAAATTTAAAAGTTTTTACAAGTTATTTTCGCAAAATTGTCAAGGCAACTTGCGTACAAATTGTTTTAAAAACTTTCTTAGTGTAGTAGCTATCTAACAAGGTACGAATCTTGTACAAGAATAACAGAATCTCCCCGCTATGTACCGTTACCGAGGAACAAATCCTTAAGTCGGGACGTTTTTAAAAAAATACGGCCCTGAACGGGGGTCTTAAAATTCTCGGATCCGGTCCATTTTCAATAGGTCGTATTTGGGGGTCACGAGCTTCGTCCCTACCAAGTTTCGTCCCGATCGGTAAAACGGACACTTAGAGTGGCTATTACTAGGCTATTCCCGAAAAATCCCGAAATTCCCGAAAAAATTACACTTCCCGGGAACGGATCCCGCTCATTTTCAATAGGCATCGTGCCACGGTGCGCCTCTTCCTTCGAGCCAAATTTCAACTTTCCCACATGAAAACTGGCGGCTCTAGAGTGTTTCCTATCAAAGTCACAGACAGACAGACCGACAGACAGACATTTTTCGGGCACAAGAATACGTATACTTACGAAACTTCTGTGACTTTGCTAGGAAACACTCTAGAGCCGCCAGTTTTCATGTGGGAAAGTTGAAATTTGGCTAGATTGAAGAGGCGCACCGTGGCACGATGCCCATTGAAAATGAGCGGGATCCGTTCCTGGGAAGTGTCATTTTTTCGGGATTTTTAGGGATAAGCCTAGGAAACACTCTTATAGTGTCTGAAAGTTTTACCGATCGTGACGAAACTTGGTAGGGACGAAGCTCGGGACCCCCAAATACGACCTGTTGAAGATGGGCTGGATCCGATAATTTTAAGACCCCCGTTCAGGGCCGTATTTTTTTTAAAACGTCCCGACTTAAGGATTTGTTCCTCGGTAACGGTACATAACGGGGAGATTCTGTTATTCTTGTACAAGATTCGTACCTTGTTAGATAGCTACTACACTAGGGAAGTTTTTAAAACAATTTGTACGCAAGGTGCCTTGACAATTTTGCGAAAATAACTTGTAAAAACTTTTAAATCTTATTTAAAAAAAATAGTTTGTGAAAGTTTTTCTTTGAAATTTTCACACGATCGAAATACCTCAGGATATTTTTTATTCCAGAAGGAAGCATAGTATTGGACAAGTATTCCTGCAAAAAAAAATCAAAAAGTTAAAGTAGATTTTTTGAAAATTACATTTCAAGACATTTGAAACCATTTTTTTAAGAAAAGTTGAAAATCGAAATATCTCAAAATCTATTGAGTTTTGTATAGTGCATGTTGGGGTTAATTTACTCCTTACCTCTTGTTTTATCAGATCACCAAAGGAATGTATCCAGTTACCAGTAACCCTGTAGAATAATGTTTTTTATTGAACACTGGCAACACTAAGAATAACTGATACATGTATCTTTACTATTCAAATCTAACCTAAAAACAATGGCAATTCATTTGTTAAAGACATTTTATACGTTTATAAATTTATTTTAAGTCAGGGCCTATACTGTAATTTTTTCTTCTTCGTGAGTTCAGGCATCGTGAGTTCGTGAAATCCCCTTTATTGTCATCTTCTATTCGTGTCTTGCCGGTGAGTTGTGTGATTAGATCTGTATATTTGATTGGTGATCTTCGGCAAATTCTATTCATTTGGACCATGCTCTCCACTGTCAGTCTTTCGAGTCCGTTTCTGCTGATAACATGGCCGAAAAACTTGGCGATAATTTCTGCTACTATAGTGTGCAATTTTTTCTTTATTTGGATCTGTTGGAGGATCGACAGATTCTCGATCTCTTCTCCGTCCAGGATATACTCTCATTTGGTTTTACTGTTCAGCCTTTAGATCCGTAGAGGAATACAATAAATACCAGACTTTTAGTTATTCTTATTGTGATGTTGAGAGTTATCCGGTGACTTTTCTATATCTTTGTGAGCTTCGTCATGGCTTGCTTAGCCAATGAGACTCTCTTCTTCTAATTTCCTCACTGCATCCGTTTTGGTTTGTTATTCTAGATCCCAGATGAATACACGTGGCGATTGTTTCGATATTGTGGATTCTCTTCATATTTGATCTGTAGTGATTATGTTGGTCAACTATCATTATTTTGTTTTTCTTTTTTTCTCGCTCAGTTCTTCTTCAGAATCGGCGATAAAAGTGGTACCATCATCGTACCGCATTTTGTTAATTTTTAACCGTTGATGGTTATTCTTCCTTCCCATTTCTGTAGAGCGTTCCTTGTGATCCATTCGCCGTATATGTCGAAAAACATGGGACTTAAGACTTAATATGCAGCCTTGTCTATAACGCCTTTATACTGACATGAAAGCCTCCGACCTGGGGGGTTATCTCCGAATTCATATGAGCTTTTGCTTCTTACGAAAGAAGCGCTAGGTTAGAAAAAGCGGAAATTTTCGTTTGATTTTGTATTCTCGAAAATTGTTCCGAATGAATTAATTTTGATAACAGAAACGGAACTTCCGTCCGGAACCACATTTCCTTATTCGGTTTCTAAATCGTACGAACTCGCGGGAATAATACTCTTGACCGCTATTACTGTTATATATGCTTTTTATTATGGATATCAAGTGACGAGGTATACCTACCCATTTCCTCCAGGACGCTCCATACTTTCTGCCAACACACGTAATCCCAACGTAATGCCAACGCCTTTGGTATAGTGAAATGTAGCATAATAAATAGGTTGGTATATTGAATTCTCTCACTTTCACTATTATCTGTCTCAGGTTTAAAATCTGTTCTCTTTCGCCTATATCAGGTACAAAGCCCGGCTGTTCTGGTGGCAATCGTGGCAGTATGTAGTATTTGAAAGGTTCCGCTATTATCTTCAGCATAACCTTATAGCATAACCTTTCTCTATGAATAAATGTCACAATTTCAAGATAAGGTGATGGGACGTATCGAATTACGTACTACATACTAAGAAATAATCAAAAAATTGCATGAATGGTCAATTCCAGGGCAATCCCAGACAAATTCCATGGAACTTCCCAGCAAGGGGGGGTTACACGAGTGATTATAAAAGTTTTTGGTAGGCGCATTACGGCCAGAAGAGAAAGTTATTGGAAACTGGACTAATGAAAAGAAATCCAAGGGTCCCAGCAAGTCAGAGAGCTAAATCCTACTAAGACCAAATAGATTTCATCAGCTCAAGACTCACTGTAAAGATATCAAAACTGCCAAGTGCAGATATCCGTGCAAGGCCAGAATCTACTTTTGCGACTGTCCAGAGGAGATTATAGAAAACTAATAGAATAATGAAAAAACACACGTCCCCAACGTGTTAGCGAAGGGGACAAACACATCAAGAACTAAAGTCCCCTTTTTTTCCTTTCGAGGGTCGTCTGATTCGGGATCGCCGGGAGCACCTCAGTCTCATGGGCTTATTGTTCTTACGATCAGCCCCTACTTACGGGTAGGAGACATATCTGCGACCCTTGCTCAAGAAAGAGAACGTCTTTTTGTTGTGGCGGATGAGCCATAATTTCTTCAGTTAATTGGCTGCAGTTTAAAATATTTTAAAGATTATTTACTTTCAGCTTTTTTCACCTGGGAATTGGGACTGACTGTAGGGTTAATTTGTGTATATTATGACATTTTTCAGCATATTTCTGTCGGAATCGGCCAGGAACAATCTGGTCTGTCTGCAGTGTATTGTTGCCATCCAGTTCTTATCTAAGCCTCTTTAAATGAGTCCGTTCTATAATAGCCTCGGTTAGATAACTTCTTGACAGACCAAGTAGGTACGGGCTCATGTTCACAAAAGTTTTCCGGGTTCCGAGTTTCTCATAGTTATCTACCGGCTCGTTTTTTTTTTAAGAAATTATAATCCAAAAATTCATTCCAGTCGCCTAAAGTTTTGGCTTATTAAATTTTGAGAGATATCACTGCTCAAAATTTAAGTGCGACTATTTTAATTATTATAATCTTGCCGAATTTTATCAAAATATTTGATTTTTTTACAAATAATACATAATGCTAATTTATGAATACATTTTCTGATTTTACATTCAATTTTGCCTGGTAATTCTGGTAATTACTGATTACCATAGCAAAGCACGGTGATCTAGGTTCTTGGTTAAATTAACTTTCTGTGTAACTTAGATAAACCTTCACTGCAATAACTTTTTTTTGGTTTCAAGGAGAAGTCGATAATTGAAACAATTAAAAATAGCAGCTTTTCTATGAGTTGTACTTCCGCAGTAAGCGATCGATCAATTCCGTCTGTTAAGCTTTCGCCAACTAAGGAACAAACTGGAAGCTAAAGATTATTAATCTAAAACGTTAATCAGTTTCTTGTCTGAGTAACTGATTTTTTTGCCAGTAAGTATATGGTCGCATACTTCTATTCAAAACTTAAGTCATTAATTTCAAAATTTCCTGACGTCATAAAAAAGTCACCACACGCAGACTAATAATTACAAATTTCTCTACATGACTATACCTAGCTTCTGATGAAGGTGAAACAATAAATAATTTTACAAGGAAAAGGAGCGATCATTTCCACTTTCTTCAGCGATTTCTTCGCTCGGCGGACCATCGTACGTCACTGGCAATACCGCATAAGGATCAGGCAGTCTCGGAGTACTAAAAAGTTGTCCATTCGATGGGTTTTCGTTCTCGGCGATGGTCTTCCGCGATCCAGTGAACGTCGAACGTTAGTTGACACTGAGGTCAACAGGCGACCGCTTTTACGAGCAGAGGGTCCCCTATCTTTTCCTTGATGATGGTCAATGTCAATGATGATTAACCGTTGAGGAGCGCTTATCCTTCCCTGGCTACTACTGGTGATCTTGAGGAAGATTTGTGACCTCGTTTTGAGTTTTGACGATGTGTGAATGAAAAGGAGAAATAGTGCTTAAACTGGGACTTTTTTATAAAGTGTTGTGGAAGTTCAATATTTAGGTAAGTCGCATATTGAGCTTTAAAAAATTGAAGAGTTTACTTGAGTTCAGAAACTTCGACCGTATGTAGGTCACTTGTTGAATGGAAAAAATGCAGTTCTTCTTTAGGATATGGGTACCAACCCGATGATGCCAAAGTATTCGGGTCACATAAATATTGGGTGATTTACAAAATACCTATATATCGTTTATTAAATTTGATTTTAGTGTATTTTTTTATAAAAAAAGTATTTTTTATAAAAAAATAGATTATTGAGGACGATATCACTTTTTTATTAATTGAAAGAATTTCAAAATATTTCCAACATATTTTTGAATATTTTAGTAACAGATAACTATTATTTCGAACTTTATACTTAAAAAGTATAAAAAAAAAATATTTTGAATTCGGTTTTCGTTTTCACATTCAGAGTTATCCAATTTTGTGGCAGTGCCTATGCTTATCTCTTACTTTAAAGAGATCACTTTTAGAGATTTTGTTGACAACTTTTATTAGTTTGTCAGTGAAAAGGCTATAAAATATTATTTCTAACAAGACTTTATTTTTTTATAATCCCTAAATTTTTTAAACATAAAACATTGAATTGAAAAAAAAACAATAAAAAAATGTCAAAAAGCGTATATAAACTATCGTTCCAATAGCTTTTCGACAGGTTTCGGGCTTTATCCCATTATCAACATACCTACTTATTTTGTCAGTTTAAAAAAATTAAATGTTCCCAATTAGAGGTAGGCTACCATAGGAGATAGGCCGCTCACGTCTTTCTTCCATTTTACTTACCTATTCAATTTATTTGTCTTATGTAATATTATTGTTATGATTTTTCATTAAGTGAAGTTGGTAACTGTTTTTATTTCCCCCTTTCACTTTGTATTGTTTTAAATTTTATCTAATTATTATATTTTTTTTAAAGAAAAATTACGGCTAAATGATATTCACTCTCTTGGGTCCTGATTCCACCATCAGGATAAAACAAAATTGAATAAATTTTTTATTCAATCTTTTTAACTTATTTTTCGAATTTTATTGTTTTAATTATTATATTGTGGACTATCTTTACCATGACCATGGCCAATTTTATAATACAGACATATTATAATAGGAATATTATTCCTTGTTTACTAGATAAACAACAATAAGATCAACGAACCGCAATTTTTTCTACCTACACACACCTTATTCAAATTATTTATTTATAAAGCAGGCAGAAAGTTAATCTACAAAAAATTCTTGCATTATGCGTTGACGTAGGAAAAGATTCCTCTTTTTTTATTTCACATCGTATCATCACAGCTGCTTGCTATATTAATATTGAGTTGTCAAATTTTGCGTTATTAATTGTTTCATTTACCTACAGTCTTAATTTTCTTATTTAAAATTGTTATTTCTTTTTAGAAAAGTCTTGTTTATTAAATTAATTAAGCACCTACAACCACTTTAAACGATTTTGGGTTTATAAATTTCAGAAACAATCAAGAAAGAAGTAGATTTACTTTGTATAAGTAAATTAATTAAAACAATTTTTAATTTAACTGAAAAAAATGAAATTACTTCCTTGCTTGAATACAAGAACTTATTTTTTATCTTTATTACTCAAGATTTATAAAATTACTTAAAAACTACTTTATTACGTAAAATCCTATAAAACGTTCCTCTTCCAGTTAGAAAAATTGTTCTTGTTTTATCTTAACATAAACGTTCCTTCATCTATACCTGTCTATATGTATATATATCTCTTTAAAAATAATTATAATATCTATCACAAAATCAAAAATTTCTTAAAATTTGAAAATAGAAAAATCTGTTCATTAGCAAATCAAATCACCGCTTGTGTGAAATTCTTGTAGCCACGGTGATATCCGGAAATCATAATCATATTGCATGATACCTTAGACAATGTAATAAATATCTAAGAATAATGCCTATACAGAGTTTTACTTCTATGAGAGTTCACCTTCAGGAATGTTTCATTCTTTGTTACAACTGCTTTTCAGAAATTACCGATCGTCTTTGACTAATAGTAATAAGTATTATGTAGCTTTCAAAAAAAAAATCAAAACCAAAAGTTTTAGATATGTTTTGAAAACCCTTAATAAAATATACAGGCTGTCTCATAATCAATGGATAGAACACAAACGGTAAGATTCCTTTAGCGAATACAGATTGATGCAGGCATGTCTTTGTAAAAATTTACTCGTAAGCCAGTTGTTTAATTTTTTTAACTTTTTTAATTATTCGGCAACATTTTGGTTAATTGAGCTCAAAGCTAACAACGATGGGTTCTCGGGGACAGTTATTATTTTATCAAAATTTATTTATTTATTTATTTATTAGATTTACTCTAAATTAATGCTATTTGATACACAAAACAAAATAATGAGGATGTATTATATGTAAGTTTAAAACTCACAATACAGGATGTATCAGAGATATTGGCCCAAACTTGAAGGGGTGATTCTTCTCATAAATATAAGTTAAAAAAATAAGATTCAGCTCAAAATGATGTTTCGTTTAAAAGATACAGGGTGCCAAACTTTAAAAAAATATAAGAGTTTTTGGTTATAACTCGTGTAAATTTACACCGATTTTAATTCACAGATTTAAACCGCTGTGCAATAATAATAGCCCAAGCAGTTTAGAATAAAAAACTATCCCGTAGGTTTTTTCATATGCCGCACCGTTTTTGAAATATTTTAATTTTCCTCAAGTAATGTTGGGCAATTTACATTACAAAATGGTTGATTTCATTCAAATTTAACCGACTAGAATAATTTTTATGCATAATGTTATTATTAGAGAACGGATTATAGGCAAAGAAAAAATTCAAAATAGGCGCCTTTATAGGCACATTTTTTGGGATAAAAATGCTTAAACTTGAACCAAATAGGCAATAAAATAGGCAAATTTTACTACCAAATTTTCACTACAGAGAAAAAATGAGTAACAAAAATTTACGTTTATATGTGCCTTAAAAATTCCTACCGATTTCCAAAAATTTACAGCAATTTTCCTAAGATTTTGTTTTACATCAAGCACGTTGTTTGATGAATAAAACAATTACAAATATTGAAATGGATCGCACCTAGGTAGGATGATAAGGAAATTATTTCCATCTCCCTCGTTAAATCAACCCAAACCGAAAAAGCAAACAGTGCAAGAATAGGTACGTAATTACCTAAAGGTAAAATTGTTAGGAAATTAAAACGCAGCCACACGCTGCAAAGAAAATCGAGGCAAAGAAAATTATTGAATAGGTAATCAGACAGACACTTCCGCCATATCCCGGGTAGTCTGTAATCAACATGGTTATATTCTTTAATTAATTCAAGCTGTTGCTTGAAATGAAATCAAAGAAATGAAACAAAAGCAAAACGAAGTAATAAGAAAGCACAGGTGTGCAAAAGAGTGGAATCCGAAATGGATTGGAGTTTGAAAAATGCATGAAAGGAATCCATCATTCGCTTTCCATTGTTTTATACTCTCTATGCAAAATCACAGCCCCTCTCGCCCTTCACTATTTTACGCTTCTGCAAACGAATTCTCTCGCTCATCATTCGCTTTTAGACATCTGATAGGAAGTCCACCGTTAACAACAAGTCTCAGTAAATTTCCCCGCTTTTCCGAAAGAAATCCCAATCAACCGAGATACAATGAGTCACAATAGGTTCTTTTGCGCATCCGTTTCGGCCATAGTAATCCTGGCATACCTCAATCAACGAGCAGGGGTAACTACGTGAACACAACGGTAAACACAACGAAAGAAATCCTATTAGGGAGAAATTCGAGAAACTAGACGATCACAGTGGTTTTTGCGAAAGAGTAACGGGCCCGGGGTGGTTCCGTTACAATATTACACTTAGCATTTTGCTACAAAGTTCGGACCACAGGTGTCCGGGTCAGTTATTATTTCTACAAGGGGTTATAGCTATTGACTTAGGACCTATAATAAATTATCTCAAGTGGGGTAGTAAAATTTTCAAATATTCTTTCAAAGTTAATAATTATTATTAGCATGAAATGTATTTTGAGGTGGATAAATTTAAATTTATTTGAATAGGCAAGAATAGGCATTTTTTGTGAAAATAAGCACCAGATACTCAAATAGGCAAAAAAGGCACAGATAGGCACTTTGCCTATAATCCGTTCTCTAGTTATATTAATGATTGGTGACATTGCCTGAGGAAACTTTAAATATCTCAAACATAGTGCGTCGTGTGGGAAAAGCTAAATAATACTTTTTGGTTATAAAATCCATTAGCTAATAAACAACGTTTTATTAGATAGCTTTTGATAGTATTTGCAATAAAGTCAGTGGCATGAAAGTCAGGGAGAAAAAAGTGGCTCCAACCCTGAATATTAGATTAATAGTGACATTTCTTGAGGAAACTTCAAGTATCTCAAAAACGGTGCGCCGCATGAAAAAAATTAAGATATAGTTTTTGTTCTAAAATGTATGGGTAATCGAATAACGGTTTTGTAATTGAAAAAAAGTTAGTGGTGTAAAAGATAAGGAAGGAAAGGAGGAGAAAAAAGAAAAAACCCCGAATATCTACGCCAGTAGACAACATCCATGAAATCTGAAATAACTAAATTAAAGGCCTTTGTTTGTTTATTATTTATCATACCAATAAGTATCACCGAAATCGGTTTAAATTTTCACAAGTTATAATCAAAAACTGTTTTTTAAAACTTTGACACCCTTATGCCCGTATTCACAAACGATAATTTCCTAAATAATTACGTAATTATTTAAATGAGTGAGATGGAGATATGCAGTTTTTTTGCAATAGAGTGAGATGGATATAATTGATTACGTAATTATTTAGGAAATTATCGTTTGTGAATACGGGCATGTGTCTTTTAAACGAAACGTAATTTTGAACTGAAACTTATTTTTTTAACTTACATTTATGAGAGAAACCACCCCATTAAGTTTGGCTCAACATCTTATAGGAAAAAAGTTTGACCTCATGGGGGTAACTATTCTTTAGGCTGTTCTTAAATGATATTGAGGAAGGGTCAAACTCGCCTTACAAAAAATCCAAAATGGCAACTGCAAACTTTTTTTGTTCAAAAATTATTATTTTTATCAAAACACAAAAATACTTAACGTTACACAAAAACATTGGTCATAAATATGTTCAGTATAAATATATCTATAACTTTGCTCCTTATTACCTATGACTTTTTTGATAAATCTAATACCTAATTCATGAGAAAAATACTTTTTAATACTGCCGACTACGTTGTTGAAAGTTCGTAAGAATGCAGAAAGTTTTATCTTTTAATTCATGAATTTAAAAGCCCATGGTAGAGTAGAGGTAGTCCCAGTGGCGTAACTATAAATTTTGAGCACCCTGTCAACATTCGACAAAGGGCCTTTCTTAATTATTACACAGTGGTGGCTCGTTGACATTTGCAAACATGCATGACAGTGTTGTATGAAAGAATTGACAGATGCGTCAGGTGGACAACCGGGTAGTCCGGCGAAATCCCCCAGCGAAAGGGGTCGCCCCCCGGAAAATTTTTTGAAAAATAAGACTTAAATACAAAAATATCCTATTCTTTTTAAGTTATGTTTTGCCAAGAAATAAACAATATAATTTTTTGATGTTCCTCATACCTATATTTTTATGTGTATTTTATGTCTTTATAATATTTTAGATAATTTTGACCTAAATATTTATACCACTTGTATAACAAATTTTTATTTAAAAAAAAAATTTTTTTAAATAATTTTATATTTTATGATAAAAGAATTTATTTTTAATTATTATTTTTAATTCATCAAAGTAACAATAAATATCCCTCTTATATCTCCATTATTATAACCAAGATGTTCATTTGAAGATGGATTTTTTCTTTCATGACAGTCACGCCGCATTTATTTTTATATGTTGCCCCCCCCCCCCCCTAATTGTTTTAGGAAGAAATCTTAGATAGATCATTTTTTGTTAATATTGAAAAGCTGCTTCTGTAACAGTAGTTACCTACATTTTAGGTCTGTTGAGCCATTTTCGAGAAAAATAGGAAAAAGTTTTTATTTTGTGTTATCATTTTGTAATAATTGACTTTACGATTTTCTGGAAAATGGCTCAACAGACTTGAAATATAACTACAGCAGCAGAAGAAGCTTTTCAATCTTAACAAATTATCCATTTACCTTCTCTAAAATAAATAGGGGGGACAATATTTAAAAATATATGCGTGACTGCCATGACAGAAAAAAAAAACATCTTCAGAGGTAAACATCTCGATCCGGTGCGCGATCTAGCTAGGCAACCCATGTGCAATTTATCAGTCTATACAGGGTTGCTCATCAGTGCGTCAAAGTAGCTTTTATACTATAATTCTAAATAATAACAAAAAAAACTCATATGCCGTATATATATATTTTTGTAATATACAGGGTGGTCCTTTTATAAAATCACAACATCAACTTTCTTATTTCAAATACGATGGTACTTTTTTTCAAGTTTTGGATTGAGATCTAATTTCTGAGTAAAATGACATCTATGTTGCTCAAACTGTCTCGGTTTATGCGCTGTATCAATTTTTTTTTTTTTTTCAAATGTAACCGTCCAGAAAACTAAATAAAATCAATTTCGTTTTTCATTATTAAAAATTCTCGCATCATGCACCAACAAGGAGACGCATGAAGGTGTTTAAATATATATTGGGGAGTTTATTTTGTATACAGGGTGTTCAAAAGCCAGCTACAAACTTTGAAGATTTCGAGTCGATTTTTCTTGTTTATTTTAAATACAACGCCATGTATATTATCATGTCAACAATTATTAGGTATTGAAGTCCTCCTTCAACCTATTACAGATATACATATTTTCTCTCTCATAGTTTAGAAGTTACAGTTTTTTCTTTGGAAAATATTGGTTTAAGAAAAAAATTTGAACTAAAATTGATAATCAACAACAAACAAAAACATTGAAATACTACCAACATTATCCTACATTACCTTTCACATTACAAAAATTTATAATAAATGGTCAAACTGTCCACCATTCTGCTCAACACACTTTTGAGGTCTTCTTCAAAATGCCCTTCTCATTTCCATTACCCTCTCAATTGTAACCCCATTAAACGCCTCTTGTATTTTCCATGTCCACGTTTGCAGAAAAAAAATTGCAGATTTCTCTGAGAGAATCTCTGATGACACATTGAAAGTTTTATACTTTTCAGTCGTCAAATGGCATTTTCCTTGCAAGTCACTATGTTTCCGACAAATCTTTCTACTCAAATACCTAGTTTGATTTCTTTCTGTTCGGCACGCTTCTCTGGCGGTGGTGATGTGACAGACTGATGAGATGGAAATAACTATTTGAAACATCGATATCTCTGTAATTTATGATGTAATTTATATAATAATTTATTATTATATCTGGAAAATATCTTATAAACAACTGGAACATCGAATATTTTGAATTTATTTCAACACAGTAGGTTGAGTGTCTCACAAAAGCGGAGTGGGAATTGGAGAGTAAGATTATCCATCTCTGTTTGCAAATACTCTAGACCAATCTTTTCACCTTTGTTTTATTTGTGGTTAACGGCTATTCGCCGCATTTCTGGGACCGGCCTGTGTAAATAGATTTTACTAATTTTAATTTAAAATATAAGCCCTCTGTAAGTCACGATTTCAACAGAAAGACAAAATATACAGACTTGATCCGGAACCTATGATTAAAATTATAAATTATTTCAATAAAGAATGAGTGATTACTTACTTAAGTATTTTTTTCACCGATATATGAAGCTTAACGAGCACAAGCAAAATTAACCATCAGTAAGTTACGAAATCGTGCAGAGCTTGCTATATAAGAGTAAATTCACAGCAGAAAGTGCAGTAAAAGAAGCATTAGAGACAGAGTCTTGTTATAATTTAAATTTTGTGTCATAAACATGTAAGGAATAGAATTTACATGAGTGTTAATTTAAATAATCAGGCTAATAGGAAAAGGCACATTTAATTACTTCTCAGCGTAGGTAATTCATTATTATGTCTCACATTAGTTATGCTTAGCAGACTAGACACTATGCGATTTCTATCCTAAATTCAAATTCGCACCTGCAGTTTTCCGGTTCAAAATGATCAGGTATTTAAACGAACATCTTATTAGTGTATTTTTTAATAATTTATATTTACGTTTAATGAAAATGATTATATTTTATTAAACAATAATAACCTTTTTCATGCTTCTGTTAGTTAAACAAAAAAAAAAAATGGAAATATTGTAAGAATTAAAGAATTTTTGAAAACGTGGGTGTAATTTATTGGTATAAATAAGTATAGGTAGGTATATAAACGTAAGAAACTGGCCCAAAGTTAAGTCAGAAAACTTGTAAATAGAAACGCGTAGCAAATTAATGTAGGAATATTTTATAATATCCATATTTAACAGGTAGGAATATGTAGGAACAGGTAGAAAAAGGTTTAGCAGGTAAACAAAAAAAATAGAAGCAGAAAATCTAATATTTTGAAAAGATTAGGTTATTTACAAAAGTACTTCTAAACAGCTACGGTGTAGCAGGTCACTGCTTTCTAAAGCATTTCAAAGGTATAGTTTTATGAATTTATTTGGATTAGATGGAGTATGGAGTTTAGATATATCGTGAATGGGTCATTGTGACACCTCATCCACTGCGATCAAAGGTCTATTGTGGCTAACATCTAGTCGTGCTACATTAACCCCATCAGGTCAGCCTCTTTGAGGAAGCTGGCCATCTTGGCTTTTGGTACTATATCCATATCCATCGGTGTGAGAAAGTTTCCCCGAAGGTTTGTGGTCTGGTTCTTTCCAAAGCGGGACACTCGCATAGGAGATGCCTTGCTCTTTCGTCATCCTCCAATCATAGTCAGCATTTAGTGCTGATCGCCAACCCCATCTTGTGCAAGTGATGGTTCAGCTTGCAGTGCCCAGTATACAGGGTTATTCACGGTCACGGTATACGCCACGGAAGTTTATGGCCGTGTCTCTGGATTTTTGGATCTTTTTATTTTTGGAGTGGATAGAGACCCGGCAGAGGTGCGTTTTAAAATTATACTCATAATGTACAGGATGTCCCAAAAGCATAAAACATATCAAAGTTATGTTTTTTTAAATGGAATGCTCCTATGTTATTGCATTTTTAGATTGTCTGAGAAGAACAAATAAGATTGATTTTTACAGTTTGTGTTCAATTTCAAAAGTTTTTGAGTTATAAACAAGTGAAAATCGTCATTTTTCAAGTTGAAGGCCCTGTACAAGGCAAAACGGCTCAAGATAGAGAAAAACGGCTTACTTGTCCCTATTTTAACTTTTCATGTACTATCCTATGATGTAGATGAAATGTTTATACAGGGTGATAAAAAATTTGAAAAATTTCTCCACGCGTCGACAAATAAAAAAATCAAAGAAAGTACAAATGTTTCTATACCATAGGATAGTACATGAAAAGTTAAAATAGGGATGTAAGCCGTTTTTCTCTATCTTGAACCGTTTTCGTTGTACAGGGCCTTGAACTTGAAAAATGACGATTTTCACTTGTTAATAACTCACAAAATTTTGAATTTAAACACCAACTGTAAAAACCAATATTATTTTTTCTTCTCAGACAATCTAAAAATGCAATAACATAGGAGCATTCCATTTAAAAAAACATAACTTTGATATGTTTCATGCTTTTGGGACATCCTGTACATTATGAATATAATTTTAAAACGTACCTCTGCCGGGTCTCTATCCACTCCAAAAATAAAAAGATCCTAAAATCCAGAGACATGGCCATAATCTTCCGTGGCGTATACCGTGAATAACCCTGTATAGGCCTATTAAAGCTTTCAAGGCTGTTAAGCTCCAATTTGGTCATTTTTTCAACGTTTTGCCAGTGCTGGAGGACTTTCCTCTCAGTCCAGTTGCGTATTGTTGTTTTGGCAATAATCATGGTTATTCTGGTCCGATAAATTCGAATTCGGTACCTTCCCTAAGCATATAGAGTCGGTAAGTTCGTTCTATCCATTTCCAGCATGACCCGGAATCCAGATCAGAGTCACTTCGTTGCTCCTTGCTAGGGCTTTCTGAGATAATATGACAGCTCCAGACCAACTTGGACTTGCTGTGGTTGGAGCAAGACTCTTTTCTTCGAGCGAGGTAGCGCCACACACCCCAGCTCCAATTCCTATGGATATCTTAGATCAATCAGTGACCCATCTGAGTTCATTTCTGTTGTTCTTCCACACGTCTCTTCGCGGAAGAAGGATCTTATAAGCAGAGCGGTTCATGATGGTCTTAGGCAGTATATCCGAGGAAAAACAGTAGACTGTGACTTTCTATGTCATCTGAAACCTGGTTCTCTCGTTCTCTCCAAGTTATATGACTTTGGCAAACTTCTTGTCTCGTCATCTCCAGCATTCTCTATTATGTAGTCTATCTGGCCTCTCTCTCCAAATAAATATGGAGAGGTGGTAAGCCCAGGTAAATTTACATAGCCGCCGACAGTGTGGTATTATTAGCACCACAGATCGCTAGACAAGCTTGTCTCTCTAAGCTAGAGAGCTTTGCTTTGGCCATGACTTGCTGGTCTTTTGAGCACCAAACAGTACTGCCATACGCAATCATAGGTCTGACCTATGATTAGCCGTTACAGAAAGCCAGTATATTTATTTGGGTACAATTCCCCATATGTTGTTACAGATCCTTTATTAACACATCTATAATAAGGAGAGTTTGGCTCTGTATATAACTTTTTCGAAGATGAGAGTTCCCCAAGTAAGCTTTCTATCCAGGACGACTCCTAAGGTCCTTGGCTTCCTCTGCAAATGGAATGGTTTTTCTCAGAAGAGTTGGTGGCGTTAAACCGCCCAACCTTATCTTTCTGGATAATGGTACTACGACAGTTTTACGAGAGGTGACTGACATGTGTTCCCTCTAGTACCACTGATAACACCTCGAGTAGTTCCTTTCTGAAGGACCTTTGAAATGGTCGCTTGAGATCTTCCTTTGATCAGCATATGCCTGGACGTTGACATTTATAGTGAGAGAACGACTAGAAGACCATCGACGAGAAGGGATCAAAGCAACTTCCTGCTGACATCTTCTCGCGGGCCTAAAGTTGATATCCCCTCCCCATTAAGGTCGTTATAGTTTTCCTTCCAAGTATATTGCGGGTCCCGCCATTTATGACTGGTGGTGTCCCTCTTGAGGCAACTGCCTTATATAGAGATTCTGGTAGTACCTACGTTGTTAAAAGCTCCTTCTATATCAAGGAAGACAGCCACCGTAGTCTCTTTTTTGTCAAGATACCTGGTGATCTTGCTCACAACATTGTTTGTGAGAGCAAGGTCGGTTAACTTTCCAGTTTGGTAGACATACTGGCCCGCTTTCAGTGAGCGGTTATTCATCCCATTTCCCCTGATGTACGCATCCAGCACCCTTTCCATACTTTTTAGTAAAAAAGGAGTTACGCTAATTGGTCTGAGTGACTTGTGGTGTGGTTCTGTGCAACCCACCTTGGGTATGTAGGTAAGCCACCCTAGTCACCGACCAGTCGGATGGTATGTAATTCGATGTCAGACTAGCTCGAAATATCTTAATTAGAAATGGCATCAAAATATCCAAACCCTTTTGTAGTAAAGCCGAAAATTTGCCGTCGTCTCCTGGTGGTCTGAAAAGCTTAAAGGCTCACCGCTCTTTCAATTGTATAGGTTGTTATGATCGATCGAGACACACCACCCAATAAGGTTTTTGAGGTAGTTTTTATCGTCCTTATGTTGCGGGCGGCTGACCATCAGACAGAGGTGAGCTACCTGGTAAGTGTGTATCTTTTAAGATATCTTACATTTCTTCGATTAAGTCCGTATAAGAGCCGTTACGTCATTTCACCGAACCAAGCGTCTGCGCCGAATCTTTTGAGAGTATCTTGTGGATTCTGTTACTGCTAGACAGATAACTGATTCTCTCGCAGAACCAACTGCCTTCTAGATCGTTTGATCTTCTTATATTCTCTTAGAGACGTTTATATTTTTCCTAGTGTAGTTTATATTTTCTTTAGCTCGATTGAAAAGTCACCGACCTTTTTTTCTTCGTTTCTCTAAATCTTTGTTACACCAGTCAACATTTCTGTTATTTCTTTTCACCTTTAGTGGATATTTAGTTTTCGTGATTTACTGGGATGATCGCGTTCAGGATCTTCTCCGGCGCAATTTCAGTTTCATCGCAATTTTGGATCGTGGAAATCACAGACCCCGTACCAGACCGTAGGGCCATCTTGTATGCCTTCCAATTTATTCCTCTTAGGGTTGCGAGCGATATTTTACCACAGGTCTACGATAGTTTGGAAGGTTATATCTCTGTGATCTGAACAAGATGGTTCAGAGGATAGGTACTTGCCAATTATCGACTATCCTATGTTGCTCATAAAAGTAGAGCTAAACGTAATGTCTAGAACCTCCTGTCTATTTTTCGTGGCAAAGGTTGGCTTAGAGCGTATTTTGTTTAAAACCAGTCTTTTGCCGATTAGATAGTTGTTGTAAAGTTGTAAAGTGACTCACCTATGTCATTGATGTTGGTGCTTCCCCAGACCGCATGGTGGGAATTTGCGTCATATCCGACGATGAGGTGGACGTTGCTCCTCTAGCAGTAGGCTACTAATGAGCCTCGTACTATGGGCAGACCTGTCGCCTGGGAAGTAAGCCGAGCAGACGATGAATTACATCTTGCCATTCTCCACCGGGGCTATTATTCGGACTGCTGCCACATCTCGGGTGCAATAATCTGAGAGCGAAGTAATTTATATTGTTTCAGATCAGTATGATGCAGGATCTTGGCGATTGTTCTGAGCCAACTGCCACTAATTTACTAGATGAGTTTCCTAGATCCCTAACTTTGCCAGGTTTATCTAGCCAGGGTTCTTGGATGAGAGCAATGTCCAGCTGCTCTTTATGCCAGCCACATAGCTGAATTTATATAAAGTGTGGTGATAAAGTTCCATAAACTTTCTTGGCGATGTTTTCCCGCAAAATCCAGAAATCTCAATTGCTTATTTCAAAAACCTCACGCTTTCATCCCTTACTTTGTAAAATTTTTTTTTCTTTGCTTTCAAAAATTAAATCTGAAACTTTTTTAGGATTCGTTAAGATTTTTTGTTCGTAATGTAATTCTAAAATAATTGCTGCTTTGTCGACAGAATGTTTGCCGAGGACCTATACGCGGTTCCAATTTTTTTTTTTTCGTTTGGATCATTTGACTGAATTGAAATAAAACTTCTTTGGGAGAATTTAATAAATTTCAAACCTATTGTCATATTATAATATTTTTTATAAAGTTTTATTGCATTTAATCACTTGAAATGTGACCAAAATGCCTACATGTAAGGAACGTGTGTCTTATTGCTGCAAGAACAGTTAGCCATACAGAGGAATTTTTATATATTATATTGTACTACAAGGGCGATGTAATTAAGTCTAACAAAAAATGCCATGATACCATAGTCGGTGTACGCTCCATCATTATTGTTTTGCCGGTACCATCAGCTATCAAAATAATTTTAAAAGTATTCATTTCGTTGTTGCTTAAATTGAATGCTTTTCAACCTTCAAACCGTTTATTTACGAAAAGTATAAGTAAGTAGGTATAAGATTATTGATCTATTAATAATAGGAAAATTTATAAATAGAAACGCAAAACAGCCAAATATGTAAAAGAGAGGATGGTTTTGTAAACACAAGATGTTAATGACAGCAGATGGAAAATTTAGAAGACAGGATATTTGCAATGAAATTCATAAAAAAAATATTATTTGCTCATGTTTTTTCATCTCACTTCGTTTACGAGATAATCATGATCATGATACATTTCATAACAGGAGACCCTAACAGTGGGTCACGATAGAGCCCCCATTTAAAAATGAGTAATTTTTCAGCATATTTTCTCCACTTTTAAATTACTGTTAATAGGTACAATTATAGCGTAATAAAAATACATTTACACTCTACATATTTCTATTTATTTCTTATGAAAGGAAATTCTGTTAGTCGTCAGTACTCCTATATAATAGGTACAAACCGTTACAAATAACAGTTCCGTCTCATAGGAAGTGATTGTGCATGGCCAGTTGCAATAATCGTGAATAGTGTCATGTCATGATTGTCTTGTAATATAATTACATATAGAAACGAAAATAGAGTATGTTGAAGTACTTATAAAGGAGGGAAAATTCACGGAATGCGGACGCAAATACATGCAAATAGTAAGTTAAAAACTACAAGAGTTGATTGGCAATTTCCCAGCAGACGACAGCAGTATGGAGATACCGCTACCGAGTAAACTGCAATACCCGTTGGTTTAAGTATATCAGCGGTTTCAAACAACAACATTTTAACATTAAAGTCGAATTAAGTTAAGTAAGTTATGTATGCAAGAAATGCATAAAGTTGTCCTTTTTTCAAAAACGAAACGTTTGAAATGCAGGATAATGAAGCATCAAGATGTCAAATGCTTTTACACATAAATTTAATACAATATTTTCTTTATGACGGCTGCTTTTGGGAAAAAATAATTTATAACCTATTTAAATGACATATTTTTGTTTTTGGGTAAACCTGTTGTTTAGTCGGCCAAGTTTCCCTCCAGTATCCCCCCAACACTTTCTCCACTCGCGCCTCGCTGGCTGGAATTATTATTTAGGTACCTCAAAATCAGATCATCGGTCAGGTTAGGTTTTTTCCACTGAAATTTGAAGAAAATAAAAAAAGAAAAGTATAAAAATTTATAAAAATTTCAGGGGAGAGATAACCTAACACAGAGAAAGTGGTGCAGGGATACTGGAGGGGAACTCGGTGAACTAAACAGCAGGAAAACCTGTTTTTGATATATTGAAGAACGGAGTGTGGGCTAAATGAAAGGAACAGTTTGAGATAGAGAACCCAGGTTTTCTACACATATATTTAATACACTTAATCATTAGGTACTAATTATTAACCATTTTTGCGCATATTGCAGTAGCGGCAATTTAAGGGTTGCGCGCTAGATTTTTTTGACCTTAATTTCAATGACACTGGAAAAATCGTAATTTAAAAACGTGCTCCTGGGCAGCACGTCAGAACGCCCCAGAAAACGTTTATGAAAAAAAAAAATAAAAGCAGAATATTTTGTTATGGACACAATCATTGTTTTGTTTTTAATGATAATTTTTTTATAGTTTGTTTCACTGCGATATGAAAAAAAATAGCATTCAAGAAATAGCTTATATTAATGATAAGATGCTATTCCTGAAATATCGTAAAAAAAATGTTTTTGACATTTCTGTATCGCGAAAAGGGTGCGTTTGATGAACCATGTTAATACAAACTTTTTACAAAAATTTATTTTTATTTTGCAAGAAAAAATTATTGAAAACATTGCTTATAAATTGGTTGAATTGGCCATGGTAGGTATACTCAACTTATCAATAAAACAACGAATGGGTCGAAGAAGTGTATAAATTTTATTAAAAAGTAGCTCCTCTACCGGTTTCGAGTTTTAACCCATCATCAGGACGGCTGCAAGTAAGGTTAATTATATTAGCATTAGGTATTTGCTATAAGAAAATACAGTTGTTACGGTATAAAACTTTAGTCATAAGGAAAAGAGCACTCACTTGTCAGCTTGATAGTTTTGTAACACTATCAGCCAATATTATAAAGGCTCATTAGCTAACGCGCAGATTTATGTGCTCGTTTTTGAAGCTAATATCGACGTCAAATGACTTTTATTGACATTTTGTGATTACTTTCATGTCAAGAATAGATAAATTTTTTAAAATTCCACTTAGATTCGATACCGTCTTAAGAAATGGCTACAGAAATCTGCCCGTTAACTTAATGAGCCTTTATAACCCACTGTATAGGGTGTACAAAAGTGTACATTTATGATAAATTGAAAATTTGCGGGAAAAGAGGACGTGTCCTAATTTCCCACGTGTCTTAATTTCAGCATCTCGCTGGTTTTTCAAGTTTCAATTTATCATATGTGTAATAACACGTTAACCGTAACACCTTAGTGTTACGGAGACTATCAAGCTGACAAGTGGTGCACTTTTCCTTATGACTATTTTATACTCATTTGGCGCAAATTGTTTTTTTTTTATTCCTTATTTATTTTTATATATTTATTTTATTTTATTTATTTATTACAATACCCAACGGGATAACATCCCTCATGAGGGCAAGGCATATACATAGCACTACCTGGTAAATAAAAATACACAATAACAACAATAAACATTTAAACATTAAAGTTGACCGCAGTTCCTATGACCTGTTCTAAAAAACACGAGATGACTGATTTCCTACTTGCTTCAAAAATATTACAATGTCTTTCTATCAGACTATAATTCTTAAGTATCTGGAATAGAGGAGACGCAACCATAATATTAGTGTTTGGCCAAGGTATTTGAAAAGCAGATGAATACCTGAGAAAGGGCCCCGAAACCCGAAGTACGATATATGCCCGAAGCTCGCTACAGTCAATCCTGCCATGCAAAATGTCAAGAGCAGCTTATAGCCTCTTGGTGGATAAACTCCGTCGATTTTATAAGAAAGAAATTTCATAGAAATGAAAGCGTAATGATTCATAGAAATGAATCAAAAGAAATGAATGTCATAGATAGGAGCCCAAACAACAGAAGCATACTTCAATTTGGACCTAATTAATCTGTTGTATATTATCACAAAAGTGCTCGGACTTATAAAGCCAACAGAGTTTCTCAAAATAAACCCCAGCCCCCTAGACGCCGCAACAATCACCCTTTCTACATGTGAAACAAATGTCAACCGTGCGTCGAATGTGACACCCAAATCCAAAACTGTATCTGAGTATCATAAGAACCGCGAGCTGTCCAGGGAATAATCGAAGATGAGAGGCTCTTGCTTTCTACTGTAGGTCATGACATTGCACTTTGTGATATTTAAAGTCAGCTTATCATGACCCTAGTTATGCAAGCGACGAAGATCAGCCTGTAATTTTACACAGTCATATATATCATTAATAACCAAGCATATCTTCAGATCGTCAGCGTAAAGGAAAAAACTCACATCAAAAACACCGGTGACATCATCCATGTAGAGGACGAATAGTAAAGGTCCCAATATACTTCCCTGCGGAACTCCTGATGATTGTCGAAATGAGTCAGAAGAGCATCCGTTATATCCCACAAACTGACATCTGCCCGACAGGTAAACTACCAAAAAGCGATATCAAGGGGCCTGAGAAGCCAAATGATTCAAGCTTTCTCAATAAAACATCGTGGTCCAAGCAATCGAAAGCCCTAGACAAATCCGTGTATAACACATCAACCTGCTGAGAGCGCGTATCAAGCGCTTCCGAAATAAATTGAGTAGTGCACAACAGATTGGTGACTGTAGAGCGACCCTTAATGAAGCCATGTTGGCGGGAGGAAACACGCTGAGAAACATGCTTTCTCAACCTATCGCCCACCGCGCTTTCAAAAAGCTTTGCAAAGTTATTCAGTATTGCAACTGGTCTGTAACTGACAACCTCCGACTTATCACCATTTTTGAATACAGGACGTATTCGCGATATTTTCCATTTAGCAGGAAAACAGGCCGAACCTATTACAAAATCGAACAGATACTTTAGTGGCTCTGCCAGAACACCGATGCAATCACCGACCATGAACGCAGGAATTAAATCCGGACCCGCTGTCTTACGCTGACCAATCTTCCTGGTCGCTCTCAGAATCTCATCCCGATCCGTCACCCCAAGGCCAAACCTACCTTCACCTTCCGAAGGATCACCAGAACGAAGGTGGCCATTATCATCGTCATCTGTCTGAAAGACCCTAGAGAAATACGTCGCGAACAAATTAACTATTTCCTGCGGTTCAGAAGCTTCAACATCTTCAAATCTAACTTGACCAGGAAGTCAATTCCTGAGTCAGTTCAATTCCTTTAAAAATGTGTCATAAAATGAAAATGCGTAGAAATTTTGCAATGTTGACCCCTACTGATGAGATCTATCAAAAGGCAAACAATTTATCCAAGAAAATTGACCAGTCCTTGAAAATATCGGCTCCTTTTATTTTTCATTTAATAGGGTTGAATTTTCCACGAGAGCATTTTCGTGGGGAGAATTTTTCCTCTCTAGATAAGGTACTCATGAAGATACTCATGCTCGTGGTTATTTTATTTTCTGCCTTTCTGCGTGGCAGGACACTCCAGTAGTTCTAGCAAACCGTAGGATGCTATGTCGTCACTTTATGATATATAAATTCTCGGAATATCAAAGACCAATTTCCTTCTTCAACAAAAAATATCCATCCGCCCTAATGGAAATTCAAGACATATAAAAGAGCTATCATTTTTTAATTGGCAAGGTCTACGCTCATTTTTATAATAAGTAGGTATATTTACGGCTCATTACATCTAGGTACAACCAGAGTGCTAATTTACCCATGACGTTATGAGGCGATTACACAGAGGCGAAATCAAAAGGAATTATTGTAAAATAGCAAAAACCCGTAAGGAGCGTTACCGCTAGAACAAATAGAGCAGGGAAAAGGAATTTATTACCTACCTTCTTAAAAAGAATAATACCTAAAATGCCATTGATATATTATTATGGATATTTCTAACAAAAATACTCAGCAGAATGCTGAATAATCATCCCCATTCACAGTCTGTTAATTGGTAACCTTATAAACAAATAAATAAAATGATGTTCCATTAATCAGAATAGGTAGCTTTACATAATAGTGGGGATGAATTTAACAGGTCTGTAAACTTTTGTTTTGATGTAAGACCCACTGCTTTTCGTACCTGTTGGAATATTAATTTTATGTCCTTAATTCATTTATGGTTTGCTTGGTCAACTTTGTCTTGCGTTGGTAAATTAATTTTTTACTTTTTGCTATAGGTACTTACCTACTGAAAACCTTTCAAACAGAAAACAAAGAAATTTTGTTACATTATCTTTTTCAGACATTTTGAGTGACACTGCTTTAAAAGTACGAGTATATTCAGAATTTGTGTCAATCCTTTTAGAGTATAATCGAGTAAGAATAAATTACTTAGGTACGTCCAAACTTACTACTGAATTCATTAACGGCCTCCATAATACTTTAATAATGCTGAACAGTAACTATAAGTTTTTGTAAATCAGACTAAAATAAAATACATACGTAGGTAATAAGGAAATGATTAAAATGCTTCATTCAATTTTTATGTACTAAAAATCTCTTACAGTAGGTAGGTATCAGTTCCGCAATCAAATTTGATAAAAAAAATGGTAAAGCTAATGTTTGAGCTATAATGACTGAACACTCTACTACTTGTCGACGTAAGCATGATGCCCATAAATTATTTATATTAGGGTAATTATTGTATTTTAATTTATCATTAAGATATAGTTTTTATGTTACAGTTTCAGTTCCTTTATTAAGAATCAAGAACGGCACAAGTAGGTACCTACATTTTACCGATGAATTGTTCGGATGAGGAGCCCATCAGCAAATTCTCACACAAGAAACTTGTAACAATCCTTTGACTTCTCCAATTTGGGTACTAACCTTTGGATACTATTACGTTTTACTATTTCTCAGACAGGGCAAATTATGTTGTGAAGAAAAGTTAAAGAAAGACCTTTTTCAATTTTATCTAATGTACCCAGCGGTGGAGAGGCCCAGGGAGAGAAAGGGAAGTATCCCGATTAGACGGTTAGATTTGTAAAATTTGGGCCGGTAGAAATAAAAAATTTTGCCGCAGCGACATATTCTTAGGGTCACTTCGCTTCATCCAATTTTCCATGCCGGTTTAGAGTTTTGAGCTGCACCGAAATTGCAAAAAAAATCGAGCTAACCGAGCTTTTAAATTTTCGACTGATCGAACTTTGCAAAGTTGAGTGGACTTTAAACCCTGTGTAGAATCAGTAGCTTAGAAATTCACGAGCCGCCACTGTAAGGTGCGGACAACTAACAGACGGGTACCTAACGAATATTATCAAAACGTGAAATTAACCGACAAAACCGATTACGTGACGCTTCATGATTATTGAGCTGATGACCCGTTAATCTTGTTGGATGTACAGATTTCTGCGATTTTCTCCCAGTCTTTCAAATTCCTGTGACAATAATTTTTTTAGCACAGTCACCCATTAATGCATGGTGACTGGTACTTCAGCGTCATTTTCAAAAAAATACGGTCTCGCTATGCCAAAAAATGTTCCAGCTGTAATAAGAAGATTGATGATTAGAGTAGATTCATCCTGAAGCATATGATAAAATAATTTTGCATATCCATGCATGTCTTTAATTTTTTTCAAAATTACCTAAATTTGAATATTTACGATAAACAGTGTGTGACTTACTTACGATCACAGCACGTTTTCTGGCACTAACCTGGGTATAACTAGAAAACGGTTGAAGTTGCAGCAAGACGATTTACATGTCTATACGAACTTTTCTAAAAGTTATACAACGTGGTGATAAAGTTTGGAACAATATTCATAATAATAATAATGATTTTATAATAATAACAATGACAATAATGATTATATTTTTCACTTTGCCAAGTTATGACGTAAACTTTTTTATTATGACGTCATCTATTTGTCAAATATGACGTCATCGCTTTTTTTTTAAATGACAACAGAAAATTTTTTTTCACGTTTTCCGAGAGATCTCCTTACCGTTCAAATGATGACATAAAAAAACTAGTACCTTACATAACGATTTTTTTGAAAAAAATAATTATTATTATTATTAAAAAAGATTAGTACAAGATAAGTGTCTGATAACACAGAAATTGATAAAAATTACACCAAATGTCCACAAGTTGAAGCAACTTTTTAGTTTCATTCAATTTTTCATTTTGTAACATAGTACCAAAACAATAAAAATTATATTATTTTATCACAGTGCATTTTTTGAAAAATCTGCATTTTTTTCAAAAAAAATCGTTATGTAAGGTACCAGTTTTTTCATGTCATTATTTGAAAGGTAAGGACATCTCTTGGAAAACGTGAAAAAAAATTGCAGTTGTCTTTTAAAAAAAAGCGATGACGTCATATTTGACAAATACATAACGTCATAATAAAAAAGGTCACGTCATAACTTGGCAAAGTGAAAAATATAATCATTATTATCATTGTTATTATTATAAAATCATTATTATTATTATTATTATGAATATTGTTCCAAACTTTATCACCACGTTGTATTTCACGGAAATGAAAAAATTATTAATAGAGAGTGAACAAAAATTTGAATTTTTCGGTCACTCTGTATTCGAATTTTTTATTTTCAAACGTGTTCGCTAGTCATACCCAGATGAGTCCAGAAAAAAGTGGTGGGATCTTAAGACAGTCACAGAGTAAGTATTTAAACCTAATTCCGAAAAAAGTAGTCACATATGATACTCAAAATTATTTTAACCTTTATTTGGTATGGTTTTTATCCCTTTAGGTCAAAAATGTAAAGCAGCAATCTGCAAAATTAATTTTCGACCCTGTGTACAAACTTATCAGAAAACTGAAGTTATTCATGATGTTTTAGTCTTGAGGATGATTCTGGAATGGTTATATTTTATAAAAAATATTTAAATATTTAAATTCATTGCATATGTAGCATTCGTTGCGGAACTCTTCAGGAAATAGCACAAAGATCTTATTGCCGTATTTTCGATCAACATTTCCAGGAATACCTCTAAAGCACTAATCTTCGTTTCCCAAGCTTAATGTTATCTAGGTGCTTTAAAATAACGTGAAAAATATTTTGAAAACAACGTTGTGTGAGAGTTGCGGAGTTGCTTTGCTGGTTTATGAAGGTTTGGTATTGAATATCATTTTAAAGTCGGTTAGTATAATAATAGACACAGTTTTTAGCGGTTGCATGTTGTTTATTAACGGAATTTCCATACCCGGTAGCAGTACGTTATTAAGCTGCTTTTTATTTGCACGTTGCACAGTGCACACGCACGTCAGAAGTTTGGAAACTCAAAATTACTTTACTGCTCATCATTGCATAACATAGAATATATTATATATTATATATCAGAATATCCTACAGATCGTTCTTTTCCCCATGATCGACGAAACCAATCATATGTAATTTAATAAACTAAACAACATGTATCGTAAGACTGCAATTTGTAATTTCAAACGAATATATATATATAGTGATACCTCTGCAAATTTGATTAACACTTATGTATTCACAAACACATTTAATCATCTTGATGCGGTTAGGTACGTAACTAAATCATCTAATGTTAATACATGTGTGTATCTCTCTATCCAGTTTATTTCATTATTTCCGAGCTATAACACAATTCCAAAAGTTTTGTGAATAATAGTGAAAATCTGTCTTTTGTGGTCTCACTTTTATAGCTGAAGTTCTTGAATTGTCCTCTGACAGTTTTCTATTTTCTGGTTGTTGGGGTTGGTAGGTGAATATTACATTAATTTGATTAAATTTAATTAAATATTAAAGTACTTGGATGTATAAATAAATAAATATTTATCGGTATCTCCAAGATATTAGCTAACGTTATATTTTCACTTATTTTAACAAACGACAAAAAATAATAATTTTTATTATTTTTTTACAAATATATCCATAGATAGACCTATAATAACAGATGTGCTGCAAGTTGCAAAAACCTTCTTGTGCATCAATCATTAATTGATTCAATTATGAATATTTTCGGTATTTTGAAATGTTCATGGTCGTATCATATTAGTATCATATATTAGCGTAGTTGTTTAATGTGAAAATTGCAGTTCACTCCCTTTGATAACGGGCTATAAAATTAATATAGAAATTTAAGCATAAAGTTTTTAGGTAGGTACCTATTTTACTACACCCTAAGTTGAATTGGAAACTGAAAAACGACTGCCTGCAGAGAATACCAATTCTGAAAACACTCTCAAGCCAACACTGGGGCTCTAGTGAATCTATTCTATTGGCAGTATACTATACCGCAGCCTTATATACGATCAAAGTTGGACTACGGAGGCATCGCATATAGCATAGCAAAAAAATCAGCACTCGGAAGCTTAAACGCGCCATACAAAACACAGCCTTACGACTGATCCTGGGAGCTCACAGAATAAGCCCGAGGATGACACTATTGACACTATATAGAAAAACTGGAAGGAAGCCGCTGGAACTCCGTAGAAATAAACTAATGACAAATTTTTCCGCCAGGATTGCCTCTCAACCCAAGAACCCTAATTACCCAACCCTTATAAACAATAACTCACACAAAGTTAAATTCACAAGTCACCGTAGATAATTACCGTCACCTTACTACATGAAAATTCAGCAGTATCTAACCGATGATGAGATCCAAAACACGGTACCTGAATGCATACGATTGAACCACCTTGGGAGACACTCACACTTCAAATTGACACATCCCTCGCTAGATACATCAAGGTAGCTACGCCACCATCAATTATAATAGCCAAGTTCAAAGAAGTATTGCATTCGTATCATCCAGACACAGTCATATACACCGACCCATCTAAGAATGAAAATAAAGTAGGCTATGGAGTTGTCACATCATCAAGCAATAAAAAATTTAGACTACCTTCAGAAGCGTCCATACATTCAGCGGAACTATATGCTATATTAAAGAAGCTCACACACACACACACACACACATCGAGTACCTCCTTTAAAACCACGGCTATATTCACCGACTCGCGAAGCTCGATACAATCCATTAAGCAGATTTGCTCAAAAAAGTCGATTGTCCAAGAAATAAGAGGAATATGTCGCAAATTGAATAAAACTGCATGGTAAGAACATTATTCTATTATGGATTCCCTCACATTGCGGCATAAAGGGCAACGAAAAGGCAGACTTGTTGAAACGAAAAGCATGCCTTATGATAAACTTACGGGGGGGGAAACAGTTCTACATCAGAATATGAAAATAGAAACACAATCACGAATAAAGAACTCATGGAGACAAATATGGCAGGAGCAACATACGCAACTAAGAACCATAGAACCCACAATCTCACCAAGGCCTCTAAATTCATATAGTAGAAGAGAGGGAGTAATCCTCACAAGACTGAGAATAGGACATACAGTCATAATACATGATCATATCCTGCAAAAAAAAACACTGCTCCCACCTGTGAGCGTTTCATTAGACAGATGACAGTGCGTCACCACCTGATTATCCAAGAGAGATCTGACCACAATATCGGCAAAACCTAGAAGATGTCCTAAATATCGGATGATCCATCTTAATGTATTTTCGGAATTATTGGGGAGGGGCAACATTCTCCGAAAAAAAAGTTTGGAACAAAAGTTGTTTGGGTTTGAAGGGGACATCGTTTGCACACAAGAACTCCCCCCTCACCCCCTGTATACGGGTGGGGTTGACTTTGACGATTTAAATAGAAACCCCAATTTTTTATGGCGGGTTATATGATTCAGCGTGGAGAAAAACAAACTTTTGTATAATTTTTTTTCAATTTAGCCCTCATCCCCCTAAACATGGAAGACAAAAATGGCTTTCTCGAGACTTTTATTAATTTTTCATGACTCGACAATTGCTTGGAAAAAAAATTACAGGGGGCAGAAGTTGTTTGGTTTTTAGGGGGACATCGTTTGCACACAAGAACCACCCCCCCACCCTGCATAAGGGTTGGGGGTGGTTCTGGTTCTGGTCTGGGGAATCAAAAAGTTCAAGAAAGCCGTTTTTGTCTTCCATGTTTGGGAGATAAGGGCGAAATTCAAGAAAAAAATTCATACGCACAAGTTTGTTTTTCTCCATGCTGAATCATAACCCGAATAAAAAATTAGGGTTCCTATTTAAATCGTCAAATCCCCACTACAAAATGTATTCCCTAGATTGAAAATTGCAACTTGAAATTATGCCTCAAGAACTTTTTTTTCAAATTTTCGAATTTTGATGATAATAAAGGAAACACCTGTGGGAGTATGCAATATGGAATATGTATTCAAAACTTTACCCCTTAATTGCATTTATAGTAATAATTATCATACGCGATAGTTAATACTAGACCTCAACCAACTCTCGCTGTCCCTGTCTTGAAAGAATAGTGAGAGTCGATTCAGGTCGGGACATTTCATTCCTAATTCGGAACAGATGGTACCTACTACATAATAATATAATAAAATGTAAAAGATTTAGTCATCATTAGCCATAAGTGAATGTAGGAAATTATTTCAATTCGTCCTCTTTATTTAATTAAAGTTACGGTCTCATCTGCTTGACTACCGACTGACGCTACTTTCCGATCACACGTTACAACAAAAGAATTGCCTCGTTAGAGTTAATCATAATTTTTTACTTTCACCTGCATGTGGTTGTCATCACTTTTTCATCAATCTATGTAAAAAGTGATAATTGAATAACGGGACATGATCTTTTATTATTGTACTTCGACTCGACTATTATTAATACCAAACTGGGTCAATGTCATCGCCCACAATGGGTAGGTAAAGTATGTACAATCATTTTAATACCTAATCGTTATTAAGGCTTTATGGGTCAGTGCAATCATCTGCATTGAATTGAAAAGTAAACATACCTACCTATACCTATAAGAAGTATATCTACTCTTTTATACCTACCTTGCTTTTTGCATAGTCATTTATTTGTTTTCTATGATCCACTTTTCATTGAATTAGATTGAAACTGTTGATTTAATAGTTAGGGAAAAATGCCTTGTATCTCCCAAATGGAAGAAAAACTGCAGGCTTTTATATAGTTCGAGTCCCCTTCTCAAAATTTGTCTTGTCATGTGGGGTCTCTAGAACACTGCGATGGAGCGGAGTTTTGCCCGAGAAATTTCAAAAATTTTCGACAATTTGATAGAAAATCGCTGGGGGCAATTCCCCCCAAACGAGGGAAAAATATTTTCTTCCAATTTGTTCCATGCCGTAACCTCTAGTACGATTATATTAAACAGACACATATTGAAACTTTTTAAAATAGTTATTTGTCGATGCCAGTATGAGCAAAAAATTCATGTTATTCCCATCAAAGGAAGGCCCTTATGACAACAAATAAGCCTATAAAATTTTATTTAAATCGGCTGAGATGTTTTTGAGAAATTGATAAAAATCGATTTTTTTTTTTTAATTTTACAAAGCAAGTTAGGACATACGATTATATGAAAAAAACTTCTTATTTTTGGCTGGTAAATACGCCCCTAAAACCTTTGCACTGAATTTTGAATCACCCTGTATAAAAACCTGACTTTCTTCCATTTGGGAGATACAAGGCATTTTTGTCGCCAGTACTTTGATTATTAACGGATGATTTAAAAACTTTTTTTTGTATAGCTTTCTTGGTAGAGGTTTCGTTTTTAAAACGACTTTCAAAATCTGAACTGGTAATCTTCAAGCTGAAACCTCAGAATTTAAAACCCATGCAGGGATCAGTGTAGACAAAAAACGCAATTTCTACAAAAGGGCTGCATTAAAACTGACCCTCATATCTGAAATATCTTCTACATTCTGCTTGGGAAATGGTGAAATGAGCTTAATAAAAGTCTAGCTGTCCTTTCAGTCAACATTTGATAAATTTTCTCGCTTATGAGGGACACAAATTTGTCTCTGAATTTTTAAGTGAATATTCCCAGAGGAGAATCATATTCTTGCTTATCGCTTACCTCGATAACCATCTAATATGTTAGGAAAATCGTTTATACAAGGGGTGTATCTAAATAACACCGAAAAAATTTAAAGGCTGATTCTATGATCAAAATTAAACAAAAAAAATTCTATTAACTTATGTCCGGATGCACCGTTTTTGAGATACAGGGTGACAAAAAAAGATTATTTTTCCAGTTTTTTGAAAATATCTGGGGAACCGTTTGAGATACGGAACTCACCATTTGTTTTTTTTTTATTGATATTACCTTTTTAATATCAATTGAGTATTTTTCATGTGCCATTTGCGGAGATCTTAGGATTCAGAGAACTTTTGTCCTTTATTTTCCGACAGATTTCTTGAAACATTCAAAGCGAGTTTTTCATCGTAAATGACCATTTTTCTCGAAAACGGCTCATGTTAACAGTTACGATACCAAGAGTACCGATTTTGTGTAGAAAAAACTAGCGGTTAAAAGTGCGCTTTTAAAATAATTGACCCAGTGTCGTAGATATTAGGGGCAAATAAATGCCCCTCGACCCTAAAAAACTCCGCCACTGGCATATTTAAAAAAGCATTAAAATAGTTGCTTATATCAATGATATGATCTGTACAAAAGCTGAATTCTGTATCTTATACGGTTCCCGAGAGATCTTCAAAAAACTGGAAAAATAATTTTTTTGACACCCTCCTGGCCGTATTCACAAACGATAATTTTCACAATAATTATGTAATCAGTTATCTTCATCTTATTCTAGTGTATATAAACTCTATGTCTCCATTTCATTTCTTTAATTAATTTCGAGAAATTACAGGACCAGAATGCTTTGTGAATACGGGCCTCTGTATCTCAAAAAGGGTGCATTTCCAGACACACGTTTATACAGGGTGATTAAAAATTCAGTGCAAATATTTTAAGGGCGTATTGCCAGCCAAAAATAAGAAGCTTTTTTCATATAATCGTATGTCCTAACTTGCTTCGTTTTCTAGATACAGGGTGTAAAATTTTGAAAAAAAAATCGATTTTTTATTAATTACTCAAAAACCTTTCAGCCTATTTAAATAAAATTTGGTAGGCTTATTTGTCGTTATAAGGAACTTCCTTTGATTGGAATAATATAAATTTATTAATTCCAGTGGCGTCTCAGGGACTACCTACTTGAAACTTATAGGTAAAATTATGGTACGCCACTGCTCTTTTGACAATTTATATTTTTTTTTCGATTAAGCGGTCAATAATGTAACTTTCTTGCCTCCTGAGCTTTACTTTTATCTAGCTTTGTTTCCAAGAAAAAAATCAAAACCTGTGCCAGGCCCTGTTATAACAAGTAATAAATTCACATCGATTATTGAGATTCATTTAATTTGATTCAGGTAACCCCCTGAGACGCCACTGGAATTAATAAATTCATGTTATTCCCATCAAAGGAATAATTATGACAATTATGACAACAAATAAGCCTATAAAATTTTATTTAAATCGGCTGAGAGGTTTTTGAGAAATTGATAAAAATCGATTTTTTTTTCAAAATTTAACACCCTGTATCTAGAAAACAAAGCTAGTTAGGACATACGATTATATGAAAAATACTTCTTATTTTTGGCTGGTAAATACGCCCTTAAAATCTTTGCACTGAATTTTGAATCACCCTGTATAGGAACTTTTTTGTTTATTTTTTACCAATAGCCCTCAATATTTTTCGGTGTTATTTAGATACAGCCTGTATATTTTAACAGCATAGGAAAAACTAAATGAAAGATACAATAATTTTTGTAACATAAAGTAATTCAGCAAACACAATTTACATGGTTGGGCGCCACTACCGCTTCGGTTTGTGTAACCTGAACCGTGCACGATTTAAAAAATTTCGAAACGGAGTTTTATGCAGGATCGTAGTTCCTATAACTTAAAATTATTTTGTGCTATACAGGTAGTGGCGTCCCAGCCTGTATAGGGGCGGAAAACGAGCAGGTAAGATCGTACACTTCAATTAAAATATTCACAAAATCATTACCTAATATCCGTAATTCAACGTCCTTTTTTGCTTTCAATGAAAATTCGAAGATTTTACTTTTTTTCATCTGAAACCTATCAGGCCATAAGTTTTTTTTTAATGCATTTGCAAAAAAAAGTGAATATTTTGAAGCACAAAAAGCTTTCCAAAAATTTTCAAAAAAAATGTCAAAAAATTTACGGAACTATAAATCACTGTATCGTAGCGATCCGTTTTGCTCATTTACGTACCCGTTGAGTTGAAAATGTGCCTCATCTGAGAAAATGATTTGTTTCGAAAAATTCACATTATTTTGGTGGTGATCATCACCCAATCAGCAAATTCTTGGCTCTGCGTACGATCCCTTGCTTTGCTTATCAAAATTCGTTGTAGGGGACCGATGGTATTCAATTCTTCTTGACCACGATGCCCAATGGAAATGTGTGCCTGGACTCTCGGACACACTTTTTCTCCCTGCAGTTATGCTTTCCAGGAACCGACCAGAACGGCAACCACCAGTGGTCTATTCATCCATCGGCGTGAATTTTGTCTCAAATTTTTAATTAAACGAGGAGCTGTCATTTTCATTTGACGCAATATTGCGACCAAAAACTGTACGTGATTGGCGAACTGTATCCGCTAAACTATCCCCATTTTAGGAGGTTTGCCAAGGAATTAAAGGGAAATTTTCACGCAGGAACAAGACATTCATTGGAAATAGAATGAAAACAAATGTCATAAATTTGACGTTTATTCAAAAAAATCGTGAAATTCTTGAAAATAAAGATCTGAAAGATACTACAGACTATCATAATCATTAGAGCTACCTATTGAGATCATTGATCCTATAACGAAAGGTAAAGGATAAATAAAAGTCATTTATTTTAATACGTAAAAGTTTATTAAAAATATAAAAGTATAAAAATTAGTCATATATAGCTAAGTTACTGAAAGAAAATCTCATGAAAAGTATTCTTTCTCTATGTTAATGTGTTTTTTAATAAGGCCCACCCATAAGCCAGGGTATGTTTATGGTATTAATTAGCAGACCCTAGCTTATGGATTCTTCCACCACCCAACCACTCATCCTGCGCGCCCCCTATCCTTAGTAGGGACCGAGAAGAACGAGTGGCCTCCTTACTCAGTTACTCTTAAAAAATAACTAACGATAACAATAACACAATATTACCCCACCAACAGCAACGCAAAAAGTTACTCCCGCAAACCATCCAAAACGCCTACTCCCAAAAATAGGCTTGGGAGCGACCTTATTGGATGGCTTGGTGACCTGATGGGCAGCCACATCTTTGCAAGTGGGTGCCCACCGAAAGCCTGGGAGTTGCTCGATGAGTTGCTGCTCCTGGGGTGAATACTTATAATAGCGTAAACGCGCGTAACGGCATCGCAGTTCGTCTAGCTTTTGCCGATTACGTACGTCAGTCTCTTCTGGCATCGTGTCCTAAAATAAAAAACATTCATTACATTCCAATAATTAAAGTAAAAATTGTGCGAGTGAAATTTGAATTTGTCTGTACCGATCCTGACATTGCTTCTCTATCGAGAACATCTAATTATAGATAGAGTGTAATTTATTAAATAATTATAAATGAAATAGGTACATACCATTCTCCATGATGTCCACGAAGCCTCCAAGACTCTTTCCATGGTTGTGCTAGGCATTATCGTTAATTAAGATTCTGCAAAAAAATTCACAAATATTAAACACATTCTGCTTTGACAGTTTCTAATAATTATTCTAATTATTGCTTTTCTCTTCTATAAAACTATTCATTGTCAAACTTACCTTTTAAAAATCGATTAAATACTTAATAAAAGAACGATAAAAAATTTTCTTTCAAATTTTTTACGTCTGTCTTCTATGATAGTTCATACAAGACTGAAATAAGGAATAATTGTTTATAACAACGTAGATAACAACTGTAACTATGGTGACTTTTCTAGGTAACTAGAGCTAAATAATTAAACATTGTTCACAGGCTACTATTGGAAGATCACAATGATGCCATAGATGATTATAATCAAATACCTTAGACTATATTAAAGGTGTAACTGTTCGGGGTGCACCTAACAACGTTTTAAACAATCACTTTCGTTTACTTCAATCTAAATAATTAAATGTCAAAATACTGTCACTGTCAAAATTACTTCAGTGGGGTTATGCAGATTGATATAAAAGAAATCGACCCAATTCACACACGAAATGGCCTAGATGAAAAAGGGCCGGTGTAGTTTGTCCAAAACCCGTTTTTCGGGGATTGTCGTTGCTTGTCGACAATCTGGTGAGTAGAAAAAAGGTCCACCAAACGAAGAGAAAAACATCTAAAATCAGCTATGTTTTACCGCTTACAAGCACAAGTATTGTCCATTTACAATCCTCGGGCCTTTCTTTCGTCAATTTGATATGCATAATTTGTGTAGCATTGAGAATATTTACAAAATTGGAGCCTAAAGAAGCAGTTTCAAGTTAGATCTCTCAAAATGCACAAGCAGAGGGCAAAGTTATTTTGCACTAAGATGCAAGATTGTTTGTTAAAAGCAAAATAAATTGAAGACATACTGAAGCTCTCTTTCAGAACATTCCCTCCTCACACATGTGTACTGGTGAATTCTATAAAAGAAAACTTTGGTTGAACTGTATGTGCATTTACTCTGGAAAAGAAATCACAATCTTATTTTTAGAATGTAGTTTAATGATAGGTAGATCCAAGATACCGAAAACAAATTTTGCAGACGCCAACAGCGTCTGCCTGGGAAACCACTTATTAAATTAGCTTATGAAATTATTAAATTAAATTATTTTATTAATTTTTAATTTAACTTATTAAATTAACTACAAAATATGCAAAAAAATCATTTTTCAGAAGAAAATCTCAGCACATAAATTTTGAAACCGTTTTGGAAACGGTAAAAAAAATACCTTATCGAAATCACTTTCCAGATCACGATCAAGATGGGAGCGTAACAAGCGCCGGGGCGTTTGACAGGCAACTCCGGAACGTTCTTTCCGTTTTTGGGATTATAGACGACATTGATAATTTGACAAAAGGTGAACGACATTTTTTCTCACTATTAAGTGACTAACGGCCTTATTCACAAACGATAATTTCCTAAATAATTACGTAATCAATTATCCCCATCTCATTCTATTGCAAAAAAACTGCATATCTCCATCTCACTCATTTAAATAATTACGTAATTATTTAGGAAATTATCGTTTGTGAATACGGGCATAAGGTTGTACTGTGGGTTAGCAAGATACATTGTACTGAAGAGTCCCGATTAGGACGAAACACGTGTCTGCAATTTCAACCCCTGACTCACAGCATGACACTCAATGAAGGGCATATTGTTTTGCGATATGTTGTTCACCTTTTATCAAATTTTGGATAGTAGGCCTTCTCCTACCTTCACGCACACCGGGAGGCACTGCACTCAGTTGTTGACATGCGTTTTGGCTGCCTGGGGTGCATCATATGGCGCAAGCCGAACCCACCGTGCATTTTTCATTTAATTTATTTTCGACATTGATAATGTCTGAAAACAGTATTTTGGTAGTTCCGGCACCCATACAAAAAGGTAAAAAATTGAACCGAGTTGCTATAATACAGTTCATAATATGCTATACGCAAAATATCTGAAAGCAAACATTTTCATCATAAAATGGGAAAATCTATGTACATTTTCAATATCAGACGTAATATGATAAACCGTCTGTCTATTTTTTTGACATAGCAGAAATGGCCCCTCATGCAGTTGCTACATTTCTGATCGTTACCGCCCACATAAAAGGGTTTAGCATCATCCAATCGAAAGATTTTATACGGTTTTTGGCCGTAAAACGATGATACATGGTTTTGGTCTTGGACTCTCTCGTACTATAAATCTATGCAGGGTGTATCAGAGGGTGTTTAATTTGGCTATTTCAGTTTTTGTAGAAGTCTTCCAGTGGCGTGGATATTCAGGGTTGGTGCCCATTATCCCACTCTATCTTTTACGCCACTGACTTGATTGCAATTACAAAACTGTTAATCAATGATCCATACATTTTAGAACAAAAAAGTATCCTTTTTTCCTTGTTTTCCATACGGTGCACCGTTTTTGAAATATTTGAAGTTTCCTCAGGAAATGCTACTAACCTATTACTCATAGTTGGAGCCGCTTTTCTCTCCCTAACTTTTACGCCACTGACTTTATTGCAAAAATCACAACGTTATTCAATAGCCCATGGATTTTAGAATAAAAAAGAGTTCAATAGTTTTTTTCCATACGACGTACCGTTTTCGAGATATGTTAGGTTTCCTCAGGCAATGTCACGAAGAAATTAAAATAACATTACGCATAAAAATTCTAGTCAGATAACTCTTGATGAAATTAATAATTTTGCAATGTAGTAAATAGCCCAACATTACCTGATGAGATAATTTAAAATACCTCAACAAGGGTACGACGTATGAAAGTAAAACGTTTAAAAAAACGTATAAAACTAAAGAACACTTTTTTGTTCTAAAATGCATGGGCATTTAGTGATATTAAGTAACGTTTTTGTATTTGAAATAAAGTCAGTGACGTAAAATATAGGGAGAGAAAAGCGGCTCCAACCTTGAATATCGCCACTGGAAGACATCCACAAAACCTGAAATAGCCAAATTACAGATTTTAGCTTGTTTATTGTTCATGTCAAGTTTCATCAAAATCGGTTTAAATTTACACGAGTTATAATCAAAAACTGTTATATTTTTTTAAACCAATATGGTGGCCATAAGAAAAACAAAAGTTGGCTATGAAAACTCTGAGATCTAGTCGGCTTTGAAAATTTTTGTAATGTCAAATGGATAGCTTTTGACGACTTATGTAAGCCTACAAAGAATAATTCATTATTTCCCTATAATAAAAAAGATATGGCTAAAATAAGAAATTTTGATTTTTCAGTTTTTTCGGGATATTTCAGCAACGACTGGAAATATTCAAAGAAAAAATTCAGATTCTCATTAAGCATTAAATTGTGCAGCTTTTCTCTAATTTAACCGACCCTGTATCTCTTGCCGTTTCCAAGATCTCCATGTAATGCCACTTACACTGGACACACTATATAATATGGTATCCGTTCCAGACATTACGCAGTAACCAGAATTTTTCATTAATTTTTATCACGGTTATTGAAAAAATTACCTTCAAACTCGGATGAGGGAAACTCTGTAACTTGAAAACCAACCATTGGAATCAATTTTTTTTTAGAATATCCTTAATTTTAATAGGCTCTATAGTATCCCCTGTATTCGGAGTGCGCGAGTTACTGATCATCCTGTATATCTCGTAATATATCCAGAATATAAGTAAAGGGATTTTTTGATCAAAAAATAAGTTCTCCTAAAACGAATATCTCTTAAAATCTCCTATGGCGATTTTGAAACGTCCGAATGTGCCCAGCACCGCCAAACGTACCACGCTCACCCCTTTGAGTACATATCTTACCTATCGGAACAACAAGTTTTTATTGCCAAATTTCATACATTAAGCCCTATAATATACATATTCCGTCATTTTTCAATTTCACAGCAACATTTCAATCATTATGATGGTGATCAATGATCTTCCCTAACTATATCAACATACAACATGTCTTTGCCCTGAAGTGACCAGGAAATGTGGGTCATCATACCCAAGCAAGGTTATTATGTAACCTTGACCAAGAGAGGCGGCTTGCTTCGTGGTTATTCCACTACACGCTTCAGTGCGTACGGCAACATGCTCGCCAACTCACCTGATCCGTTACTTGACATTCAGACACCTACGCCTCGAACTTCAAGCTCTTCGACACGCTTGACCCAGTTCCGAGCATGTAAATAAGTCGCTCGAAAAAGGCTTTTCATTACCTACTACAACTTAACTTCAAATTAGGTTTTTTATTGAAATAAAAAATAATTGCAATTCAGAAAGTTTTACTTTTACTTGTATACCAAAAACCATTTACCATTCCCAAAAAATATCATTTCAGCTTAAAAAAGGTTATTAACGCTAAAATATTTTCACAAAAGTTGGACGACGAGAAAAATAAAAGGCCCGCGAAAAAACTCGCAACAATATTGGAAATTTTTAGGTTTTAATTTCTGTGTAAAAATTTTTTTACTATAAATTTAAATTTGCGTTTGAGAGTTTTTAAGTGTTGGAGAAAATGACGTACATGTAAACTTCAAAATTTAAAGTCTTTTTTACTCCTTTTTATCTAAACTTTTAAATTACAAAAAGCTTAAGTAATATTTTGACAATTAAAAGTGTTTTGAGGGAAATTTGGGTACTAAATTCACCACTTTATTTTCGTACTCAAATTTTCGTACTTTAGTGGAGTCAAATTTGATTTTTACTTCGGAAAAATTGGCGGAAGAGGTAACTTTTTACTAAACATTTGTGAGGCTGTTAGAAACAATAACATATAAAAAGTTACCAGCCGTAGAGCCATAGCTGAAATATTTATTCAGCATATAAAAAGTTGAAAAAATTGTTTATGGAATATTTCAAAAAATCTATTTTTCAAGAAAAAAATAATTGACATCCGAAAGAATGGGCAATTTTACATGAAAAATGTATATAAAGTTTTTTCTTTTTCTGAAATGAAAACTGGAAACTGCAGAATTTTTTTCTAACACCCGAAATTCGGAAATGCAACGGTCCAGGGGCGCGCAGTCATGAGCGCGCTGCACTAAATTCGTTGTAACTTTTGATCTAGGTTATCAAATTGAGCTCAATAAAATTTAAATGAGAGAAGAATCTTGCAACTAACAAGATATCACGTTTTCAAATGTGAAAAAATAATATTTACAAGAATAGTACGTGTACAATGTAGAATTTTTAACAAAATCAATTAAATATCTCCCATTTCTGTAATTCTTACAATAAACCTCTGAAACTTTCACAGTTCACTCTTGAAATAGCATTTAAGAAGATGAGTGATACCTATTAAAAAAAAATTTAGTTCGAAAAATACAGAGCCCAAAATATTCGACACTTGTAAAAATTAAGTAACAAAGTTGATCTTGTTGATCATGTTTCAAAGACCAATAACGTTAATTAAAAATGTTACAGTGAAACTTTAGAGATGCAGTTTTTGAAAGTTGAAGTCTTAAATTTAAGATGATGTATTAAATTTTATCAGAAAAATTAAATCAATAATTTTGTCAACAGAAATAAAATTTCTTTTAGTGGGAATTACGTGAATTTCATTGTTAAATAAACTTTAATAACTTTAAGAAAAAAAATTTTGTTGCTTTGTAACACCAAAAAAGACGTTTCTTTTCAGTAAATCTACGAAAGATTGCTGTAGTTTATACTCATGAAACGAAAAAAAAAAAAAAATTGTTTGAATGTTAGAAGCTTATGAGAATAGGTACCTCACCTTGGCTCTGCCCTGGGATTAGTATAACCAAAAGTAAGAGGGTAGGGACAATTTTATATGTGGAGATAATATTGTAATTTTTTTTTTGTATTATTATTATTATAGCCGTATTGAATAATATGTAATTTTCAAAAAATTACAAAAAAAGGCGCCATATTGGATCCGTCATTTTGAAATTATAATTTTTCCAACGTTGCATTCTTGTTCAGCGACCTCCAAAACCTGTAATGTATCAATTTGAGTAAGATTGTCCTGAAATTGATTTATTTAAAATATTTCAAAGAAATTTTCTTTTTATTGTTTAAAACAAAAAAAAACAATTAGCGGCAAATTATGAGTTTACAACTTTTTGCTATAAGACATTTCAGAGTTTTTTCAAATTTTTTTTCAAAAATCCATCTTTTCGCTCATTATTCCGAAATAATGAATTTTTTAAGCTAATTTAAGCTACTTAATTAACTCCACTACCTATTTGGGTACTATTCACAAGCATGAAAAATCACAAGTTAATGTTACAAAATTCCCAAAAATTACAAACAAAAAAAAAGTCAATATGATGCGAACTTTTTGACGGACACGTTATATCTCTTATTATTAACCAACTTTGTAAACTTTTTTTAGCTTTAAAAAGTATTTTCTAAAGTAACTTCCAAAGTAACTTTCTTTAAAACAATCGCCCCTTAAATTAAAAGTAGAATCACAAGACTGTACACAAGTTCTTCTTACTTGCTATTTAATGGTAGATACCTTGGTGCTATTTGGAAATGGGTCATTTAAAAAAGGAAGGGTTCACCAAAAAACGATTGTTGTAAATATCTGAGCCTGAGTAAATCAACCAATTCCACAGTTTCGTAAAAAATGTCATAATATCCGAGGAAAACGAAACTCAAAAGGAAAAAAATTCGTTTTAAAATCAAGTGAAAGGTTTTTAAAAGCCTTCGTGTTACTGGTGCTTAATTATTTCAAGCTGATATTTTAATTATTTTCTGTTTTAATAGTTTTATAATATTAAATTTGATTATTTTAATGTAATATTAAAGTCATTAAGTAGGTATAAGTAGATACATTTCAAAATAATTTTCAACACTTAAAAAATTAATCAACCTTAAAAAAATTAACTCTGAAATCTGAATATCAATAGCGGAAGTTGAGTAGTAGTGTTCGCCCAATAATTTTTCTAGACGCAAGTTTTTTATAATAATTAATTATTCATTTATTTTTCATTCGGATTCAATTTTATCTCGGCGTATAATATAATTTTTAATATACATATAGGGTGTTGAAAAATTTCCGGACCCCCAATAAATCCTTAAACTTTGAGGTTTGAAAAAAATAAAAAAAAAGTATATTTTATCATTTAATTTACTTTCTATTGTGTTAAATTTTCCTTGTACCCAGTAATGACGATATTGTCTATATTTTTTTTTTTTAACTAGGACATCCTGTATATCACTCTATAATGACAATGTCGTCATCAATGAGCAAAGTAACACCCTGTATAATTTTTTTACATCAATAGAAAGGATTAATCTCATTAATCCTTCTATTAATAAGGATTAATAATTGCGGGTGGAGGGACTTTTTCAACACCCTGTATATTTAAATAAAAGACATTCTTAATTCATTAATCAATCACTGATGACGTTTTAACATCAACTACTATTGCCTGGTTGTTGAAAACTTATATGCACTAATGAATTTTTTTTGACAGACAAGTTTTTGACGTAAAAAATTGAATTACTTTTCTGCATCGCCAATAATTACTATACAGGGTGTTATGTAATTGAATGCCAATATTTAAGGGGGTGATTTTTGGGTCCATTTTAAGAAGAAAACTTCATAAGAACGTATGTCCTAAGAGTCTTAACTTTTGAGATACAGGGTGGTAAAGTCCTATTAAAATAAAACATTTTTTCCTAATATCTGTAATAACGCTCTGTATATTTTAATGAAATTTCGTATACAGGTATTACGCATTAAGGAGCATTATTTTTTCATGTACCACGTTTCATTTTATTTCCATTAGTGACGATGGTGCACGATCGTGCAGAATTTTACCGGCATATTTTAGCAGACATTAATGGTACGCCACTGATTTCTGTTTAAATAGAAATCATTTTTGGAATCCCCATTCATTTCCAAGCAAATTTGATTACTTTTTTTTTCAGTCCGATGCACGGTTTTCGCATAAAAAAATAAAATCTGTTTCTCTACATGGTCACAAGATTGTCGTTAAATGACAATAAAAAAATATAAAAATATGCAGGTAAAATTCTGCAGGATGTGACTAGTGGAGATAAAACGAAATGTGGTACATGAAAAAATGCCTCTTGATGAGTAATACATTTCTATTAAATTTCATTAAAATATCCAGAGCGGTATTACAGATATTATGAAAAAATTATTTATTTTGAAAAACTTTACCACCCTGTATCTCAAAAGTTAAGACTTTTAGGACATACGTTCTTATGAAGTTTTCTTCTTAAAATGGACCCAAAAATCACCCTCTTAAATATTGACATTCAATTACAAAACATCCTGTATAAATATCTGAAACAACCGTATTAATAAATAAATTACAAATAATAAATTAATTTAATAATTTTAAATTTATTTAAGCAACAAAGGCAACATTATTTGACTAACCATTTCCATCCAAGGACTATTTGAAAAATAATTGTACGGGGTGGTAGAAAATAATTTTTTCTGTCCGTTCCACAGTCGAATGTTCAACTCAAATTTTCTCGCCAAAAAACAGATTTTTAGCCATGCAGAATTATTCATAACTGCTCTTACACTTAAAGTTGCGAAAAAGTAGGTCAATCTGTTAGCCACAAATTGTTCGACCCAAATAATGCGATTTTCCTCATGTCTTTCAAGAGCATTAGGTTCAAACTTAAAAAAAAAATCTAACTCCAAAACTCCTATTGTAGGCGCATTGTTTGCGAAACTTTGTTCAAAGAAATCGAAGCGCGACCGAAGGAAACGGCGGTAACACATAAGACACATTGACCCCCAACTATTTCCTGCACACGTCTCCCGTGCGGTATTGTATTTTAGATCAAGCATTAATTTCTTTATTTTCTTTTTTTTTTCTTTCTTTTATTATTGTCTCACTCTTGCAAGATTTTGATTTAGGGATTGGTTTACAAGATGCTGCAATTTACTTATTAACTTATGTGTCAGCAATCAATTCGCCCTTTATAGGCTAGTTAGTATTCCAGTGAAATAAGACCCAAAAAAAATCAATGCATTTTGCTGCATTAAAAGCAATTTGGTAGAAGTGGCAAGCAAAAATTTACGTTCTCAGAAAATTTTTCCGCTTGCCGCTTTCTCTAAATTGCTTGTTTAGTATTGTCAGTTACTGCCAAGGGACTATAATAGTAGTTCGAAAAGTTTCAGTAATATATGTAAGGGGAGGTTCAGGAATATGTAAGGGGAAGTCCCCTGAAAAACGCCTATACTAATAAAGTCCCATAGATTACCTACACATTTTTCTCAATGTGTTATTACCGATTTGAGATATGAGCCTGAGAAAATGGAAATTTTGCAGAAAAAAAGTTTTGAGTCTTCTATTTTCGCCGGCTCATGAGTCTTGCAGTTTTGAGCATTTGAATATACAGATATGTCCCTGAAATGTCTTTACAGCTCACTGCTAAATGTTCTTCGGATGAAACTAATGCCCGTATTCACAAACGATAATTTCCTAAATAATTACGTAATTAATTAAATGAGTGAGATGGAGATAATGCAGTTTTTTTGCAATAGAACGAGATGGGGATAATTTATTGATTACGTAATTATTTAGGAAATTATCGTTTGTGAATACGGGCTAAGTCTATTAAGTCAACTTATCTCAGTACAAAGTAGGTACATCACTAGATGTTAAATGTCAATTCTGAAACTGTTGTTTGATTATAAAAGCTAAGCCGCGGAAGCGATTTTGATGAAATTTGGTATGACGTTATGGTTTTATGGGACAAAAAGTGCAATACTAAATTACTCATGACATTAATTCATTGACGTAAATTATGGGTTTTTTATTCAATAACGCCACCTTTTCATTTGGAAAGGGGTTTAATTATTTGTTTGTGTTGTTTCATGCAATTTTGAACATTTTGTAGTAGTGAAGTATTTTTTACTGAATCAAGTGTGTCCGGTCCTTTTTACATCCCGCTCAGAGTTTTTTTTTATATGACTATGAATGCATGCTATTTTACCTTGAAACTGTGATTCTTGTAAAACTGATAGGCTGGGTTAGTGCCCAAAACAAGTCGACAAGATTGTTATAAAATATTTTCAACTAATAAACTCATTAACCTACTGCGATTCTTTTGTTTTAAAAAGTAAAAAAAAAAACTGAGAACAGTAACACCAAAGACTCTACACCAATATTTACCAACCCAACAAGAAAAAGAGCAGCATGAAATTAATTACGGTTATTTTAAAAATATATTCCTTTTTGATCAATGTAAGTCTCGAGAAAAACGCTATGCAGAATACCCTGTTACAGTAATATTTGTTAGTATTAAACTTTTTTTTTCTTACTTTATTTTTACTGAAAAACATTTTTTCTTTGTTCCAGGCAATATGGAATTAAAATACATAGTTTTGACAATAATAAAGATCCTGATATCAGTTCCAGCAGTACTTCTATTGCATTCCATGGAAGTCCATGGAGCAGCGCTAATGGGAGGACATCTAGACAACAATAACAACAGTACAAACACAACTAATTCGTATATTCTTAATACAAACCAGAACTCGAGTACAGAAACTAGTAACTTAAAGAAACCTGTAAGTTATTTCTTGATTATTATACTCACAGCACAACATTTTATACATTTTTATTTTACAGGTAAAAGAACCTCTGACTCAAGAAAATGGACCTAGTCAAAGTAATCAGGATTCTGAAGAAATTCCGAATCCTTCTCCTTTGGTAGTACCTGGTTATAATTTGCCAGAGAATATTTTCAATCAAGGAAAACCATTTTATCTAGAAAGAGATCCACTGACTGGTCAAATCGATTTTGAAAGTAAAATGTCGTCTCTTAGATCTGACGACCAGATGTATGATTATATCGAAGACGAACCCAATTCTGATATTTATAACAAAGATAACATAGACAGAAAAGATGGCAGTATTAGTGGTCATAGACCTAGTGATGTCAACCAATTAACTCCAAATTTCCACGACTTCTTAAACTTACCTGTGAAGTATAATCCTGATAAATATGTCTATCCATTGATTTCGAGTTCTTATGCGAATACAAAAGTCCAAGGAAATATCAATAAGTACCACAACCACAAAACATACGACAAGTCAGTTACATCGAAACCGACAGTCAGTCCAACTTATTATCAATCAACAAAATCGCAATACTACAACAACAAGCATACAACAAAGCAGAAAGAAGTAGTGACTGAAAAAGTTTCAACCACGACACCAAGAAGTGCACCAACAACAGAAAAAACCCCAGACAAAATTTACATAACCACCACTACTTTTGCAAATTTGATTAATAGTAACATGAATCATCCAAGTTTCAATGAAAACTATAATGACTATTATGATCTTGAAGCTGTTTCAAGTGAAAAAATCAAACCGTCGGATATTTATATCACCACCAAAAGCGCAAATGATATCTCATTAACAACTCCAACTACAACTACTGTAAAAGCTACCACCAAGAGAGTTCTCAGTCTCTTTGAGCAACTCTTCGGCGAGTACGACGAAATAGTCACCACAACTGAAAGTAATAGACCTCCTCCTCAATTCATCAACTTAGATGAAGACAAAAATAAGCAGAAATACGAATATAAAACTGTAACACCTTCAACCACTTCAGTTCCTACAACTAGTAGCACTACTACTACTACTACTACTACAGCAAGAACTACTACCACAACAACTGCTGCTTCAGTGCAAAATTCTCATGCAGGTCCAGGAAACTATTATGCTTATGAATATGAAGACTACAGTGCCAGCCACGAAGATAATATTGGAGCTGAAAGTAATATTGCCCCAGTGAATAAAACAAACGAAAAAAGTAAATATGACATACTGGATGCAAAGCCAAATAATAATAAAGACGTAGAAACAGAAACAAACATATACAGCTCTGAGGAAGAATACGATAACAGGAATATGGAAAAAAATAGTCCCACAACAACTAAAACTACAACTACAACTACAGGGACAACAACACCTGCAACAAAATCAACAACTGAATCACCAGTTAAAGTAACATCTTTACCAATAGGAGAGAATCATATTTCTAATGGGAATAAAAAATCACCTATAGTAATTGCAACACAACATTTACGAGAGCAACTAAACAATGAAAAAGCAATTCCAAAACCGTTTGGTTTCAACAAACCAGTACAAAATGCTCCCAGTTCAAGTAACGTGCACATAGCTCCAAATCAAGATACTGTATCCTTTGTCATGGGACAACATCAAAATGTTGCTGGCGGTCAGTATCAGGATACACAACCAAAAGAAAGTCCGTACGATAGCAACCCATTTAGGCCCCTCTACGGGCAGAAATTCACCAATAAAGAGACTTTAGTAAGTTATTCCATCCATCCAACCGCAGATACGTATGAAAATAAAGAAATAGCAGCAGTAACTTACAAGCCTAAGATTAAGGATGTTTATAAACCCACAGAAAAATTCCCAGAAATTTACAAACCAGCTAAAGAATATCCAGAAATAGCCGGTAGTGCTTTAACAATCCAACCATTGAGAAATTCTGAAGCTTCTCTAGCGATTGGTGTACCCTTCAGTGGAATCAAACAAAAACCAGGACAAGTTGTTGACGAAAAACTCGAAATTGATGATCATATTGACTTTTCAAAAGGTATTGGTCCCAATAAGGTAGTCTTTCCTGATGAGTCGATGAATTCTGGAGCAACGATGAGTGTAAATGTAGGAGCCAACATTAACCTAAATACTGGTACCAGCATCAAGTCTCATTCTCATTCTTATTCCCATCCTGGCACAGTCATAAACGAAGCACCTGTAATAAGTCCACAACAAAAACCACAACCATTTTCTCATACACCTCCAGCGCCAGTCAAGAATGAAGTATTGAACCTCAATTCAAAACCAATGTATCATCAACTGCCGAGCGATCTGACTCCTCCAAAAGAACAAAGTATGGTACCTCCGCCTCGTATGGACAGACCCAGACCTCCCTGGGATCCTAGACCGGGGCACTTTCACAGCGGAAAACCTGAATATGTAAGACCTCCTAGGCCTGATATGGCCTACAAGAGAATCGATACGTTACCTAACATTCTCCCACAATTCAGACCAAATATGAAAAAACCAAACATGCCTCATCATCATTATGATATACGATTGAATCGTCAACCACTTTTAGAAAGACCATCAAATCGACCAATAGGATTTTTTGAAAAGCTACAGCCACCACCGCCACCAAAAAATCTTCACAATCTGAGGAAACTCCCAGTTCCTCTAAAAAATTTAGAACCAATTCGACCAACGACAGTTTTCAATGAGAATAAAGTACCGAACGAAATGATGCGGACAACCACCTCTGATGATTTTGAAATGTATCAAACTCCTCCGAAATTAGTTATTGCTAATAGAAGGAATGGAGACGATGACATAATGGTAGAAACGCTTCAAATGATTCAGGCGAAACATATAGACAAGAAAATAGAAGAACCTTCCTTGGAACATTTAAAAGATAACTCTGATAAATCTCTATATGTAGTTTACCCTGTTAATTCGGGCTCAATGAAGCTTGATGCGGCAGATGAAGATAGAAAAGAGACTGTTGTTGTTGGTACCAGAGCAGAATTACCGTTACCACCTTCTAAAATTAATCAGAAGCCTGCCTTTGAACCAAACCCGATATTCACCTCAAAAGATCGTAATGACGGTCCGGTTTTAAAACCTCATCCAAAACCATCTTTTCCAATCAAGTCAGATTTCCCTTACCCCTTGGAAAGACCTGATCCTTCAATTTTAAACCCAGCTGTACCAGATGTACCATCAAGTAATGGCAATTCATTAGAAGATCCCAATTTGAAGTACGACATTGATAACAAGTACATTCTCAGCAACGAATGGAATACTATTGAAAACAACGTAGATACTTTAAAATATGAACCCAAAAATAATGTGCAAACAAACCAAATATCTGTTACTTTGAAAACTTACACAGATAAGCCTATTGCTGTAGCTTATACACCAACTGAACCTAATAAAAAATATGACAAATATGACAAATATTCACTGCCCAACTACGGTAGTCAAGTAATTCCAGAAATACGATTAGGAACAGTAGAAAACACAAATATAGGGCCTATGTCCATCGGTCGGAATGAATTTACTGTGAATGCAATGATGCATACTCATCAGCAAGGCAAAATGGATGTTATCAAACATAAAATAATCGAAGAAAAACCTTTCACTCATTCAGCAGTTTACTCAAACCACAGAAGAGATGATATCGATGTACCGAATATTCCAATGAGTCACGATTTTCAAGCGCCATTCCAAGCCAGTGTCAGCATTGATTCACTGAATCAAGGCTGGACGGTTGTGAGAGATAATCGAACATCGACAACTGAAAGTCCAGGAACTACAGTGCCGGTTCCAGAAACCAGTCCGTTTGATATTGAAAATTTCAAACCAATGCTCGAAGGTGGTTTTAAACCTATTTACACCATTCCAAGCGAGAATGATAAACTGAAAGGTGAAGCTAGTGTAAAGTAAAATCTTCGAATGAGAAGAGGACTTTATATTAAAGATTCGTTATTGATGAATGAAATAATAAAAGTGAAACGTGATTTGACATAATGCACTTTTTTGAGAACTGTCGTAAGCCATGTTCACTTTGGACTGACCAAATAATATTTATTTGACTTTTTGTAAATAATTTCAGTTTAGTACAAAAACTAGTACTAATTATTTATTTTATATTTAAGCATGTGAGACTTATTTATTAATTTATTACCATAATTTCTTATTTCGTCTTGTATGATTAATTTTTAGATCGAGATAGCTTTAACTTAGATAATAATAACCAAGAAGTGAAATGTAACAGTTAAAATGTGTAATCCAATCATTTTTCTCAACTTGTCAATGTCAATTTTTTTTATTTATAACTAAGTAATATTACGTACTAGTACAGTTTGGAATACAAACAATATAACCTTTTGACTGTACTAGTATGTCACGTAAAAACCTTTGACAGTGACAGCATCAAAACGCATTTGAACAAATAATAAATAATAATGCAGAGATTAATATTAAAGGCATTCAGAATGAATGTTAATAATAAACATAAACATACTGCATGTAGGATTCTGTACTTTATACCTATGCTGGTCATTCAAGACCTTCTCTAGTTATTATTTTTATTGGTAGCTTTATTATTTATGGATTTAAAACTGTCGTAAATTTTGATTTAAGTAGTTTTTAAGATATTTTTTATTAGCTCAAAGCATTAGTCTTTATTTTTAAATAAAATTTTTAATTTTATACTCATTTTGCTTTTTCATTCTGAAACTATACCCCTAAGATAAGCGTAGTAAAATTTTTACTTATTTTGAATAAAGGTAATAAAAAAAATATGAAGGATGTTCAGAAGAGCTTTAGAAATCAAAGCAGTCTTACATACTTACTTAACAAACTTATGAGATAAATACAGTCATATAACGAGGCATCTTGGTTGTATAAATTATATACAGTCTTACCAGAAATATCAAGTGTGACAGACCTGTTGTGTGTCAATATAGATATCGTATGCAATTAAACAACAGGACCATCAATGCCAATATCATATTCGCTAATACATACCATTAGTTGGTGTTGCCACAAGAACAATGATAAAGACGAACTAATAGAAATTGCAAATGAGTTAGAAAGTGAAAAGTTATTTTCGAGCGCACACGGCATCGAAGAAATTAGGACCTATTTGCGTAACTACATAGACGTGAGGAAAACAAACCAGGGATATTTAAATAAACATTTAACTACACATACAGGGTGGTCCAACTTAAAACGTCAGGACTTTACCAAACGATAGATAACGTTAAAATAATGCCAGTTTCTCTAATACACTTATAGCCGGGAAAGCTTTCTTTTCAAGATACAGTTTTTACAAGATACAGTTTAAAGATTGTTGAAGTTTTGGGAAAAAAATAATGTTTTGCGAATATTGTCAAAACGGCTGCTTTAAAAAAATTGAAACTTGGCACGCAGCATGAACTAAGTATCTTTCATCATTTACGGCTTATGGTGATAAATTGCGAAAACCAGCGGCGGAGATATGGGTGTGCCATCGCCCCTTTTCAAAAAAAAAATTGACGCCACTGACTCTATGGCAAATTTAATAATACTATTCAATGCCCCATGCTTTTTAGAACAAAAAAGTACTCTCTAATTTTTTTCATAAGGCGCACCGTTTTCGAGATAATTCAGATTTTCTTAGGTAATATCCGTAGCCATTTTAAGAATAACAGACAAATTCTAATCAAATAACTTTTACTTAAATAATTAAATAACAGAAATAAACAACACCTAACTAATGTAACAATAATTGTCAGTAACCATAGAGTCAGTGGCGTCAATTTTTTTTTTTAAAGGGGCGATGACACACCGATATCTCCGCCGCTGGTTTTCGCAATTTATCACCATAAGCCGTAAATCATGAAAGATACTTAGCTCATGCTGCGTGCGAAATTTAAATTTTTTTAAAGCAGCCGTTTTGACAATATTCACAAAACATTATTTTTTTTCCCAAAACTTCAACCAGTGTCCATCAGGTACTGACTGAAAGACACTCACACTGGCTGTCTAGCGTACTGAGCTAAGACAGCAGCAGGGGGCCTCTATTGCCGTATTGAGGTAAATCGAGAGCCCTAACATTTCTCTGCCTGCATTGAGGGCTCGGAGAAATTACTGGAGCGTCTCCGGCTGTATTGAGGTCAGGAGGAGCTCAAACCCCGGATCCCGTTCTCCGTATTGAGGTGCAACGGGCCGCCCACACATCTGCTGACCTGCATCGAGGGTCGAAACTCCGCGCTCCGCCGTAGTGAGGTGAGAGCGCTTCATATTCCCTCTTTGACTCGTAGTGAGAGGCAAAGGAGGGACACCCGAGTATCCCCGGCTGTATTGAGGTCAGGAGGAACTCAACCCCGGGTCTCGTCCTCCGTATTGAGGTGCGACGAGACGCCCACGCCTCTGTTGGTCTGCATCAGGAGTCAGGGAGTCCAGAGGAACCACCCAAGAAGGCAGCACTGGCCATACAATATTATTGTTACTTGTAGATTGTGTAAATATTTATGTGTAAATAAATCTATCATTATCAAGTCTGTCCTGAATATAAAGAACCCATCACAAATCTGTATCTGTATCTTGAAAAGGAAGCTTTCCCGGCTATAAGTGTATTAGAGAAACTGGCATTATTTTAACGTTATCTATCGTTTGGCAAAGTCCTGACGTTTTAAGTTGGACCACCCTGTATATGACTTCAATCACAAGTTTGGAAGTTTTTACTGGAATGCTTATCAGCAACAATTTGAATGTTTTATCCTTCTAAATGACATTCCCAAAGATAAAACAGTCCCCTTGTTAATCACAAAACTTAGTACAAATGTGTATGAGATATTGATTACATTATGTATGCCCCTACCACCATCAGTAAAGAAACAATATGAAGAAATCTGCGAAATATTAACCCGCGAGTAGTCGCCCTATGAGCATTTTGCTAACATTTTTGTGAAAGTTGGCACTACATGACAACCATGCCAGATATAATTTTCATCTTTTAGCTAGTCTCGTTTATATGTCTCTACTAGGGGGTAGTTACCTGAAATCATTGAAAAGCAGTTTTGTATTCCTGTAGCAGGTCATCTGTGAAGGGCGCGCAGACAGTGTTAGAATTTTCCTCACTGTGCGACTAACGGTGTATGTGAAATCATTGTGAGTGTTAGCATTTTACTAACGACGCGACTCATTGCGAATATAAAAATTTTGTTATTTTTTAACATTTTTTATTATTGTTACCTACAATGAGTAAAGGGAAAAATCGTAAAACTCAAAAACTATGTTATAAATGTGAAAACGAATATGCAACGAGCATAGTAAATGTATTTGCCATGTCTGTTCAGAATATCCAGAATCATTGTCTTCGTAGTGTTTTTTTTTATTATTGTACTTCTACTTGAATACATAAGCAGTTTAAACATTTTGTTTTTTAGGCTTTATCTTTTTTTCCCTTACCCGCACACATTTTCGAATGGATATTCACAAACATACAATGCTATAGGTACAAAATATTTTTCAGTGATTTACCTACTTTACTTTAATTTTCTGATTTTTCAAAAATTTTTGTGATGAATAATGAAAATACTTACATTATATTATGATAAAATATTTGTTGTTAACCCATTTCAATGTAATAGGTTTCTATATATGTAGTCAAATTTTTTAATGTTAGCAAAACGCTAACGCGCGACCACTCGCGTTTCACGGAGAGGCGCGACCACTCGCGGGTTAAGAAAATATTACCATCCTGTAAAGAATCGTGCATTACAAGTAGAATTTCGAAAAAGATGTCAGAATCCTAATGAAACAATAGAACAATATTATGGATTTAAAAAAATTGTCAAATAATTGCAATTTCCAAAACTTAAATGATGAATTAAAACAAAGATTGTTAAATGGAACATATCGTGACTCAGTATGATTTGAATTGTTGAAACAAGCCGATCAGCCTTTAGAAATATTAACTACACTTGGAAAAACAGTCGAATCAGCATTCAATTTGGCGTTTAGTCATGAGAAACAGCAAGAGCAATCGCAAATGTTTAAATTGCAAGGAAGAAATTACATAAGAAACAAAAACAGTGGTCCGAGAGACAGAATTTAGTTCCACCGGATAAGCAAAACATTAGTTGTTTTTGCTGCGGTAAAATAGGGCATTTTAAGGCAGAGTGCATCTTGCGAGGAAAGTTTTGTAGTGAATGTGTTGTAAGAGGTCATATATTTAAAATGTGTAAAAATAAGGGGTCTAAGGTGAAAAATGTTAACATAGTGAACAGTGGTAGCCCGGAAAATTGTAATCAAACAGAAGAAGAACAATATGTTGCAAACAATACTGAAATTTTTGATATCTTTTATTTTTGAGATAAACAAAAAGTACCTCCTACTACGTTGGAGGTCACTGTAAATGAGGAGGTGCTGAAGTTTGAAGTTGATACACGTACTGACGTGAGTACAATCACTTTATCTGATAAAAAAATGTATTTTCCAAAATTAGAAATTAAACAGAGAAATGTTATCTTTACTAATTTTGATCAGTCAACCTCTAGACCTCTAGGTGTGATTGGAAATCTAAATGTAAGTTATAAAAGTGAAACATACATAGCCAAAGATTGTTTGTTGTTAATGATGGCTTACCTAGAATTATTGGAAAAGACTGGCTTTCCTTGTTACAATTATGGCCACCAAAGTTTGAACAAAAAGTTTGTGAGACAATGCCTAGAGTTCAATTAATTGTTGCTATAAAAACTGATTTTAAGGAACTTTTTGAACCGGGTATGGGAGTTTTTAGGGGAGAACCAATCCATTTATCAATTGAACCAAGTGTTAAACCAATATTTATGCCAACACGAACTCTACCATTCGCTTTAAAAAATAAAGTAAAAGAAGAAGTTAAGAGATTTCTAGAAAACAAGCGTATTGAACCAGTTGAGTGTTGAGTACTCGGAATGGGGCACTCCTGTGGTTCCGGTCCTGCAACCGGATGGAACAGTTCGGTTGTGTTGTGATTATCGTGTGACGATAAATAGGTATTTGAAAATTGACCACTACCCCTTACCGACAATTGATGATATCATAATGAGGTTGCAAGGTAAAAATTATTTTTGTGAACTAGACTTACGAGAGGCATATTTACAAGCCCACATTTTCCACGGTTGCTACTTAGTAGCCTATACAGCAGTTGGAATGTGCATATTACAGAGAACAGCCATTACTTCAAAGTTGACATGTAACGTTTTTTGTCAACAATGGATCAAATCAAGTACCGCCCGGTGATAAAGTTTTTTCATTTGAAAGGAAAAAAATCAAAAGATAAAAGATAAGTTGAACTCAGAGTCAGTAAACCGTCTCCTTCATATACAACCACGAAATATTGGGTGGCCAAACAAACACGGTCTTACCATCATTTTTGATAATGAACATTCTGGGCGATCAAAAACTGTTTTAACTACTGAATAGCGATAGAGTTAAGGAGATTGCTGACTCTTGTGGGACATCAGGTGAACGGGACGGGTCCACAAGAATTTACAGAAGGGTATGAGAAAATTGTCCGCACGTTGGGTACCCCGTTTGTTGACAATCGACCAAATGTGGGTAGCGCTGGACATGTTGCACGAATGTCTTGAGCTGTATAAAAAAATCCATCAGAATTTTTTCGACGTTTAATTACTGTCAATAAAACGTGGTTCACCATACTTCCAAGACCAAACAGCAGTCAATGCAGTGGACCGAGCTGTGAAGGAGCTCTGAAGAAGGCGAAGGTCGTTCTTTATGCGGAAAAAGTGATTGCATCAGTTTTAGGGGACAGTCTTAGGATTATTATGATTGAATACCTTCAGAAAGGTGAAACCATCAACGGAACAAACTATTAAGCCGCGTTACTGGATCGAGTGAAGGCCAAAATCGGGAAAAACGGTCACACTTGGCCAAGAAGAAAGTAGTACTGTTTCATCAGGACAACTCTCAGGTGCATATGTATACGTGCGTAGTCGCAACTCCACAATAATTGAAAAATTGCATTACTCCGCACCCACCCTATTCACGGATCTAGCTCTCATTGATATTTTTTTCTGGGGGGGGGGGGATATGGGTCGAATGCTGAGGTTGAAAGCACTGCAGAATGGTATTTTTTTGGGTTTACCCAAAGAACTTTTTCTGACAGTTTGAAGAGTTGGGAAAAGCATATGACCAAATGTATTGAGTAGCGAGGAGACTATGTCTAGAAATAAATTTCGTCTTGGTTCAAAATCTGTGTTTTTCTCGAAAAGGCCTGAAACTTTTCAAACCACCCTCGTATGTTATACGCTATCTATGATATGGTGCTATGGTGGGTTATCTAGATGGTTTTGTGTACATTAATTAATTACATATTAAGTAATCATTATTCATGTTTTATTAAATACTCTAATTTCAACAACATAACTAGTAAAATCACCTACATTGTGATAATAAGATATTTATGATTTATAACATGTAAAAGTTTACATATAGGTACAACGCTGTAAATATTTATATTATGAAAAGGTATGAATTTTATATCAAAGTAGGAAAAATTAATAGGTAGGTATACATCATAAAAAATTATACACATATAAAAAATATAAAATAAAACGATTTATAGCCTTAAGTGTAGGTAATAAAGTAAGTGGCATATTTTTGATTAGACACTGATATTGATCATTTAGTTATTATTGAACATGTGTAAATCTAATTTGACACTAATTTCACCTGATTCGACTTGATGTAAAATTAATTTTCTTGTAATTGGTCCGTTAATTTTGTTCAATTCATTAAAGATGTCGAGGACCTTAATTTCAGCTCGCCCCAAAAACTCTGAAACAAAGCAAGAATTGCAATTTTATAATGCAATACTGTAAAATTCTTCTTAAAGTTTACAAAATTCCTTTTTTAAGGTTAGCACAAAATTCCTTTACGTTATTGTTTTTGATAAAGTAAACAAATTTAGATAAAAATAAACCAAATTAGTAATGCAAATTATAGCAAGGTCATTATTTGGCTGAGGTACCATAAGCCATTTCTTCCCTTTCATTTCTATAAGGACCTCAAGAGGAATAGTTGTTAATAATTAATTAAAGTAAAAGAACTGTGTCTCTTCATGATTCTTCACCATGGAGAGAATGATTGTTTTCATGACAGCTCATCTGAAGAGAGTGGACCTTTTCCTTGCGGCTGAAACTGTACCATTAGTCATTTGAGCATTGAGTTGGCATGTTAAAAATTTCTCATCAATTGAAGTTAACATCAGTTAAGGAACGACACTTGTTGATTAAAAGTGAAATTAAACATAATCCAATTAAATTGGGACAAATTTGAATAACATAGCTCTCGGTTAACTTTGCTGAAATTCAAATATTAATTGTGACCAAATTATCGTGAAATTTGACAGCTGAGCTAACTGTTCAATTCTCCAAAATCATACAAGCATTTCTTTGTCAATAGGGCTACTTTTTGGTCACTATATCCAATATTGACAGCAGAACTGAATTCTGGTAGGTGCCAATTGAGTCTTTTTACAGAAAACTGACAAAATCTTTCAATCAAAAAATCATAATCATATTGAAATTGGCCCTCAGTTAAACTTGCTGAAATTCAAATATTTTCTAAAACATTTTGATCAAATTAACATGAAGTTTGACAGCTGATCGAACTATTGATTGCGATCAAATTACCGCGAAGTTTGACAACTGAGCTAACTGTCAACATCTTCCAAAATCAAGCAGTTCTTTGTTGATAGGGCTGTTTTTATGATCGATGTATCCAATGAACTGAACTGAATTCTGGCCAGGGCCAACTGAGTCTTTTTAGAGCAAACCGTCAAGATCTGAATTTTTCAAAAAATCATTTATCACAAACTAGTGATTGTGATCAAATTAGCGTGAAGTTTGACAGTTGAGCAAATTGTCAAAATATCGAGAAAAACTAATAAATTGTAGCCCTTATTCTCACATTACATGTATTTCCAGGTTAATTTACATCACAAGGTATTATCACAGTCATGTGGTATCACATTTTTTGTTAAAATTATTATCACAATGTCGACATGTTTCAACCTCTTGAGGTCATCTTCAGGACTCTACAAAATATGTATCTGTCAAAATATCGCTCGTATAAACATTTCTTTGTTGACAGAGCTGTTTTTATTTCTCTGTATCCAATACTGACAGCTAAACTGAATTATGGCAGATGCTAATCAGCCTTTTTAGGGCAAACTGTCGAAATCTTACAAAAAATCGTATTCATATGGAAATTGTCCCTCGGTTAAACTTGTCGAAATTCAAATATTCTATCCAAATATTGATGCTGTCAAAAGTTTCCATGGGTGTGAAGTTGGAAGTAACGACACTCTTTGAGACTTTTTACAAGATGTATCTTCAAGACATATTAAAGATTTTTTCAGTAGACGGTTTGTTGCTAGAATCCAGTTCTGGATACAGGATCCGACGATCAAAAAAAAAAGCTAGATCAGCAAACAAATCAGCTGTACGAGTATGTCGATTTTGGTAAGTTTGACAGTTAGCTGTCAAATTTAATAGTTGGATAATACTTCCAATAATACAACTTCCATTTATGATCAATATGCGGGGTTCTTTCAAAATTGAGGGATGATTAGTGTTCAGTAATCCAATCGTAGTTCTTCTAGAAGATTTATATGCGTATTTCTTTTCTTTTCTTTTTAACTAGAACAGCGTACGCCGCTGCCAGTAAAATATATTCGTCCTCACTGTTCATCGCGTACTTCGATACCGCTTGCGTGACAAGCTAGTGTGTAGATCTGTGGCTGAGAAACGCTCATCGTACATGGACGATGCACATGTATGGCAAACATGTATGACGCACTTGTGTGCTAGTCTGTGGGCACCTTTATATGTTGCTATTTCTGTTGGTTCTGTTGTCATTTTGTTTGTTGTTTTGATTTGACGCGCGCTGTTCACCATTTGTTCTGAGGAGGCGACTTATCGGCTGCGTCGTCGTGACCAGAGTATCGCAGAAGAAAAACGATCGTCGTCGTCGTGGTCGCGATCGAATGGGAAGAGCGATAATTAACTTCGTGCTATTATTATCGACTACCAAAAGGGTGGAAAATTTATTGAAGTTGGTGTAGACCATGTGTGAGGGCCCTTCGAGCATCTGGATCTCCTAACAGAATCGGGGTAAGTCGATGCCGTCAATTCGTTTGCTTTAAATGGTGAATTCGAGAAAAATCATATAAATTATTGTTCGTACTATTTTGTTATATTTTTTTTTTAACTACTATTCGAGTTTACAATTAGGGAAAATCATCCTATTAAGAAATTCAATAATACACAACATTGAGTGACTAATGAAGTTTTGATTGTTCCTTACAGATCAGTTGAAATGCCATGGGGGTATTATTCAATTTACTACAACAGTACGTAAATTATCATTCAAGAAATAAAGTTGGAAATTTGGGGCTTGTTAATAAAATAATTTATGTAGGTACTGTTATAATTTATGTACACAGTAATTTATGTACTGCCACAGTCCTGTAGCTAACACTAAACATAAATGGCAAAAATATTGTTAATTATTGTGAAAAACTTAAGGGACTAATCAAGCAAGTCACAACATAGTACCTACTTATGGGCAACTATTTGGTTAAAAAAAAATTATTTTTCATTGTTTAATTAGAAGACTGCATTTCCTCAACTACAGATGAGGATTCAGATTCTTCTGATGATTATAGGGGGGTAGAATAGGGAAGTAAACAGAAAAGAAAAAACCTCATAGCATTAGCATCGCATAGTTTTAGTCGCCCTATGCGTCTATAATAGTCTGAATCACTAATCGTTATGAAAAATTGGGTTCAGCTGTAGGAAGGTAGTGATTTTAAATTTGGATCTAATTTGAATGTTACGACAATTAAATTTATGACTTGTAACAAATAAAAATTGTTAGTAATTGGTAATTGAAAAACGTCAAAAGTGAATTTTATTTGGATCGTTTAAAAAAAAATTAGTGCATAAAGAAATGAAGGGGAAGAATGTTTATATAGCAACGAAAAAATGGTTAATTAGGATAAGAAATTTTGAAGAGGACTGTCAGAAAAAAAAGTAAGATAAGTGAAAAATAATAATTTGGAAGAACTAATGAGAATAATAAGATATAGCACGAAATTATTAATTAATGAAATTGGAATTCGGAGGGTAATTGTCAGAAAACAGAAATAAAAAGGTGAAAATTTAATTTTGTAAGAGGAAAGAGAAGCAACAAGAGTCGGAGGCAACTACAGACAGAGTCGGAGGATCAACAAAAGAAGAGAAGTAAGGAGAGACGAAAAGATAGAGAGAGAGAGAGAATAAGAAGACCGGAATTGTTGTTTGAGAGAGTGAAGAGAAGCAGCTAAAGACGGAGAGAGAGAGAATCAGAAGAAGAGGCAAAAGAATTTCGAGACAGAAGCAGTAAACGTTGAGAAAGGAAAGTCAGAGGACCAAAGAGAGAAAAATGATACTGTGAGAGTTTAGTTTATTATGTGTTATTAGTTTTAATTAATATAATAGCATAGTTTTAATATTTGGGGATCAGAGAGCTCGAAGGTAGGTTTTGTTGTAATTTGTGAAAATAAACATTTGTCAAGTCATAAATTAGACGATTTGTTCTAAAATATTTAAAATTTAGATTTAGATTAAAAAGAGTAAGATTTTTTTTATCTGAACCCACCTGGGAAGAGAGTGCCCTCATAAATTAATTCAACAAAATTTGTTTATGGTATAAACAAAAAATTTTTTAATAAAAGTAAAAATAATAAAATAAGAGAAAGGGGAAAAAGGAATACCATAACAATTGGCGCCCAACGTGGGGCACTCTCTTTTAATTATTCAAAGGTTTCAAAATTTAAAAATCAAAATTTAGTTCATTAGATAAATTAATATAAAATCACAGAAACAGAGAATTGAATGGTAGTTTTCTAAAAGAAAGGTAGAAATAGTTGATTGTAGTTTTTTTATAATTAATCAATTTTTACAAGATTTTTGCATTAAAATTAAATAGAAAATGTCGAACCAAGATAGAATGGTTCTAAGGAAAGATTATAATAAAGAAGATGAGGGAGATATAACAGAAAATCAAGAGAGAGAAGATATGCCGGAAACAATACGAGTGATTTTAGAAGATACTGCGAAAGATAAGTCAGAAGTCAAAGAAGATATTACTGCTATGTTAAAGATGATGATGAAAGAAATTAAAGAAGGAAGAAATGAACATAATAGGAAGATAGATTAAATAAAAAAATAAATAAAAGATGGAATACAAGGTGTTATGGAGAAAGTGGAAAAAATCAAGGAAGAAATAAATGATAAAATTGAACAAAACAAAATAATCTGTGATGATAAAATAGAAGAAGTAGAACAAAAGTTGGAAAATGTGATAGAAGTAGTAAGAAAGAATATAGACAAAACAAATTTGTCGGTAGATATCATACAGAGTGAGGTGGCAATAATACATGAACAAGTACAGAAATTTTCAGAAGCCATTAACAAAGAAAAGGAAAATAGAGAAAAAGAAAACGAAAATATCACAAATGAAGTGGAGAAAATGAAATAAGAAATAAGGAGGAAAATGAACATAGGAAGCATGAACGGGAGACAGGAAGTAAGAGTAATAATACCAACAAAAGAAGAAGGAATAATATTTGATGGAATAAACAAGAAATTACATGCTGTGGTGTTCATAAATACTGTGAAAAATAAAATGAAGCATGTTGAAGATTTTGAAGAGATCACGGAATATTTGCGAAGAGTAATGCAAGGTAACACGGCATTATGGTTTGCAGCAAAAGAGAAAGAATTCAATAGCTTTAAAAATTTTGAAGATTTGTTCATGAAACATTTTTGGGGAGAATACCAACAAGCAATTTGTCGTGAAAACTTATATTTTGGTAAATACAACCCCAATGGCATGAACATGACAAATTACGCCATGCAAATGTATAATTCTGCACAACATTTAAAGCCGGAGATGCATCATGAAGAAATAATTTTATACATTGCAAGACAATATAGTCCACAAATTGCAGAAACAATTTCTATTCAAAATATGAAAACACTAGAGCAAATTACAAATTATTTATTGAGGATAGAAAGAACATCTGGAAATTGGGGAAACGAAAACGAATCAGAAAACATAAATAATCGAAGAACTGTCCAATACAAAACAACAGTTTTAATAGGAATGAGAATCAAAGCTATAATGATGGAAGACATGATCACCAAATGAGATGGAACGCGAATAAAAATAATGCAAGTCACGGAACATATCGGAATAGAAATAACTTTAGACCAAGATTTAACGATAATGAATACAGAAATTATAATACTCGACAGTGGAATGGAGGGGAACAGAGAATGCGGGAACACTAGAATAGACCACAATATCCAAGATCGCAAAACAACCAAAACAATCAAGGAAGGGAAAGGCAAGTGAACAATATAAGAAGAGTTGAACAGGAAGAAGTAGAAGAGAGAGAAAGTTATGGGAAACAAGAATTGGGGAACAACAGGTTTTTTCCCAAGGCGCAAACCAAAACTAAATACCTGTAATTATGAACATCCATCGAAATTTGTGAATGATCAATGTTTGAATGAAAATTTAGAATTAAATAGTTTAGTAAACATAATAAGTAAAATTAAGGAAGAAAATGTACAAATTTTAATCAATACAGGATCAGAAGCTTCAATAATAATTAAAGAAGATTTAATTACAAAATGTAAAATAACAGAAAATATTATCAAAATTTCAAAAATAACTTTAATAAGTATGAATGAATGAATGAATTGCATAACATTGGGGCAGTGATAGATTATCAGAATAAAATAGTAAAGATTAAAGAAGAAGAGATAGAATTTGTTGCACAGAACTATTGTGGAAACGATGAAAAGAGAATAACAAAGAATTAAAGGGCGTCGGTCAGAAATAAAGTTGAAAAAGGTAAAATAATTATTTAGAACAATTAAAGAGAAGAATAAGTGATATCAAAGTGAAAGAGGATAAGAGAGGAATAAACTATTAAAGAAGAGAGTTTTTCAAAAGGGAATAGAGCAGAATTTGAAAGCAGAAAGAAGATAAGTAACGGAAAACAAAGATTTATTAGTACCTAAACGGAAGACAAGCAGTAAGAGAAAGAGACTACGAGGACGAGAGAGAGCTTTATTTGGAAAGGCCAAGGGATAACGAGAGACGGTGTCGGAGAAGCAGTTTGAGAATTTTGAAAAAGTGCTGTGAGAGAAAAAGTAAAGAAGAGAAGCAGAGGACTAGAGAAAGGATTATAAAGAAGAAGGATATTGTAAGATTTTGGCATTCATGTATTTAGTTTAAATTTTAAAATTCAGAGCTCAAGGTAGGTTATTGTAGTATATTTTTTTTTTAATTTTTGTAAAGTTAAAAGTCATAAATTAAACGATTTATAAGAATTCAGTCAATATTTTATTGGAAAATTAATGTTAACCGCAATAAACCTTTCTAGTTTTCTCACATAAAATTCAACCTTATCATTCAGAATACTAATAATTCTAATAAACTTACCATCAGGACTAAACGAACACAATTCATAGACGGTAAAAGTCAAAAATTCTTCCTGAACATTCCTCAACTGGAACTGCATACTGTGATTCCAGATCAGTGTAGGTACTTGTGGAAGACCGTTCTGAGTTACGTTCCCATTGAGCAAATTGTCAACAGCTATTGGAGTTTGTTGGACTTGGGTGCCTAACCTCACTTGGCAGTAGATATTTTCAGTGTGAGATTTACCTTCAATAAATTTAAAATTACATTAAACTGAATACTTATATTAACGAAATAACATCCACCTATTACTGTTCGATTAGCTAAGAAGATACTGGGTGTAACTAAATCTCTGACGGCCAATATTATAAACGCTAGTTAAGTTAACTGACAGATTTCTGTGCCCAATTTTGAAACTAATATTGACCTCGAATAACTTTTATTAAAATTTTTGTAATCCCTTTTAAGCCAAGCATAATTAAATTGCAATAATTTCGACCTATAGTCTATATCTTCTCCAGAAACGACCACAGAAATCGGCCAGTTAACTTAACCAGCGTTCATAATATTGGCCGTGAGAGTATTAATAATTATAGCAATAAAGAAAAGTGATTAGTCGGGTCTGGTCTAGAGTACCTACTGTGATAGTCTATTGAATGGTTATTTACCGAAAGACATTTTTGTATTTGAATAGGCTTGTCATATAATTGGATCTAGATCAAACAAATTAAGGTTAATTCAATGAATATGTTAAATAGGCAGAGTAAATGTTAAAAATTTATTAAAACACAAAAAATTATCCACAGAAAATTATACATATAAACTAAAACTTGAACCTGAATAATTCTACAACTGCAGGTCTAATTACTTCTTTTCTGCACCTATGGCAAAAAAGTGCCACCAAATTTTTAAGCAACTAAAAAATGTCGGATCAAATTGCATTCCACTTCTACAGGGTGTTAAGAAAATGACGGATAAACTCTCTAGTACATTGTAGGGGACACTCAGTAGAGTACGGGAAAAATAATTTAAAAAATTCTGGTCTTCAATTTGGTGAGATAAAAAATGCCAAAGTTAACATTTTACTATCTTTGTTTTTCAGTATTTGCAAAAAATAAATGTTTTTACAGATATAAAAATGGTACTTTAATTATTGTTATCAATGAAAAAGATTACTTAACATGTATTACTGGCTTGGAAAATTTAATAAGAATTTTTTTTCTTTTCTAAGATGCTGAAAAAAAAGCATTTGGCAACAACGGTTTTGATACCTTGACTACCTACATTGTTAGAAATTAGAGGAAATTACCAAATACCAGCAGTTATCGTGTTAAACGTTGCCAAATTTATCGTTCAATATTTTGCTTATATCTTTTAAAATGTAGCTCTGGACTAGAAGCATAGAACTCCATTAATTGTCACAGCATTCTAGAGTCCCAGCTCCCCAAAGGCATTAGCTCTACAATACAAGTGGATTGGAAACGAGTGCTGCTGGTTTTCTCTTTTTTTAACGACTAGAAGCATAGAACTCCATTAATTGTCAGAGCATTCTAGAGTCCCAGCTCCCCAAAGGCATTAACTCTACAATACAAGTGGATTGGAAAGGAGTGCTGCTGGTTTTCTCTTTTTTAACGACTAAAATACTAGAAGCATAGAACTCCATTAATTGTCAGAGCATTCTAGAGTCCCAGCTGCCCAAAGGCATTAACTCTACAATACAAGTGGATTGGAAACGAGTGCTGCTGATTTTCCTTTTGTTTTCCGACTAGAAGCATAGAACTCCATTAATTGTCACAGCATTCTAGAGTCCCAGCTCCCCAAATAGAGAATATTTATCATGGCCAGACACATCGAAAAGACAAGGAAAAAGAAACACAGAGAGATTTTCTTTTGCAATAACATCAAAGAAATATAAGGAAATGTTTGAAAAGAAACGAGAATTGCAAATAGAAACAGATAAAAAAAAGGACAAAATAAAGAAATTATGCATAAAATCACTAAATCAAAAAAGGCTAAAGTTAATAAAGAGGTTTGCAAAATACGAATTTGTTTCTTCAACTTTGATTATTTTCAACGTTTTCAATCGAGATTTAAATTTTGGTTGTCAAAATTAGTAATTTATTATTATTACTTGTCAAGATGGGAATGATCGTTCGCAGTAATTGAATATCCTTACATTACAAACTATAACGTTTAATTAGACAGCAACGTTTCATTGTCTACTGAACCTTCAATATTTCAATCAGCTGGTATGTTCGAAAATTACCATAAATATCTGGGGACTTTTTATTTTGGTCAACACAAAAACATAATTTCAAAGTTTCCTACTTCGTCAATAAACAGGTGAACGGCTTATATGTCACCATCAAGGTAACTCTAGTCAGGTCATGTGGTGGTAGAAATTATATTTTGATCATATCAACCAGACTCATAACTGGCAGATTTTTGTTTGTATCCAATATCAAGTACATAGTGCACTTGACATCTAATCTCCGTATTCATCAAGCTTGAAACTATAAGTCTAGGTTTATATTTCGGATTTTCTGACAGCTGATTGGTCTAATGCTCAAACCCTACGAACGCTAAGTACTAATTTTAAACCAATCACATGTTTCAAAATATAACTCCAAGGGTTATATTTATTGATGAATATAAATTATATGAATTTTCGTACCTTTCTTTGAGCATGCATAGAGAGGTTTGTGATAAATTTCACAGCCATCTAAAAGTGTTACGATAAGCCATGTTACTCCGTCAAGAACTGAAAGCATGCAAGGTGTCATTAAAATATCTTACCCATTGATATAAAGCGTTTTCCCTTTTGCACAAGCACAAGGAGACGACCACATGTTGGTCCCATGGGGGACTCTGCACACAAAATATAAACTTAAACATACGCATACATTATCTTAGCAACAAATACTGCAATAATTAATATAGTTTGTTCGATGGATCTTTGCAAGTGTCCGAATAAGCTACGACAAACGAAAATATGCAGCTCACTCTTTTAATGGTAACGCGCAGATATGTCTACCAAGGCTCGGACATATGATGATGATAAGATAGCGAGAGAAGCAAAGACAGAACACGTGAACATCAACGTAGCTTGAAACCGAGGAGGAGGGTTCGGCGCTACTGCTTGAACACTCATAATAGCAGTCATAGTCGTCCGAGAATATTTCAATTTGAGGTTAAACTTCTAGTTCATAATTTTTAAAGCAGCAAGGCACTACAGTATGAAAAATGACGTACATTTGATCACCGATAAGTGGTACCTTACCGATATCTATTAAGCGACCAAAAATACAAAAATGTACAAATGTTTACATACATCATACATTTATTACCTATTCAGTTATAAAAATAGCGTAAACATAAAAACAACAACATTGGAACATTAATTTGGTTCGTACCATTTACAGTTGTGACGGCACACAAAGATTTATGGAACAAACTATAAATAAAAAATGTTAGATGGGACATCCACTTACTTGATTTTGGACGACTGTTTTCCAGTTTAATTATCTTATTGTATTTTTCTTTGGCAGCTTCAATTTTTTTAGTCCAAAGAGTGCATTCATTCACACTTGGAGCTAAAAGACTAATTATGTATTTACTTTTATCATCTTGAATTTTCATAACTCTGTTGGAATCGGTTCCATGTTCAATGTTGTCGGTACTACCCCTACTTAATGTTAGGTCAAGTACTAAGATAGGCTGTCAAAAAACAATAAAACTCAATCTTCATCATTGATGTGACAATAATTATTATAAACTTACCTGTTTATACATTTTAAAGCTTATGTTATTGTTTCTGGGAAAAGTGAACTGATTTCCAAGATTTTTAGATGGTTGAACCATCAAGAAAAAATCATTGAAGAGAAATCCAATCAGTTCTTTACCATTTTTAAGCTTTAAATTCAAATATTGATTATTATTATAAAGATATTATCAATTCTTGGAACAACTCAAAGGTATATTTGAAGGCATCGCAACCAATTTGATAAAAAATCTCCCTTCATTTCCAAATAAAAAAGTCAAAGGTAGAAACAGATTTTCAAGTTTTTCGTGTTTTGAAAATAACAATAATGTTATCGTTCAATAATAATGTCAATTTTAACGGCCTGTTAAAATAACGGCCCGCAGATCGGTACAGTTAAATCCCAATCCGCTAAAAAAAGGCATAACAAAAAAAAGGATAAAAAAAGGCATAACAAAAAAAAGGATAAAAAAAGGAATATTACTCAGGTGGTACATCAGCATTAAGAAAGGTGGGTGATTAGCATGTCTCCAAAGCGAGAATTCTATAGGGATAGGGGTTTTCTTTTGATTCCTAAGCTGGGACCTCAGTGGCAATAAAGAGACATAGAAAACATATACTTCTTCTTAGATAAGCACTGTTAGTTCAAGGGAGAATTCCAGGACTAGTTTCTGTTTTTGTAGGAACTGTGAACCCCTGACTTATTTAGTGTCACTAGAGGAATACTGAATCACTATCTCCACATCATGTCAAAGAGAAAGTTTGCTGCTTGTTTGGTCATTTCATGATCCCACCATTATAGTGGAGAGGGTCTGTCAAAAAAAAAAAGGTTCCATCCGCCTTGGACTCGAGAATTTTTTTTGATTTTTTTTTCATAAAGTTGGGCCCCCTCTTCATTTTGGTGGCATTTTCAAAAATTTAATCGACGCCCTGGCGGAGTAATGTGCATGCGAAGACATCGGCAATGGGTTTTTTGCACATAACTCGCTTAATAATTCAACTCTGAGCATAGTAAATATCCTGTCGAAAAATGAAGAGCTCTCGAAGACGCGTAATTTGAACTTTGACTGGTCCAAATCGGTCAAACGGTTCTTGAGATATCGCATTTTCAATTTTAAGGCCCTTTCTTCAGGGTTCCGCCGCGGTGCGAATACACCGCCGTCCGTGTTCGCGTGTTTTGCATGGAAAAAATCGACTTAGGGACTTATTTTTTTTTTTTCATCGACAGACAGCAGTGTCCTCAATGATGCCTGAAATTTTGAAGTCGCTATCTCGATTAGAGGGGGAGGGGGAGGGGAAATCATAATTAAAATTCAAATTGCTATAACTTTCGATAATATTGGGGCCTCGGGCCCAACAAATGGGAGATGACACTTTGGAATGCCTACTTTAAAATGTTTTTTTTTCGATTTCGCCAATATTGGCAAGATGCCCGCAGAAAAACCGATTTCCCTCCCCCTTTTTTTTTTCTTAAAACTGTTTTTTTGTCATGAAAGAAGGGGGTGGGGGTAAAAAAGCGGCGGAGCAGCAAGAGCCGGGGGCGGAGCCTAGCGCTCCCTCTCCTTTCTCTCTTCTCTCACAGACACACACGCTAGATTAATTGGTTTACATATCACGTCCGCGTGCAGGCCCTAATTGAGATAGCGACATGGGGTAAGAAAATCTTGAAAGGGGACACTTAGCCCTAAAAAATGCCGGGTAGCGGAACCCGCTAACCCTAATCCTTGCCATTCTACAGGACCAAACGCGTTTGGTGACCCTGTGACCTTAATAATGGTCCGATCGAGGTCTACTGGGGCTCAAATCAAAGATAAAAAAAATTCCCGTCTGATGACGAAAAAAATTTTACCCCCACCCCCTTCTTTCATGGCAAAAAACAGTTTTAAGAAAAAAAAAAGGGGGAGGGAAATCGGTTTTTCTGCGGGCATCTTGCCAATATTAGCGGAATCGAAAAAAAAAAAAACATTTTAAAGTAGGCATTCCAAAGTGTCATCTCCCATTGGTTGGGCCCGAGGCCCCAATATTAGCGAAAGTTATAGCAATTTGAATTTTAATTATGATTTCCCCTCCCCCTCCCCCTCTAATCGAGATAGCGACTTCAAAATTTCAGGCATCCTTGAGGATACTGCTGTCTGTCGATGAAAAAAAAAAATTAAGTCCTTAAGTCGATTTTTTCCATGCAAAACACGCGAACACGGACGGCGGTGTATTCGCACCGCGGCGGAACCCTGAAGAAAGGGCCTTAAAATTGAAAATGCGATATCTCGAGAACCGTTTGACCGATTTGGACCAGTCAAAGTTCAAATTACGCGTCTTCGAGAGCTCTTCATTTTTCGACATTTACTATCTACTACAAATTTTTGAAAATGCCACCAAAATGAAGGGGGCGGGGTCCAACTTTATGAAAAAAATAAAAATAAAAATAAATTCTCGAGTCCAAGGCGGTTTGAAAGTTAGACCCTCTCTACTATTAATGGAGCTAAAGTTCTTGTCAGTTATTTTTAATTAATTAGTAGCCTGGGAACAAAATTAAAGCCAGCTTTCATGCTAAATAATTAGTCAAAGTACCTAAACTACTGAAATACAAACTTCTCCAATCAGCTATGTCGGCAGACACATCTAGTTAGATCTATGCCAGATTTCATAGGGATTGACCTTGTCTCCATAAGGGAGAAAAAAAGATGGTGCCCGAGGGTAAAAACAAATAATAGGACACTCTGAAAATGGCTGAAAATTCTCTAGAAACAACACTATACTGTCCACAAAAAAAGCCAAAGCTAACTATGCATTCACTAAACTAACAAGGTTAAGGAAATACTTTGTAGTAGGGTTAATGAAATAATTTCTACCCGTTCATGGAATAAAATTTATCTTAAAAAATTAAGTTTTTATATTTCTCATATCTACTTAGCACGCTACAGAATATTTTTATATGGTGTGAAATGGTAATAAGTTTCCAATTTAAGCAGCTTTATAGGTTTTAGTAAGTAGTGGCTGGAATTAAAGTTAAAAAATATATAAAATTAATTGCTTTGAACCCTGTAGTGTTAGTAACTTAGTTGGTAATGGTTGGCAGTAATACGTAGCCAACAGGTTGGTATTCGATGTGTCGGAAAAGGTAGAGCTGAGTAGAATTGAGGTTGCTTTTACATGATATAAAATGGAGAAAATGGTTATTATTGTATCGTTAATGGCAACGGAGGATGGGTTACCCCTCATTGGACCAAAAATGCTATCAGAGGTTTGTGGTCAGCCATTAATGACCATTACCTCTGCAAATCCAGTCACTATGCAAAAATGTGATTCCTTTACCCCAAAAATTACAACCATTGCCCCTTTACGCAGTTGAGAATACGCCTCCTCAGCTACCGATAAAATCCTGCCAGCAAAAACTAACGGTCTCTCTATTCCACCAAGTCTATGAAAGTACCGCTTCGACATCCTTCTTAGACGCATCCACAGTTAACCTTAAAGGCAAGGAGGGATCATAATGTGCAAGAGATCCGGCCGAACAAGCCAACTCCTTCATGGACTGAGAAGATTTCTCACACATATCCATCCAAACTCACTGATAATCTTGCCAAAAACTTTGAAGGTAAGCTACAAATCCCCCCCACCCTAATCTTAATCAAAACTTTATCCTCAAGCAGAAGTAGCAGATATTTTTGATGTTATAAAAAGCAACAGATAATAATTGAGGAAAACCTACTTGACTTTATCAAACCAGGCAACAAATTAAAATAAAAGTTCTTTTAATAAAATGAAAATAAAAAAAATGTGTCATATTCAGGAAGTAAATACCATTAAAGCAAACACCATTGAGTTGTTCGAAGTTTCTGTGATTCTAATAATTTTTCATAAAAATTACCTTCGTTAGAAGCCCAAAATGTAACAATTTTCTGGTACCTAGCTTCTTAGTGTTACTATTAAATATTATATTTAGGTCGTTTTGGACGTATGTTTGAAGCCATTCCAGTCTCTCCTGGTTTTCTTTAAGCCTTATATTCTCGTTGACGCAGTTTAAAAATCTTTCTGCTTTTTTTAGAGATTCTTCCAAATAAGGTCGATCTAAGTAAGTAAATAGAGCACTTTAATAAAACTTCAAAGCAAAATGTTAAATTTTCAAAGTCAAACCTTGATGGCCTTCCGGTGTGTATTCCATAATTTTACTAATCAATAATGGATATCTAGTGATTCTTTGCATAGGTTTTATAAGGAATGATGATAAAGGCATTCCCTTGGTAGCGGAATTATTTTGGCATCTTCTCACAAAGTCTCGAAAAATGGTCGACGTATTCAACAGATTCTGCAACAGATCCGCACTATCCAACTGTTTAACACAAAAGGTTATATATGAAGTCATTTCAGGCAGCTGAAATAAAATTACAGGTTAGTTGCACGTTTATAAGTAGGTATTTTTTAATCGGTGGTGGAGAAAAACTTACATGCTCACAAATAATGTCACCCACGACATCGCTTCCAGAATTAACCCTGTCTTTGAGATCTTTCAGGAAGTTCTTGTTGCACTCTAAAATATCCATCCAATTAACGAAAATATTTTCAATGTCTTTTTTTGTAATCATGAGGCTTTTTCTCAGTGGAACTTCAAACACTTCGTGGACAATAGACATATCTTGTACATATGCTTCTTCAGTTTGTAGCAATTCTTTTATGCATTCAAATCGTGTTCCAGCTATGCAAATGTTTTAACAATACAATAGAATCAGTTTCAAATTAAAAAACAAGGGTCAATTGATTATTTTAATAATTTTTAAATAAAAAAAAGAGACGTCTCTCATATTGTAATTTGTAATGTAAGAACTTTTACCTCAGATAATTAATTCAATCTACCTACATATGCAGAGAAATGAAATTATTAAATTCAAAAAATTATTTATAACGATTAAGTTAAAAAAATGTGTCTATACCTTCAAACTTGTGTAAAGCCATTCTGTCATTACAAAAGACACAACTGGCAATCACTGCCTAAAATAATTAAAACTTTTACATTTTTTAATTTCTAATTGTGAAGTAAAATGAAATCACAGTATAGTGTCATTATATTTTATTCCGAGTAAGGTTTACACTTTTCAATGAGTATTTTTTTACTTGTTTCAATAAATTACACAATAGAATTAAAACATAACTTTTATAACAATTACAAGACACTGATTAAGCCAACAGTAACAATTATAGCTGATAGTGTATAGATAAAAACTGAAATAAGTTTATTTCAGCAGAATTTTGTAGGGTGGTATTTTAGGAATTAAAAGTAAATTTAAATTTAAGAGAAATTTAAAAATTGATCTTACCAAATTGACACACCCACCCTACCAAACTCACTGAAAATTGTACAATAAATAATACAATAATAAAAATGAGCAAAAATAAATCACAATATGTCAACAATTGCTTAATTTTTGAAGCATTATGATATTCGAAAATCACATAATATAGTTTGCTATAGGTACACATTTTAATAAGATCTCAATTTTCTCGATTAAGTTTTGTGCTAACAACAATCATAAGATTCATTACCTATAAGATTCGTGTATGTAGTCATTTTTGAAACTAAAGTTCTTTTAAGTCGGCTACTCCTTCACTCGCCCCAACTCGGTTTGTTTTACTTGCTACGCCACTACTTGTACTAAGTTAAAGGTCGATACTTGCAAAGTGTTTTCAAGACTGCACCATATGTCACCCGTTCTGCCAGGCGGATTTAAATGTACTCACAAGTACTCACCAAATTCTTGCCAAATTACTCACTTGCCAAGTACCATGTAGTAATTATTGGCTTTAACCACATAACTTCAGATGATTATTGACGCAACCTCTGATTGACAGCCGTAATTAATATAATATTCTGTTAAATCAATTCGTTTTTTTGATATTTACGCCTTTCAAGGCATATGGAGCTTTAGAGAGCTCCATATTTGGTCAGAAATGGAGTGAAAAATTACAGATATTTCTAATTGGGAATCTCTAATGGCATAATGAAAGTAGTACTTTCAACCACAAGATGACAATACGCCATGTAAGTCACAATGTTTCCAAAGAATTAAATTACTTATTTAATTTTATATCTGTTCAGCACACTCCTTTCCTGGTGTGTTTTCGGTTGTATGGCAGATTTATGAGCTGAAAATACAGCGAAACGTCTCTGTCTTCACTAGACCATCTGAGGTTGTGTCGTTTGTCCAATAAACAATTTGCCCTCATCGATATACTATTCTATTATAATTTTCCTTGAATTTTTTTTTACTTTGAGATTCAGTTAACTTGAAAATAATATTATAATACAAGTTAATCAATATTATGATCCACTTCATGTATTTATTATTTATTTAAAAATGAGATTCTGTTCTCTATTGTGTTCTGAATATTATTTAATAGTCTTTGGGTTACTATATGATATCATGTAACATTAAGTATAGCCACTGTGCTCAGTTAAGTCGACCTGGTAAACCAATGGTCTATCGGATCAATAAACATAAGAAATAATAACTGTTAAAATTATTTAATGAGCTAACATTGAATTGAAACATTGAAAAACAAGGAAAATCTCCCCCAAACTTCAAGTTGCTTTTATTTAAAATCCTACGAATTGTTCAAATAATTATAAACATACTAACGATTGAAGTCTCATTAAAATGTGTTTAGTATTCTTATATTCTTCTAATAAATACATATTTATATATATTCACGGAGTAACATATATTAGCTACTATTTTCTAATATAATAAATCTAATTTGAATCCGCTAATCAGCTTCATATGGTAGGATGGGTGCTGAGATTCCTATACAAAGACAAAAATCAATCTTAACAAGTGAAATAAAGAAACAAGTTTCGACATTCTCAAACCGCAACCGTAACCTAAAAATCTACCAACTTAACATAACGATAACAAAAAATATCATAGTGCAGTCAAATCGGTGGATTTGTAGAGTTATTTGTGGTTTCTCTTAAAATAAATGGAACATTCTAACAGAAGTGCTATGTATTTCTATTGACACTGTATGTGACATTATTTTGTGCGAAAAGGTAACTAACTAGGTATCTCACAAGGCTTATTTGGGGAAGAATCTTAAAAGTGTTCAACAAGAAGATCAAAAAAAAAATCATGTCAGAGATTAAATCTGTAAAACTATAACATAAAGATTTCGATTGTTTACTTTACAGTTTTACAAAGTCAATCTCAGATATGGATTTTTTTCCAGAGTCTGCCTCACAAGATATAATTAAACACTCAAAAAAAAAAAAAAATGAGGAAAGGTTACGATTTTCTTTTCATAAATATGGAACAAAAAATGTCAACAAAAAACTAGCACAGCTACCAGAATACTCTAACATTTATTTTATTGCTAAATCTTGTTCGTCAAACAAGACTCATATCTTTATATTATTAGCAATTAAAGTATTAAAGTAGGTTTTTACTTACATTGTTGCTGAAGAGGTGCTACATAATTGCTAGGGAAGAGTCCAGAAACGCCGTTAACTTCTCCTCTCCACCAGGCTTCTTCTTCTCGAGCTGTGACGCTGATTATATCATCTTTTGCGAAACTCAATTCGTCAGGGTTCGCAGCCGTGTAGGGATATAAGGCAATTACTTTATCTGCAATAAAAAAAAATGAATTAGAAAGCAAATTCCAAACAGTTCCGACTAAGAACCGTCTATACAGGCAAAAATGTATAAGAATCACCAAACTGTGATCATAAATCTATAAATAATTGGTAGGTATAGTGGGCGCTTTTCTTTCAACCATTTTTCTTATGCGATTTCTGATTAATTTCTTAAAATGGCTTAGTAAAAAAATAAAGAAGGTATGTGTTCTTCATAGACCATTGTTAGGTCAAAGCCTTCCTAGTTTCGATCTAAAGAGCTTTCATAGGTTTTAAGAATGAATACTTAACAACTTAAATACGAAGACTGGTTACCTGGTTAATTATTATGATGGCGTCATTCTAATATTGGAATGTCCATTGAATTAAAATTTAATGGTATGATAACGGTCCGATTTTCTTAAAGGTGTATTTGTTTCAAGATCTTTCTTTTTCTGGGTTTACATTCTATTTTGTCTTTTCGTTTTACTTCAATTTCAGTTACCCTTTGTCTGTTAGATTGAAATTTGCTGTGTCGACCTTGAATTTCGACTTTAACCCTTAAGGATAGTATGGTCAAGGGCTAAATTCGGATCTCAATCTTCATCCTATAGCAGCTGGTGTTGCTGAATTACGGATCAGTCCAAGCGGTAGGACGAGGGGAGGCTCCGGCTACAGTTTGGACCCGTCCTCGCTAGTCCTTGAACGATGGGGTGTCCAGAGAGAGACAAGAGAGATCGTGAATTTGTGAGCAGCGAACTATAAAACTGTTTATGCATTCCTATTTCAGAGACAGGTTTCGAAAGATGAACCAGCCATTTTTGATGCAGATTTATACGTCGAAGTTATATTTCAATTTTTTTTATTTGCGTCCGGGGTTGCTGTGAAATTTTGTTTTTATGTTGGCCAAAACTAAAAATCCCCAACAAACTATCAATATCACTTTCACAAATTTTGTGATTATCACTTGCCAAAATCAGCTGTTTGGGTGAAACTGTAATACCATCTTCTTCTGTAATACCAGCAATGTTGCAGTTATATTTTAATTTAATAATAATTAAATTGATTTGTCAGTTTTCATTTCTCATTTTTCATTTGCCAGTATTCTGTGATGTGTGATGCAAGACTGAAATGAAACTAACAGCAAATAAGCTAAAATATTAATACCGGACACTTCCTCTCAAAACCTTACAACAATTTTTACAGCGTCCTCATGCAAGACTTGGTGTCACTAAGCTGTTTTTAAATTCAAAGTTGGTAACTTTTCAAGGTTTTTGACAGCTTCAGTCAATCATAGTTATTAATAATTTGTCATTAGTAATTGAATGTTTTAGTTTCAAGTATAATTTCAATTTAAAGTTACTCTCAAAGCACTATCGGCGGATAGTTTTGTTGTGTACAGTTATTCATAATATACCCTCCGCTGTATTAAATGTAACGTTAGCAAGTTGACCTCGCGACTACCTTACTGAATTGTCCTGAACTTCAACTACCTAAAATTTCTTTAAAATCGACCGATGCGTTCTTGTACTTCCTATTGTATCTACCTACTATAATTACACCGACTTACATTTCATTTCTTGTTTTCACCTACTTGCTGTTTAGGGATCATGATGAATTTTTGGCTATTGTCGTTTATTTATTCGCTTTACTGATTGGCTAATTTTCGTTGTCGAGGGCGGAATACCTAGCACTTTACTATTGTCTTATGCATGGAACGATTGTCCATTTCGTGCCGCATAACTTTCCTTCCGGCCGCCTCGAGGTCGTTCTATTATTTCAATCAGTCCAAGGGTGCTTTTATAAAGACATTCCTTAACATCTGGGGAGTTTCTCGCATCGTTTTGCCGTTCCTTTCGATGTTTTTAAGATGCTGGAATAATACCAGAGCGAGCGTTTTTATTTTATGAATATTTAATGTGAAGTCAGGAATCGTTTCTTTGATGTAATGACGGGTGGCTGCGTTTTAATTTCCTAACAATTTTACCTTTGAGTAATTACGTACCTATTCTTGCACTATTTGCTTTTTCGGTTTGGGTTGGATTTAACGAGGGAGATGGAAATAAATTCCTTATCATCCTACCTAGGTGCGATCCATTTCATAAAATACAACCTCTAATGTAATATCTTTTTATAGTTCTTTATCATGCAGTCCGAGCGTCTCTATTTGTGGCACACTATTCACCAGACAAGAGTACTTCTTGCAGTTTACAATTGCTTTCTAGAAGAACCACCCAATTCTCCGCTCATGCACCGCTCCCAGAGCATCATAGGGATTTCCCTGCCATGTGCATTTCAATAAAAAAAACCTTAGTATGGTTCAAAAAAACTATTCATTAAAAAAATTTGTTCACTTTGGAACGTCACTATTCGAGTCGAAATGGCAGCAAAGACAACAAAGCCACGATTTTCATTTTTAATGGGCTCCTGAATTGTCGAGAAAACTATAATAGCCTAGAGATTTTCATAAATAAAACATACTCATTTCTAGATAATATGTAAATTTAAACTCTTCGAATGATGCGATAATAAAAATCTCACCAATGATAACCTCCTGCTGCATCCTGGTAGTGCTGACAGGAGTGCTTCGACCGCTCGTTCTACCGCTGCTGTTTAGAACCTTGACGTAGCTGGCAGGGAACCAGCCCACCTGACGTTTCCGTCCCTTCGCCTGCAGCTCGCCTTCCCACCAGCCACTGTCTGTCTTCTTGCGAATCATGATCAATTGACCCCGAGCCAAAGATAACTGTTCAGCACTAGTCGCCTGATAAGGGGCGATCACAGAGGCTATCTCTGGTTTCTTGCTTTTCATTATCTAGACGAAAAAGTATTTATTATTATTATTATTTTTTTAGAAGTTTAAAAAATCCCACTGAAAGGTAATTAAAACCTTTCATTAGAATCATGAGAGACAGCTTTTTTTTAAAGAGAGAACCGCGAGCAAGAGCTCAATTTAGCTTTTTAGATAAGACTTAATGTAAGTTGTTTCACTCTAGTAGTTTTGGCATCAAGATGCAGCTCATATACAGGGTGTCTTTAATATTGCAAAAAAATTAAAGGCAGATGGTCAAAAATAAACAAACATTTTTGGATTAACATGTGTCCGGGAATTCGCCGTTTTCGAGATACAGGGTGTCAAAAAAAGATTATTTTTTCATTTTTAAGATATCTCAGGAATAGTACAAGATACAGCACCCAGCTTTTGTACAGATCTTATCAATAATTTTGTCAACTTTTTCAATGCAAACTAATTTTTGTTAATTTGCCATATTGTTGGAGATTTTAGGATTACGTATGCTTTTTTGTCCCTAATATCTACGACACTTGGCAAATTGACATTTTAAAAGCGCAATTTTAACCCCCAATCGTTTCTACACAAAAAAAAGATACTCTTGGTCATAATTGCTAACACGAGCCCTTTTCGAGAAAAAACAGACGTTTAAGATGAAAAACTCGCTTTGGATGTTTCAAAACATGTGTCGGAAAATGAAGGGGAAAAACTTCTCTTATTCCTGAGATCTCCGCAAATCGCGCATGGAAAAAACTGAATTGATACTGAAACGTATATCCCCGGGGCATGCAGATTTTCGACAACATTTGCCACTCCGTAAAATTCAAACATGGGTATCATCGGTAGGCAACCAGAAATACAATTCAAATTTAAAAAACAGTGTATTCAGGACATGAGAAGCCTCGGAAGATACAAATCAGCATCCAATTCAGATAAGTCATCAGTATTTATAGACATAATACGCCTAGATAGATAGATAGATAGATAGATTTATTGCATCCGGCAAACAGTTACATCTACTGTATGGACATGTCAATATTTAGCCTACATAACAACAAACAAGCTCAGTATAGAGCATGTACACGTTCAACACAATACAAAAAGTTAAAAAAAGAAAAAAACACAATACAAAAAGTGTATAAATACAAATTTTCGTCAATAACCTCACAGAATTGACCGACATAAACAGAAAAATATAAAGCACATTATAGTATAACAATTTTACACTACAACAATAGATCCTAGGTACAAGCTCTTCAAAGAATCACCGCACAGTCTCTCCGAGAAACTCTTGGATGCTGTAAAAACACTTATCCATCAAGAAACGCTTCAGATTTCGCTTAAAGCATTTCTCATCGTCTATGTCCTTAACACGTTGGCTGCGATACATATCCTCGACGATATGTATTCAGTTCTTTTGATATGCGGGGTACTAATTTTGCGGGAACTTTTCGCATGCGGAGTCTGTTTTAATCACTTACACTGTGAATATTTCTATGGCAAATATAGCTTTAGAATCCGTAAAACTTCCTCAATCTGTAACAAAGCTAAAATAATACATATCTTCGACGATATGTAACGCATATGAATAGAAATTCATCATTCATATGCGATACATATCCTCAAGGATATGTACTTGTTTACGCACGTTGCATGTTAGTACATTGCGCAATAATGTGAAATATGCGTCTGGGTGGCCTGTACAGTCATCTCCTTTTGTCTTCAGTCGCCAGTACTGTTTTCACTTTCGCCAATACGTTATCGAAAGTTGCCTCATGATGTCTGATCGCTCGAAAAAAAATTTACAACTAGCACGTATGTACGGCTTTAATGGTACATGAAATGACTATAGAACTGACAGATTTCTATTCTTAAAGCTTTCATAGTTTAGTCTACTCACCATCAGATGGAGATAAACTCTAATCCCCCTACATATCTTCGAGGATATGTATCGCACACCAGAAAAGTTTTATTACATATCCTCGGCGATATGTATCGCACTGGTGGAGAGAAAAGAAATTCGGCTTCCGCAGCCAACGTGTTAATGTTCCGCGGTAGTTTGTTATATAAATCAACTCCAGAATACAGAGGTGATATCTCATAGTAAGTATGATTGTGACGATTAAGACAGAAATTCCCATTGTGTCTAGTGTTATAGCCATGCACATCGGATCTACTCGAGAGACGCGACCTCCTCGCATGCACATATATAAGGGCTTTATACAAATATATACCAGCAACAGTCAAGATCCTATTATCTCTGAAAATGGTCCTGCATGATTCGCGAGTTTTCATGTCAAAAATCATCCTAACAATTCGCTTTTGGGTGAGGAAGAGTCTGTGCGCATGTGGTGAACGACCCCATAGCAATATGTTAGACTGGAGATGACTGTAAAATATTCCATAATACACACTTAGCAAAGTGTGACGACATAACTTTCCTTTCAATGAACTAATCGCAAAGTAAGCCCGGTTTAACTTCCCTGCCAACATCTCAGTGCACTGCCTCCAGTCAAGGCCACTGTCCAGCACCGCACCAAGAAAATTCACCGTATCTTTGAAAACAATTTGTTCGTCAGAAATATTCAAGGATATTGGAGAGTTTTTATGTAATCCAGTCCTAAATTTAACATAGATTGTTTTATCCAAATTTATTATCAATCTGTTCTTTTTACACCATATTCTGAAATCTTCCACCACCCGCTCAATCTTTCGACACACCCCATCCACAGTATAGTCAGACACAACAATGGTTGTGTCATCAGCGTATGCGAATACTCTACCCTCACTGATGTATTCCGGCAGATCATTTACATACAACAAAAAGATAAGAGGGCCAGAACACTCCCCTGAGGCGTACCAAGATCCATGGAAAAGACATTGGAAGTTGTCTCCCCAAGTCTAACCCTAAATTTCCGTTCACTTAAAAATGACATCAACCAGTCATTAATCCGACCGCGAATCCCCAGTCTGTTCAACTTTTCAGATATATGAATCCCGGATGGAGAGTGTCAAAAGCCCGGGATAGGTCAAAAGAAATTGAAACAGTGTATTCGTTTCTATCAACTTTATCGTATATATACTGCACTAAATCTATCGCGGCGGTTTCCACCGAGTGAGATGTTCTGAAGCCGTGCTGAAAGCGACCAAGAATGTCATGCTTGTTAATAAACGCGTTTATTCTCTTTACCATGATTTTCTCGAATATCTTAGAGGCTATAGATAACAGAGAAACTGGGCGATAATTTTTCAATTCAGAGGGATTATTCTTTTTATATACAGGAATAATAAGGGCCGTTTTCAGGGCCTTCGGAAAGAGCCCACAAGACACAGATGCATTGAACAAATTGGCGATGACGACCGATAAAATATCACTGCAGTTTTTTATAAAGTACGTAGTAATGTCGTCATAGCCAGCAGACTTTTTATTCGGCAAAGAATTGATAATACTCCTAACCTCGTTCGCCTCGACCGGGGTGACAAACATGGACTTTTCCTGCCAACCTTTTGACACTGTACATTCCAGAGAAAGTGAATCCCCAAAATGACTCTGCAGCCCCTCCCTCACCACATCTGCGAAGTAGGAACCAAAAATCTCCACCAGTCGCGGAGGTTCCTGAATATATTCATCATTTAATAGAATTTTAATTTTTTCCACAGGTTTTCTTTTATCAGATTGCTTGACTAATTGCCATACTGTTTTGGCTTTATTTTTTGATCTTGCAATAAGAGAGTCGTAGTAGCTCCTTTTTTCTTTCTGAACTTGTAGAGTGATTTCTCTTTTCCTACTTTTATACACCGTATCCAAAAGTTCATTGTTGAAATTCTTTCTTATATAATTAAGATCGCGAAGCTCAACAACTTTATTCCTCAATGAGTGGCTATACTTGAAATTATCAGCAGACATGTTGCCCCTACGAACACTAACAACAGGGAAAGCCGCAGAATAACACCACAGTAGGTGTTCCCAGAAAGCATTAAATACACAATCGAAATCCTGATCATTCTCATAGTTATCCTGAGAAAGCATCTGAAACTCTCCACGAGTAAACAAATACCTGAACTCCGAAAAGCAATCACTAGACATTTTCCTTATCTCTATCGTCGGTACAGGCACACTGCATTCGCTCTTTACAGAGTCAGCGCCCATCACCCACGAGAATATCTGCGCATGGTGGTCAGCATATCCCGGCTCAAAGCTATCGCAACTAACCACATCTCGACCCATTATATTTGTAATTATATAATCCAGGGAGCTTACACACAGCTTCCCATCGGCTCTGAGAACCACCCTCGTCGGTACATCATCAACTAGTGATCGAAGAGCATACGAGGAGACGACGTCTCTCAAATGTACATAGTCGGGGGAGGTTTTGTTTAAACTATTTATGTTAAAATCGCCACAGATAACAATATGTGAGAAATTTTTACTTACAGCATCGCCAATAATGTCGGAGAGACCCGCAATGAATTCATTACAATCTCCCTTTTGTGAACGATACAAGCACAAGATACAGACACTATTCCTGAAAACAATAGCTGAACATTCGATCGTGAAATCAGTTGAACGCGCGCAATATTTATTCACTATCCTGCAGTCAGGGCGAAGTTGATTTCTTACGTAAATTGCCGTGCCGCCCTGTGTGGCTGAGTCACGCGAAAAGTCACATACTTTTACGTAGCCCTGTATGGTCATTTCATCAATCTCTTCTCTACAGAGCCAATGTTCACAAACACATAAGAAGTCGATGTTCTTTTCTTGACATAACAACTCAATCAGGTCAATCTTATTTCGGATACACTGCGTATTGGTATGTAGCAGATTAAAAACTTCACCATTTGGATCTTCAGCCGCGCTGGCATATTGGCATTTCTTCGCTCCATTTTCAAGCCTCTGATTTACTCTTCGGGTTGCTGGGTCGAAAAAACTTCGTTATCAAGGTACCCTCTGGCCAGTTTCCCGGACTCAATGCTTCTTCGTAGTTGGTTGCGTTAATAGTAATTTTAAAGGAACAATAGCTGTCAGGATATCTAGATATTAGTTTCTCACACTCTATCTCAGGCAATCTCTTCTGCAGCGACTGAACTACATCCTCTACCGTTGTATCAGGATTGAGTCTTGAGATGAATACCGACATCTTTTTCGGAACAGCCTTAATTACTGTATTTTTATTTTCTCCCGTAATGACAATTTTATTCGATATATTAACCTTCTTACCACCGCTATTCCTCTTATTAATAACTGATCTCCAGCTTTCAAGCTTATCGGAAGCCGGTGTTGTTTTATGGCCTAAAATAGCAGGGACAGAATTTTTAGTTCCTTCCGTAGCTTCATTATCCGAAGGTTTCTTCCCAGAACCCACAGGTTTATTTATTTCGCCTATTTTGTTAATTTTCTTCGTGATATTTCCTTGCTGTCGCTTATCATGCCGGACAGCTGTTTTACGGTTAAAGTTTACATTTTCACTGTCAAGGTCACTGATCATTGATAAACAGTCCTGTCTCTTATCGGGGCATGCTGGTGTCGATTGATTAAAAACACTGTTCAATAAATCAACTTGCTGTCTAAGAGAGGAAATTGTTATGTTCTGACTCACAATAATGACATCTTTTTGTTTCAATAGTTCCTTCAAGTAGTAAACCTGCAATTTCAATTCGTTTTCCTCACTTCCATTAGCACTTATGCTCTCGGCGTCAGTTTTTTTGCTAGATACACCATTATTATTATCCATATTACAACAGTCTATCGACCTATCGTCAATTTTTTTCACATTTTTTAGTAAATCCACGCAACTTCTGTGTGACACCGCACCACATTTGATACATTTTAGCCCTGTTTGTGCAATAGATTTGCATTTACGGCAGGGTTTCGCAGGAGCGGTAATTTCCACGACCGTACTGCCCGGTGCCATACTGTCGAATGTGCCTAGATAGAGAAAATGCAGGGAAATAGGAAATCTTTGATAATTTACATGCAAGAAAGTAATGAAGCAAATACCTGCAATAACAATATAAATTACAAATCATTTAAGTAACTACGTCTAATCCATATCCCGAAAAAAGCCTCAGGGAAATTGAATAAGAATGAAAACTTCAGAATAAAGCTTCTCGCTCGTGAAAAACCACCTTATCAAAGTTAGTGAAATTAAGGCAGGTTATCAAAAAGTAATAATACTATCCAGAGAGAAACTGAAGTAACTGAAAATCCCATTAAATAGTAAGAAAAACGGAGATTTAAACTGTTCAATAAAGCAACTGCGTTAAAAACTTCCACCGGATATAATGTCTAATTATAAAGCAACTTCCTTAAAAGAAATGATAGGAACACCGGAAAAATGTCAGTAGCTAAGAGGATTGCGAGATAAACCGATTGAGATGAAATTTTAATTAATCACGACGTAAAGGGAAAACATAGAAAACCTAGGATAAACTGTATAGAATAAAGGAATAGGAGCGAGCATGGGTGACCTACTTTAAAATACAATGGAAGATAAAGAGAAGGGGTCCAGCGACTATAAAAGGCCGCTGAAATTTGGCTGGAAGATCATTATTGATTTATCCGTCCCCGTACCCATAATCTCTGTTGGCTTCGTGAACCAGAGAACTCCTATGTGGCCACCAAACCGGATCTTCCTGGCTCCTTTTTAAACAACCTTATTATATGCAGGCTGCGAGAACCGGATAATAAGTTCCCTTAAACTACCGAGTCTCCTAAATAAGTATGAATAAAATCTCATCATGAGTAAAAGAAATCTACGTAGTCAAGAGAACACTCCTTCAATGCCCGAAGCAAATAAAAGAGCTAAGACAAGTAAATGTACCACTAGGCAAACCAAACCACCTGTGTCATCGAATAAGAAGCGAACCCTCTCGGAGGGGGACAATGTTGCCACGTCATCAATTCCGGCTGCTGCTTCCAGACCAACCGGCCAGGTCGAACGAGCCAAGGACCACATCCCTAAATCAGGACCAACCACTGTGATTGTGTCTTCGGCTAAGAAGCCTAATGTTACAGGTGAAAATAAATTGTTAAACTTAATTTTGTAAATACTGAATTTAGCTTATTATTATAATTACTGCCCTCGTTGATATTTCTTTCTTTTGTCACAGGAACCAGATCTACGAATCTACCAGGACCTGTCTGTATGGTTGCAACGTTTCTCCAATAAAAAAATTTAAACACTTTTTCAAATCAAATCAAAAAGAATCACAGGGGTAAAATTATCATAAAAAAAAGAAGGGAGGTGAAATTTCAAAAGAAAGGGAAATGAAAGAATTCAAGGCGGTAAAGAAAAGAAACATGGATAAGATCACAGATAATTACTATTCAGACCGTAATCAAAAACAAAATCATAGAAATCAGTATTTAATTTTATGGCATAAATTTGGTAATCTGATTGGGAATTTTTCTTATGTATTGCATATTAAATTGTTAGGGAAGAGAGACAGAGAGTCAAAGATGATAAGATCCATACAAATATTCAATCGAGACATTACTTGTATACCTGATAGCAAATTAGTTCAGTACAAGGGGGTGCATCTATTCTCTTAAACACACAATCTGATAGGGTAAAAGACTCATTGGAGACCATCGACTACTGTGGCCAGCAACCTAAGTCGGAATAGTGGCACAATGAAAGTATGTGTATGGCACTCATTGGCAGGGAAGAGAATGGTCTGTGTATTTTCTTGTGAGCTATTATGTTATTTCAGTACAAAATAAGTTTGGGAGCTCGCGGTTCTCCTTCTGTAATGCATTATTCTGCAATCATGAGACTAGCCACCAACCCTTAAACACAGCGGCTAGTAAGTGTTTAAGGGTTTGTAAATTAGTAATTGTTTAGAGTAGGTAGTGTAATTATTCATCAAGTATATTAGTAGAGTCGTCAGTCTGTGTTTTCAATCCTGTCTTAAGGATGCCCACTACCAAAATCAAATCTACCAGGGTTGAAGATCAGTGCACTTGACCCTACGCGAGCAAGTTGAGACTTAATTTATGTAATTAAATCAAAACCACTGAAATTCCGGCAACACGCCATTTGGCAACTCTGCGATCTGAAAGTAAAACTGCGATCTAGCCGGGGCAGCCGCAACAAAATCGGTTGTAACAGTGGAATGTGAATGGGTAGAAAGCGAAAGCGAAACAGATACTCCAATGAATAGGGCCCATAAATCAGCCCAAACTCAAGGGATCCTCTCGAGTAAAATGTCAATAAACATATTTGATCCATATCACCCTAAATTTAAAATTAAATAAATTAAATAAATTTGTATTGTCAAATGAATAAAATGTGTAAATAATTTAAAGAGCAGTAATGTAGATGTTATATGAATTTGTTTGTTTTATTTCTCTGTTTAATTAATCTCTGCGACCCCATCTTACGAGCTGAGGGTAAACTATGAAAGACGACGAGACAACGAAGGGTTCCAAATTATTAGAGATCACAAGGCCAGGGGGCCAGGCCAGGGCGGTTACAATACTAAAAGGGTAGCTAATATGAATGAAAAAACATGTAAAAGAGCTGAGTTCTGTTTCTCAAATGATTCTTGTGGTACCTTAAAAAAACTGGAAAACTTATTCTTTTTTGACACCTGATCTAAAAAATGGTGCATTTCCGGACACACCTTGTTGGAAATTCTTTTGTTTATTTTTGACCAAAGAATCTGTCTTTAAATTTTTTTCGCAATATTAAAGATACTATTAATAGCCACACAAATTAATTTTTTTCTGTGGAACTGACTTCATGGTTCCAATAATAACAAAGTCATACCAATGTTAAACAGAAAAATCCGAAAAATTGCAGTTTTTTATTTGAAAATATTTTAATTTCAGCAATTTTAACCGAGCACAAATTTCCATATGATCCGTGCACGGTCATTTGTTAATACTGATACAAGAAAAATTTCTGAAGTTGTTCAGAAAAAAAAATGAAAAAAATAGCGAGCTGTCCCTGTCTTCCGCAATAGAGTGGTGCAAAAAAGCAAAACAAATTCTTTGGCGGCTAGAAAGCTAACAATTTCATTAATCACAAACCTGAGCGTTGGCTGTTATTGAAGCATCTAAGGGTTTTTCAGGTGGCTGGCTCTCATTGATCTGAGACACCTCGTTATCTATCTGAGTGTTACAACTCTCAACAGCAGCAGAGGCTTCGGCTGCGGTTGCAGTTGCGGGGGCAATGGTTGCCGTTACGACAGGCTCTTCTGGTACCGTATTAGCAGCGGAATTCTACCACGACACAAACATTAATAGTACATTACTGTGCAACTGAGGGTACTTTCCATTTTTCAGGTACTTTTATTATTTTTGTAAACAATCAGCAGTTGTTACTAGTGATGAAAAAAGCGTGTAATAAATTAAACGTGTAACCGTCAACACTAAACGTTTATAAACGTGTACACGCTTCTTTAATAATTGCATGAAAATAACCATTCAGTATTCTTAGATAGGGAAATGATGGTTAATAGGTTAACCAGTTGTAAACAGTTAATAGGAATGTGAACTTCAGATGCAGATCTGACATCTGTTAATATAAGTATTGTCCTAATATGCGGACGAAATATAAAGAAAGGGTGATGATTAGATAGAAAAACTTGTTTTTTTTTTTTTTTAAAGAGGGAGCATCGGTCTTAACTGTGTAGGTAAGACATAGTCGCTCCACTCTGGTAAATTGGCTTTGAGCACGAACTCTTTAGCCACACACACTTTAAATTATATTTGCCATTTAAACGTTCGATCGCTTGTTTTACTTTTCACAGACATTCGAAAATGAATCTGAAAAGTAAAGCGGGCCGAGGTGAGTTTCGAACCCGCGATCTATGGCTTCGTGAGCCAGCGGAGTACCACTAGGCCACGCAAGTCACTGAAAAACTTGTTGAAAGTATCAATTTCGAATTAATTTTCATAAAATAATTCAAGTAGGTGCGCTCCTTGTGGACCACCCATGGCGCTGCATAGCAGTTATCCGTCCTTCCTCCTTCCTGCTAGTCCTAATGTGACTTGACCTTCACCACTTAATTGCCTTTTATTATCACAGGGAGTTGTGATGGAGTTTTTAAATTTTCATTAAAAGCATATTGTAGACAAACAATAATAACAGTATGCGTTTTTAAGATTTTGGGGAACAAATGAATAAAATGACAAAATACAGGAATTGAACATTTTTAATTATTTTTTATTGGAATCTGTTGTTGGTAATCCCCAACAATCCCAACACTAGTTAAAACCACAGTCCCAGCAAAATAAAATAACACTCCTTCCAGTTCCAGACAATCATAAAAAGCATCATTTCAGATCATTTAACTACCCTCTGCGCAGTAGGGACAGAAAGCAACAACATTGCAGGATTTGCAGGTGCAACTTTCAAGGATCTTCCAGATGAAAACTGGTTTTTTATGATGAAACCCGAAAGTTTAAATAAATACCTCCCTCACTAATTTACTAAAGTGTTATAGGTAATTCGATTTCTTTCATTTTGGATTTATTTTAGCCGTTTTAGGCAGATGAAATAGATTTTTTCCTATTAATAGATACACGCGGGCGTGTAATTTTTTAAACGTTTAGTATGGTCATTACGTGTACACGTTTACACGTGTACACGTTTCATCACTAGTTGTTACTAACATAATAATTGTGATATACACTTACGAGCAATAAAATTGAATCACCCTAATAAATATCCCTGATAAATAAATAAATATTCAATCGCATTGAAAGTGTCGTACCCCTTGGAAAAAGATTTGAATCTAAAAAGAATCTCAGCCCTAGATAGCTGACTTCTTGAACTATCGCCTGCTGGACCGGCTGTTTGTACAAATTCCCCATGTTTGTTGTATAGGGATTTGCAAAAATTTTAAAGTTTGTGTAGCTCCCTGTTCTGGAAAAAAATGCTGCAATTTTTCAAATTGGTTCAGGGAGATTGTTGCATTTATTCCTCGTAACGGTTTCGGAAATATTCAACTATCTATTACAGAGTGATCACAAAAAAAACTTTTTGGTAATTCCATAAGTTTTTTCTTTGTTGATTGATTTTTAAAGTCCGGGTTTCAAGTGGCAGCCAATATCTTCTTCTGATATTCGCCTATTCTGTCAATTGCCTCCAAAATCAACTAACTGGTCCGAAGTAGCCTTTAATCTTCTCAGGAAAACTTTCCCAAAATGAGGGAAGTGAAAAAAAACACTCTCTGATGATTTTTTTTATTACCATTTAGAAATTTTCGGACTGTCCTTAGCAACTATCACTCAGAAGTCAAAACTGAGAGAAGTTTAACAGATTTAAAATCGGTCAACAAAGAAGGGAATTGTCACCGGAAGGACTAGAAATTGTTTTTTTATGACCACTCTGGAATAAATGCAAAAAATGCCAGGACCAGCTGGAAAAATTCAAACCTTTTTTTTCTGAACAGGGAGCCAAGCTTTAAAATTTTTGTAGAGCCTAATGTGATCCCCTGTATAACAGTCATGGGGAACCCGTACAACCTCCACGTCAAATAGATGATAGAAGATTTTTTTCATATGTCTTCTAGGAGTTTACAACACTTTGGATGCAACAGAAAATTTAGGGTGGATCAATTATTTTGCTTGCAAGTGTAGAGCCACAACGCTTACAGGATTTTGAAAGACTAGAAATAGATTTTTTTGTTAATTTAAGATTGTTAATGAGTCTAATTAGTTTCTGAAAGTTAAATATTTTTTGTAATGACATAGGAAGTTGAGTTTAGTTAAATCAAGACGTTGAAATTTGTCACCCTAACAGAGGCAACTGCTACCTACCAAAATAGGTGAATGAGCACAGTTTATTTTTGACTTTCTCAAATTATGCCATCACTTAATAATCATCAAAAGTAACTGTTTCATTTGATATAATTATAGAAAGCACCCTCAAGTCTGGAGATATGAATAACTTCTATACCTCTGCATTCGAATAAACCGAACCACAAGTGGTATATCAGTTAATATTGTACACTGTTAAGACACAAAATCACAAGTGCTTCTACCAATTATAACCTTGTCCCTTAAAGCACCAGAAACATTATAATAAACACAACAAAAGCACGTGTGTGTGGTAATACACCTCAAATCGCAAACAAAAAAAATACTTACCACATCAACTTTCTGCACGTAATTACTGGGAAATATTCCCACGTTATTACCAAGTTTCCCGGTCCACCAATCGCCATCTTTCTTGACAACAGCAATGATTTCACCAGCATTAAAAGTCAAGTCACCTTGTTCTTGAGACTGATATGGATAACTGGCTATGTAATATTCTGCATCGCCTTCCAGTTCCGCCGTAACTACTGGCTCGGTCGTAACTACTGGCTCGGCCGTAACTACCGGCACTGGCTCAGCCGTAACTACTTGCTCAGTTGTTTGAATCGGTAACGGTTCTGTAGTTTCTAGGCTTGATTCTGGTACTTCTGCTATACCTCTACAAAAGTAACATTATAAAATAAATCTGTGTTCATATTATTTGTTATTATTACATACTCTAAACGTTTGGCTTCAGTGTCTTCTGCAAAACCACCGATAACTTCCGCTGTTTGACTAGTTCCTACTCCCACGCCATCCATAGGCTCCACATAAGCTTCAGGAAACCACCCAGTATGACCTCTTATCTCACCTGCTAACCAACCAGGCTCCCCGTTTTGTTCCGCCGGTACCTAATGGTCAATCACTAAATTAATTGATCACTAATTTAATGCAATACTTACGTTAATAATGTCACCAGGTTGGAAAGATATTTCGTCGTTATTGCGAGCTACAAACTCATAGAGGGCTCTATATCTCACGATACCAGGCGCCGGTTGCTCCACGATTGTGTCAATAGACGGCGTTGAACTGGTCGTCCAATTGCTGACGGGCCATTCAGTTGATTCTTCTTCTTTTGCCGGCTCTCCCCAAGCATCATTGTCGTTCCACGCCTTTGTAAAGTCCGCTTTTCGTGCAGAGCCCTTCAATTCCAAAACTTTGTCTCTTTTGGTTTCGTATACACCGTACAAGTTTTCGCATTTACTTATCAAGTTCGATAGATCGGTTTTCAAGGATGTTAACTGTGAATTATTGTTTTCGATGTCTGAGAGTTTACCGTCAATTTGCTTTTGCATGTCTTCGATTTTCTCTCTCAAGTTTTTAATAGTTATCTCTTTATTTTCGAACGCCTGTTTAGATTGGTCACCGTCGTGTCCGCTCATATGTACATTTTGTTTGTTTTTGGCTTCTAGTTTGACTTTTTCCTGTGACAGAGCCAGTAATTTTGCATTCTGCTCTTTCAGTTTATTTTTTAGTTGTGACATTTCTTGCATTTGGGTGTCCCTGGTGGTTCTCATTCCATCGATCGTTGTTTTGACGTTCGATACTCCCAAACGAGTATCGCATATTTTCTGAGACAGCTCTTTTACTTGCTCGTTGAAACTCGAGAGTTCTATGGTGAGGCTTTGATTTTTAGCCTTCAACTTCAGAACGTTTTCTTGTTCTTTCTGCCTTTGTTGTTGTAACTCTTGCAAACGTTGCTTCTCCCATTCCAATTGTCTTTGCCTTTCCATTTCCCTAATGAGAGAGTAATCGCTGTTATAATCAATCAGACTACAGACACAATCACAGTAATTAGATATTATTGATCATTATACAGGGTGATTCAAAATTCAGTACAAAGATTTTAAGGGCGTATTTACCAGCCAAAAATAAGAAGTTTTTTTCATATAATCGCATGTCCTAACTTGCTTTGTTTTCTAGATACAGAGGGTAAAAGTTTGAAAAAAAAATCGATTTTTATCAATTTCTCAAAAACCTCTCAGCCGATTTAAATAAAATTTTATAGGCTTATTGGTTGTCATAAGGGCCTTCCTTTGATGGGAATAACCCGAATTTATTAATTCCAGTGGCGTCTCAGGGGGCTACCTGAATTAAATTAAATGAATCTCAATAATCGATGTGAATTTATTACTTGTTTTAATAGGAACTGGCACAGATATTGATTTTTTTCTTGGAAATAAAGCTAGATACGAGTAAAGCTCAGGAGGCAAGAAAGTTACATTATTGACTGCTTAATCTAAAAAAAATATATAAATTGTCAAAAGAGCAGTGGCGTACCATAATTTTACCTATAAGTTTCAAGTAGGTAGCTCCCTGAGACGCCACTGGAATTAATAAATTTATGTTATTTCCATTAAAGGAAGTTCCTTATAACGACAAATAAGCCTACCAAATTTTATTTAAATCGGCTGAAAGGTTTTTGAGTAATTAATAAAAAATCGATTTTTTTTTTCAAAATTTTACACCCTGTACCTATCTAGAAAACGAAGTAAGTTAGGACATACGATTATATGAAAAAATTTTCTTATTTTTGGCTGGTAAATACGCCCTTAAAATATTTGCACTGAATTTTGAATCACCCTGTATGTAATTTATTTTGTAAATTTTCTTTCATATACAGTAGGGTCTTGGTTATACGAAGTAATGTGGGCCGCACCCGCTATACGGATAACCTAACTCTGCTGTACAGGGTGATTCATTATAATGTCGCCCCCCTTTAACTTTGTTATTTCATGTGTCCCAAAAAAATTAAAAGTGGGGTTATGTAGGTACTAAAAAAGACTTTTTTATACGTGTAACAAAAATTTGAAAGTAGATCAGTATACAGGGAAAACCAAAAATTTAATTTTTTTTTCAATGGATCACCCTATATATGAATTTATTTTTCGATTCCTCGTAAAATTCTAAGCATAACTTATATAACATACCGTATACCTAAATTCAAAGGCTTCTGAAATATTCGCATTTGAAACATCATCAAATATTTTATAAAACACCTGTTGCAAATCAAGAAATCTAACAATAAAATGCTCTACTGGGCCTCCATTTTTTTCAACACATTTTATAAGGGTTTGTAAGGGTTTATAAGGGTTGTTCGCATTTTCTCCAATGAATCTGTTATGAATTCTGGGTTATTTTAATTTAAATTATTAATTTTAATCCGTATCAAATCTTTTAGATGATCGAGGTTTTCAATTTGGTAGTTATACACACGGTTTTTTAAATAGTTTCAAATGCGAATATTTCAGAAACTATTATATTTAGGTATACGGTATGTTATATAAATTATGTTTAGAATTTTACGAGGAATCGAAAAATAAATTCATATATAGGGTGTTCCATTGAAAAAAAAATTAAATTTTTGGTTTTCCCTGTATACTGATCTATTTTCAAATTTTTGTTATACGTATAAAAAAGTCTTTTTTAGCACCTACATAACCCTACTTTTAATTTTTTTGAGACACATGAACTAACAAAGTTAAAGGGGGGCGACATTATAATGAATCACCCTGTACATATGTTTTGAGCAGTTTTTTCACATTTCTTTATTAGCAATTTATTTTATTTAATATTATATTATAACGAGGCACCACTCGCGAAGTGATCTGGAACTGGATTCGTAATTCATATTTCTTGTATTTGTTTACCTTTTTCTAATTATGATTATGTCTCGACAATTCGATCTGAGATGATTCTGAGAAATTAGTGATATGACAGAAATGACACATTGTCAGGCCAGTATGAGAATGTAACTGACAGTTCTACTAAATACCAGAATGGTTCCGCATTCTGCGCATATTCGAGAATGAGAGGTCATTGGAAACACATCAGTGAAGCTCCTAGATAACTTCGATGACACTATAAGAACCACCGTGGCTGGATATTGAGTTAGTGGTATCTTGGATGTGAATGAAAGTTGAAGTATCACAGAGTACGGAAGACATAGAGTAAATAGTGATTGTGAATAAGTAAAGTAGAAAACAGAGCAAAATGACAAGTGGTGAAAGAGTATTAGTTGTGTAATATCTGTGTGGAAATGAGAGAACAGCTGATTATTTAGATTTGGAGGTTATTGTTGTAAGATACAGTTGTGTTAGAGAATTAAGAATTTTGTAAGACTTTAATTTGGTATTAACAAAGTGTGAGACACGTAACAACATATTTTTATGAATTACCTTGTAGGTAATTTGATGTATTTTATGTAGAGCTGTGACGGTTAACTGACTAACCGTTTTTAACCACTCTAAACGGTTGGTATTTTTTACTACCAGTTAACCGTTTTATAGTCTAGGAAGTTTTATTATAGTTTATTTACAGTATAAGAGGTTCTCTCTCCCCTGAAATTTCAAGAAAATGAAATGATCATGGATTTAGTGGTCCAGTTAACTCCACGGTACCCGTGCGGTTGAGTACCCATCGGGCGCGTCCCCAGGTGGCGGATAGGAGGAAGGCCTTACAATGAGCGTAAGTGAGTAAGGTTAGCAGTGGTGATAAAGCTCGTCGGAGGTAAAATTCTAGACTGGTAGCTCAAAACCCTGCCGCGGACCACCTCCCCTAACCTGGTTGTCGTGTCGTGACTAAAGGTCTGCACTAGGGGAAACGGCGCCAGAGATGTCCGACTGTGGACTATCTGATATACCGTATCATCTGTTGTCGTGGTCACGTTCCGCGCACAGAGAGATGCGGGGGTCTCGGCTTAATCGCCGGAACCAAGAGGAGACAACCTCACTAAAAAACCTAAATCCTACGGCGGGGGTCCAGGCTGATGGGATGCTTGACTGGATAGAAGACCAGCCCTACTGGATTCAACCTTGGGGCACCAGGGGGCACCCCACTGTATCAATCCCCTCACCTTTGAATGCGGGGCTCTGCATAGGTGGAACACCCTTCCCTAGCTACTCGTGGGATCAACCATGGTAAGAAATAAAAAACCAAGAAATCGCGGGACATCACCGCAAAACAGACTGCTGACCGAGCGGGGCTTGTCACCCGTCAAGACAGTCGGCAATCTAAACAATCCTTGTGCTCGAGACCACCTCGAGCGCAAGAAGAATGTCCACTCATTGGCAAGAAAAGGAGCATCGACACCCTTCATAGGACCAGAACCATTCTGTGGCTTCGAAGATACTTTCTTCAAGCAGAATTACTCGGGGTTGAGACAATCCAAAGAATTTCTCGGGAATTTTAACCGAGAGAATTAACAGAACACTGACGGGATTCCTAACGAGACATTGCAAGCTCAAGGAACACCTGAGGAAGCTAGGCATAGAAAAAATGGCGTCTGCAGATTCTGCGGGAAAGGAGACGAGACACCACGTCACCTGCTGCTCAACTGCGATGCGATAGAACTCAAAAGAAGTAATGTTCTGGGCCATCACCAGCTAGAGGCAGGGAACTTACCCGACCTTGATCCTCTCAAAATCCTGAAGTTTCTCAAGGAAACGGACTTGGAGAGGGTGCTTCACTAAAGGGATTCCACACCAGGCGAAGCACAGTAGAGGGGATACAATAGATCTTTTAGGTCGCAGTAACTTAATCACCCTCAAAAATACAATACAACTCCACGGTAGAAACGGATATAGCAACAACAATTTATAACCGACAGATTTTTGCTGCTGAAAATGAAAGGCCGATGCTCCAGTGTCGATTATTGTAGCAACTGAAGGCTAAAAACCTAACAATGACCAAATGACCTCTCCACCAAGTTCTAATCAGTTTCTGGTCAGCTCCATGTGAAAAAATTAACTTTTAAATTTCAAAATCACCATCAATCAACACTCGAATTTGGCCAAATGAATGAAAAGTGATGTTCTTATACTTCTTATACCTTTTTACGAAGGTACAAGCCTCTAGCAATGACGAAACTGAAAAGGTTAACCGGTTAACCGTCGATTAACAGCATCGGCTAACCGGTTAGGAAAATTTAATAAAAAGCACAGCCCTAATTTTATGTACTTATTTCATATTGTTTATATTATTGTTTAGGTATGTTTTTTATTGCAATAAAAGTTAATTAATTATTTATCATTATTATTATTATGGCAAGAAATTTTTTAAATCTTAAAAATTAAGTACTCATTACAATAATAACTATTGCCATACCTCCTAGCAGCCTCTCTCTGCTCCGCCTGCCTCTTTCTCTCTTCTTCTTTTTGTCTCTCTTGCTCCTGCTGCTCCCTCATTTGTTTTTCCAATTCCTCGAGTCGTTTTCTTTCAGCTTCCTGTCTCGCCTTTTCTTGACGTTCCAGTTCTTCCCGTTCCTTCCTCTCTCGTTCCTCGGCTTCCTTCCTCTGCTGATCCAAGAGTGTCTTCCTACGTCTGTCCAGCTCCGCCTGGCCTTTCTCAAAGTTTTCTTTGCGCTTATCTTCAAATGTTGCTACGAAATATACAGACCAATTTACGATTTTGTCTTCCAACAAAATTACTAAAACAACACTTGTTTATTGACTGTTCAGGCATAGTCAATCGTAACTTTTAGGTAATAAAATTAATATATGTGTTATTATGAAAAATGGGTTCAGATAAAGAGAAATAATAAGTTTGTTCCACGATATGCTCTTATGCACGATATGCCACGATGTGCACCGGTATGCTCTTGCGCATAGTATGATGTGACGTCACCAGGTTAAAGCAAAGAGGCGGTTTGCTATTTATTCTTGGTAGTTTTTATAAGTGGAAGTGAAAAGTTTGTCTATTTAATTTACCTAAAAGTGCTTTATTCAAAAACGCTGGTAATTTTCACATGTAATACCACTAGAGGTCAAATTATTGCCGGAAATTTTTTCGAGCTCACGAATATTTTGAAAATTATCGCGAGCCGAAGGCGAGGGATAATTTTCTTAAAATATTCGTAAGCGAGAACAAAATTTCCTGGTATAATTTGATTTCGAGTGGTATTTGGAAAGAAAATTTCACAACAAAATTAGTTTTGAATAGAAAAATTACAATTTAATTGTTAAATAAAATTATGACATGGCGGCGTAACATAATCACGTGACAACGCCAAACTGACGTTTAATAACTGAGCCGCCATTATTAGCGCTGTCAAACACAAATTTTAGTTTCTAAACTTCACCAGCCGAGTGTGGTTTTTGGTAATGATAAGTCGACAATTGCGGTACAATAGTAATTATGATTAGTATTGATTAGATGCCATTCTTTCCAAAGAGCAAGGATTTGCTCAGCAGATGGATTCTATCAACAAAAAGTGCCATATAATTAATTATAAAGATAAAGTGGTCGAACCCCCATGAATTAGCCGTGATTTAATCCGAAAAATTATGTAAGTAACCTACCTATTTCTTATAGAATTACTAAATTAGGTAAATTAGGTTTCTTCAGATCATTTTTTAGATAGTGAGTCCGTGATTTCATACGTGGTAATACGCGAAAACATCACTTTTATATTAAATTATAATAGAAACTTTAACAAAACGCATTGGTTGATTAATATTAATAACAGCAACAGTCAACAGTTGACATTTATAAAGATCCGGTTTGTCACTATTAAACGTCAAAAAAATTTCCACTATAATACTCTCCAGCTTACCCCTGCAGGAGAAAATTTCCGATATAATACACAAATAACCATGGCAACGGTAAGCAATGCTCGTACTTTATTGGCTGAAAATTGATGGCGTGAAATTTTCTATTGAGTAAAATTATTCTAAATAAAAATTACTTGATTCGTAATAAAAAATTATACATGGTTAAGTACAAAAACTTATGCAGTGCAACAGCACATGAAGTAAAGGTTTATTGTACCTTCTCGAAGACTTGCAGCAGTCCAATGGTTAGCCAGAGGGCCATTCTTAAGGAATCTGAAAAATTTAATATCCATTCCCTGTGTAATTTCACAGGAAACCACTACATAAGTTGACATTTTATAGGTTTTTATAAGTAATCAGTTAACTGTCATTAACACAGTTAAAATCAATTTCAAACTTTACTAACATCACCTAAATTGAAAATATAAATCACTAAAATCAGATCAATAAAGCAAAAGCTATTGTTATATTTATGACAGATTTGTGACAGTCTGTACACAGAATAGATACAATCAGAAGCTAAACTCGCCGGCGGCGCCTTTGATCTTTTAGAAACAAGCAACACCTCTAGCGGTCATTGCTTCAGAGTAGAAACGCAGGCCCGTCACAGAATAGGTATAATTCTATTCTGTGGGCCTGCATTCAAAACTAATGAAAGCTCATCTCAAATCATGGCGGATCTCTATGCGCCGAGTAGATGCGCGAACTCAGTATTTTTATTGAAGTTTATATTCTGATTGTATCTATTCTGTGGTCTGTAAGTTTAAATAATTATGGTACCGGTCAGCCACGTTACATCTTTGCACAGAAAATAATTAAATTCGTTCAGCTACTAGCATACCGGTGTAAGTGTATCGTGCTTTGTTCCAACTCAATGCTCGGTACCGTATGAGAATTAAGCGTGTATCTGATTCATAACTGATTTAATGCTCATGTCAGTTTGTGATAGTTTCAAAACTGTGAGCGAGTTGGGAGGTTTTTAGAGCTTGGAACCGGAACTGTCATTATAGTCCTATGAGGCATGTTTAACCTAATATTCCTTATCTGCTGTCAAACTTCATGACTGTTCATGACATTTAATGAGTATTTAATATTGGAATTTATCAAAAATTGGAACAAAATGATCGTGTTTTTTTTTATAAATAATCTTATTCTATCCCTGACCTGACATTTCCAAATCATCCTGACTACTAAATAGTAATATAATAATAATAATAATAATAATAATAATAATAATATAAGCCTTTATTATCACTATATTTTACATGTTACAAAAATATGTTGTCATCAGATGTCAAGGCGAAGTTCAGCATTTGTGCATAAGCACTGCTGCTCTACCACTTAACCTTGTATAGATAATTTCACCCTTTATACAAGAAGAACTTAAAAAATAACCAAAAAAGTAAATTAACTGTTCAAACCGTAGCAGTACCTAGCCTTAAGTAACTTTAAATTGGAATAGATATGGTACATAGTTAAGATCACACATGTCCAGCTCACTCCTGGCCAGAGAACAATAATTTTTTGTAGTGTCTCCTGAACACCCCAATGCCCCCCGCACACAGACCCGTCGGCAGATTGTTGTATACTAAAGTTATCTGATACGTAAAAGAACACTTAAATTTTTCCTTCCTATGCATAGGAGTAGTCAACTGATCTCTCAATCGGGTGCCTATAGAGTGAAAGTCAGATCCTTTTATAATTTTTTCATAAAGGTAGCTCGGAGTTTTAGTTGTTACTATTTTATGACACAGACACGCAAGATGCAGCCTCCTCCTGTTACTCATATTAAGCCATCCTGTCGGTCTCAGCTTGTGCGAGATTCTTTGAAATTTTCTAATTCCATAAATGAACCTCAGGCACGAGTTCTGCACCCGCTGTAGTCTCACAGTATCACTCCTGCTTAGACATGGACCATAAAGAGTATCTGCAAAGTTTTGCCGGGATAGTACCAGCGTTTCACACAGGTTCTTTTTCAACCCGACCGACAGAGTCTGCCTGTGAGGGTAGAGAACCCTTAAGGTGGCGTAAGATGATCGAATCAATATAAGGCCGATCTCGCATACTTATATGACATTTGTTTCCGAAATGTAGACTACATGTTGCAGACACGTCTCTGATATTCAAAATGTCATAAGTAAAACTTGTACTTCTCACATCTACAATACTTCATGTCTTTGGATGAAAATGCAGTGGTATTGTCTATAATATATGACATGTCAGGTTCACCCTTACCACACCAAGGCACAACTCTGTGTTTTTCAGATGTAGTTTCTCATACTTGTCTGCTTACCTCTACAACAATTTTCTGAGCGATTATGACATGAGTCTTTGTACATTGAGGAAACTTATCAAGAAAAAGATTTGACTGATATTCTTGGAAGTGTGAGTATTGGTGTGTTCTAGGTTCGGTTGATATTCCACATGATGTTTATCGTTTAGCTGTGCCTACTTAATTGCTATTTCTAATTCCTCAAGTTAAGTTACGCTATTATTACCATGTAATACCTAATTTTTGTTATGGCTTGTGATTAGTATCAGCCTTGCTGTCGTCAAGCCTTTTGGATATCATGTAATAAGCTGTATGTCCAATAAAACTATTTTATTATTATGTAAGTAGGTAGTGCTGACCTGACTGCCGAGGTGTGATGATGTGAATAATAAACTTTCCCAAGAGAAATAACAAGACCTGAATTAAAGGCTTTAAATGTTGTTTCTTTTATTTTATCAGGTGAATTAATTTTGAATTTACTGATAAGGAAATTAATTAATTATTAATTTAGTTTTTATTAATTTCATTGTTGTAGGGAACATTTTGTAAATAGAACTTTTATTTTTTCAGAGAAACTCAATTACGCCTTTATTTCATTATTCCCAACATTTTGTAAATAGAACTTTTATTTTTTCAGAGAAACTCAATTACGCCTTTATTTCATTATTCCCAATAAGAAAAAGGAAGGCCGGAATAATAAATCTCATAACATATACCTACATATGGTATATGTAGGTATATGTATGGTATGTAGGTATACCTATTATTCTTTGCTGCTGTCGAAATGTCGCTTGGGAGCAAGCAGGGTAGTGAAACATTTGTGGGAGACAAGTCTCTTCATGTCTGCAGAGTGTCTGCTTGGTCTGTGAATCGTCATTGTTGACAGATAGATAGATAGATAATGCATTTATTTCAAAATAACTGTACATGACAGATTTGAAACAAGTCAAGAGAACCTATACATTATGAGGTATTTTAGGCCATAATCTCAGCCACAGAATACTGCTCAATATTACATAAATAGTCATATCGTCGGTGAGCTACCAATACCTTCTATCTGCAAATCTGAAAACTTTACAGGAGGTATAAAAAACTTCCTAGAACTTTGTTTATAAAACATGTGATTAATCTCCTTTAGGAAGCAAAAAGTAAGGTGTTTATAAGTTCTCATACAGATTCCAGTTTTTAAAAAAATTGGATTTTAAATAATTAGATGCACTTAGAAGATATTACCTGAGTTTCAGCAGTAGATAGGTGGTATTCTTGATGTGATATGTGCTCACTTTTATTTATTATTATAATATAATTTTGGAAAACTATCAATATTAGGTATGTATAACACTTTCATCCAACATTATAAACATAATATTTCATAAAGAACAGACAGAGATTTTATTTCTTCGTCTAAATAGAGCTTATTTGAGTCCCTACGTACATAGTGAGATGGTAACTTAGATAACTGTCCAAAAAATTCTTCCAATTAAGTATCTGAAGCGAGTGACTTTCTAATACTGTAATTATTGTCCCTTCGTGATTGATTTAGATTTTCTTTATTAGTATGCATTGCTAGAACTGAATTTTTCACCCAACTCTGTACAGTAAATGGCTTCAGTGCCAAAGTATTTAAAAACATTTCACGACACACTTTCAATCTTTTATTTTCACCATTCGTAAGAGTGTACACCAAAGTACCTTGCCTTCTCGAAGCTTCATCGCAGTTTTTAGTTTGCCTCTTTGTAAAAATTCTATTAACGTGAGACGCCACGAAAACTTTTCTCTGATCCCATGTCATCTTACTCCAAAATTCTGAAAATATTTTTGTTCTACTCTCCTGCGAAAATTGGTTACAGAACCTAACTTTTGAGTTTTGGCATTTTTTTGATATACAAGTTGAACCGAGCTTTCGAGCACTACGGTTTCTGTTCTGTTTAACTACGCCATTTCTGGAACGTGTGTAACCTAAGTACTCTTTTCCTGCCATTCTCAATTTTTTGCTTTTATTTTTTTTTCCATTCATCTGGTTCAGTTATTTTTCTTCTCTTTCGACCTTCATCTATATTTCCGTAATCCGCCGTATTTTCTCTATCAGGCACTTCCACATCATTTTCATCAGCTACTTCAGTTGCGTTTGAAAGTTCTGTTTCGGGAATATAATTTTCATCATCTTGATTGACGTCTAAAGCCGATTCCCCATGATTCAGAATTTCACCATCGCTTGAACTAACATCACATGAAATTGGTTTATCACTAGCTGTCGAGTTATAGCTATCTATAATATCGTTAATAATAATATCACTTTGTATCACATTAGTATTATTAATAATAAAATCAATAGGAACTTCTTCAATCTCTTCTAAAACGTTGTCGCGGCAGTCAAGAACGATTGGCACCTTGTCTGAAGAAGATTCTCCATAATTTAGATTTTCACCATTGTGTAAGTTAATATTGGATGAAATTTTTTGTCCATCGCTAGTTGGCAATTTATGGCTATCTGCCCCAGTGATAATAATATTGTTTTCTATCACATTAGTGTCCCGTGTGGGGCTTGTGTGTTACCCCCATCGGGCGCGTCCCCAGGTGGTGGATAGGGGAAGGCCTTTCCCGACAGGGTAAGGTACCGGAAACGGCGCGAACCAACAACACACGAAGAAAAAATAATGGCGGAACAGAAACAACAGGAAGAAGTACCCCAGGAGGGTAGAACCACTGGTTCAGAATCCCTCCCTGGCCTAGTGCCAGGCTGCCCCTCGGATTCTGGGGAGGGCAAAGTAACGCCAGGAACTGCCATGGAGGATGACACATCTGACCATGGCAGTGAATCATCAGTGGGGACAACAGGGACCGCTGATACAATATCTGCAGGGATTGGAAACATAGGACTGCAGATATCAACAATAAAAGAAAAAAGACTTTCGGGGGCCCAGAAAAGGAAACTCCGAAAGGAACAAAAAATTGCTGCTGGCACATGGACTGAAAAACGTCCAACCAACAGCAAAGCAACAAAAGAGAAGAAACCGAAGAGTGGAAAAAGATCTCGGGACGACTCGAAAACTCCACCCCAAGCCCCAAAGAGAGCGAAGGGTAATAATAGTCAAACACTGTCTGGCAAGGGACCCAGCAAGGCAACGGAAACGAAACCTAAAGGGAGCTACAGCGAGGCAGTGTCTGGACTAAGGATGGCGGTGATAGACAGACGCCATCCTGAATTTACTCTGGATCAGGGAAAGACAGAACTGATCCAGAAGAAACTAGTCGAAGCAATGGACAGCACACCCTCGGGGAGCAAAAGTCCATTGCAATTCGAAAAAGCATCGTTTAGCGGAGGAGTCCTATGGATGCACTGCGCAAACGAACAAACAAAAACCTGGCTCGTGGGGGTGATTGGGACACTGGGCGGACTTTGGGAAGGGATGGCCCTGACAACAGTCGAGGCCAAGGACCTACCAAAGAGGCCGAGAGTTCTAGTCTACATCCCGGGACCAGAAGAAGAGGATGGGCCAGTAAGGACACGTCTAGAGAGGCAGAATCCAGGTCTGAACGTGGGTAGCTGGCTACAACTCAGCAAGAAAAAAGAGAAGGAGGGAGTAATCCGGGCCTTTTCAATAGACGAGGGGTCATTCAAGACCCTCGAGAGATCCCGGTTTCGAGCGTACTACAGACTCGGAAGGGTGACTTTCCGAGTGTTGAAAGGACTCGATGGCGGGCAAAATCAGGGTCCTTCAAGCGAACCTCCAGCACAGTAAGGCGGCATCAGCTGCCCTTACTGTGTCAATGAGGGAATTTGACGTGGCCCTCATACAAGAACCTTGGATCAACAAAGGTAAGGTAATGGGACTAGGGGGGGTGGGAGAACTAATTTACAGTAGATCCCATGAAACCCCTAGAACCTGCATACTAGTCAAAAAAGGACTTAAAATACTTCCGTTAACTAACCTTTCTTCTAGGAATTTGACGGTAGCAAAAATCAGGACAGTCAGCGGGAATATGTCGAGGGAGATAATTCTCGGATCAGCATATTTCCCATATGACGCCCTGGAACTACCACCACCCAAAGAGGTAGAAAAACTGGTGAGACTGCGGGGGAAAAGGACCACAGCTGATCATCGGGTGCGACACCAACGCGCACCATACAACTTGGGGAAGCACAAACACCAACGAAAGAGGTGAGTCACTACTACAATTTATAATGACTAACAATCTAGACATATTAAATGTAGGAAATAAACCTACTTTTGTCAACTCAAGACGAAAGGAGGTCATAGACATAACTATAGCTACACCATACGTAGGAAGCTATGTCAAAAACTGGCATGTATCTGATGAGGTTAGTTGCTCGGATCACAGACACATAAACTTTACAATAAATGGAAACAAAACCATACAAGAAATTTATCGCAACCCTCGGAAAACTAACTGGGAGTCTTATAAGACAGACCTGGAGCACGGTTTAAAACAGACGAGAAATACGATAAAAAACACAATAGACCTAGAAGTGGTAGCAGGACAAGTGTAGGATGCAATCACTTCGGCCTATAACAACAACTGTCCCCTTGTCAGCAGGGACTCCAACAGGAATGTGCCCTGGTGGAACAGAAACCTAGCTGCACAAAGAGGACAAGTTAGGAAATACTTCAATAAAGCGAAGGAAACAAATAAGTGGGAGATATACAGAAAGGCTCTCACAGAATACAACAAAGCACTGAGGAAAGCAAAGAGAGATTCATGGAGAAAGCATTGTGAGGACATAGAAGGAACTCAAGAATATGCTAGACTCCATAAAATACTCTCAAAGCAACCCCAGAGCTCCATACACACTCTGAAAACAGAGAGTGGCAAATATACGGAAACGGGAAAGGACACAATGAGAGAATTACTCAGAGTCCATTTTCCAGGTTCTAGAGTCACCGATCTATCTCCACAAGACTGCCTAAATGCAGAACTGGGAACCCCAAAGAGGACGAACAGGGACAGCTGGCAGGTTGCGAAATCGGTGATAAACGAGAACAAAATCAAATGGGCAATCAACTCCTTTGAACCCTATAAATCGCCGGGTATAGATGGCATCTACCCAATAATGTTGCAGAAAGGACCACATCTTCTGACACAGAGGCTAAGTATGATCCTCAGGGGCAGTCTTGCACTGGGGCACATACCCAAAGCCTGGACCTTAATTAGAGTAATTTATATACCTAAACCTGGGAAAACAGGACAGGAAGGGGATAATAAGCAAGATGGCTCCTACTGAAGGCTGTTTGTCTGCTGGGCTCTGTAAATATTGCAAAAAATCAGTGGTAAATAGTGTGATGTGCACTGTGTGTCTTGGTCAATATCATCCCTCTTGTGCTGGGAGAATAAAAAATGCTATTCCTGTTGGCGATAATTTGGTAATTTGCTGTCAAGATCATGAAATAGGTGTGAGTAAAAACAACAATGTTCAGTTTGATGGCAGTCAAGAACAATTCATATTATTGAAGCAATTGCTTGAGAGTAAAGATGAAATTATTGTTGAATTGAGAAAGGAAATAGATCTGTTAAATGATAAAATATGTTTGATGACTGAGCTGAAATTGGCTAGAAATTGCCATAATTGTAACATAAAGGATAAAAAAACTCCTGAAGTAAAAGGACTGGCAGGCAAAAAAAGAGCTGACAACTCTGATAAACAATCTGCTATAGATAAAACAGTTTCATTCAGTGATGAAGAAATTAAAGTAAATAAACAGGTTGATGTAGACAATTTAATAAACAAGCAGGAGAAAATCATGAATACTATAATAAATCTTGCGGATGGAGAGGAGGAAACCTTGACTGGGGAGGCTGCGCATGATGGTTCAACTTGGACAGATGTGGTTAGAAAAAACAAAAACAAAGGAAAAATTATGAATAAAGCAAAACAATCCAAGTTCATTTCTACACAGATGGGACCTTTCTCTGCTGCTAAGATGAAAATTAGACCCGTAGAGAGAACAAGTTATATTTACATATCAAACCTAAGTGTGAAGACAAACTGTGAAGATATTATTGCCTGCTTAAAGGAACAAGAAGATAAGGACTATTATTGTGAAGAAATTCCTCCAAAAACGCTACATCCAAGGGTTAAATCATTTAAAATTGGAGTACCCTCTTATTTGGAATCTGTTTTCAGATCACCAAACTTTTGGCCAGCTGGCACAGTTGTCAACCGATACTACTTTCCGAAGACAAACTTAAATTTAAATAAATCCAAGGAAAATCCTGATTTTTTAGAAAAAAGACACTCTCAAATTAATGCATGCTAATATACAGGGGATTTCTCGCAAATGTTCTAGTCTTGAAATCCTGTTAGACTCACATAATGTTGATATTTTATGCATAACAGAACATTGACTCACATCTGTTTTGCAAATAAAAGCGAGAGTGAGCGATATTTAATTGTCTAGACTGTTTGCGTTCTTACTCTAATTGTACAATATCATATTTTTTGTATTACTTTATGTATCTCCCATCCATAATTGGCCGTTGGCTGTGTGATGGTGTACACCTAAATAAATAAATAAATAAAAAAATCTCTAAGACCCATAAGTCTCATGTCTTTTTTGCTGAAGACTTTAGAAAAACTGCTCGATAGGCATATAAGGGATGATGTCCTGGCAAACAGACCATTTCATCAAGACCAACATGCATATAGAACAGGAAAATCAACGGAATCAGCTTTACACCACCTGGTAGAAAAGGCAGAATACGCAATAAAACACAAGGAAGTACTATTATGTGCTTTCTTGGACATAGAAGGTGCGTTCGACAACACCTCCCTAGAATCAATCTCCAATGCATTGAGGAACAGAGGAATCAATGCAACAATATGCAGGTGGATAGACTTCATGTTGAAAAGCAGATTGGTATGCACATCCCTATTTGGGGAGACTGTGGTGGCTCAGGTAGCAAGGGGGTGTCCACAAGGAGGCGTACTGTCTCCCTTGATATGGAACCTTGTTATGGACGAGCTAATGAAACGTCTGGACCAAGAGGGAATCAAGAGCATAGGATATGCTGATGACCTTGTCATATTAATTCAAGGCAAATTTAACGACACAATAAGGCCCTGTATGCAAAGGGCTTTAAATGTTGTAACCAAATGGACAAACGAAGAGGGACTGAACATAAGTCCCTCCAAATCAACCATCATAGCGTTTACTAATCGAAGGAAACTGGTGGGCCTAGGACCACTAAAACTTCGAGGCAGGAACGTACAAATATCGGGAGAGGTGAAATATCTTGGGGTAATCTTAGACTCAAAACTCACCTGGAACCAACAGATAGACAGGATTAAAAGAAGAGCGGAGACCACATTCATGATGGTCAGACGAACTTATGGGAAAACATGGGGATTAAAACCACATATGGTATACTGGGCGTACACCAGAGTGATTAGACCAATGTTGTTGTATGCATCTCTGGTATGGTGGACAAAGATGCAACAAAATACCGCGATAAACAAGCTCAGCAAGGTGCAAAGACTCGCATGCCTTGGAATAACGGGGGCAATGAAAACTACTTCAACTGCAGCAATGGAAGTCCTCCTAGACCTCCCACCACTTCATCTAATGATAATGGGAGAGGCAAGACTGGCACGACTAAGGCTGCAAGAAGAACCAAGGGGCAAATATGCGGAACTTGGACACAATAGAATCAAAAACTATGTGGAAGTGGACCTGCTAGATGCAAACACAGACCACATGGCTCCAAAATTCAAATTCCACAAGAGCTTTGAGGTGAGCATCAAAGATCGAGAGGAATGGAATGAGCCCACAGACAGCAACAGGCTGGTCGGAACAACCTGGTACATTGACGGGTCAAAGACCGACCAAGGAACTGGAGCTGGCATATACAATGAGTTGGACAATACTCAACACACCATATCTCTCGGGCAGTGGGCAACTGTATTTCAATCGGAAATATACGCTATGCTACACTGCGCGAGCATAAACAATAAGAGGGCCTACAAAAATAGACGGATCAATATATTAACAGATAGTCAGGCGGTTCTGAGGGCTATAGAAAGCCCCAAGATAACGTCCAGACTACTGTGGGAATGCCGTGAGAATCTCGAAACCCTGGCAGAACGCAATAAGGTAACCTTGATGTGGGTGCCAGGACATAGAGGAATCACAGGCAATGAAAAAGCCGACGAGCTAGCAAGAAGAGGATCCTCGGCTAAATACATTGGCCCAGAACCTGCCCTGGGAGTACCAAAAAGTACAGCACGGGGTCAGGTTAATATATGGGTCAAAGAAAAACACAAAATATATTGGGACAAAAGGACCAAACACCAACACGGGAAAGCCTTTATCAAAGGACCCATAAAAAAGACAACTGAAGAACTACTATTACTTAGCAGGAATCAGTTACGCATTACAGTGGGATTACTAACGGGACATATTGCCCTAAAAGAACACTTAAATAAAATAGGACTGTTCAATGGAGACCTAAGTTGCCGAGAATGCAATAGGGCCCAGGAGACAGCAAAACATGTACTGTGTGAATGCGAGGCTCTGGACCGCAGAAGACAGGAGATATACGGACAACAAAAAATGCGTCCGGAAGAATATGAAACTCATTCAGTAACGGGGCTGCACAAGTTAGTTCAGGGAACCAGACTGATGGAATGGGTGTCATGAAGCAAAAGGGGGTGCACAATAAGCCCATGAGGCTGAGGTGCTTCCGGTGACCAAGACGGCCCTCGAAAGGAGGGGCTTTTAGTGGGTGGGACTCCCACATAACCCAATGCATGGGTATCCATAATGGATTTACCCTCCTTTTTAAAAAAAAAAAAAAAAAAAAAAATCACATTAGTGTCATTATAAAGAAAATTAATAGGAACTTCATCAACTTCTTTTAAAATATTGTCACCACAGTCAAACACAATTGGCACGTAGTTCAAATCTAGGTCGAAAATTTGACTATCATCACAGTCTTTATGTTCTGAATTTGAGTCTTGATCTCCGAGTGCTAGTGCTAAAATCCTTGCAGCTCTGGTAGACATATCGCTGATGTTTTATACTGGAGAAAAAGAGAGAACTTGAAAATATTATTTTCAAATAATTGAATAATAATTTTAATAACTATCAATTCAATCCCAACTACAAAAATAACAATAAATAATTGTCTAAACATTTCAAGTGATATACCTACATATTTCTAATAAAGTCTATCTAAATGTAAGCGGAAAAGAATTTAAAAGCAATTTCTCCTATCTACTAGGTCCATTAAATCTCGCATTTTTCTACTTGAAATCTTATTAATTGATCAATAACTTATCAGAATTAAGTACCATAAATGTTATTGTAAGGAATGAATAAATATACGCAACAAAAAACGGTTGTTTACTGCATAATATCTATGTTTTAAATGTACTTACATGACCGTGCTGCAACACTCAACCACAGACGCTTGAAACTGGAATTACAGACTTCAGATAGGCGATATTGTAATGCGCAACACAGGCCTATTTCAAGTATGAGGTATTAGAATATGCGATTTTGATCAACGTCCAGTGTTTATTTCACTTAGGAGGTATTTTTATTAGATGCGCGATACACTTTTACATTGAAAAACATGGAAACCCAATTTTTGATCAAAATGTCAGATAGGAGGTATTGGTAGTTCACCGACGATATAGGCTTATTTTAAATGAAGTAAATACCTTAATTTTTTTCATATCTTCGGGCAGACAGTTAAAAAGCTTGATACGGGCATAGAAAGGTCCTTTTTCGGTAGATGTCAACCTATGAACAGGGAGATTAACGTTCTGGGAATCTAGTTCCAAATTTGTGATCTAGGACAAAGTCATGAAAATACTGTGGATATCTCCTCAGAAACAGTATGCATCCATAAACATAAATACCAGTAAGTTTCAACAATTTTTCTTTCTTAAAGACACCCCTGCAGGTCTGCAAAATCTTCATTTTGCAAATAATTTGCATACTGAACCCTAAACACATCTACTGCAAATGTTGACTGCCCCAAAAAATAATCCCATACTTCAAAAGAGAATAGACGTTCCCAAAGTAAATGCAATCCTTACCATGTCACATCTTGAATGTGACGTAAAAATCCTTAGTGCATAACAGCAGGAGGACAGTCTACTACATATCGCTGTTAAGTGTTAAAACATTGGGAATCTGAGATCTATTAAGATGAGTTTTGAAGACCACGCACTGCGTTTTCATTAATTGTGAGTCCTTTGTCAGAAAACCATTGAGATGTTTTCTCAAATTGATCAGTGACTCGGGCTTGCAGTAAGCCCTCTACAATCAACAAATTGGTATCATCTGCATAATTAATCAATGTTGAACCAGGCATAGAAACTGACTTAAACAATACAAAAAGAAGTGGACCAAGGATACTACCCTGTGGGACACTTAGATCTACATGCAATCTGTCAGATTGGACCCTCTCGTCATCATTCTGCAAGACCCCTGATGCCATAATCGTAAAGTTTAGATAAAAGGTGACCATGATTGACTGAGTCAAATGCTTTTGACAGGTCTAAAAACAACCCGCAAACAAGTTCCCTTCTTTCAAAGGCCTCCATAATTTCCGTGATGTATTCAAACACAGCCGTCTCAACAGATCTGTTCTTCAAGAAGCCGTGCTGAAAAGGTCTGAATAGGTTGAAGGTAGTGAAGAAGTTCAGAATTCTATTGTACATAACCCGCTCATATAACTTTGAGAAACTGGAGAGAATGCTTAATGGTCAGTAATTTCCCAAATTATTTGGGTCACCCTTCTTGAGCATTGGGACAACCTTTGCAATTTTTAAGTCTTGTGGAAAAATTCCCTCCCTTAATGATTGTAATTATTATGTTGTAAATGGAGCGACATATCTGAGACATGTCGAAAACAAAATGTCGTATAAGTGTGCGACCGGCCTTAGTAAAATCACTGTCGTCTTCTACTTGCACACCTCTCATTGCGTTAGTAACTCACAATAGCAAAATTTTAAGTAAACATACCTTACCTTTATCATTGCATATTTTTATAAAATATTTGTTATTGTTCTTGCATTATCAGTCAGAGTCAATAGAAGTTGTCTTCGATGACTATTTGTAATTTGGATCAATAAATTTTTGGTTGGAACGACATCTGCAGTCTGTACCAACCGTTACACCATATAAATGTTGTTGGAATGCTCAGAAAGTAATGTACATGTCTTAAACCGTCATTTTACGGTTTTGTATCAAGTTGGAACAAACCTAATAATTTTCAAGTTTGAATAAAATTTAAAAGTGTAACAATAACAATTTAATTTACAATAATTAGTAACAATAAAAAACAAAAGTAAAGAAATTGGAAATGTCAAAAGAATAGTTATTTACATTACAAGCTACGAAAGTTCACTTTTAGGTGTGAGGTGGATTTAAATACCCGAGGCGAAGCGTAGCGTAGCCGAGGGTATTTAAAAACTCCGAGCACCTGAAAGAGCTTTCGTAGCGTGTAATGTATTAAACTTTTCATTCTCCCCTTGCCATATTGAACCACGGATTAAGAAGAAATGAGTAAAATAACACGATTCCGTGATAACAATAGAATTATTATAAGGTGCCATGTTTTTAACATTACCATAGTAACGATAGTTTTAAATTATTAATTTATGACACTGTCAAGTTTAAAACTCTGTACCGCTATATTTTCAGAATCTTTGATCGTAGTTCAGTTCAAAATGAATTTCATTCAAGAAGCTGCAAATTCCAGCAAATCTTTCTGGAACATACAATAATAATTATTTGTATGTTCCAGAAAGATTTACTGGAATTTTTATTGTAGTTTTACGTTTAATTTTCCATCTAAATAAACGTTAATCAACCTGACATTTCTACTTTTTTGTCCAGGCCACGAAAGTTTTTCATAGCTAGCAACCACCTAGCAACCTATCACCTAGGATGTTTTACTTTCGCTTTCGGTTGCCTTATCAAGACAGAAAGTTACACTTTCGTAAAGGGGAGAATGAAAAGATACTTTTGGATTGTTAGAAGAAATCAGGAATGAAAAAAAAAATGAAGAGGAAGTTTGGATAGCAACGGAAATTTTTGTGGTGAAAAGAATTTTGAGAAGCTGTCAGAGACAAATTAAAAAGGAGGAAAAAAATAAGCAACAGAAACTACAGGAAACAGGAAACTAGAAGCAGAAAAGAACTTATGTAACTGTTACAGAATAAGATAGTCATTTTAAATAATAAAGAAGATGTGATAGGAGAATTGAAAAGAAGACATAATAATTAGAATTTCCATTGAATAATAAGGAAAGTACAAACAGAGCTGGTGAAAGAATTGAAACGAGTTAAAGACAATTGGTTGGAAAAAGGTGGAAGGATGTTTGCTGTAGTAAAAGACAACACATAAAATTATAATTATAAAATTGTTATTGTTATTGATATCAAATTGTTAGATATTAGTCAGATATTTCCAGCACTCCATATACAGGATGATCCTGAAATGGTGGACACAGTATAGTGTTGTAGATGATGTTCAGAAAGACTAAATTTAAAACAAAAATTGTCTCCTCAACTTCGTTATCGAGACATAGGGTGTCCTATCATTATAATCAAAATGGTAGCCAAATTTAAACAACCTTCACTGGCAAAGCACATGATTTAACATAACTATTACAATTATGTTTGTCTCTTATTGTTTTTATTAACAGTAACAGAATTACAGGCATTCAAAGCCTACCTATATTCCCTGAGTTTCAACAAAAATGTTCAATGTGGCATCGTTATTCGAATTCAATCTCAACAATGCAACTAAAAGATTTTGAATGATAATTGTTTGAAACTTTGTTGGACTTGCCATTTCATATGTTTCCGTGGTAACATCTTACTGGATATTATAGACCTACACACTATTTTTCTGCCTGAAGAAGGGTATTTTTCCACCAAAGTGGTCATATGTTCTTAAGGAAGTCATGCTGGAGAAAAAAGTAAATAAACTTAGAATCCTTAATCCACAGTGGATGATATGGTGCTGTCCCTGTCCGTCATTTCGGGATCACTCTGTATAGGTAGGTGATCTTTATTTTATTTGGAGCGACAATTTGTAAATGACAAGTTTGGTCTAAAATTAATACACAAATATTTATCTGAACCCACCTGAGAGAAAAAGTACCCTCTATAAAATGAGATATAGTTTTTCTTGTTATGGGAGAAAATTTTGAAAACAACATCAGAATGATATAAAATATCTTAAAAATAGGACATACCCAATATCATATGAATCCAAGTTGCAGGTCAGTAAGAAAATATATTAATACAATCAAATATTACGAGTACAATGGATAATAATTAAATGGGCTAAGAAACAATTAAAATAATTTTAATGTTTAGAATGTAGACTTACATATAGAAATAGGTCAGAATAAGATTGGAAGTTAATTAGTTAAAGTTAAAGTTGAAATAAGACCATCGTGCTTAAGGTAAAGATAGCGGGCCTCCACAAAGCTTGGATGAACTGCTCTGCCATAAAAGAAACTGAAACCAGCACTGCCTGATTTCGGAAAATTTTACAGATTGTTCTAAAGAAGGTGCTCAGTACACCTGGCTGCCATGATTCATTCCATCTAGAAATGATTTTTAACAGGAGTATATGACAAAATGAAAATCCTCATGATCTTGAAATTAATTTTCATACACCCAAAATATCAGTGTTTCAGAACTCCTTCAGGAAAGTAATAAGTTTCATTAGACCACGGCTCAACAGCCGAAGTTTCCCTTTATTTTATAATTTACAAAAAAAAGGAGCAGATGAATCTTGTTAAAACTAGACAATGATATTATTATCTCTACAATAATTTTGGTAAGTGATGGTAAGAAACAAAAATTATTTTTTAAGCTTTTGGCAATATATCTCAGATGTGACAATCATGTCACATTTTAAACGGAATAAGGACTCCAGAGAATGACATTGAACAACAAAATGATGAAGAAAACATGCATTTCTTGTGAATTACTCAGAGCCCAATAGTAAAATTTCTGTCCATTAACAAAGGAGAAAATTACACTAGGAAATAACATATTCCTGTGAAAACCAAAACAAATAAACAAACTGCATTTGTAATTATTTGACAATAGAGACAAGAAAAACATACTTTGCATGAGTGTTGAAGCCGGATCATCAGCAGGGCCGCTTCCCTGACTAGATATAGACGTGGTCCTAGCCTGTCGTCTAAATGATGGCGGTATCATGTCGGGGGGCAGTTTGGTTGGTGGTGGGTGTCCCACCGTAGCCTGTTCACACAAGTGCATCGCTAAAACAAATTCTTCGCATCCTAGGCGTCCATCTGAGTCCATGTCTGACAGAGCCCTGGAAATGATTTGGTGGAAATAATAATAAATAAAATGGAATTTTGGTAATTTGGATATAAAGTAAACTAACCATATTTGTGCTAAACTATTCTGAGGCAGTTTGCTCTGAACCATTACGTTTCTGGCTTGCACACCAGACAAATAACCCGTTCTGGATCGATCCAATGTGTTAAAAAGTTGAGTGTACTTTAGCTTCACTTGATGAGGTACTGACCATTCAGCTTGCCTGGAAGTATCAAAAATAAGGGATAATTTTCAAATTGCATGAAATAGACAAGTTGTTTTGACATGTATTTCTTGGGCTAGTTATTATTCATACTAATGTCTTATTTTTACTACTTACAAGGGAGACTCGACAGGAGCAGGCCTATCCAAACTGGTAACACTTGCTCTTGGTGTATTCGAGACACTAGGTCCGGCTGAACTCACCAGGGGGGGCCCGGCGTTCGATAACACCGCACCGGTTGGAGCTACTTTGCTGGTAGTCAGAGGAGTTGATGAAGCTAGGGGGACGCCACCGGAGACCATAGGCATACCGAAGCCCGAGGATGACATAGGAGGAGTACCGAAAGTTTGGGTGGTCATGGCAGAGATTGCAGTCGAACCGGTGACAAGAGGGTTGATCGGGGGGATATTCGCGAAACCAGGTGGCATGGTAGGGATGTTCGCTTGCAAAGGAGGTATGCTTGGTTGCATGGATGGTATTACAGATGCCGGTGGTGGGATCGGAGGTATGACCGGTTGCATTGGAGGTATAGACGACTGGAAACCTGGTATGATTGGTTGAACAGGCTGCATTCCAGTTTGTAAAGGTGGTATACCTGTTTCAAAAAATGACAAAGAATAACGATTCTTGTATGCAGGATAAACTATAAATACCCTTAAACTCACCTCCTTGCATCTGATTCAAATTATTCTGCAACGGTGGTATGCCTGTCTGTATATGTGGCAGCGAAGGCTGCATTTGTGGTAGACCAGACATAGGCTGCATGGGGGGTACAACTGACTGCATGGGAGGAATCGCCCTCATCGGAGCGACAACCCCGATACCACTGACTGCGGGAATGTTCGACATGAGACCTACGCTAGACTCTACAGGTGGTATAGAGGCAGATACATTGTTCAAATTTGAAAGGATAGGTTGACTCACTATAGGAGCGACTTTAGGAGGCTCGGGTCTCGGAGGGGCATTGACTAAGGAAGCGTTAGGTAAAGGGGGTATGGCCGGTGGTGTGTTTTGTCTTAGAGAGGCCAGAAGGGAAGGTGGGAGTCCTTTAGGCACATCGAATCCGCGCAGTTTTAAATTGATGAGCTTGCAGGCAATGGAGAACTCGTTTATGTCCATTTTTCCATCTGAGTCGGTGTCTGCTAGTGCCCTAGAAATGCAAATGCAAATTTTTCAGTATCGTTATGAATAAGTACCTTAAGCTAGCTTTTGAGTTCCTGTGTTTTATAAAAGTTTTATGCATTATCTGATAATCAGATGAAAAATGGATTAACCCCTCAAGTGAGGAGAGCGCCTAAAGTGTTTAAATGCCTAAATGTCTAAAAAAAAACATTACTCAGAGATCTGATTTCCATCAATTTCACTTATTACTCCCTCAGTAAAATTTAAATCTGTGTAAAAATAATTATGAATAAATTTGGTTGAAGGTGGAATCTGTCTCGTTTGAGAACACAGAAATCAAGATATCTGATATATTTCAAGCAATTAAATAGCTTTACCAAATAAAAAATGTGTCATACCATATTTGTCCTAAAACTAATGGCGGTAACTGTGACTGTAAAAAGAATCCTTTTGCTTGTTCTCCGGTGATAATATTACTGACTGGTTTTAGAGATTTAAATTGTTCTTCGTATCTAAGTCGTTCTCGAGGTACAATGACCCAAGGGTCAGTAGACGGTGTCCCGGCAGCCGACAGCATGATAATCTAAAATAAAACAGAACGAAACAATCAATTTGTTCATTTTATTTTCTTTTTACTCATTTTATATGCAATCAAATTCCTTTATTGAGAGTGCAAAAACATAAGGAACTATCAAAATAGTAGGATTTTATTGCACGAATCCTTCAAATGGTCATTATGGATTAAAATATCACAGAGTGCTATTAAAAATTAGAGGGTGGAAATTGGAGAAATGGGTGGAGCTTCACCCCTTTAGTTTTTTAATTATATCTCGAAAATGAAGCAATATTCAGGCATAGTTGATTGGAAATTTTTGTAGATAATGCAATTTTACATCGAAATAATTGAAAAAATTTATAAAAAATTTCCGTGCGAAGATTTTAAGGGCGTATTTACCAGCCAAAAATAAGAAGTTTTTTTTCATATAATTGTATGTTCTAACTTGCTTTGTTTTTTAGACACAGTGGGTAAAATTTTGACAAAAAAAATCGATTTTTATCAATTTCTCAAAAACCTCTCAGCCGATTTAAATAAAATTTTATAGGCTTATTTGTTGTCATAAGGGCCTTCCTTTGATGGGAATAACATGAATTTATTAATTCCAGTGGCGTATCAGGGGGCTACCTGAATTAAATTAAATGAATGTCAATAATCGATGTGAATTTATTACTTGTTTTAATAGGGCCTGGCACAGATTTTGATTTTTTTCTTGGAAACAAAGCTAGATACAAGTAAAGCTCAGGGCTCAGGAGGCAAGAAAGTTACATTATTGACCGCTTAATCTAAAAAAAAATATAAATTGTCAAAAGAGCAGTGGCGTACCATAATTTTACCTAAAAGTTTCAAGTAGGTAGCCCCCTGAGACGCCACTGAAATTAATAAATTTATGTTATTACCATCAAAGGAAGTTCCTTATAACGACAAATAAGCCTACCAAATTTTATTTAAATCGGCTGAAAGGTTTTTGAGTAATTAATAAAAAATCGATTTTTTTTCAAAATTTTACACCCTGTATCTAGAAAACGAAGCAAGTTAGGACATACGATTATATGAAAAAAATTTCTCATTTTTGGCTGGTAAATACGCCCTTAAAATCTTTGCACTGAATTTTGAATCACCCTGTATAATTCTACCTATATGGTGAAAATAACATTTTCACCATATTATGGAGTCGCTTTATAGTGTCGCAACGTTAATGTAATGTCACAATCTGACAAATCAGTTTTTTTTTGCTTTTCTGCAACCAGGCAAAGAATAGTTATTTACATTACAAGCTACGAAAGTTCACTTTTAGGTGTGAGGAGTATTTGAATGGCCGAGGCGAAGCGTAGCGTAGCCGAGGATATTTAAAAACTCCGAGCACCTGAAAGAGCTTTCGTAGCGTGTAATGTATTAAACTTTTCATTCTCCCCTTGCCATATTGAACCACGGATTAAGAAGAAATGAGTAAAATAATACGATTCAGTGATAACAATGGAATTATTATAAGGTGCCATGTTTTTAACATTACCATAGTAACGATAGTTTTAAGTTATTAATTTATGACACTGTCAAGTTTAAAACTCTGTACCGCTATAATTTTAGGATCTTTGATCGTAGTTTAGTTCAAAATGAATTTCATTCAAGAAGCTGCAAATTCCAGTAAATCTTTCTGGAACATACAATAATAATTATTTGTATGTTCCAGAAAGATTTACTGGAATTTTTTATTGTAGTTTTACATTTAATTTTCCATCTAAATAAACGTTAATCAAACTGACATTTCTACTTTTTTGTCCAGGGTTACGAAAGTTTTTCATAGCTAGCAACCACCTAGCAACCTATCACCTAGGACGTTTTACTTTCGCTTTCTGTTGTCTTATCAAGAGAAGGGGAGAATGAAAAGATATTTTAGTATTATATTTTAGTAGTAACATTTTAGTGTTTATTTATGTAAATAACCTAATTTTCTGAGGTTATGGGACAGATGTGTCCCATTAGTATTTTATGACGGGTCAATTTTATCCCAAGAGTATAACAGTGCATATATTATTTTAGACGTCGACCCTTGCTTCAAAGCGATCTGGATTAATTTGCAGAAAACTTATCTGAGATAGAATCTACATATATCAGATTCAAATGAAGATAATGGATCAGAATATGCTGAATCTGAGCACTCCTCCAGTGACGATTCTCACTTCAATATTCCAAAAAAACGCCGAAATGTTGAGAGAAAAACTAAACCACAAGGTGACTCACAATTCAGTGAACATGATGATGAGGCACATTTACTGAACAATAATTCAACTTTGGACAGCGATTCTACATCAGCATCAGATATTGGTATGTCAAATATTTCCTCTAATAATCTTCTTTCCCCGAATCTCCCAAGCAAAGGAAAACCTAATCCAATCGATTGGGACGACGTAGATGAACAGTTTGTACCTCGTTTGAAAATACCAGATACAGATGTATGCACAATTAGAGCTGATTTGAATAGGGGATCTTCAGAGCTGGAAATATTTTTGAAACTGTTTCCAAAAAGTTTATTCAATTACATCGCTCAGTGTACGAATCAGCGCTTACAAATTCTTGAACAAACTACTCATAAAAAACAAAATCCCACAGATGGTCATGAGATAATGATTGTTATAGGCAGCTTTTTTATTATGACGTACAATAAGGTACCCGCAATACATCATTACTGGTCCACCAATAAATCCTTGGGCAATGAAGCTATAAAATCTGCCACTTCTAGAGACCGATTCCAACTTTTGGTAAGCAAACTTTATTTCAATAATCCACAGAAACCACAAGACAGCAGTAAACTTTATTATATTGAAGATGTAGTATCATGTTTCAAAAAGACTTACATTCAAGCACGGTAAGAAAGTAATCGCCAGTCGATAGACAAGTCAATGGTCAAATTCAAAGGCAGATCCTCCCTGAAGCAATATTTACCATTCAAGCCAATCAAACGAAGTGTAAAAATATGGGAACGTAGCGACGCTTTCACCGGCTATGTGTATGATTTCAACATATATTCTGGAAAAGAGACTGAAGCTATTGATGGCACCCTATTTTTGGTATTTGGTATTTGGTATTTTAACTAAATGTGAGAGATGGTTTATGTGGTCCCAAACACTGAAGCCAGCGGGCTTATTGTATTTCTCACATTTAGATTTTCATTGATTAGAAGAGCTCCGTTCCTTTGACAAGGTTCAGCAGTCCGCTAATCAAGGTCTTTTCCGCAAGCTGCCTCCCGGGGTTGAGTGGTCCCAGGACCGCATAGCGCGTTCTTGCGAGTGCTGGACACTCGAATATCACATGAGAAGCTGTCTCGTCTTCTTCATTGCAGAGTCTACAAACTGGTTCTTCTCTGTATATCCCCAGTTTATGTAGGTGTACTCTTAGGTGGCAGTGTCCTGTGAGAAGACCCACCACCGTGCATTCTATTTAGTTGCAGTATCTGTCTGGCAAGGTTTTGAGATGGCACCCTAGGTGAAAGAGTCATAAAAAAAACTAACAGACACTGTAAGACACACAGAGGTTTCTTTTTGCTTTGACCGTTTCTTCACTTCAGTGAATTTGCTAGATACCTTACCATTTCCAGCACTTGGTACATGTATTTCTAGCAGAAGAAATATGCCTAAGTTTGGTAAGAAAAAAAGGAAAAGGGGAGATGTAGAAAGCTTGAAAAACGAAAACGGTACATTGCATTTCTTTGGATGGATACCAAAGAAGTTTTGGTTCTAAGCAACTGCCATGAGAATAACCTGGTTGAAATAACTCGGACAGGGAAGAATGGATCAAAAATGAATCTACAATGCCCAGAAGCGATACAGTTTTATAACTCTCACATGGGAGGCGTGGACCTGTCAGATCGACTCACTGGACAATATGATGTAGACAGAAAATCAATGAAGTGGTAAGAGGGTCTTTCATAAACTTCTGTTGACAACTGCAGTAAACACCTGGATACTATGCAAGGAACTTCGCAACAAACCAAAACTTGCTTTTCTGACTTTCCTGGTAAATGTCTCTGAAAGTCTTGTGGCAACAGGGCGCAAGAATGCCTCTATTGTGAGAAAGCGTTCATATGGTAGATCAAGTACATCGTCAAAGAACTTAATAAATGTGGGGGATCATCTACCAATTGTGACGACAACTAGAAAAAGATGTCGTAGTTGTACACAAAAAAAGGTGGAGAAGAGACTACAAAAAATGTGCTCCTCTTGCAACATTCCACTATTCCAAGAGTGCTTCTGCTCATATCATACATAATTGTTATATTATTCACCTTATGTAGAAAATAATTTGAAAATAAAATAATAAAAATTAAAAAAACAAAACATAATTTTCATTTTGCATTTTTATATCACAATACTACTGGGACATAATATATGTATCCCATAGTGTACGGATGGGACATAATATGTGTCCCAGACCATATTTGGATAAGAGTCTAATAAAAAAATGAAACATTTCCACAAATCGTTTTTTACCTTCCTTTTAAATGTACTAATGTACAAAATTTAAAGAAAACTACAAAAACCGTCGTGTTTTCAAAGCACCTTAAAATACTGGGACACATATCACCCATAAGTAACGAAAGGGTTAAAACGGAAAAGCTGCTTCTGTTGCGCTGCAGTTACATTTTTGAAAAAAATGGCTAGTTACAAAAATGACTCAACAGACCTGATATGTAACTGCAGCAACAGAAGCAGCTTTTCAATCCTAACAATATATGAATTTAACATTTCTTTCTAAAACATCTAGGGAAACCAGAAACTCAATCCTAAGTTTTTACCATTGAAATCTATATGATGCGTGAACCAATTCTACACTCTGTATCAGAAAAAATTGATAACTTGGCATAAAAAAAGTGTTGCTGGTTAGACCGGTTTTCCTGATTTCTTTAATTTTCTTAGCAAAGATGCGCATGTCCATGTGAAAATCAAAGCGACAGGACGACAAAATTGCGATACATATTTTACGCTCTTTTTCTACATGAAGCTTTTTCTTCCCCGGCCGGAAGCTGTCCATCTAACGAAAGTGATTATAAGACTTTTTTAACCTAAATTGAAAATTTTTTGAATTTTATAGTTTAATTTACTGAGGCCCCAAAATTTGTACCACTGGGAGTCTCTGCTTGGGATCAGCCACTGATTTGAAGTTACACCGAGCGTTACACTGTATACCTCGGGTCATACACCTAAGGAAGATTTAGTAGGAGTTTTTTTGACAGACTGGGTTTCCCTTCACACCAATAAACAAGTTCAAATCTTCAGATGAATGTTATGACTGGTGAGCACCTTTGACTAGCAGTCAAAGGTCCAAACTCCAGCAGGTTCAGTTTGATCATACTGGCCGCCTGTTTCTGTCCAGGCCAGCTAGGAACAGTCTGGCTTGTCTGCAGCTTGAAGTTGTCTTCCAATGTTTCTCTAAATCTTTTGGGTTCATTCTAGGGCTGTGACGGTTAACCGACTAACCGTTTTTAACCACTCTACACGGTTAGTATTTTTTACTACCAGTTAACCGTTTTATAGTCTAAGGAGTTTTATTATAGCTTATTTACAGTATAAGAGGTTTTCTCGCTCCTGAAATTTCAAGAAAATGAAATGATCATGGATTTAGTGGTATAGTTAACTCTACGGTAAAACTGCTGAAAACTTAAAAGTCATTTCCACCAAGTTCTAATCAGTTTCTGGTCAGCTCCATGTGGAAAAATTAACTTTTAAATTTCAAAATCAATCAACACTTGAATTTGGCCAAATGAATGAGAGCATGATGTTCTTATAACGAAGGTACAAGCCTCTAACAATGACGAAACTGAAAAGGTTAACCGGTTAACTGTCGATTAACAGCAACGGCTAACCGGTTAGGAAAATTTAATAAAAAGCACAGCCCTTGTTCATTCCTTAGTAACCTTGATTGGAAGACCTTTCTGTGCTGTTAGGAGATTGTGACGGTCTTGGCAACAAGGCGCGTGACTGACAGCACAAGTACAGTAATGGCGACTGTGAGATGCTCCTAAAAGTTGTTCAATAAAACTTATTATTTATCACTTGTGAATTGTGTTACGTTTCTTTATTCCTCTACAGAGTAATCTCTAAGACTATTATTATCAATAATAGTACATGGTGGCAGCGGTGGGATACAAATGATGATCGAAATCGAAAGGTACGCTAACGCCTTGCTGTTATGTAATATGACGCAGTAGACGCGTCATTTCTAAATAAGTGAATTTTTATTTAAAATTACTATTAACCGTTCGTAAATTGAAGTTTAAAAATGCCGGATGAGGAGATAGCGGGTCCAAGTAACCCCATTATAAATGTACCGGTTCAGTTTTCCCCGCCTGATAAATTTAGTTTCGTGAATTCAGTTTCATGGCCCCAATGGAGGAAGCGCTTCGAACGTTATATGTCAGTCTCTGGACAAATCACGAAATCAAACGAAGAAAAGATCAACAGTTTAATGTACATTATGGGAGAAGAATCAGAAGAGATACTACTTCAATTTTCACAAATACCGGTAACATACGAAGAAACTTTGGAAAGTTTTGAGAGACATTTTATCCCCAGGAGAAACGTCATATTCGAGAGATTCAAATTTAATTCGAGAGTTCAAGCGCCGGGTGAGTCCATTGAAGCATACATTACCAGTTTACGTAGCTTAGTTGAAAACTGCGATTATGGAACGTTGAAAGAACAGTTAATCAGAGATCGAATTGTTGTCGGTATGAGAGACGTTAAAACCAGCGAAAGATTACAATTAAAAGAAGATCTCACTCTACAAGAATGCGTTACTATTGCGAAACAGGCTGAATTGCAAGCTAGTCAGAGTCGGGAGATACAGGAGAGACAAGATGGGAGGAGCAACTATGCTTCAGAGGTTACAGCAGCTGTGATCCAAGCTGGTCAAAGTCAAGGTCGAAGGAGATACTTCCAGCAAAGTAGTTCCAGTGCTGCTGGATCAGCCAATGCTGCACCAACTGCAGATAAATTGTCATATTATCAGAAAAGTCGCAGTGATGAAGAAAATAATGGGCACAATAATAGACCAGTAGATAAGAAGTGCAGCTTTTGCGGATACCAATGGCACTTTCGTGAACGTTGTCCAGCAAATAGGTCTGTTTGTAATAACTGTAAGAAACGGGGACACTGGGCAGCAGTCTGCAGGAATACAAAGGTCAGATCCATGTATTGCGATAATAGTTATAGTGAAGAAGGACAGGATAGATCAAGCGACTATACCGAGAAAGTAGATAGAACAGGAAATAATAATTACTTAGGTTCCATAGAGTTACTCCATGTAGCTGCATATACAAACGCTAAGGAATGGTTAGTGAATATTTATATAACTGAGTTGGGAAAAGAAGTAAGCTTCCTAGTTGATACGGGCGCAGATATTACTTGCTTGCCAAATACTTTCTTGAATTCCTATTTGTTAGAAAAGTTACGTCCTTGTACAAAAATTGTAACCGGTCCGTCTGGCGTCAAATTGGATATAGCAGGGACGGTACAAGTAAAGTTAAACAAAGGTAATATGGCGGTTGAGACAGAAGTATATGTTATTAAAGGATTAATTAAGCCAATAATAGGTAGGGCATCCATAGTTAAATTGAAACTTTTGTATTATCACAATAATAATTCTTTATGTGTAGTAGATTCAGATAATCATATAGATAGTGTGGACGGTATTCAACAGAGATTTCCTAGGATTTTTAGTGACATAGGTACGTTCAGGACTGAGATGGAAATAAAAATTAGAGAAGGGGTCCAACCTTATATTCAGAGTACACCGCGAGTTGTACCTATACCCTTATTGAATCCACTGAAAGAAGAATTGGATAGATTACAGAAACTCGACATTATAGAAGTAGTAGACTATTATACTCCCTGGGTCAGTCCTATAGTAGTGGTACAAAAACAATCAAAAGTCCGACTCTGTGTTGACTATACTCATTTAAATAAAGCTGTGTTAAGATCATATTTTCCTATAGGCAAAATAGAAAATATTTCAGCACAGATAAAAGGTTCTAAATGGTTTTCGAAATTAGACTGTACTTCAGGGTTTTACCAGATTAAGCTCAGTAAGGATTCTCAGCATTTGACTACATTTATTACTCCCTACGGAAGATTCTTATTTAAACGCCTACCCTTTGGGATTACTTGCGCCCCAGAATATTTTTCAATTCTTTTAAATAAAGCACTGATGGGTATTAAGGGGGTAATTAGTCATATAGACGATATTTTAATTCATGCTCCCACCAAAATCGAACACGATAAAATTCTGAATGAAGTACTAATACTAAAGAAAATTGACCTCGAGGGCATAACATTAAACAAACTAAAATGCATAATAGGGGTGCAGGAACTTAAGTTTCTGGGTCACCATATTTCCACAGAGGGAATCGCAGTAGATCCAGAAAGAATTTCTAGTATAAAAAAATTTCCTAAACCAACCAATAAAAAGGAACTCTTACAATTCTTAGGAATGATAAATTTCTCTAGCCGATTTATAGCTAATAAATCAGAGATTCTTGAACCATTGACTTCATTATTGAAAAAAAACGTGTCATATAGTTGGGATAGTTCTCAAGAAGAGGCATTCAATAAAATCAAAGAAGTATTACAGTGCAGCCCATGTCTAGCCTATTTTGACCAGTCAAAAAAGATATCCATTTCAGCTGATTCATCATCTTATGGATTGGGAGCATGTTTAATTCAATCTAAGAATGGTCATAAAGAAGTAGTAGCATATGCTTCTAGACTATTGTCTCCAACAGAAAAAAGATACGCCCAGATAGAGAAAGAAGCTTTAGCGTTGACGTGGGCAGCTGACAAGTTTCAGGAATATGTAACGGGATTGGTCTTCTTTTTAGAAACCGATCACAAACCGCTCATTCAAATTTTACAAAGTAAACCAATCGACGAATTGACACCTCGGTTGCAGCGTTTTAGAATTCGTCTAATGAGGTATCAATATCTAGTCGAATATATTCCAGGAAAACTGCTAGTGGTAGCTGATGCTTTATCACGAAATTTTTCAAAAAATTCAGTGGTACCCGAAGATGACGAATTAGCTCAAGATGTAGAAGCTCACGTAAACTTAATAATCAGAAATGTACCAGTCAAATCATATTTCATAGAAGAAATAATTGTCGAACAAGAGAAAGATGAAATTTGTAAATTACTAAAAGAATATATCTTCGAAGGTTGGCCTAATAAAAACAAACTAGATGAGAGCCTTTTACCTTATTTTAACTATAGACACGAAATATCGTTTAGTGAAGGAATTTTGTTGAGAGGATCTAGAATAATAATACCCAAATCTTTACAATTTCGCTGTTTAGAATTTCTACATCAAGGACATTTAGGTGTGGTCAAGTGTAGGGAACGAGCAAAAGCATCAGTTTGGTGGCTCGGTCTCTCCACTCAACTAGAAAATGTGGTTAGAAATTGTCCGCAATGTGTAGAACATAGAACTAACCCAAAAGAAACATTTATTAAAGATGATTTTCCTGAAAGACCGTGGCAGAAAATTGCAATCGACTTATTTAAAACAGATTCGTGGTATTTGATAGTTACCGATTACTTTTCCAGATTTTTTGAAATTTTTAAACTTGTCAAAATGACTGAATCAATAATCATAAGTAAACTAAAAGAACTCTTTTCTAGATACGGTATAGCGGAGATAGTAAGATCGGATAACGGGCCACAGTTCCAAGCGGAATTCAAGCAGTTTGCTAGAGAATATGATTTCAGGCATATAACCAGTAGTCCCTATTTTGCACAATCAAACGGATGCGTAGAAGCTGCGGTAAAGACAGCCAAAACCCTGATTAAGAAAAACAAAGACATTTATTTGGCTTTATTAGCATATCGCACCACCCCATTACAGTGCGGGTTTAGTCCAGCTGAGTTACTAATGAATAGAAAATTGAGGTCACCCTTACCAATGATTTCTAAAAAACTTAATGAGACTGTAGATACGCGAGCTGTTTTTCAAAGAGAGAGTAAAGCTAAGAATAAGTCTGCAATCCAATTTGATAAAAGACACCGGTCTAGAGAGTTAAGTAATCTAAATGTAGGAGATGGTGTTTGGGTGGTTGATGTGAGAGAGTACGGGAAAATTATTGCAGTATTACCGGAACCTAGGTCTTATGTAGTGGAAACTCCTAGGGGTATCTACCGTAGGAACAGATGGCATTTGATTCCCACACCTTATCATATTCCTCGACAAGTAATTACCCCGACACCGTCTGAACCTCCGACTTCTAGATCCGAGACACGGAGTTTCAGTGCACCTAATGCTCCCGATGACATTAGTCAGAGGGAAGAACGTATTGTTACCTTTTCTGACGTTGTTCATAATGAAGTAGGAATTAATGAGACTCCTTGTGCTCATAGTACTCCTATAGCATGTAAAAGTAGACCTATTAGAAATAGAAAGAAACCTGTATATCTAGAAGATTATGTATTAGATTATTAGACTAAAAAGGGGAGGATGTGCTGTTAGGAGATTGTGACGGTCTTGGCAACAAGGCGCGTGACTGACAGCACAAGTACAGTAATGGCGACTGTGAGATGCTCCTAAAAGTTGTTCAATAAAACTTATTATTTATCACTTGTGAATTGTGTTACGTTTCTTTATTCCTCTACAGAGTAATCTCTAAGACTATTATTATCAATAATAGTACACTTTCATTAATCGGTACAGGCTCTGCTCTATAAAAACTTTTCCTGGTTCCGAGCTTTGTATAGTGAACTAGTCAACTCCTCGGTCATCTCATTGCCTTGTAGGTTGTAGGTACTCCGGATGATCAGGAATCTATACAATCTGCACCCTTTTCAAGTCAGCTCTGGCACCTCAGTGCACTTCTGGATCAGCCGGGAGCCCATATGGGCCCAGCATCTTGGTACCTACATACTTTTAATCCCAAGGTAGCAATTTAGAGATAAAATTGGTATGAAGGTAATTACTCGCATAATGATATGGTAGGTATAGTATGGATGTGGCATAGTATGGAAATCCCTAAATAATGATATTGGGGTGCTTTCATTCAAGCAAATTGAGCACCAAAATAATTAGTAAAAGGGGTACCTACCTACCTAGCTATGTGTGTGATACAGAATTAAATTGTTAAAAAAACTTACTGTATTTAGATTGGTCTTGCACACACCATAACTGAAAACATTAAATAAGGAAGATATGGAACTTCATTCATTTCCTCACTGTTATAACTTATAATTCACATATTTGCAATGAAACATTCAAGACACCAGACCAGCACTGCTGACACTGACCAGCAGTACTACAGTACAAGTTCCTTAAGATAGTGACACTAACCACCGACCAGTTACCATTCCACTTGAAGAACTGGAGTATTATTATTGAAAAAGTCAAATTTTTAGAATAGATATTGTTGGAAATTATAGGCCAGATAATATTGCTCTTTAATTTTTAATTTAGGAAAAAGTTCGGTAGGGACTGCAATTGTTGTAATCAATAAAATTGTGATGTGACTTGTCGGTTTGTCCCAACTCCCAATCACAAAATAATAATGTTAAGAGTTGGGTTGAAGGTGGGAGGAAAATCAGGGAAAATTGATCCGCATCGTCGCAAGTTAGTTCGGACCTTAAGTGTCATTTTCGTTTCAAAAAGTGCAATGTCGATAAGAAAGTTTGCCTTGTCCGAAGTATGCAAACATGCTATAGATAGCGCTAAGCGACATTTCATCATAGGGCACCTGCATTACCGACTATGACCCTTACTAGGGTAGTGGTAGCGCATTATCAATGCCATGCTCTGCTGGTCAGTCAGTCAAAGTCACGAATCGGAATCACGGTACACGTATACACAGTATGCGACTGCGCAGGTTGCGTTCCGGTCTTCTGACGTCACGCGGCTGGAAGACTACTCATGCATGAGATTGCTCATATCTTTTTTATTGTCATGAATAAATAAATAATTATTCTTTGTAGGCTTGCATAAGTCAACAACAACTATAGTCTGTACACTGAGTGTTGTCTGTTGTGATAACTAAGGATACATCATCTCGTTATATTTTTTACTCCTTATTATATTCGCATTGCAATCGAGCTAAATTGGGGCAATTGTCAGAAATACGTTTAAATCGTCAGCAATTCTAAAAAGATGAGCGAGAGTGAGACGGAAGTACAGCTTGCGTCTTGATACGCTTAGATTGATACGTTTTCAATAGGGAACCTGTTACCGACACTATTAACGGGTAGCGCATTTACTCGTTGACGTTTACTTAACACGGTTATGTTTGAACAGCTGGATGTCATATTTTTGGCACATTTGGTCACAGGCGTAGGTATCAAGTGGAAAAAAGCGAAGTTTGGAAAATGAAACAAAATAATAACACGAATAGAATTCGAGGAACCCTCTTTCTGTGGGTATTAAAAACATATTACGAGTTTATAGGATCTACGAAGCTGTAGACTTTAGTATTGGATATAATTTTTAATTCGATATCTAACGTAGTTACTAAGAAAAAGCGTCTTGTTAGACACACGAATGGCAGTGTGTGATTTTAGTACCCCTTAGACCTTCTCATACTGATCCTTAAAAATAAGATTCATCAAGATGTAATAAAACCTAACTGACAAACTTCCAAGGTACCTATACGAAAATTCTGATCCCCGTATATTTTCGGCAATCATAACTGTATGCTGGGGCTGGGTGCATTTTTTTTGTCCAGAAAATCCCAGTAACAAAGGTAAGTTTTGATAGAGGAATAAATGAGTTTATAATATTTAAGATAGTTACTTTTAGGCAACGCTCTCTACTTTATAAAGTAGAGAGCTTACTTTTTATTGTTAAAACATCCTCTAGCGTAGCAAAAGTTTACCATTAAAAAAAAATTCGTGGACTTTATAACAAATTATGTGATGAATTTTTAGACAGTTGTACGTTCATGGAAAATCTACGTTTTTGAAGTTAAAAATTTGACATTCTTAAATTTTTCCCAACTTTTTGTGAGAATGAGAATGCGCTACCCTAGTAAGCGTCAGTGTCGGTAATACAGGTCCCTAGTTTTCAAGTCAAAAGTTGCTTTCAAAATGGAAAATTGCGATTTTCACTTGTTTATAACTCCATATACAGGGTGAATTATAAAAAACGCCCCAAGCGATAACTCCGTTAATTTTGAAGATATGACAAAACTTTTTGAAACAAAGTGGCGTAGTTTATCGTCATCTATATGTTGAGATAAACGCTCGATCAACACAACTTCCTGTTTAACCGGAAGTAACATCAACTTCGGGTTTTTAAATAGAACACCCTGTAAAACTTTATATTTTTTAAATGTCTGAAGAAATCTAATACAGGTGGTTTTCACCATTGGAATTTAGATTGAGCGGTTTATGAGTTATAAACAAGTGAAGATCGAAAATTTTCAACTTCAAAGCAGTGTAGAACTAGAACGGCTCAAGATATCTAAAAACGGTTTACATGTTCTTATCCTAACTTTTGACATAGTATCCTACTATGTGATTTAAATTTTGATACAGGGTGATGAAAAATCGGATAATTTTCATCACCCTGTATTGAAATTTACTCCACATAGTGGGATAAAACATGAAAAGTTAGGATAGGGACATGTAAACCGTTTTTAGATAATCTTGAGCCGTTCTAGTTCTACACTGCTTTGAAGTTGAAAATTTTCGATCTTCACTTGTTTATAACTCATAAACCGCTCAATCTAAATTCCAATGGTGAAAACCACCTGTATTAGATTTCTTCAGACATTTAAAAAATATAAAGTTTTACAGGGTGTTCTATTTAAAAACCCGAAGTTGATGTTACTTCCGGTTAAACAGGAAGTTGTGTTGATCGAGCGTTTATCTCAACATATAGATGACGATAAACTACGCCACTTTGTTTCAAAAAGTTTTGTCATATCTTCAAAATTAACGGAGTTATCGCTTGGGGCGTTTTTTATAATTCACCCTGTATAACCTTCTCAATTTAAACTGCAACTGTAAAACCATTCTTATTGATCTTTTTCAGACAATAATATTAAAATCCAACAACATAGTCCCATTAAAAAAACTAGTCAAAAAGTCCTTTTTTTCTCAAAACTCAAAATTTAACAATTTTATGGCATTTTTGCCTTCTTTTTGCCCCTCACTCTGTATATTATCGTATTAGAAACTGGATGATCGAATTAACCAAATTAATAATTATTATAATTTGAAAACGAATATAATTATATATTGTTTTGCCAAAAATTTATTATTATAATTTTTCGATTTAAATAGAATTTCACAATGTGAACCATACATTTCAGAATTTGAACTCTGATTAGCAAGACAATATTTCCGAGCAGAAGTTAAAGATTCAATCATTACAATAGTTTTATTGCATCATGTTATAGATTAGGTATTAATAAGTTACTGCAATGAATTTACTTATACTTATAATTATAAATTTTAAAAAATATACATGTATACATGAATGTATACATATACATGTATAACTGTAAATAGGATGTTATTTAAATTATAAATATTATTATATACTTATAATAATAGAGATAAGTAATCATATAATAAATATTCTTAGGTGTTTATTTGAAATACTTTATATCCAAAGTGTCTTTATACCCGTGGTGTAAAGTGAATAAGGGTGTTAAATGGCTATATTATAATTGGTTAATTGGAATATTATAAATGGATATTTATTAAAAACGATCAAGAGATAGCGGTATAAGTTTTTATCAGTGGACCAATTAATAATAAAGCAGCGGAACTACAACTTATTTATCATTCCAATAATAATTATTATTGAGAGTGACGAATTATTATTATTGTATAGGCCAGGGTATACAGGGTGAGTCATTGATATGGGAAAGCTCGATTACACCTATATACCATTAAAGATATCGAAATAAACCAAAAAGTGCTGTAAATGGGAGGGTAAAGTGTAGTTTGTAAAATTATTTTCAGATATACAGCAGGTGGCCCAATATCGCTGTACGCCATACAACTTTGTTATTTTAAATAGGACATCCTCTATATTATTACATTTTCATATTGTTTGAGAAAAGTCAAAAAGAATGGTTTGTAAAGTTGAAGTTTGTAATGACAATGAGCAATTTATGAGTTATAAACAAATGAAAATCGCGATTTTTCATCTTCAAAGCAGCTTATGCTTATATTGAAAACAGGGGTATAACTAATTCGATGCTCATCACCATATTGGGATCTCGGAAACGGTAAAAGATACATGGTGGGTTAAATTAGAGAAACGTTCTGTACAATTTTATGCTTATTATTAGGAATCTGAAAGAAAATTTATGAAAACTTCAGGCGTTGCTAAAATATCCTGAAAAAACTTGAAAATGGAGATTCCTTATTTCAATCATATATTTTTTATTATTGAAAAGAAATTGAAATATTTTTGTGAGTTTACATAAGTCATCAAAAGTTATCATCTGTCACTTCCAAAATTTTCAAGGACTACTAAGATCCCAGAGTTTTCATAGTCAACTTTTGTTTTTCTTATGGCCGCCATATTGTTTTTCTATGTCATTCGGCGGTATGAAAAAAATAATGGAAACCAAAAACTAATAAAACTTCAGAAAATAAATTTAAAAATTTTTTATTCTTCTTTTTCCAAAAAAAATACAACTTTTTAGATAGAATATCATAGAAAAATTAAAAAACCATGAGGCAAGCAGCAGTATGACTTCATATTGACGTATATATTTCAGCGAATTTTTTTTTTTGTTTTTCTTCGGAAAAAGAATAAAAATTTTTGAAATTTATTTTTTAAAGTTTATTAGTTTTTGGTTTCCATCATTTTTTTTTATACCGAATGACATAGAAAAACAATATGGCGGCCATAAGAAAAACAAAAGTTGGCTATGAAAACTTTGGGATCTAGTCGGCTTTGAAAATTTTTGTAATGTCAAACGGATAGCTTTTGACGACTTATGTAAGCCTACAAAAAATAATTAATTAATTTCGATTATTAGGGGTTATACAATCAGGTTAGTCATGGAGAAAAAGTATGTACGTGTACACTATTTTGTATTTTGTGTAGATTTATCCCGCAGTTTGACAATTTTTTTTATTCAACTTTTTTTCATATCTCTCATAAACATAAGTATGTATAAGTATATATCAGAAAATACAGAGGATTATTCACGATATATACGCGACGGAAGATTGTGGCTATATAATCTCTCTTTAATACTTAATATATATAGTGTGTGTCACAGGCATGGTACACCCCTTTTTTTTCTTTTTTTTTAAGATAATTTTTTGAAATTTGGTACGTCGCATATTCTCGATAGAGCGCACTTTTTAGCAGAAATTTGAATTTTTTCTCACATCCGGTTTTTCCGGAAATGTTACCAACTTTTTATTTTTAAATGGGACACCCTATATTATTATATTTTTGGATTCTATACATTTGTACGAATCCAACAATACCACATAAGTACCATTTTAAATGTCAAATTTGTTTTTATTTAATTTTTTATTTCTCAATTATAGTGTGCCATGACTATTTCGTTTTACTCCAATTGGATCATCTAAAATGCTAGAAAAATCGAATTTTTGTTCAAAGTACTAAATTAAGTGATTTATGGATAAATAATGCGCACCGGAATGATTTTTTGAGCTGAATTCATTTTTTTCAAATGGTACCATATTGGGTACCGAGGTACCATCTACTAGTACTCTTGGAACATTTTGGTGTACCCATTTCCTGTGACGAACACCAACTGAAATGGTACTTTACCAAAGATTCTTTGATTCTTAGTTATACTTTCTTGGGGTAATATTTTCTAATGGAACAATTTCTAAACATGAAAATCTTTGACGTTTAAAATGGTACTTATGTGGTGTATTGTTGGATTCGTACAAATAATGTATAGAATCCAAAAATATAATAATAGCAGGGTGTTCCATTTAAAAATAAAAAGTTGGTAACATTTCCGGAAAAACCGGATGTGGGAAGAAATTCAATTTTCTGCTAAAAAGTGCGCTCTATCGAGAATATGCGACGTACCAAATTTCAAAAAATTATTAAATAAAAAAAATAAAAAAAGGGGGTGTAGGCATATATGCCTGTGACACACCTGTATAGGTACTTGCGTCGTCGATTATTGTTTCTTTCTCTTTAATAAGTAACATGTTTCTTTCTGTGATTTTTAAGTCTTTCAAGCTCCAACAACCTACTGGTTTACAAAATTAGAACGTATTTTATCTGAAGCTGCATCAGAAATAGTTGGATTGGAAACCATCTCGCACGAACCGCGCATCGTATTCAGAAAATTCAAAGAGAGACTCAAAATTTCTCGTGCGAGTTTGCGTTGCGTGCGTTCCCCGCATCGCACGCAACGCACTACCCGGATGCCGGATGCAGCTAGGACACGCCGTTAGCCCTGCCCGTCGATGTCGATGCCGTTTCTTTCTAACCCTCTGTGATTCTGTGATCATAGGATCATACAGAACAGACTCCTGTTTTCTGTTCTTTATCAAATCGGGATTTCGGGAAGATTTGATTTACCTAATAATAAAAAATAAAAAATAATAATAATGAATCACAGCACAGATTCTTGAATTTTTGATAAAATATATTATATTGTACTGTATAGGCACCCGGTCGGTTTAATTAAAACAATCGATAATTAAGTAAAAGTACCTACCTAGGCAAGAATATAAACTTATTATACCGGCATAAATAAATAATCAATAACTATTGATTACGATGGTGTCACGATGGTGTAATAATTATATGAATTGTAATAAACAAATAAAACCGTTCAGTTTATTTTGTTTATTTCATTTTCGTTTGGTTCAGTGAAAACAAATTAATAATCAAAGTAGGAATAAAAAATTTGAATCCAAACACAGGGGCGAGGGCAAGCACCTTGAGTTTAAGCGCATGACATTATTTTCGTTGGTAAATCGACGTACAAAAGAAGCAAATCAAGCAAATCAAGCAAAGCCAAAGAAAGATTCGATCCGGCTCAGCTGTACGATAAAATCGTGGACTGTGATTATAAACATTTTGCATGAATGAAATCTTGAATTATAAACATTTAATTGGTCGACTGGAACGCAGCCAACCCTGAAGATTTAGGTCGTTCGTTATAATAATATCAAGATTCGTATTTAAAATATTAATAAGATAAGAGTTGCGGCATTAAAGGTTACGGCGTCGCGGTTTAGTTCGTTTTGATTACAAAAATTGAAAATATTAAATAGGGTAGGTAGGTAGGTAGGTACACATCCACTACAAGACTTTGAGTCGCTGGTAAGGAATATTTATATTTTCTATAATGTATACCTATAATAGTTTTACTCCATACCTATTTACCTTTATAGGTACATATGAAATTTATTTACTTTATATTTAACTATACCTACCTAAATATCTATATTTATTTATATTGATAACACAAATTATTGGTACTTATGGTAGGTATAGGTACTTACCAACAGTATTTTTAAAGACTCTGATGTTATTAAATGTTTATAACTGAATTAATTTTATTGCTAAATTGGGGATAAATTAAAATAGTCGCCTTTATAGTAAGTATGATATGATTGCTAATTCTTGTTCTTAAATAATATAAATTGGAAGCATCCTGTAATTAAATTATTGTAAAGTAACTATTCACCTATAAATTTACATTTCTTTATTTGTCATTATAAATTATTATCTCTTATGAAAAAGAGATTGTGTTAATTTAAGTAAGTAGGTAATTATTAATTCATACAAATTTTACAGGGTGTTTCAAAAATTAATATATTTACCTAGCCCTCGCAGCGAGCATACCGGGTGTCCCAGACTTAATTGACCAGGCCATAATCTCATATATACAGGTTGAGATAATCGAGCCGAATAAAAGGCATATTATTATAATTTTTCAAGCTGCACATACTTATAACATGACAGCATGAAAACAACCCCCACTCCAACATCCTCTGAGTTACAGCCCCCACCCTTAAAAAAATGAATAGCACCCTGTATATATATTTTTGTATATTCAAAACCAGTATTCGATTCTCTATTCAGATGATTTTTCAGATTCAAAATTGGTTGAGAAATAACCAAGAAAAGGTTCATCAAGGTGGTCATGACTTTCTCATGATCTGAACTTTCTCTGAATGACTTTAGCTGTCAAAATTTATCAATATTTTGGTCATAGTTTTTAATTAGCAGGTCACAGTCATCATTATAAGGTTCATGATAAAATTTTATTTTTTAAAATACCCAATAAATCAGAATTATTAAATAAATTCTGGACTTTAATTATAATAATAACTATCACCTGCCTGTTAAAAACTATGACTAAACATTGATAAATTTTTACAGCAAAAGTCATCCAGAGAAAGTTAAGATAAAAAGTCATGACCACCTTGATGAACTTTTTCTTGGTTATTTCTCAACCAATTTTGAATGTTAAAATTCATCTCAATAGACAATCGAATACTGGTTTTGAATATACAAAAATATATATACAGGGTGCTATTCATTTTTTTAAGGGTGGGGGCTGTAACTTAGGGGATGTTGAAGTGGGGGTTGTTTTCATGCTGTCATGCTATAGAGCTTCAAAAATTATAGTAAAATCCCCTTTATTCGGCTCAATTATCTCAACCTGTACAGGGTGTCCGAAAATTATGAGCAAAAAATTAAGGGGGTTATTCTTCTTGATGAAATATTGCCAAAAGTATCTATAATTTTTTTTCGAAAACTCGAAAAGAAGAAAGTTATAAGCCTCCAAAGTTGATTTTTTTAAATCAATATTTTTTTATAACTTTTTTTCTAGTGTACGGATTTTCTGAAAATTTGACACACTTGCCACTGATGTTGCTTTACATTCTTGGTCCAAATTAGACTTGAATCCCTCGAAATCAAAAGGATTTAACTGCCCTTGACCTTCAAAAAAGGCCTATAACTTTTTTCGTAATATTTTTTTCTGAGTTTTGAAGACGCACAATTGAAGAACATGAAGAAATATTCGAAAAAGATCCTCTTTGTCTATCACGATAAAATGACCTGTTTCCGAGTAAAGCTGTTTTAAAAATTTGCTTGCACTAAAATTGATCACCATAAATTATGATCATTTTGCAACAACACCAAAGCATGCTTTGGAAACAGCTGCAGGGTTGCCTAGTTATGTACAAAACAGAGACATTCGTATATGAATAGACTTGGAATTTTTTTTTTACGAAAAAAATTTTTAATATTTTTTTTAATGAAATAATAAAATAATTTTAATAAAAAAAATAAATTGCTGTCCCAAGCAAACGTCTTGTTTCCTAGGCAACCCTGCGGCTGTTTCCAAAGCATGCTTTGGTATTGTTGCAGAATGATCACAATTTATGGTGATCAATTTTTGTGCAAGCACATTTTTGAAACAGTTTTACTCAGAAACAGGCCATTTTATCGTGATAGACAAAGAGGACCTTTTCTTCATGTTCTTCAATTGGGAGTCTTCAAAACTCAGAAAAAAATATTACGAAAAAAGTTATAGGCCTTTTTTGAAGGTCAAGGGCAGTTAAGGCCTCTTGATTTCGAGGGATTCAAGTCTAATTTGAACCAAGGATGTAAAGCAACATCAGTGGAAAGTGCATGTGCCAAATGTTAAGAAAGTCCGTACACTAGAAAAAAAAATTATAAAAAAATATTGATTTAAAAAAATCAACTTTGAAGGCTTATAACTTTCTTCTTTTTTGAGTTTTCGAAAAAAAAATAGATACTTTTGGCAATATTTCATCAAGAAGAATCACCCCCTTAATTTTTTGCTCATAATTTCCGGACACCCTGTACAGGTTGAGATAATCGAGCCGAATAAAGGGGATTTTACTATAATTTTTGAAGCTCTATAGCATGACAGCATGAAAACAACCCCCATTTCAACATCCCCTAAGTTACAGCCCCCACCCTTAAAAAAAATGAATAGCACCCTGTATATATATTTTTGTATATTCAAAACCAGTATTCGATTGTCTATTCAGATGAATTTTAAGATTCAAAATTGGTTGAGAAATAACCGAGAAAAAGTTCATCAAGGTAGTCATGACTTTTTATGACAAGAATGCCTTCGAGAAATCTGTGTATAGTACGTCTACTTGACCTTCCTGTCCAGAACACCGGATACAAACTGGGAAAAGCAAGTTAAGTTTGTGACCGTGGATCTTTTTTCCATGAAGCCGATCTGATATGATGTTATTTGTGTCCTTACGGATGGATATATTAAGTTATATATGGCCCCCTCAAACACTTTAGCAAAGTTCGATAATAATGCAATAGGGCGATAATTAGAGATTAGGGAGACCTTGCCTGACTTAAAGACTGGACACACCTTCGCAACCTTCCAGACAGCTGGAAACAATTCGGTTTTAAGTGACATGTTGAATATCGTATACAGGGGAATAGCCAGCAGATGCACGCAGTCTCTGACCAGGAAAGACGGTACCTGGTCAGGTCCCGCAGTCATTCTATCCTTAAGCTTTCTGGAGGATTTGATTATGTCAGAAACAGAAATTTGAGGGGAGTTTACTGAATGAGAATAATTGTATTCAGATGATTCACGAATAGGTACTGTAGAGGTTCTATCAGTAAAAGGGAGGTAGAGGCTCTTGAAATATTCACTGAAGTTGTTCACAATCAGTTGGGGAGTGTCACAAGTCTCACCATCTGGTGTGGTCATGGAAGAAGGTATGCGACTACATCTTTTTCTATTGTTGATGAAACTCCAAAACTTTTTTGCATCGGAACCTATAGAATCCAGAACACTGTTCAGGTAGTTATCATAAGCTATGGATATCTGTGTTTTTATTGTGGCACGCAGTGTTCTGAAAGCGTTTTGGTGATATTCCGAACCACTACCCCTGTACCATGCACGATGCTTGGCTTTCTGCGTTATGTTTGCAATGATATCCCTAATAAACCACGGTGGAAAGTTACTACCCCCGCATTTCGTTTTAAACAGCGGTACATGACAATCAAAACAATGAATTTTGAGTTTTTCATAGAATTCTGAACACGCTCCGTTAACATCAGTATGTTTAGTCAGAGATGACCAGTCCAAGCCTTGAATAGAGTTGTAAAGAGAGGGGAAGTCAGCTTTTCTGAAGTTGTATGCCACCTGAGCCCCACTGTTAGTACGAAAAAAGTCTGACTGAGATGAATATCCGAAACTCAGGCTGATGGACAGTGCGGGGTGCCCGGCATCCAGAGGGACCAATGGCTCACTATCAGCGACCACCTCACATCCGACGTTAGAATAAACCAAATCAAGTAAGCGATCATTAACATTTAATACATAATTGAATTGTGTAAGTTCCAGAAAGTTGGAAAACTGCGTAATAAGCTGTGTCTTACTATCTGAAACATCATTGTGTACAAGCTTAGGAATGTTGAAGTCGCCAAAGATTAACAAATTATGATTAAACGCGTAATCAAGTTGCTCAAAACTGTCAAGGAACACACTCAGTTGTTGAGGTGTAGTTTGTGGTGTAATATACACGCAAAATACATAAAAAGTAATACAGTCCAGACAGCACTTGCATTCAACAATCTCAACAGCTGGCGAGGATACCAATACACTAGATAAGTCCAGTTCACTACACATTATAGGGTTTCTGAATGCTAGTAGGGATCCACCGCCACACTTCTTCCCCGTCAGACCCAAGTTTCTCTCGCAGCGAAAGACATTGTACATGTCAGGGAACAGTTCGGATGTGGATATGTGTTCCTGCAATCGAGTTTCAGTGATCCCAATTATGTCATATTCTAAGTTGCACACAGATGTATAGAACGCCTTGATTTTGGTCCTTAAGCCATCAACATTTTGGTAGTAGAAGAGTATTTCACTGGACAGGACATCTGACCTCTTGGGCTGAGTCAGTTTAAATTAACCACACGAGGCACACCATTGAAATACCTTATCCTCAAATTCCTTTCGCCTGCCTCAGTACGAGTATTCAGTTCTACTTTCACTTTGCGATATAGTTCAATTTGCTGAGGAGTTCTATCCAATGAGACATATATGTGTTTGTAAGTGGGATCATCTCTGAGTACTTTAGAGTTTCTAATTATCTGTTTGACGTCATGCTCACTTTTGAGGCAAACCTTAACTGGTCTGGGTCGACTGTTAGCTACATTATACTTCCCTAGACGAACAATCTTCAGATCAGAAGTATCCACATCTGCAGAGATCCTTCCGATAATCTGGGCAACCATATCACCAGTGGCACCTGAATTCGTGGAGTTTGGGCCACTATATGATGACTCGACAAGACCAAACAAGATCAAGTTGGTGTTTCTTCTATTTCGATCCGAGACCTCCTCAATCACAGACTCGAAGTCGAAGTCGACATTGCTCGGGCTGGAGGGTGATCCACCAGAAGAAACATCTTCCTGAGCCTTTTTAAGAGAGTTGAACTGACTCTGGAGGTCATCGATTTTTCTTATAAGGACAGGTAACTGTTTGAAGCCACTATCGCAGTCAGGACATAAGAAGATGAGCTTGCGTTTCTTAAGGTCGAGGCAACGAACCTCCGATGCTGACAAATCTGCACATTTCTCGCACAGGCCCACCTTGCAGCTATCACAGCTGTACAACTTGCATTTCAAATCACATTTCACGCAGGTGGACATGGTGATCATCCTGTATATTATTAGTATTATATTCACAGATCTTAATGCAGATTTTACCTAAGTGTCGTATAAACTGATGAAAGTGGCAACGTAGCAGCCTGGCTGGTATTCGGATTCCCATTAAAATATATAAATTACGTTATCTTATCCTCCCTAATAACAATGGGCAATAAAAAGAGTACTTGTGTAAATTCTGGTTAGTTAAATCACTTTACATCAAAAAATAACCCACAAAACACACCAAAAACTCAGGGAAAAAATATGCAAATTGTAGAGCAGACTCTTACACACACTGTGGTATACTAGTTTCAGCTTCATAGAACAGCAAAAAAACACCTAAATGATGCAAAAACGAGAGCAGTAAATATTATGGACTGCAATTGATTGATGATTTTAATGATTTTAAAAATAATGTATACACCACTGACTTTAATGGAAATGTGACATTTTTGATACATACCGTATGTTGCTAAAAAGGAGAACAGTCCCCTTACTTTTTTGCCGTATGACGCATGTTTCCAAGATACTTCACAATATACGAAACCGTCCAAGGTAAAATACAGGTATCCCAGCTCATTCAAAGCGGTCTCTGTGGGCCAAACAATGGATTTTTTCAAAACAATTTTTGCAAATTCAAGTACAGGATTACAATGGCCATAATTTAAAATTATTTTGGACTATACAGAGTGTCCCATATGAGAGTGACATATCAAAGTTATGTTTTTTTAATATAATAATTTCCAATTATTTTTCCAAACAGCCGTTTTGGCAATATTCAAAATAATATAATTTTTTCCTAAATTTCAACACCTTACCCTATACCTATCTAGAAAAGGAAGTCCCGTACCCGTATACTGTGTGTTTTTCGAAAACCGCCCCAGCCCATAATTTTTTTCCAATTTCATCTTTTTCTGAAGTTCTGAAATTTTCATGGGGTATCTAGGACTACTTTTTTGATATCCTTTGCAATTTGCACCTATCGCAGACCTGACTGCACTTCAGGAAGTAACTGAAAGTGACATCAACTTTGGATTTTCAAATGGAACATCCTGTATATTGTTACATTTTCAGATTGTATGAGAAAGCTTAATAACAACGGTTTCACAACTTCAGTTTGTAACGAGTAATTTATGAGTTATAAACAAATGAAACTCTCCATTTTCTATTTTCAAAGCAACTTACATTGAAAATGGCTCAAGATATCGAAAAATGGCTTACATGTCTCAGCTACCTTAACTTTTCACGTGGTTGTCTAGAGCCACTCACATTATATTCATCAATGCTCAGGAAATTAACTAAAACGATGCAGTGCTACGACCTAGTAAAGTAGGTCGTGCGACTTTATGGTAATACCTACCCTTAATTTTTCATTTTTTTTTCTAACCACATTTCAATTTCAAGCTCTTATTATAATATATTATTTTGCGCTTTCTTTGGGATTTAGGCTCTAATATAATAATTTTTGTCACTATAGGTTCTTTACCGAACAAATTAGAATCTTTTTATGATGCTTTTTATGAAATTAGAATTAGACAAAGACTGAAAGCATAGATGGTACCGTTTCGTCCTTATTATGGACTTATCAGCATATCATATCAATCAGACCCAAGCTACACATACACATATTGGACGAAAGTTGGAAGCCCTTTATTTATTGAAAATGCACAATTACTGCAGCGAAATCCCTACGACGCTCTGGGATTACTTCAGAATGCATTCCAAAGTGATGCGGTTCTATACATAAAAGAAGTCTGAAATAGGGTGGTACGAGGTGTAACGAGCTGAACCTGATACGGATGAGCGTCTGCGGCTCGACGTGTATTTCTGCCCAGTCTTGTTCTATGTGGGATCAAGTGGGCCATGTCTTTTGAACATTTCCCATTTATATTGAGAGGTGCACAAAAAAGTCCAACCCTGTCCCGTAGTAACATATATTTATTTTTTGTTCGATATTTTTTTGTATTTGCTTTTCAAAAATCATCAAAGGACAAGATATTCTTAAAGTGATCCAGTGAATTATCCATTAAATGTTTGTTTCTTTTTTTTATCCTTCATAATATCAGTATCAAAATGATTAATATAATAAAATATAATATAAAAAAACTATAATAAAAATAGTACCTACTTATAGTAGAAAAATTTATTTCAATTGACCTTACATGTAAACATCGATAGGTAAGGAAACTATATTGCCTATAAAATAAACAATACAACAAACAATAATAATAATTATCCACAACTAATAATAACAGAGGGTCACACCAATTCTTTCAATGTCATAGGTAATTAGATGAAGAGGAACATCAATAGCATTGAAATCAATAATACTATTCCTTCTTTAGGCCTTAATTTATTTTATAGTAGGTGGAGGTGACCACATAAAATATTTAAAATTAAAAATAAATTTAATCTAGAAACAATTAATTATTTATTGCACTAATTATTAGCGAAGAGGAATTTTGTTATCAAATCGCCTAATAAACTTCCTGCTTAGGTCATTTATCTTTTAGTCCAATTAAGTTGATTCTCTTTTCATATAGGCTACTTATACCTATAAGTATATTATATCATCGGAATATTCATGTTTTTCCAAAGATTTATTTTTAATTATTGTATCTTAATAATAATTATAACAATACTCAAATCAGGAAGTATAGGACCTCCTACTCCTGGATATTGGATCAGTCATGTGTAACAATTACTTTTTTTAGTTTACTTTTATTTAGATATAATTAGCTTTATAATTCTGGGTTCTATTTCCTCTGCTATATCATTAAAGTGTTCCAAAGAACAATCCATAATATTTCAACTTGGAATAAGTCACATTTTTTAACATTAAAAATTTATATGTATAGATAAGGTACCTATACAAAGTCTATACCCAATAATTTGTGTTTTTTTTTACTTATATTTTAATAATTACGAATTTTCTTTTTTACTTATATTTATTCAATTTCTTGTTGTTAATGTAATATACCTACCTATATTTTTTCGTATTATAATTATTAATTTTTTTACAGAACACCATCATAGTTCAAAATGGGGTATGACGATATAATACCACTTGTAGGAGGTTTTGGAAGGTATCAAAAAAGGATTTACATTTTATTATGCCTTCCTGCTATATTATGTGCCTTTCATAAATTAGGAAATGTATTTTTAATAGCGGAGCCAAAGTATAGGTAAGTACAAGTCAAGTTTAACTTTAAATTATAAAGTATAATTACTAATTAATTAATTATTATGTTTATGTTTCTATTTTTTATCAAACCCTAATAACTGATATTTAGGAAATACAAAAACCATTTAATTAGCTATATTTTTATAGAGTTAGCAGAACATTATATCGCTTAATAATTATTGCATTTTATCAAGGATAACTGTTGGTATATAGGTACAAGGAAATTAGTTATAAATAATAATTTCTCTGTCATATTGACTTGGTTTCAATAATAATTTAACATTAGAAATGAATTATTTACTGCTACTGAACTATTTAAGCTCACAATGAGTTATTTAAATTCTTTGACAGGCAATCTTGCATTAAAAAAGAATTATTAAACAGTATGTTTTGCATATCAGATTAGATTGATTTGATAATATGAGCGATCAGTGAGGACCAAAAGTCTGTCCCCCCCTCCTTGTTACTTTTTTATTTTAAATCATGTTACAAAAAATGTCAAATACAAAAATTGTGAGGTTTCTGTGGTGCTTAAACTATTTTTTTTTCTGTTTTATTTATACAGAGTGCCCAAAAAAAGCTCATATATAGGGAGCTGTGGTACATACTTATATTTTTTGAAATTGGACAACAATTGCTTTTTGGGCTCTACATAAAATGGTAAAATTCATGTAATTCAGATCAGTTGTTTTCGAAATAAAAACCATTGAAATTAATAATGATCGCTTTATAATAAAGCTTATTTTATCTTTTCAATTTTTTATGTTTTTATTTTTAGTAATAAAAATAACAGTATAATAATAAAAATATTTATTGATTCCAACAGGTTTACACCCATTTACAAAAAAAAACAACCTATCAAATTGCCACTGAAAACAACTTATATATTTTATTATAATTTTCGAAGGTTTTTATTTTGGAAATAGTTGAACCGAGGTACAGGGGGGGGGGGGGGGTACAATAATTGGTGACAATAATCTACTACCGTTGTTATTTTAAGAGTTACAGATTAGATTAAGTTAGCTACTACGGTGATCACTATTTTATACTCATTAAGAATCTGAAACGAAATTTAGGACATAAGTTTAAAATGTTTTCAAAATATAAAAAAAAAACTGAAAAATAGGAGATATGTTATTTTGGCTATATCTTTTTTATTATTGAGAATAAAATAATTTTTTTTTAGGTTTACATAAGTCATCACAAGCCAAGGTTTTTCATGGTCAACTTTTTTTATGGCAGTCATTTATTTTTTCATGTCATTCGGTCTAGAAAATTAAGGAAACCAAAATACGTTACATTAAAAAACATTGAAAAGCTTGGTTATTCTTTTTTTTTTTGAGAATTTTCTCGCTGAGTGCTATAAAAAACCATAAAGCAAGCAATAGGGACTTCATATTAATGCCATTCATGAAAAAAATTCTATTTGGAATAAACCTTTTCAAAAAAAAAAATTATTGTGATAAATTTTTCGTTTCCTTGATTTTTTTAGACCGAAAAAACATGAAAGCATGAAAACACAAGATTGCAGTCATACGAAAAACAATGAAACCCTAGTCACTTAAATTACTGCATAGGACAATCGACCGACTCTATTCTAGGCCTCCACCCAATTTATATTTTTTATTATCTTCCAGCTAAATTTTTCCAAAGTTAATAATAATTGCTAATATTTGTTACACTTCTTTATCTGCAGTAAGGGGGCAATGATTCATTTTACACAGTATCCAAAATAATAAATATTTGTTCTTGGAGTTTCTGTTCAAATAATTATTATTATTAACTGTCCGATTAATAATTGATATTTAAATTGTTCATATGTATACTACTCTTTATTATAAAATTTTATATCAACATTCAACATGTTTACCATGTGCTAAATTGTACACATTCACTGCTTGGGGCCACATTTAGTAGCTCTATCCTGTATGAGATATATTAATTTCTAGACAAAATGAAAGTGTTACTTGGTGTAACTAAGTAGATGTGGTAGTTGCTTGGCTTTTTGCTAATTAGCCAAATTATTTTTTTATCCTATTACCCAAATGTAAATAAGTTATTTACTTGTTGACTTCAATCACCTATAACAGAATATAAATAAATAAACATAAGTACTTTACCTTTTTTTAACAATTAATTGATTAATTATTTGACCTTTTTTGAGAGATTTTAACTTTTATATTTTTTATTGATTTTTTTTTAAGTTTATCTAGTTTTTATGATAAGTTAGGTAATATGAAGTACACTTATCTTGAAGTCGTTAAAATTTAATTTCTCGAATGCATTAATATAGTTATTGTCATTAATTAAACGCTTGTAAAAATAAGTGAACCTCTATTGCATATCACACACTGTATGAGCTTTTTGTAACTACATATAAATTACAATTTAGATTTATTTTATGTATTCTTGAACCACTTAGATTATACTAAATTTGATTTATTAGGATTTAGATTCTTATAATTATTTTGATCCGAAAAAGTAGTCACAGTCACTGACATTACCATAAAATCAATTTCGGAGAAGCGGCCAGTAGAAAAATTCCCTAGTTTCTGCTTACCACTTCTGAGAAATGGCTTTTTTGGTAATAAATAATAATAACTTTACAATGATAATAATAGTAACCTTTATATGTGTCCAACAGATAATATAATTTCAGGAAACAATACCTAAATATATGAAATGAATAAATCAAATCAGGTGTATAGAACAGACAAAAGAAAATGTACAAGAAATAACAAATGAGATTCTCTGACATAATGCAAAATATATCTAATTTCAAATTCAAAACATTTTTAAAAATTTAAATCAAAAATAGTTAAAAGTAAAAAAAATAAGGTAACAATAAAGTTAAAACAATAAAGATACAAAACTGTGAGTGGATGAAAAAAAGTGGAGACTGAGAACATTAGAGTTAGTGTATGAACAGTAAAATATATTGCACAACTTCTGGAGTTAAAATGAATAAAATTATTGATATAATAATATATAGCAACAGTATGGTAACCTAAGTGATCATAAAACAAGTAACTAGATTTATATGATTTTTTAACAGAACTAACTAGATCATAATACAATTTCTTCATAATCGTTTTAGTTGTTGATTTGATATCAATAAGAAAATTACAGCTTGACACACGTAAGGTGGCCAGTGGTGCAGTAGCCTTTGGGGAGTGGCTTAATTTTCAAGTTTGTCAGATTTAACGAATTTTACTATCCATGCAGACAGGTTAAGACTTTATGCAAAGTCAATTGAAATGACAAAAGAAACTAAAAAGCACCAGATAATAGTAATTTCGGTACTGTCTTATCTTATCAGCATATAAAAACGTATTGTTTATAAATTCATTAATAGAGGTGTTTTTGAGTCATTAATTCGGTAAGTCAATCAAATAATTTAAATCGCCGTCTTTTCCAATCCGCTTATTTATTAATTAGATAGGTATGTCAGTACTCGTCAAGTCAATGTGGACTAGCGAAGAGAGCGAAGGGAGCGTTCGATAATAATTTTGTTATCTTTTTGGTTTTATTTAAATGTAAAATCGGACCGTACTGTCAACTTGACAACCCAGCATTTCTCTATTCAAATAGTGCAGCGTGGTTCAAAAATATTGAGCTAAACCTCGTGCTCGTGAGTTGTGAATTATGGTGACCGCATCTTCATATATTAAAAATAAAATACTTTTTGGCCAAAGTCGTGATACAAAAGTCGTTACTAAAGTAATAAAATTCCGTATTTTAACATTAATTACAGAAAATTCATTTTCAGTCAAGAACTTTGATACTCAGTGTACCGACCACAGGCATGGTTTGAATATGTCGCTTTCTTTCTAAAAACCTCTCGCTTCTCGATCTGCGCCTCTCAGCGACCACCTTAGATGTGTCGACCTGTAAGTAGGTAGTGGAGAGTGATATGTGTCTTTTAGTTCATTTATTACTGTATATTGTTGATTATGTAAATGTCTGTGGATTCCTAACATTGGTGTTTTATCATCCATCAGTATGCAGAGATTCTACCTAGTGTGGGCTGTAAACATAAATTTTAGGACCCAAAATAATGAGAGTTTGCCCAATAAATTTCAACAATCTATAAAATTATGTAAGAGGTAAAATAAAAATTGAATAAAAAAAAGTCAGACTAATACTTTTTCAGATGTTATAATCAAATTATTTGATTTCGGAAATAAACATTATACAAAGATGATTTTGGAATTTAGTAAAGAGCCTTAAATTCTTTCGATTCTATTTGCTACATAAAATATGGCACTTTACTCCACAGAAAAGTAAATTTTTGAGAATTTCCAAGGCATACTAGATTTTTTGAAATTAAAATTATGTTAGAAATTAGTCAAGCAGGTATGATCCCTAAAAAATGAAAACACAAATAGAGAATTTTTTATCTTTTACAAGAATCGTTTTACCTATCTGAGTATAATGTATGTAAAGGTTTTTACTCTCGAGATGATCCCGAAATGGCAGACATGGTATACAGAATGTCATAGAGGATGTTCAGAAAGACTGTAAATTAAAAAAAAATTCTATGTTGTGGCATTGTTATTTGAATTCGAGTTAACAATAATTCAAATAAAATAGATTTTGAATAATATCGAATATTTATCCCTTCAACGATAATTGTTTTAAATTTTGTTGAACTTCCCATTTCATATGTTTCCATGATAATTATCTTACTGGGTATTATAGACCTACACACTATTTTTCTTCCCAAAGAAGGGTTGTGCAGTGTTGTGATTTTATTTCACAAAAGTGGTCATATCTTCTTAAGGGAGCCATACAGGGGAAAAAAGTAAATGAACTTAGAATCCTTACTTAATTCACAATGGATGCTGTGGTGCTGTTCGTGTCCGCCATTTCAGGATCACTCTGTTTTTGTTTATATTATTCTTTGTACTCATCCCTTAATTTATATAAATATTTAATGTTTTATAATTAGGCATTAATAATTATTATTACTGAATTTAAATATTTTTTAGGTGCCAGTTACCAGATGAGCAAAGTAATGCAAGTTACCATCTTAACACGACTGAATGGGAATCGAATTTCCCATATAATTCTTTACAAAAATCACATTCTTCATGCCAAAGATTTAAAAATACTTACAAAAATGAAACGATAAATTGTGATAATTTTATATACGATGATTCAGTGTATGGATACACTGCCGTCATTGAAGTAAGTAAAATTTCAAATTCAAATGACTTGTCCTGCTTCAATTTATTCTTTATTTACCTCCTCCACATCAATCATGTCATAACAAAAATTCACTTATTTCAAGGAATCACTTCGCGGACATTATTGCTTTTTACAGATTATTAATACACAGGGTGATTCTAATATATGTAACCAAATAGATCGAGCAATACAGAGCGAGAAGATCACAACTCCTTATGTATTAAGTACTCGTATTATCCAAAATGTACCCCTGAGAAGTTGCAGTGCTTAAAAAATGCAATAAAATAAAACTGTAGATATAATGTAAGGATATAATGTAGTTTAATTATGCCTGTTGGTATCTTGTTACTACTAGTTTTATTTTGTCGTTAAACCCATCCTGTGCAGATGATGATTCAGCTTGCAGTGCAGGGTACATAAATAGGCCTTAACCCCTTAAGCGCGGAGTAAAATCAGCTGCTTTGTTTACCCGGCGCGGAGTTGGATACGATCATTCCATCCGATAAGCGCGGCGCGCCTATATATAGGCTCTTGGTAATCGTCACTCTGTTGCGGAACGCCTCTAAAGAGGCTTTGACGTATATCTTTGTTTGTATCCATAAATTCGAAACAAAAATTGTAGGACTGGTGGAGCCATCTAGTGATGAGGTAATTGTGAAAAAAAAACGGTGAAATTCCAACAGATAAGTACCAAACTCGTAAGATGCAGCGCTATCCAGTGGCGCACAAAGGAAAGAGTGTCGTTGCCCCATTTTCTGAACAGAAAACTGTTGTACTAAATGTATCTCAATTGATTTGCTACATATTAGATATATATGGCACCCGGTGTACCATTTGTAGTAGTTTGATGTTTGAAAGTACAATATTTGTCAAAAAATGGCTTTAAAATTTTAGACGTATCTAAGAAATGTAGGCTGTTTATGCTTCGTTATAATTACTATTTATGAAAGTGATATTGAAAGCTTCTAATATAAATAAATGATCAAACAGGATCTATTCTAGCCTGTTTGCTAAAAATTCCTTTGAACACAAAGGGCAATAAATACCAGAAATTGGTCAACATCTTGCATTTTACAACTTCTCTGTTCCTTTATTTTAAAATTCAGTTTTGTTAGTCGTCTTCAAGTATTTTTTCAGAGTGAAAAATACATATACCTATTTCAAATTTATTATTTGTGTTGAAAAATTTGCGCAAATTTTAATTTATTGGGCAATAATTACCTTCTATAGTATTGTTGAATACAAAAAGTAATTTTTAAGAATTTTCTTTATGTATACCTATATGAAAATTCTCGATTTGTTTTTTATTTTTGGAGATTCTTAGTTTTGAAAAATTAATGTATGCCTTGATACTTAAAAAAAATAAATTTTTCTGATAAAAAAGTGCCTTTTATGAGATAAATACGTTACTTGAAAAAGTTGTTTAGAATCAAGGCTTTATACCTAATAGCAAATTTTTAATATAAAAAAAAAATAATAAAAATAAATAATACATTGAGATATAAACATTAAATAAATTAAAAACCTTAGTTGATCAATGATTTTGAAATTTGCTATAGAGGTCTAAATTTTCACTCCCAACAAAATATTAAAATTTTTGTTAAATTTTACTTTTTAAACACAATAAAATGTTAAAAATGTAACGGTAGTGACTAGTTTTTGACATTGAAATTGTTGCTAATTTTTTTATTATTATTATTACAGAAGCTGAAAAATTTGATGTTGGAATTTTAACCATAATTTAATTTTTTATTTTCTGAAACCTTTTGCGTTGACGCTATACACGCCCTAAATTTGAGAGCTCGAAATGCCGCTCCGCGCCGGGCGAACAGACCAGCTGAGATTCCGACGCGCTTAACTTGATTCAATGTGCGAGCCGATTTATAGGCTTTCCGCGCCATGTCAACGATTACGTCACGCCTCTAAAGAGGTCTTCCGCGCTTAAGGGGTTAAGGCTTTCAGTGCCTACTTTCTTGTTGAGCTCCAATAGTTCTTTGGTCTTTTTTTCGACGTGCCCTGTATAAAAGCCTTCGAATGGTCCAATCTTGGTAAGTTTAGCCAGTGCTGGAGAACTTACCTCTCAGCTCAGTTGCTTATTGTTGTTTTCGCAATATTCAGTGATACGCCAAATGATAGTCCTGGTCCGATTAATTTGGATTCGGCACCTTTTATAGCCAGAGAGTCGTCAAGTTCGTTCTCTCCATATACAGCCATGGCCCGGAATGCAGATCAGAGTTACTTCGTTGCTCCTTATTAGGGCATTCAGGGCTTTTATAGAGCCATTAGGCAGTGAATATTTTCCTGCATTTGCGCACAGAGCATTATGGCATATAGATTTCGGCCTGGAAAATTATTGCGCGAAGGCCCAGGCTCGAAAAGACTCTCTTCTTCGAGCCATCGATCCAGCGCTACATACCCAAGCTCCATCAGTTCATATGGATGTCTTAGATCCATCGATGAACCATCTGAAATCTGTTGTTAGGAGTTAATTTCTTTTGTGCATACGTCTCTTCCCGGGAGAAGGACCTTATAGGCAGAGTTATATCCGAGGGCATACCCAGTAGACTGTGACTTTCTATGTCATCCAGTAACCTGGTTCACTCCAAGTTATAAGCCTTTCGCAAGCTTCTTGCCATCTGCAGCATTCTATATGTAATTCATCTGGCCTCTCTACCCAAATAAATAGGGAGGTAAATCCATTAGGATTTCCATTCCCTCCGACGATGCGGCATTAATAACACCACAGATCGCCAGACAGGCTTGTCTCTGTAAGTTAGAGAACTTTGCTTTAGCATGACCTGCTGACCTTTTGACCACGAAGGGGTCCTTCGATACGTAATCATAGGTCTGACGATTGTTACATAAAGCCAGTATATTTGTTTGGGTCCAATTCCCCATGTTGGCACAGATCCTTTTACATGTCCACAAGGAGAATTTGGTTCTGTGTATTATCTAAGATGACTCTTAGGTACTTGCTTTCCTCTGCAAATGGTTTCTCCCAGAAGAGTTGGTGGCGTTAAACCATTCAATTTTCTCTTTCTGGAAAATGGTATTATGACAATTTTGCGAGGGATGACTGACATGTGTTCCTTCTCGCACCACTGATGGGTCACTTTGAGTAATTTCTGAAGCACCCTAGAAATGGTTGCTTGAGATCTTCCTTTGATCAACATTTGCCTGGACGTCGACACTCCATAGCGAGAAATCGGCTAAAAAGTCATTGACGAGAAGGGACGAGAAGGCAAAAGGTCGAGGACACCCTGCGGACACCTTTCGCGGGCTTAAAGTCTGTATCCCCCCCCCCCCCCATTGAGGTCGTTATAATTTTGTTTCCAAGCATATTGCGAATCCAACTCTAATGACTGGTGGGATCCCTCTTGATGTCTTATAGCAAAGCAGACTTGCGTTTAATAATATAAATCCACTTCCCCTAATAACATATTATTTAACAATAATCTAATAATCACCATGACTTGTATCTTGCTGTTTATGATCCATATGATTTTTATCATTGGGTACATGACCATATAAAACCAAATAAAACTTCTATTTTAATCTTATTTATTCACTTTCAAGTGCTGCATTTTTTTTTTGAGGTGAATATGGGTATAATATAGAACAATCGCTCTGAGACAGCTACAGCTGATTGAGTATCAATTTAGTTATGTATATTAGAATCACTCTGTATACATATTTTAATATAATATTGTTTCACTATCGTAGGTGTGTGTATTAACTATTGACCTAACTTTTAGTGGCAACTTACTTGTGAGAAAACTTACTTGATAGCGATAAGCAATTCAATATTCATGTTTGGGGTGATGGTAGGTTCAATAGTGTTTGGAGAACTATCGGACAGGTAAATTATGCATTTCCCTTCTAATATTATTGTATTAATTGTATTAATTAATATTATTACAGCAATTAAAGTATTAATTTTTGATTCTAAAAATTGCCAGGTATGGAAGAAAATTGATATTTTTTATATCACTTGTGATCCAAGTTGTGTTCGGGATTTTATCAACAATCGCACCAGAGCTATGGACATTTACGATAGCGAGAGCAATCATCGGGGCCACCACTTCTGGGGTGTTCCTTGTCGCTTATGTGATAGGTGAGAAATGGATGAATCAAAGAATATTTCAAAAAATGATTGATTAAATAATTAATTAGCAACAAAAACGGTAGTGCGTTGAAGAAGTAAAATGTTTAAATTTTTTGTGCAGGTCTTGAAATGGTGGGACCTTCAAAACGTCTTTTAGCAGGGACAGTGTGCCATATGTTTTTCTCAATCGGCTATATGATAGTAGCCGGACTTGCGCTAGCATTCACAGAATGGAGATATTTACAATTAGCTTTAACCTTACCAGGTTTAATATTCTTCTCTTACTGGTGGTAAGAAATTTTTTCGTCTATTCAAGTATACCTACATGTTTTTTTTTTGTGTGTTTTGGATTCAGAAATATTTGTTGATTGTATGTATAGTGGTAAATTTTTAAGGCTTATTTTTATGAGTCTAAAACCCTTTCTGCAATTTTTAATGTTTTGGGTCAAGTAAGACTATATAGTGTGTTGTCAGATATACGCAAAATCTAAACAATCCCTGAATCAAGACTCACTTAGTTCCAAGACTAGACAGCTATAAAAAGTGGAGTGACCATATAAGTATAAACGTTTCATTTTTATAAAAATATTTTTATCAAGAACCTAAAACCCAAAAATAAGAAGACAAACATTCAACAATTAAGAAGCAGGTTCAATAAAAATAATCAAACTTATATATTTTACTGTTTTTATTATTATTATATACTGTTTTTTTTTTAATAAAATTGGAGGATAACATTTTTGAGACAAAAATTTTTCACATCAGCAATCGATTTTACGTAAAAACATGAAAGTTTTGTCTAAACTTTTTTTCAAAACACAAATTTCTTTGATTTAGTTTCTTTTGAGTTTAAATTTCAAACTTTGTGATTTTTTACTCATGAATGGTGAGTTTCCTTGAAAAATGCAAGAAACAGAAAGTTCTTAGAATTTTTCAAGGAATGTCCACTACCCTCAACATACAGAAAAAAGAGTGCCGGAAAAAAGAGTTCCAGACAATTAAGGTACTTTAAATTTTGCACGAATATGTACCATGTGCATGTAAAAAAAACACATAGTTTGAAAGTTTTAGAAGCTGAATTACCAACCAAAATCAAAATCATCAGTGGCACCCCTAGTCCCTTTTATCTGACACTTTTTTGTGGGAAATATCATCCTAAAATTTATTCAGCTGGATAGATTGAAATGGGTCACCCTGTATCTCATAAATATTAATAAATATGTTTCTTAGATTAACCCTTTGAGTGTTGATTTTTCTATTTCTGTACATTTTTCATATGCTATGACGTCTGTAGGCGTCATCAGCAGTAAAAGGGTTAAGCTTACGGTTAGTGAAACCCTTCAAGAAACTGTGGAAGAAAAGGCCCTGCTGTGTTTTAAATATTCCAATTTTAGTTCTTTATTACAGGGTGTCGCTAAAAGGTACCACCAACGCTCTACCACAGATTCCTGGGTAAAAAATATGACGATTTAACCGAAATTATCTCATTTTTTTTTTTTATTTATTTATATATTTATTTATTTATTTTATTTATTCACTGCCATATAGTATACCCAAAAAACCATAACAATTTTTACTTAACTAAAAGTGCACACAAGTGCAGTTCTTGTAAACATTCGCAATTAAGAACTTTATTCTGTTGAGCGTAATCTATGCATCCTGCAGGGGATTTATAAAATCCGTACACCCGTAAAATTAAACTACTTAAATACTAAATAAAAAATAAAATACAAATATACCGGGTGTCCCAACACTAGTGTCCACCCCCTAAATAGAGCTTAATTTCAAAGATAAAAAATTGAAACTTTGAGGATTTGTGTACTTGATATAGGACCACGGAATGGCATAATTATACTTTATTTTTTATTTAGATGGATTCCACCAAGTCAAAATTCTAGGGGAACGATTGGCAAGAAGACTGATTAGGTTGGTTATGGTGATAGTTGTTACTAAAATAGTCACTATAGTAAGTGCCATAGTTATAATGCAGCAGTGCTCTTATGGCGCTCATAGTTGCCGCTTTTGTCGTACTTCTGGGAAGCAGGCGTCCACGAGCGTACGCTCTTCATTTTGAAAACGATTTAATTCGTTGCAGTTCTGTAACATTTTGTACCTCCGCAGACTGCTCTTTTAACATTGATCATGATCTCGTTCATAAGTGAGGATTGCACAACATGGAACAGCACAGTAGAGTTTATAACTTCATACATTAATATTACAATATTCAGATATTAATTAATTATTATATTCTTTTGAATCCGTCAAAGTTTATTATATTCTTCTTTTTCAAATTAATATCCATTTTATGAACAAAATTGTTTCGATTATTTAGTAAGTCAGAACATATTCGTAGGTGTAGGTATAATACATACTTATATTGATAATAATAATTAAGTATAAGTATGACTTATTATTTATACTAAATGAATGTAAATGCTATGGTATCAATTTCTTGCGAGAACACATTTCCTAAAGATCTACATTTACTTACTCCACAGAATAATTAGGTAGATGCGGAATTTGAATTTTCAACTGACAGATACTCTGTTGTAGTGGCAATAATTGACGTTATTGCGTTGGTAACCAAACATTGATAATTAAGTAAATAATAAAACTGTCACGTTAATTACAGAGGTCATAAAATAATTCACGAAGTTATATTTATTTTTGTATTATTTCTTGAATACTTGAATAACGGACAGCGATTTTGAGTCTCAATATTATTTTTCTGCATTTAAGCTAAAAACCAATACACTATCCTTCTTTCTCGGAGACAGTGCGTATGTTGTTTTGTTTTTTTAAACAAAACGAAATATTCTTGGACCGCAACAAGTCCTCAGTTCAACAGCCAATACCTAGGCTCCAAGCTAATACGAGTGTTGATGTATATTTAATTTAATATTTTGAAATATTTAATTTGAATCAGTACTTAAATTGAATTAAGACTGAAAAAGCACATGTTAACAGACTCATTGGTAACATCCCCCTGAGAAGAAGAATAAAGTAAGTACTTGGCCTAAGTCCCCTGATGAAAAGAAGTAATTTGCAAGTGATAGGCACTACGTGAAGATATAGAAGATGATTATATGATTACATTGCCGTATACGGCCAAAGGAGACTCTTCTACATAACAGGCAAAAATACTGAGACATCTACTCGAAGTTGTTTTTTCTAAAAGTGTTAATGAGGATATAAAATGCAAAGGCAGTATACCTGCCTATCTATCAAATAATCGTCACTTCCCAAATAGGGAAGCCTTGATAAATAAAGTCATCAATAAAGTAGCAAGAAATAAAATTTTATCAACAAGCACTACGATTTTCATTTTACCTACCTCTTTAAATAAGGAATGTGTTCAAATAATATTTTTATAATGTAAAAGCAATAGCCACAAGCATTGCAATATGCAGTCTATACGTTATACAAACATCAAAAATTATTACTTTTTGACATTTCAACAGAACCTCAATTATTTTTGTCTAGAAATCCTGAGAATAGAAATGTCAATTATCTTTCGATTTTAATATTTATATGAACCTGTGGCACTGCTTGCATTGAACTGACAACGCTGTCAGTTTTTTGCCCATTTAAAATGTATTGCCCTATGCTACCCACACTGCATATTATCTATGGCCATTACTATAGAATAGTTCCTAAATTAACTTAGGTTATGCCAATTACTTGAGATGTCATTTCATTTCAAAATTTAAAATCCAAAAAACTATACCTAAACGTATTTTTTGTAAGCACCTATTTACTTTTACAAGTCTTACGTACATAGGATTACCCTTCCCTGCTTAATTTTTTGTAAAAACATTGAAAATAGGAGATTCATTGACAAATAGGTACTTACTTACATTATTTAATCATTTTTTTTTTTTTTGTCAAGGTTAAGGAAACAGGCTACCATCTGAAAATCTCAAAATTACTGTTTAAACATTTCACAGGCTGCCAACTTGACAGCTGTTTGACAAGTCCATCTAAATAAAAAATAAGGTATACATAGTTTCATTTAAAAAAATTTTTTTTTTTTTTTAATAATCACCTTTTTCATGACTCCATAATATGACACTGTCCAGTGCAGGTTCAGTGTGCCGGCTAGCCCAGCAAGAGCCGTCCTTCTATTTATTTGGGCCTTATTTACTTTGTCATAAAACTTTATTGCAGTTACGGTTTTCAGATTATATTGATCACCCTATTGCACATCATAAATCAGTTTTCTACCTGTCATTGCCATGTAAATATATTTTATTTAATTAAAGCCTTATAATTAGTTTTTTCGCATTTCTTTCAAGCGATTTTGATTTTATTAATCGATTTCTACCAATACAGGATGATTCAAAATTCAGTGCATAGATTTTAAGGGCGTATTTACCAGCCAAAAATAAGAAGTTTTTTTCATATAATCGTATGTCCTAACTTGCGTTTTTTTAAATACAGGGGGTAAAATTTTGAAAAAAAAAAATCGATTTTTATCAATTTCTCAAAAACCTCTCAGCCGATTTAAATAAAATTTTATAGGCTTATTTGTTGTCATAAGGGCCTTCCTTTGATGGGAATAACATGAATTTATTAATTCCAGTGGCGTATCAGGGGGCTACCTGAATTAAATTAAATGAATCTCAATAATCGATGTGAATTTATTACTTGTTTTAATAGGGCCTGGCACAGATTTTGATTTTTTTCTTGGAAACAAAGCTAGATACGAGTAAAGCTCAGGAGGCAATAAAGTTACATTATTGACCGCTTAATCTAAAAAAAATATAAATTATCAAAAGCGCAGTGGCGTACCATAATTTTACCTATAAGTTTCAAGTAGGTAGCCCCCTGAGACGCAACTGGAATTAATAAATTTATGTTATTCCGATCAAAGGAAGTTCCTTATAACGACAAATAAGCCTACCAAATTTTATTTAAATCGGCTGAAAGGTTTTTGAGTAATAATAATAATAATAATAATAATAATAATAATCTTTATTAATAGCACTTGGCTAGCATATATACAGTTTATCTTACTTAATATTACTTAATAATACTTATATGCTAATTTTTTCTTTAACATACTTTGTACATTCCTTTTTAAATCTCGCAAGAGTATTACAATTTTTTACTTCGTTAGACAGCTCATTAAACTGCTTTAGACCCTTATACAATATACTATTTTGACTAAAATTACTATTAACCCTGTCCAAATAGAAATCATTCCTTGATCTTGTATCTCGATCATGTATGTCCCTGACAAATCTACATTTATCTAAAAGATGTTCCGGTAACATATGGTTTACCATTTTATAAATAAACATCATTGTGTTAAGTACAACAGTTTGTTTAACACTTAACAAACCTGTAGTCTCCAGCATATCAACTATTCTAGTATATTTACTACATCCCAAAACAATTCTTAGTGCTTTATTTTGTTTTCTCTGTAAGCCTACTAATTCAGTGTTATTCATAAGGAACAACAAAGTTGAACAAAAATGAAAATGTGGTGCTATTATTGTTTTGTATATTGTCAATCTAGTCCAGTTACTTAAATGTTTAGATATGCGACCCATTACTCCAACCTTTCTTGCTACTTTACTTACAATATATTTAAAATGCCCCGAAAATGTCAAATGTTGATCTATCACACATCCTAAGTACTTGATTTCTTTTACTCTGTCTATGATTTCATCATTAATTCTGATAACATTAATATCCTCTATTAAATTACAGTCTCTACCCCTATTCCCTATAATCATTGACTTTGTTTTTGATACATTCAGTTGTAATGAATTGTTATTTAACCATTCATATAAATTACTGAGTTCATTATTCAATACTTGTGTAATCTCCTCAATTTTATCACCTATCATATATATTAATGTGTCGTCTGCGAATAATTGAATTTTACATTTCTTAATAACTTTGACAATATCATTTATATAAAGAATAAAAAGTGTAGGTCCTAACACAGTTCCCTGCGGTACTCCATATTTCGATTTTAAAGAGTTCGATATATCACCACCATATTTCGTTACCTGTGTCCGTTCACTCATGTATGATCTAAACCATTCTAGTATTACTTGTCCAAACCCATATTTTTCCATTTTAAGTACAAGCAATTGCCTATCTATAGTTTCAAATGCACGTTTGAAGTCCATGAACACTACACCAATCATTTTCCCTTCGTCTAGTGCACTTTTCCAATTCATCAATACACTTTGTATAGCAGTTTCACAACTATTTTTGTTTCTAAAACCCGCCTGATTATCACTCAAAATTTTGTTTGTTTCAATGAAGTCCTTGATTTGACTATTTACACACATCTCCAGCAATTTAACATAAGGTGGTATCATGTTTATTGGCCTGTATTCTTCACTTTGTATTGTATTTGGTTTTTTTTCGATTGGGACAATCATGCTTGATTTCCATTTTGATGGAAATGTTCCTTTATCTAAACTTGTGTTGATGACATTTAGTATTTTATCACCAATTACCTGAAATGCATCCTTTAGTACTTTAACCGTTATTCCATCAATGCTGCCCTTGCTATTCTTTATTTTTTTTAGCTGTAATCTTATATCAGCCAATTCCATTCGGCGAAATTTTTCCATTTTATAATCACTTTTTATTATTTCTATGTTTTCAAGATTTGTTTTTGTATGCACTATATTTTCAGAAATGTCTGTAATACTATCAAGAAAAAACTTATTGAAGTTCTCACTTATTTCACTTCCTGTTCTTATTTTATCGCCAAACATGATCTCGTTTTTTATGTTGCTGCTTTTCTTATTATTATTTATCATTCCCTTTATTACCCTCCACATTTCACCAGTTCTACCTTTAACATCATCTATTTTATTACTGTAGTAATTTTGTTTATTTTGTCTTATTAAGGTTACGACTTTGTTTCTTTGATGTTTAAAATTCACCCAATCGCTGTCATCTTTTGTTCTTATAGATTTTTTGTATAAATAATCTCTTTTTATTATTTCCTGACCTATCTCTTCAGTCCACCACAATTTGTTACCCCACTTTTCTTTTACTATTCGTTCTTGTTCAGGTGCAAATTTATTTAGTACCCCGATGATCCCCTCCGTCAAATAATCCGCCATCCTGTCAACCTCATTTGTATTAGAATCCCATTTCATTGTCAGTAATCCTAGTTAATTAATCCTAGTAATTAATAAAAAATCGATTTTTTTTCAAAATTTTACACCCTGTATCTAAAAAACTTAGCAAGTTAGGACAAACGATTATATGAAAAAAATTTCTCATTTTTGGCTGGTAAATACACCCTTAAAATCTTTGCACTGAATTTTGAATCACCCTGTATATTGAAGAAAAATCTAATTTTTTTTCGACAATTTACCACCATATTACAGTTTTTTATCGCTGGCGCCCGAACTAAATTTTTTTTAATGAAACTGATTATGCCATTCCGTGGTCCTATATCATGTACAAGTTTCAATTTTTTATCTTTAAAATTAAGCTCTAATTAGGGGGTGGACACTAGTGTTGGGACACCCCGTACAATATGCAAACACACACAATGTCCAGATCACCTAATCGTTACTACAACACATCCTATGGGACATTATGGGAAAATATAAATTCAATTTTATATCAAATATCAATTCAAAAAGGCACCCTTCTCAAGATACAGGTCTGAAAGGGGGGTCGACCAAAAATATGTTTTCCAGAATAAGTAAAAAATGGATGAACTGAGAAACTTCAAAATTGCACCACCTACTACTATGGTTAAGACAAATGAACTGACATAGTTTTTGAAACATTGACATACAGGGGGTGTTCCTGTTTTTGATGTCACGTCTCACTTTTTACACAAGAACTTTTTTATCCGCACGCCTCAGATTAATTCTGTATTTTCAATTAAAACGCAGTATTTGTAAATATTTGACCCTTTTATAAAAGTTTCATATCTTGCATCGTTTTGCCATAATTATTTTGTCTATAATGGCCTTTTTTAAGATACAAGCCCTTTGAATTGAATATACATTTTTCAAAATAAGTAAAAAATGAAGTAAATGAGAAACTTTAGTTTCATCGCCTAAAGGTCAATAAATGTGAATGAACTTGTTTCTGTGAAATAAAAATTATTTTTTTTAATTAAAATGATATTTTCACAATTACGTTTTCCTGGTGTAAATCCATCGTTGAATTTAATTATGGGAAAACCATGTTAGATACAAAACTTTTATAAGAGAGAAAAAAGTTTAGTAATACTTACCCCTTTGGATAAAAATTAAGGAATCAATAACTGGCAGGCGGATAAAAAAGGTCTGGGGTAAAAAGTGAGACGTGACATCAAAAACAGGAACTGTCAATGTTTGTACAACTATGTCAGTTTATTGGTCTCAACAATAGTAGTCGGCAATTGAATTTTGAAGTTTCTCAGTTACAATTTTGGACTTATTTTGGAAAACGTGAATTTGGTTGACCCCCTTTTAAGAGATCTACCTTGAAAAGGGTGCATTTTTGGACGTAGATAATTTTGGTTAGATAAGCATATTTTTTACTCATGAATCTGTGGTAAAACGTTGACACCTTTTAGCGACACCCTGTATAACGAATAATCATTTCTTAAAATAACTCTTTTTTTCACAAAATTTTAACAAAAATCACTTTATAAAAACTCTAAATTTAGATCTTCTAGTGTCAGAGGAATGACAAAGTGTGGTCAAAATGTTTTAGGCATAAAGGCCCGTTTTCACGATTGCGCAATTTGAGCAAATAGATACTCGTGCATGGCAAGTGACATCAGTACATTTTTGTGTGAAAAACAAAAAAGCCAGAAAGCTTGACTTGAGTAAAATCTGGCCTGGTAAAATCATGTGGTTGGATCAAACAACATCTATATATAGTGTGCTAATAAATTCGTCTTCCAGATCCATCGATATATTATTAATTAACGCTTTTCCATTAATTCCTACCACTGCTCCGTACAGTCACGCATATTTCTGGGATGAAGGGGAATTAATGTTGCTAATGGTGTGTTTTTTGTTTTCTATTTTATTAGTGTGCTCTTCTCTTTTTATACATGATCTCATTTCATTATTTTTCCGTCTAAATTAATAATCAAGATTAGATTATACTGTATAATATTTTACAATAAAAATAACCGTAGGTTTATACCTGAATCTGCACGTTGGTTAATAGCCAATAATAGAATACCTGAAGCAAAAAAATTGATATTCATAGCGGCCAAGGAGAACAGAGTTTCTATAAAAGAAGATGAATTGGATAAATATTTAATAAAATCCGAAGAAAAAGAACCGAAGGAGAAAGGAAAGGAAGCAAAAACAACTGTGCTGGATATTTTTAAACACCCCAATTTAAGAAAACGTGCTTTGATAATTTTTTTTGACTGGTAAATTTTGCTCTTCACAAGTTATCCATACGGTTTTAACTTTTAATTGAATAATTTTTATAGGTTTGCTAATAATATTACGTATTACGGATTGTCGTGGAGTACAAATAACCTGGCTGGAAATCCGTATTTGAATTTTGTAATTTCAGGAGTTGTTGAAATTCCCGGGTATCTTATTTTAATTTTAACATTAAACCGTTGGGGCAGGAAGAATATGATGTGCGCTTGTATGATCGTTTCGGGAACCGCTCTTCTACTTACAATCGCCGTACCAAACAGTAAGTTCCCGGTCTGACAACAATGTTTCTCTAGTAACAATTGTATATTTATTTTATAGGGCATAAATGGCTGGAAGTTGTTTTAGCAATGATTGGAAAATTAACTATAACTGCAAGTTATGGTGCTGTTTATATATTCTCAACCGAACAGTTCCCCACTGTTATAAGAAACGCTGGACTTGGTGCCGGTTCTACTTGTGCCCGGGTTGGCTCCATCTTAGCCTCGTATGTTATTGCTTTGGTGAGTTTTATTGTAAATTATATGATATTGTTAGGAAATAGCAGTGCTAGCTCATCACTTAGTATTGATGAGTTATTATCGATATTTAGAACTGAAGGAATTCGTTTTACATTGTGAATTTGTAAACTGAAGTTAGGAACAAACAAGAACAATCTGTTAGATTCTGGAATTCAGTCGTATTGAGGAACATTCTTCAGCTGTTCTAGAGAGTTGACATGACATGTCAACTGTATTTCTGGAATGAATTGAGGCTCTCGTATATGTCAGCTGTTCAGTCGTCTAGTCTATCAATTCGTGACATTTGACATTCAGGGACGTGACCATTTGGGAACGCCTGTCTATATAGAACCTCACCGTCATCACCTCAGGATATATAAGAGGTGGGTTGTTGCAGCACATGCAGTCGGTGTAGTTTTGAAAGCTATCAGAGGAAAATCATTTGGAAAGTAGGTACTATCACGAGCTATAGTCAGCATAGTTTGAGATCCTGCAGAGTAATGTCAGTTGGAGACAGAGCTGGGAGTATCTTAAAAAAAAAAGATACTTTTCAGTATCTAAGATACAAGATAGTATCTTGTATCTAGATACTTTCTAAAAGTAGTATCTTGTATCTATATATACTTTTAAAAGTATCTGTATCTTGTATCTATTTTTATATATCTAAGATAATTTGTGAAATAGATACTTTTTCTACCTTGCAAGTTACGGCTTGCGCAACATTGCCCATTTGATTATGTTGCTTGCATAAGGTCTAGGTCATCTGCCATCAGGAAATTTTATAGTATTTCTTCTATTTGTATTTTTCAAGTGGGTATCTTTAAAAAGCTACTTTTAGTATCTTAGATTTTTTAAAGTATCTTAGATAGTTTTAGAAGTATCTTGTATCTAAGATACTTTTGATTCTTAGTATCTTTATCTAAATGTATCTTAAGATAATTTTTAGAAAGTATCTAGTATCTTTTATCTAGATACTTTTTAAAAGTAGTATCTTGTATCTATAGATACTTAGTATCTGTATTTTGTATCTAATTTTGAGTATCTAAGATACTTTGCGAAATATATACTTTTTAAAGTATCTTGTATCTATTTTCATATACAGTGGAGTCTCGCTAATCCGAGTCCCGGTGTTCCGAGCTTCCGTGTGATCCGAGCTAAAAATAGAATTTACACGATCCGTATTAACCGAGCAACATTATGCTAGGTTCCGCTTTATTCGAGCTATCGCATTCCCTGTTAAAGTACATATGAAATTACATATGTCGTGGGCTCGATTTAAGCGGAACAAAGTTCAGCGACGGTCAGATTAGACGGATTATTTTTTCATCCGTGAGATCCGAGTTTCCCGCAAATTCGAGCACCGTCCGGTCCCGTTTAGCTCGAATGAACGGGACTCTACTGTATCTAAGATACTTTGTCAAATAGGTACTTTTTCTACGTTGCAAGTTACGGCTTGTGCAACATTGCCCGTTTGATTATGTTGCTTGCATAAGGTCTAGGTCATCTCTGTCATCAGGATATTTTATAGTATTTCTTCTATTTGTATTTTTCAAGTGGGGTATCTTTAAGAAACTTTTAGTATCTAAGATACTTTTAGTATCTTATGATAGTTTTTGGGAGTATCTTAGATATTTTGAGTATCTAAGATATATTTTTGAAAGTATCTTAGATAGTTTTAGAAGTATGTATCTAAGATACTTTTGATTCTTAGTATCTTTATCTAAATGTATCTTAAGATACTTTTTAGAAAGTATCTAGTATCTTGTATGAGAAGTGGTTACTGGTTATGAGATTATTAAATTTTGAAGTTATCATTGTTATAAACTATTGTAAAAGTTAGTTAAGATAAAAAAAGTTAATTTATGTTACAGTATAAACTAGTCATAATGAAATAGGTAGTATAGCTTACTTAAACAATCACAACTTTTTAATGCAATGTAAATACATGGTCTGACCATCATTGACCGCATGACAAACACTGAGCTGCGTAGTAGAACTAACTGGTTGACGCAGTGGAGAAAATAGCAACTTTAAAATGGAATTGGGCTGGTCACATTGCAAGGATACAAGACAACAGGTGGACCAAGCGGATCATAGAGTGGAGACCTAGACAGGACGCCCTAAGAAATAGAATCCGAACACCAACGAGATGGTCTGATGATATCAGGTGTATACATACAAATTGGATACAGGAGACACAGAATAGAATGGTGTGGAAGCAATCTCCGGAGGCTCATGTCTAGCAGTGGACCAATGATGGCTGAGTGGTGGAATACATCCTTTTGAAACTTCTTGTGTATAATTTTGAAATATTGAGGCTTAAAAAAATGTAGTACAGTAGAGATCCACTAATCCGACCCCTCCTGATATGATTCGAAATTAGCTAGACTCTACTGCAAAAAAAATGTCATTGAGAGTCACGAAAAAGTAAAAAACAAAATTATCTTAAAAAAAACTTCATAATTCACAAAAAAAACTAACAAATAAGGCAAAACTCGGAAATAAAAAAGAAATGCGAAGGCTACAGAAAATTCAGAATGATTGCTTAAGATATATATTTGGAGTTCGGAGACATCAGCATGTACCTAAGTGATAAACTCAAAGAAAACAGTTGGTTAAACATGATGAATCGCAGGCACTTTCATTCAACTTGCATGTTCATGAATGTTCTGAAATCAAAGAAACTACTTATTTATTTACTAGATTAACCTTTAGGACAGATGTACATAACTTGAACTTGAGGTTTCAGGGTTTACTTATGCCCCCTGATCACTCACCTGAGTTATATAAACGGTATTTTTCCTATAATGCTGTCGAACTGAGAAATAAGAGTAAACGGACTTTTAAATTGCAGATGTATCAGAGACTTTTCAGTGCGCAATAATAGGTTTGTTATTGGACATGATTCGGAAACCTATTATAATTATTGATGATGGATTGTTCTATTTTATTCCCTTCTGGATTGAAGTTGTTATTTTCAAGATAGTATATTCCCCCCCCCCCCCCTTTCTGGATTAAGGTTGTTTTTGTTTTTTCTTTATTTCTGCTCGCTCGCTTGGTAATGTTGTGTATTTGTTATGAAGAGCGGGGTTAGGTGGAAGAGTAGCGAAGGAAGGGGTACACCTCTTCTGTAGCTGAACCTCGCTTTATGACATTGTAAAACAATATTAGTTAAGTCTTCGTACAAAAGTTGTAGTTATATGTCAATAAAAACTGAGTAGGTATGTCCACCTCTGACTCTTAGAACTTAGACCATTGATTCTATAAGGGAAGTGATCAAATCTTGATAATCTTATTCCATTCTTCTTGGAGTTGCGGAGCTAATGCTTCAAGATTTTTTTCATGTCGTGAAAAGCTGTCTCGATCGGGAGCATCATCATGTCATTCTAACAGAGCGAGATCAGCTGTCTAGTATATTTCCTGTTCTTTCAACAATATTTATAAAAACCCGTTGGCTAATTGTTTTTTCACATTTTTTAGAACAAAGTTTGGAATCCGTTACCCATGATAATTTTTGGGTCTCTAGCATTTATCGGTGGTTGTCTCTCACTGGTGCTGCCTGAAACATTAAATAAGAAATTACCTGAAACAATTGAAGAAGGAGAAGCTTTTGGGAAGTAAGTTTGGAATATAAGAAATGTAGCAACAATAAAGTGATTTTTTTTTTAGAAAAATTGATGTGGTCAAGTGTGGTGAGTTATCAGAAGTAAAAGAAGATAAAAATGAAATTTCAAATAATTGTGTCCATGATAAAGAAAATGGTAAGATTGAGGGTGATGAAAATAAATCACAAATTTGTAGTGAAAATGAAGAAAAATAAGTATGGCTGGAGTGGTAGATGTGAATATGGGGAATATCGCAAGTTACAAACATTTTAAACCAAATTTATTTTATTTGTTAAATAATTGTTTAAAATTGTTTTAATATTGTAAAATGTTTTATTATGATGTTTTATTTTCAAGATTCGTTGTTTGTGTTCTACTTTTTCCTATTGAATAAAATCAGTAATGTTTATAGACAGCAAACATTCCAATACTATTTTTTTTATTTATTGTTATATGTTATTATTATTATAAAATAACATGTATCAATGTTATGAATAAGAGTTTGTATGTTATTTATTAGACCTATTTATTTATCATTTTATGATTACGTGAAATTTTTTATTCAACTATTAGAAAAATAATTTATGTACTATTTACTGCTGGTTTTCACTGAATGTGTAGGCAATATCACAGTAAGCACAGTACTAAAAGGAGAATGATTTTCAGCATAATATGTTGATATGCAGGGTGTTACTTATTGAGTAGGCATATAAGACTAACTTTAAATGATTTTGAGTGCTTTTAAGGCAAAGAGTTGATGCAGCATGTATCCTCAGCAGATGTTTAAAATGTTTAAATTTATTTTTTAAACAATAAATTATTTTTCTATATATTATATTCATGGGAGTATTTACTTTCACGTTTTTTGAAAAAATAGATTTATGTTTTCATGCACATTTCGTGTTCAATTTTACTGTGGTTGAAGTTGCTCATCAGAATTGAATAAAAATTAAGTATTAGAGAGGTTTTGTAAAAATAAAGTACCTAGTTATCGAATGAAATATTTAATTAAGAACATTTTTATATTTTCTTATATTATGTTGATGTTTAGTACCTATAAATTTTATAATCATATAAATAATAGAGATAATAATCATATGAAAGAATATAGTCAGTGAGACACATTATATATCCAAGAAAGACAATGTAAGCTTATTTGAAGCAGATACATTGACTTAAATTTTATACACTTTAAAAATAAAATAGCTAGTTTTTTTATTACCTACCTACAATATAATGAATATTCGTAAGCTTTTATATTGTAAAGTGTAATTTAGAATAAGTTTTAACCCACACTGAATTTGTAACTCTTACTCGAATAATAATTTATTTTTTATCGTCTATTAAAATTATTAAAATACAACTTCAAATGAAAATTGCCTGAATTTGATTTATTTATTATAATTTTTTTTCATAATATTGTTATATCTCTTCTGTAGCACTACTAGATAATTTTTTATAAAATTATATACATGAATGTGTAACTCCAGTGATTTCAATGTTTTTCATAATTAAAATGTAATACATTTTTTACATCTGCTATGTATTAATTTCTTACATCTAAATTTACTAAAAATGCACGGAAAACATCAAGTCTAAACTGTCTCTTCAGTGAGGGGGCTTTAACTACGTTTTCAATTTTATCTCAAATGCTTAAGAAAAAAATGTTTCTGCTGATAATACACAAAGTGACAATGAAAATTCGAAATGACAAAGATTTTAAATTTGACTTTGATACACATTAGACGACGTTAAATTCACTACATTTTGAAATCTACCAAAAAAATAAAGTTTAAGAAACTGTGTGGCTTGGACACAACATCAAGTTACATTTACGATGGTTACACTGAATCTCTCATCGCTTCTCCTTTGCAGTTTCTGATTATGTCCCGAAAAGGGAAAATTCTACTTTAAAAAAGTACTTTTCCTGGTTCGTGGAAGTCTTTGAAGGTTATAGGTCTTTAAAAAAACCACCAAGCCATAGCAAAATCACAATACATACAGACTATAGTACATGTTCGAGCAAAAATATATTGAAATATAGTTCTGCAAAATTTAACAATCATGTTTCTGGGAGAATCTCAGAGTTTCAACATGGTTTGGTGAAGAGCTGATTTGTCTGCTTGCTTGGTCACCTGATATTATAAATATAAAGGAGTTTGTACTTTCAAACCTTTATAATAATAATTATTTAAGGTTTACCTATTATAATTTTTTACCCCATTCTATAATAAATTATTGTTAAAATTTCCCAATTTTTCGGCAGAATGTTTAGATAAATATGAAGGAACGACAAGGTTTTGAGATTTCTAATTATAATCTCTAAAACAATGCGAAATAAATGAATCATTTAAATAGAAATAAATAAAATGAAATGAATGCAAATAAACAAACCAAAAATAGTAAAAGATTTTCTTGATCTTTCATCAAGGCTTTACAGACGGTACATCGTGGCACTAACGCTTGACTAAAAGGGAAAAGAATTCATGAACGTTTTTTACTCAAAAACAAAAATGTTCTTTTTGTTCTATGACTTACAAGATCTAATTTTTTAATTAAAAAAAAAAGGAGGAAGCATCGGTCTTAACTATGTAGGTAAGACAACGCCGCTCCACTCCACTAATTATAAATTCGAAAACTTGCTCATTACCCAGCCTCAAAAGTATGCCAATTAACTAGTAGAATAGACGACACAGACAACCAGAGCGAGACTGAGAATCGAACTCAGTCTGAGGCAGTCCAACGGTTTAGCAGTCTGCACGTTAAGCATCGAAGCCACCTTTGGCTCAAGACATTATTTATCAGCGTTGGATTTCCTGGAGATTTCTTACAAATAAATGTGTAGGTACTCATGAATATTCGAAATTCTCCATAGTTTTTGAGTAAATTGAGTGTAAACTGCATCATACCGCAATAATAAGCTTATTTTTTCGATGTTAATAATTGATATCTTTGGATCTAAAAAAATAATTTTTAAAATCTATGAATTTGATTTTGTATTGCAAAATAAATGGTATGGGTATGAGGTACTTTTACACTCAATTAATTTACTTAAAAACCATGGGGAATTTCGAATATTTATAAGTACGCACCACATGTATAAGTATAATAATTATACCTTTTTTTTTGTAAAAAAGCTCGGGGAAATTTATTTTTTGTGCAGAGAAAAATGACGGACATATATATCACAGATATACTGTGTTTTTCTTCGTTTTGTGTGCTCCAAATTATAATAAATAACCTCGTTGTATAAAATTACAATATTCCAAAGTTATGCGGCGAAAGCGGAATTTTTTTTTCAACCCCTCCCCCCCATATCTCGTTTATATTTTTTATTTATTTAAGAAAAATTATACAGTGCCATCTCTAAAGTACACACGCATAAGGGAATTTTTATTTTTTATTAGTAATATAAAAAAAAAAAAAATTGCGCAGAAAGTTTGTGCATGCTCAATAACTTATTTGACACATACCTACTTATTTTATAATGAGATATTTACAAAAAATTGTGGGGAAAAGTGGTTTAGAATTAAAATTTAAAGTCAGATGATATGAATTTTTAGATTTTTTTAGTTGTTGGGTAATTGTGGGTATCCATAATGGATTTACCCTCCTTTTTCAAAAAAAAAAAAAAAAAATGGGTTGTTATTAAATAGAAAACCTGTATATAAAAATTCGGAATTATTGGTACATTCTGTGGGAAGATACAATAAAATCTTGTTTCGTAAATCAACACTTGAATCTCGGTTGTAAAACATTTTCGGAAAAAAAGAATTAAAAAACTTTCTTGATAGGTATAAGCATTTAAGTTTCATGTACACCGTATACATGCCTTCCAATTTATGGTAAGTATACTTACTTTACTACATTTAGAAACACCATGCACCATGTATATACACAGTTAAAAATAAAGCACCTATCAACTTGAAAAACACCTGTATAGTTTCTGAATCATCATGGGCCCTTTAGACGACACCCAATTTGCTTAGCTGAGAAGAAAACAAACATTAATAATAATTTAATCCTTAATGTTTTGAACAACAACAAAACAGATCTTATGGAAACAAAATTATACTTAACTTGAAATAGATGTGAGCAAGCACGTTTATAATTCCAAAGAAAATCGGGTGTTAAAAGTAAATTGGCAGTTTAAGATTTCTTTTTTGTCGGAAATGGACGAATCTAATTAGTTAATTAAAATTTGAGGAATATAACAAAATAAGCAATTCATTTTGAACTTAGCGCGTCTAACTAGGCAACCAATTATACAACTGCAACCAATAGGATCAATGAGCTACTCTCTTTCCTTGTCTAAGGCCAAAGGATAGGAGCAGCCGAGCAGCTGTTTTATGGCTGAGCTCAACCTGTTAGGTTAGTGATGGATGAATGATGAAGACGACCTTCATAATATGTCAAAGTAACGTAATGACCTTCTCAGCTTTTTTGTACCGTTGCAACTTACTACTTTCTGTCTAAATTGTTAGTAGTAACACGTTGTTAGTGTTTACGTTTACGTGTTCTAGCTGAATTTTTTAATATATAAATTGGTACAGTGAATCTGGACTTGGAAGTTTTCAAGATCTCAAATAAGAAATAGACCTATTTTTATTGATCCAGTATTAAGTAGTTACCTACTAAAGTCATCAATATGTACTACATAACAAGTTGTATAAGGTGTACTAGCAAGTCAGCTGTACATAAAGAAGTAAGTGCATTTATATTATCAAGTGCCTAGCTATTTATTTGATTTTCATACCTACATGGTTTGAGGGAACAAGATACAGGTACAAGGACCATAAACCACATAATATGTGGTACATTTTGAAAAAATCGACATACCTATAGTTCAGTTCCGAATCCGAAGATACCTTATCAGTTTTTCAAGCTAGAGAGCTGAGGGGAATAAACGTAAGGGGAAAGCAGATGGGGTAAATATGTACATTAGCGGCATGGGTATAGGGTGAAATGGCTTATACCATCGGATAGCTTGTGTCTCTAGGAATATCAAGGTACCATTGAATTTTTGCGGCGGCAAGTAATAGTCGAGATATAAGCCTCAAGTGTCATCCTTGCCCTAATACGCGTATATTCATACATATGCGCTCGAACAGGAAGCTATTCTCCGTCGGACACACGACGATGAAGAGCGTGCTTCCCGTTCGAGCGTATAATGTACGATTAGGGCAAGGATGACACTTTAAGGCCTTATATCTCGACTATTACTTGCCGCCGCAAAAATTCAATGGTACCTTGATACTCCTAGAGACACAAGCTATCCGATAGTATAAGTCATTTCGCCCTATACCCATGCCGCTCATTTCAATAATCACCGCAGATGGCAGTGGCGCACGACTTACCAATTTTAAAGGGGCTCTTCTTCTGAACTTGATGTCGAAATGTCACTGTCACTATTACTGTCCATATCAGGGTTAATTTCAACTATAAGTGGTTGTACTAGGCATTCAACGCGGGTGTCCAAATCCCACATTTTTATTTCTTCTTTTTCTACATGTCCTATACAACTACGCCATATGTCCGGGGTTATATGCGAAACCGCTTCTTCTAAAAGCTTCTTCACATCGCACAGCTTAAAACTAGAACTTCTACGAGCCACTGAACCTTTAATTTGAGCCCAAACAAGTTCAATGGGGTTTAATTCGCAGTGATACGGCGGAATTCTCAACACTGTCACACCGTGCTCTCGTGCCATTTCATCAACCACATACTTAATATACATGGGGCTGTGCTGACGCACTATTTCCAATAATTGTATTTTAAGCATATTTTCATCATGAGGCAGTTTCTTTGAATTGAGCCACTCTATTATATCTGCTTTCCGCCACGCTGAAGTTGATATTTTTTTCCAATCGACGACTGTGATAAGGGGCATTGTCGAGGACAATCACAGAACCAGGCTCAACAAGCAACAATATGGAGGAAAACCATCGTTCAAAAACTTCTGCGTTCATGTCCTCATGATAGTCTCCCGTCTTTCGCGATTCAAATACATTAAGGCCACCTTTTAAAAAACCAGAATCACTCCCAATGTGTGGTGATGATCAGTCTTCGGCCGTTGCCCGATGGAGATTTTAATCCCGGAGAAAATCCCTCAAAAAACGCTTGACGTGAACTTTCGATGTTGAAGTCTTGCCAGACTTTCGACATGTGTGGCCTTCATTCAGCCACGTTTCGTCATTGTAGGTAATATATTTTTCTTTGTGATCGTCGATGCTCTCGAATTTCATTTAAAAATTTTCTGCGCCACAAAACAATTTCATTTCTTTCAATAGATGCCCTTTCGATTTCTTTTCTGGTAGCGGATGTTTATTTCGCGTAAAGTTCGAATTAGTACTCGACGAGATATCTTTGGCAGACTTTCATCGTTGTGCAGCTCTGCTAGAATTTTACTTAAAGTAGGAATTTCATTTATAAAAAATGCGGCATGAAATTTTCGACGAATAGCATACTTCACGTCATCATCGAGTATGATTCTCTTCCGACCAGAAGTTCTATCTTCATTTGGTTTCTCAATATTGGGATTCTTGATAACTCTGAAGACCGTACAAACAGAAACATTAGTTAAACTAACACACAAAGTAACTACCTCTTTCACTAGCATATCCGGGTACCTATCCTTAAGACTCTTATACACATTATTCACCATTACACGCTCTTCTTGCGTTAGAACGTGGCGTTTTTTCGATTGTGACGCACTAGAATTTTCTGCAAATTCCATTTTGTAAAAATGAGAATAGGACTCTTGGATATTTTACGGAATAAGCTACCGGGTGAAACTATTATCCTATAGGTATATCCAGCTATTATTTACTTACAATACTAATTATGTATAATTAGGTATTATATCATCGAGTCACTTAAAACTTGGACCATGAAAAGAAGCAAGTGAGGCAATATACGTTTATAAATTTCCAAAGCAAAAGACTGTGCCCGCCTATGGCAGGTAAATCACACTTCACAATTTTTGCCTCGAATATTTAATAAAACAATAAATTTCAAGACAGAAATGCATAAAAGATAAGCGCGATCAGATAAGAAGACGGATGTTCCGGGTGATTCGTGTAAAACTATAAAATTTAGTTTGTTCCGTACACTTTTAAATACGACTTCTTTGAATCACCTATATAAACATGAAATTTGATTGCAAATCTGATAAGGTATCTTCTAATTCGAAACCGAACTATAGTCAACCACTGGTTTACTTGAAAGGTTTGGATGAAATCCAGTTAGATTTACCTGAAAATTTCACATAAGGCAAGCAACAAGGGTAGGTATTATTCTCCAACACCCAGGTTTGTGTATGTCTGCATTAGATACAAATTGACGTCACTTTTGGAACGCACCAATCTATCCAAAATTGACTTCACATGATTTTCAGCATGCTTTATAACCATCAAAAGTTCAGTAACCCTTTAACAGGTTTGAATAATTGATTGGCAATCCCACAGGAGTGGTATCCGAGTTTAGAGCAACAGCGTGCATGCACTCAACGAGGTTACAGTTGTCCTGTCTTGCCTGATTCAATAGTTGTCTACATTTTTACAGTATTATATTTTTCAATAGAGATGAACTGAAACTTACAAGTTGGGCCCTTGGTCATTGTTAGGTTGTCTCTCCACTGAAATTTACTACCCCTTAGGCCTTTTAATTCTTTATCTTCTATAATTATCTATATTTTAATTTTCTTAAAATTTCAGGGGAAAAAACCTATCTAACAAATGACCCGACTTATCAGGTTCTGGTCAGTTTCTGGCCATCATCTTTATTCAGTAAAAGATCGGTACACTGCAGCCAAAAGCAACACTGCGGTCATGGTGATAATGCGTTTTAATCTCAGATATCACTTCTGCAGGCAATTCAAATTCCTTGCAGTCAGTCTCTCAGTACCAATTTTTTGCTGATATCGTCATTCATGATGAATAGACAGTCCAAAATCCTGCAAAAACGGCAACAATATGTTCAAAGATGACTCAAATTTGAATGATTTTAGACCATCGCAAATTTAAACTAACCTGTTTTCATGCAACAACTCTTTCTCTGCCAATCTTGCATGAGAAGGTAAAAGGGGTTGCAAGAGATCTAAAATAGGTGTTGTTAGAGCTCAAAGAATGTAGACAACGGGTTGTTGCAGAGTTAATGCCTTTGGGGGGCTGGAAGTCTAGAGTGCTTTGACAATTAATGGAGTTCTATGCTCCTTGTCGGAATAAAAAATGGAAAACCAGCAGCACTCGTTTCCAATCCACTTGTATTGAAGAGTTAATGCCTTTGGGGGGGCTGGAAGTCTAGAGTGCTTTGACAATTAATGGAGTTCTATGCTCCTTGTCGGAATAAAAAATGGAAAACCCGCAGCACTCGTTTCCAATCCACTTGTATTGCAGAGTTAATGCCTTTGGGGGGCTGGAAGTCTTGAGTGCTTTGACAATTAATGGAGTTCTATGCTCCTTGTCGGAATAAAAAATGGAAAACCAGCAGCACTCGTTTCCAATCCACTTGTATTGTAGAGTTAATGCCTTTGGGGGGTCTGGAAGTCTAGAGTGCTTTGACAATTAATGGAGTTCTATGCTCCTTGTCGGAATAAAAAATGGAAAACCAGCAGCACTCGTTTCCAATCCACTTGTATTGCAGAGTAATGCCTTTGGGGGGCTGGAAGTCTAGAGTGCTTTGACAATTAATGGAGTTCTATGCTCCTTGTCGGAATAAAAAATGGAAAATTATTATTGGTTAATCATATTTTTATACCACGGAGTGTTTTATTTTATAAATTGATCTATTTCACATTGTAGTTTGTTTACAAAAAATAAATATGAAACAAGAAAATATTGATATCCTGCACTAAAGCAAGATTTTTCATATCCAAAATTAAGATTTTTTTTGTACTAAATTTAATTTTAATGTAGGTACTAATACTTTTAACATAAAAATTGCGACTACATTAAGTATTTTACACAACTTTTCTGGAAAAATTTTCGGGAGAGGGCCCCAGAACCCCCCTTTCCTCTTGGGGGTACTATATACCCCCCAAACCCCCCGGAGGTCCACCTAATTCATTGTATATAATATACTAACAAAATTTTAAGTTTTTTCGACTTGTTTTCTACCTAATCCACGAACCACAAATGAAGAAAACTTTAAGTGGGGGCCCGCCAAGAACGTTTGGCGGGGTGGCCTCATATCTGAAGCTACGCCACTGATTGCGCGAAGTCCATTTTGGTAGGTAGGTGCATTCCAAGTTATGTCACTCCGTAATACAGAAACACACAAACCTGTGAGTTGGAGAACTCAAGAATTCCCTTGCTGTTTGCTTCACGTGAAATTTTGAGAAAATCTAATGACTGATTTATGGGCCAGGAAACACCAAAGAAGTGTTCCCCTAATTTTGTGCATTAGTATACTTCATTTTTAAAATAATCACAATCCCAAAAAATGTAAATACGTGGTAGATAGGGAAATGGTCCTATTTTCAGAGTCACCAAACATATCAATTAAATTTGTTCTCCCTAGAAGTATTATTTCTGTCATAAGTTCACTATAAAGTTTTGGTGTTTCCTCGAGTGTTTCTACAAAAACAACCGATCTTGTTTGCTTTAGTATAAATAAAACTTGCAACTGAATTTGCTTCAAAATTGGAACGTAAATGTCAAAACTAACCGACTGAATTCTTAATTTAAAGATAAGAGACTCACTTGCGTGAAGTTAAAGAATTTCCATGTAGTGTTTGTGGAATTTTAAGCCAGTGTGTAATTTTCAGAACAGGTTAAAATATGTTAAAAGCTTTGCCAGAATGTCACTTTGACTTACATGTCGTTAAAACTAAGCGTCGACTTAAAACAAATCTGTGTTGTCATTAAAGAAAATGAGCAATTGGAATTGCGTCGTATGGCGGTTTTTGCCAGAAACTTCTCAGTTATCTACTACAAGGGCAAGGTGGAAATGTGCTCATTGTTTCATTTACCAAAATGTTTGATGAATTTGCTAAAAAATGTGGTTTGCGACCACTTGGTTCATACAACAGAGAATAGACAATTTTAATTTGCCAAAAAGGGAGAAGCTTTTTTTATAACATGTGGCTTAAGCTTAAATAACTTAAATTTGGGAAATATATTTCAGACATGTTTTCTATACTTGTTGCGTACATTCAGCTTGATTCCAGTTGTTTTGCTTTGATATTAAAGCTTGTGCCAGCTGCCAAATTAAACTACTTAATTCCAATTATTCATAGTTGTGTTTGCAGAATTTTGAGAATAATCAATCTCTTTAATAAGATAAGACATTTTCATGTTGTTTGCAGAATTTTTAAGCTAATAATTTCTGAACAGTTTCAAATTTTGAATATCTCATTGTTATTTAACACGTTTAGCCCCGCGAGGTATTACTTTGATGCCTCACGGTCAGGAAGCACTGGGACCGCGAGGCATCAATGTGATACCACAGCATGCTTTTCGCTCACGACCCTGTGGTATTATATGGGTACACACTACAATGTTAAATCAATGGAGACTCTAAATATACCGGTCTGGGAGACAACTGGGAAGTAAGCGGGTTGGTAATATCGTAAATTCTTATACCTCTATATCGACTATCATAACGAGTCTCCTTATAATTTACAGAAACAAAAATTTCTTGCGGTCCGGAAAACTCTAAAAAATGTTGGTATGGCGGGGCTTAACGTGTTAAATTAAGTGTCAACTTCAAACAAAAGCAAGAGCGTTGGCTTTAAAGCAAAGAAATTGAAACCATGGTGTTTCTAATTTTTCTCTTATATTAATAATGTGATGGATTGTGACCATCTCGAATGAAATGATTATGAACAATTTTAAGTTTTCTCTAAAATAATGTGGCTTATGATGTACCTGACCTATCTACTTTGTTCCCTCGACCTCTTCAGTTGTTACCTACTTGGTCTATAACTGATACGAGTTGCTCAGACTTGTTCTTTGGTTCTAAACTACAGGATGGGAAAATTATCATCGAAAATCATTTTTAATGTAACGACTGATTTTTTTATAGTTTTTGCTAATGTTAATGATCATTTTTTTGTTCTAGAAAGCATTAGGATTAATAAACAGGGTATCTAAAACTTCTAAAAGTAATTTTGCAACAGAAGCGTCATTTGAAACAAAGGTAAGTAATAATTAATTATTGTATTATTTTCCGTTTCCTTTTTTATAATAAATAAAAGTACTTGGTCCTTACTTTTGTTGATTTTTCTCAACCCTGACACCTCGAACTCATGCATTTTTCTAATAGGGGTTACATACTATTAACGCTTTCTAATATCAAACATATTGCTGAACATCTGATTTTAAGAATTAAAAAAAAAGCTGAAAAATTTTTAGGAATCCGTATTTTTTCCCATCTTGTTTTCAAAGAGAGGTTTCTCTTTTTCAACGCCGAATTTACTGAGAAGTAATGGTATAGCCTCCCGGAAAAAAATTAAAAAGAGAAAGAGTTTTTCTGCTCCGAGGATCCCAAATTTGACAACATCTCTGCAAGTGTGGCATTGTTTCCGAGGTGCCTGAGTACCTAAGTCCATTCCTGAAACCCCGTCTGACTGGATATGAAAAATGTTTGGGTTTTTCGGCAGCTCATATTTTGGAAAATTTTAAAAATCATCTTTTTGAAGACTTGAAGGGTGTTATGTGTAAGGGTAAATTCTTGATATTAAAAAAAATGTCTTTTTGCAACTTTGTTCAATGTGTTATAATATCAGGAATTGATTTTGGAAATTACTAAGTTTAGACGTGAGGCGAAATAAAAAAAAATTACCATACCTATTATAGCTGGGGTTATAAAGAATGTGCCTATTTTTTTTAACATACCGTGTGTCCCCGGATAGGTGAAACGACTCTTATAAAAGACAAAAATTTTTTGATTTTAATTTTAATTTTTTAGGGGTTCAGCCCTGCTTGGCTAAAGAATAATTTCTAACAAAATTTTATAGTTTTGAAAAATCAAGCATGCCTTGGAAATTTCCAAGAAATCGGTTTTTCTGTTGAGTAAAGTGCCTTTTATGTGGCAAATACGACAAAATGTTATTTGAAAAAGTTGTTCAGAATCAACATTTAGGTCCGTATATCAAATTTCAAAATCATAGGCCAACTTTGATCTTTTACATTTACTTTTATGTTTATTTCACAAATCAAAGAATTTCATTTGTAACAAAGACTGATTGACAAATTGCTATTGCTATGGGTACAATTTGGTTTTTCCATGGCAGTCATTGTTACAAAATGAAATTCTTTGATTTGTGAAATAAAACATAAAAATAAATGAAAAAAATTCAAGTTGATCTATGATTTTGAAATTTGGTATGGGGACCTAAATGTTTATTCTGAACAACTTTTTCAAATAACATTTTGTCGTATTTGCCACATAAAAGGCACTTTACTCAACAGGAAAACCGGTTTCTTGGAAATTTCCAAGGCATGCTTGATTTTTCAAAACTAAAATTTTGTTAGAAATTATTATTTAGCCAAGCAGGGCTGAACCCCAAAAAATTAAAATTAAAATCAAAAAATTTTTGTCTTTTATAAGAGTCGTTTCACCTATCCGGGGGACACACGGTATATATTTTTCATCAAATTTTATTATCGAGTATTTTTACGCTAGAGATTGAGTTTGCATGCATGCGTCATCTAGGGGTGGAGAAAATGAGAGAGGACAGGGAATTGAAAATTCTGTTTTCTTACAAAATTATGAGAGATAAACAGGTGGTCAAAAGACTCTTTTTTATAGATATTTTGATGCTCTTTCGTGTTCCGCATTTTGTGTCATAATATTTCCCCGTTTTTACGCCACTTGGTTGCACTTGCAAAAGGCAAAAATCTGATCTTTGTCTTTGAGAATGTCTCAATTTTTCCACACCCGACTCTTGCTATATTTTAAAAATGCTGAACAAAATTTTGAATTTGTATAACATTTCAAGAGTGTACCTATTTTCATTGTTTAAATTTTTTTAGCCATTCAAGCTGCACAGATTGGAAGAAGGACCTTCGACAACAGTAACTGTAAAAAAAGAAGATGCCCTTCATTATTACAAACAAATGCATACCATTAGAAGGATGGAAACTTCCGCTGGAAATTTGTACAAAGAAAAGATAGTTCGAGGATTCTGTCATTTATATTCTGGACAGGTTTGAGATTGAAACTTAAATTGGTATGCTGGGTGTTTCATGAAGAATTTACATAGAAATATGTAAATTAATTTTATCTCAGTCTTTATACAGGGTGGAAACTTGTGTGGGTCAAAGGGATTCAACATGCAAATTCAGTTTTGTGCAAATGCAAAAAATATCTCCAGGTTTGAATTTAGAGAAAAGTTTATAGAGAAAAAACTTCTGGTAATGGCTAACATGTTTCTCTAAATCTAAACTTGGAAATATTATTTGTGTACAAAACCGAATTTGCATGTTAAATCCCTATGACCTATTTACAATTTTCCAGTCTGCGTACAGTGTCACACATAAAGTACGCAAGCATATGGGGAAATTTTTTTCTTTTCGATTTAGGTAAATTTTGACTTATATCTAAATCTAAAGTAGGTAACAAATTTACAGTTTTAGTACTAATAACCCACAATGAAAAACGGAAATATAAATTAATGTTTAACATTACGTCTCAGGTCGCTAAGGATGCAAGAAAAAATGTTGCTCTATTTTATGGCCATCTCGAATCCAAGACATACAAGATATGTGACCATTCCTGAAAAAAATCGAGATTTCTTATTTTTGCCATATCTTTCTTATTTTTGGAAATTAATAACTAATTTTTTGTAGGCTTACATAAGACGTCAAGAGCTATCCATTTGATAGTTCAAAAATTTTGAAAGTCAACTAGATCCCAGAGTTTTCATGATCAACTTTTGTTTTTCTTATGGCTGTCATATTGTATTTTTATGTCATTCTGTATTAAAAGAATTAAGGGAAGCAAACATCTATCCTAGGGAAAATCTTAGGTGGAAAGAAGGAAAAAATCGAAGACATCTTACTGTTCTTTAGAAGACACAAATCTGATGTATAAAATATAAAATGTACCTCTTTATATGTATGCTAATGACCCAAGAGGTCAAAGCATAATTTTCTTCAATAAAAAAACATCTATCACATTTAAAAAAATGCAAAAATTAAATTCTTCTTTTTTCGAAAAAAAGTAAGTTTTATCACCCAATGACGTAATATGACGTGATATTGCTTGACTTATGGTTATTTATGACATTCAGTTGAAGAAAGGTTATTTTATTAGAAAAAAAAGAAGAAAAATTTGAAGAGTTTTTTAATGTGATAGAGCTGAAGTTGAAGTTCGACTGAAAAAACGCATCCCTCCACGAACTTGTAAACAACTGCAGTTGTCACAGCTAAATGAACCCTTAGTAAAAAGTCAATTAACAGAAAATATGAAAAACTAAGTAAGATACAGTTGAACAACAATGTAGACCCGAACAACAACAGCAATAATATCACCGAGTAAAGAATTGCCTAAAGGAAAAGAAGGAAATCTTGGATGACTGGGGAGATACTGCAACTAATGGAAAACAGACCATTTAAAAATGATGATGTCAATACATATAAAAACATAAGATAATGAAATAAGAAAGAAAATGAGAGAAGCCAAAGAAAAATGGTAGAGAGATAAATGTAAGGAAATAGAGGAATTACAGGAAAAACACAATGACTTTAATTTACATAAAAAGATTAAATAACTGGCTGGACTGAAGTTGTAGTATTTCGAAATATTAATTTTATAATAATGGTTCATTTATCAGTTATTACCGAATTTTATTTTCAAAAAAATATACTTTTCCTTTTGGTATTTTTTTGCTGGAGCACTAGTTAACAACAAAACATAGTGTTGGACAAGTCCAACACTACAGTCTTCCGTTTGGAATAAAAAATATCCGGAAGTATTTCCATCGTGTGTGTGAACATCTTCTAGAAGCCCCTGCAGGTCATTCTCTAGAAAATCTTCATAGATTTTTCCGTTTAAATTACCAGGCAAAGGTGGATGGTCCGATTAAATAACAGCCAATAACTCCCATCCATACATTTTCAAAAAATTCCCTTTGGAAACTATTTTCCCTTATTAGATGTGGATTTTGTTCTGCCCAATAGTGTAGGTTATGAAAAATTGTTATGCCCTCATGACTAAAATTTGCTTGATCCCTCCATAAAATGTGTGTTAAGAAATATCTTGTGAACCTGAATTTAACATGAGGCAGCAGAATTGAACTCTCCTTCCAGGATCACCTTCATCTAAGCCCTGGGCAGGGGTATAATGGTAAGGATGGCATCCAACTTCGAGTATCGTAGACCATACACACCATTTCCATTGTGATTAAATATTAAAGGTACCTATGTGAAGAGATTTTAAGAGATGTTAAAAGTACCTTGTTAGATAGCTACTACATTAAGAAAGTTTTTAAAACAATTTGTACGCAAGTTACCTTGATAATTTTGTGAAAATAACCTTCAAAAACTTTCACATATTATTAAAAAAAAATTCAATTGATAATTAATTAATAATAATAAATTTTTAGAAAATAATAAAAAACTAGCCAACATTTTGGCTAACTGTAACATGTTGGTAAAATTGCAAAATGTAAATTTTTTATTTTTAACTTTTTCAGTAGGTATTGCAAAAACCAACCATTTCAAAATAGCAAAAACCAACAGACAATTATTATTATTGTACTATATTGTAATATTTCAATACTAAAACTTTTTCATAATATGAGAATGGTAAAAAAATGTTGTATTTTATGTCCTCTTCAGTACCCATTTTGATTTTTCTCCATAGGTTGTTTGGTTTTCGAGTAATTTAATTTTTTCCTAGAGGTCAATAGTTTTGAATGCATGAAAATGCACGAAATCAAAAATCAAAATTTGCAATCTCTTGCATATTGAATAACTCGAAAATGTGACATATACAAAAAAATTACAAGTCACCTTTTCTTCAGGAAATCAATCAAGCTTCCTTTCTCTAATAATTATTTTTTCTATATATCCAACAATTTATGAGTATTATTATTATTATTAGCGAAAAAAGTATTTTTTCACTGAATGGGCGGTTTTCTTGAAGGGGGGGGGGGGGGGGACGTGCTGCACCCCCAGAACTGATTTTTGTGTATTTATGTTCTAGTACCTTTTCACTAACAATTATTATTGAAGGAAAATCTTAGATAAGATTTTTTATGAGCTTTGGGTACATTTTTTCACTTTACCGACTAGACTAGTATTAATAAGCTGATTTTGAGATTTGTTTGAAAATTGCTAGAAAAATAGTTTTTTCTAGCTCAGATATTTAATTTGGAACACCTAGTACAATATTTCACAGTCTTGTAATATATTATTTTAAAAATATAAAGTTTCTTAATATAATGCACATTTTCTAGGAAGCAGTAGCGGTTGGCATTACCGGTGCTCTTCGTCCTCAAGATTCTGTGATAACTGCATACCGTGCCCATGGCTGGACATACCTAATGGGCGTTTCCCCCCATGGTGTATTAGCAGAGCTCACCGGTAAAGAGACTGGATGTTCAAGAGGTAAAGGAGGTTCTATGCATATGTATTCTAAGAACTTCTACGGTGGAAATGGCATTGTTGGAGCCCAGGTAAATAACCCATCGGTCAAATGTAACGGCACTATGAAATTAATTTGCTTGTATATGATCAATAACAATTAATATTAATTAGATATTATGCAGGGTGTTAAATTTCTAGAGAATTTTTGTTCAAGAATAAACCGACAGGTTCATAATATTGAGCATCAGCCTGAAAATGCTTTCCTCTTTAGGTACCTTTAGGAGCAGGTCTGGCATTTGCAGCAAAATACAAAGGCACCGGCGGTGTGTGCGTGGCGTTGTACGGTGACGGAGCTGCCAATCAGGGGCAGGTGTTTGAAGCTTACAACATGGCCAAACTGTGGAACTTACCGTGTATATTCGTCTGTGAAAACAACGGTTACGGCATGGGAACGTCCTCTGAGAGAGCTTCGGCAAGCACAGCTTATTATTCGAGAGGAGACTACATACCGGGGATCTGGATAGACGGTATGGATGTACTTGCTGTCAGAGAGGCTGCACAGTATGCTGTAAAGCATTGCAGTAATGGGAAAGGACCGATTGTGATGGAGGCTGCTACTTATAGGTAAGTGTCTAGGTTATAGGTTAAATTGTGAAGTTACCATACTTACCTATGAAATTCTGGAGGCTTCAGAGAACAATTTTTAATGCTTTCTTACGGTGTGTGTTAGGTATTCTGGCCATTCGATGTCTGATCCAGGCACAAGTTACCGAACTCGTGATGAAATACAAGAAGTCCGGCAAACCAGGGATCCAATAACCTCGTTCAAGGAGAAAATTTTATCAACTAATTTAGCTTCACCAGAAGAACTCAAGGTGTGATGACAAACTCTTAATTTTATTTCATGAGATCACTTATTAGTAACAAATAATGAATAATTAGCTGTATTAAATTGAGCTTGTTACAATTTTCAATTTGTTTCAGAAAATTGAATCAGAGATCCGTAGCGAAGTAGACGATGCAACAAAGAGAGCAAAGTCAGAAAAAGAACCTGGCACTGAAGAATTGTGTGCGGATGTTTATGCTGTAAACTTACTAGGGGGGATCAGAAATGTTGATCCATGGACTCCTTTAGAGCATAAGAGAATTGCAACTCCTGTGAATTTGCAATAATCGTCACTGTTAGAAGCAAGTCTAGAGGAATTAAATCTATCTATCAAGTGCCGCAAGATTTATGAATATATTTTATTTCATTTTTTCTTTTTTATGTAGGTAAATGCTGTCTTACGAATGTATATATTTGTAAATTTGAAATGTAAAATAAAATTGTGAAGAAATTTTAAAAACTTTAAATTATTGATATATAATTTACATATTCATTCAGAGTCTGAAGATGCTACTTTGAAAGTAGCAAACACCTACAACATCGATAATAATATTATCCAGCAATATGCATAAATTTTACAAGGTTAAGAGGGTCGAGAAGAAAACTTTTATATCAATGTTTCTTATAAACCTTATGAGCTTTGGAAAGGAGTTTGTAATGCAAATGCAAAAGAAAAGTTACCGAAATAAAGCTAATTAAAAAATACATTGACCTTCAAATGGTCTTGTAATTTGCCCCTACGGTCAATGTCATTAGTACAGTCAGATGTCTAATAATACAAAAATAATATTGTTAGAAGAAGACTGACAAAATAATCTCGATTTATTTGTAAGTGACGTAAGGAGCATCAAACATCTGATATTCTTGTTGGTGTAGATTATGGTCTGTTAGATTCTGGAATGCAGTCGTATCGTATTATTGAATATTTGTCAGCAGTTCTAGACAGTTGACGTGACTTGTCAGCTAGGTGTAACTTACTGGCCAGTTCATTGACACAACAGCGTTCGTTGACATTTCTAGAGTCCCTATAAGTGACACCATCCATGAAAGGCAGGCAGTCGTATAGCTTTGAATGCTACAGAAGCAAGATCAGAAAGAAAGCAAATTAGAAGAGGAAGAAGGTTAATATTGGAAGTGAACCGTGAAGAGTAGTTTGGAATAAGAATGTTATCAGAGGCAGTGTAGATAGTGAAGTGATGAAAGGCAATACAATAATTGTAAATAAAATATAAATAAAAGAGAAGAATTGTGTTTAATGTATTGACGGTTTCACAGTAATAATTCACAGAATTGAGGGTTAAAAGTAAAAGATAAGTGAGATTAAGAAGTGTTATTTTACTTTACATATTTGAAAATAGCTTCGAATATAAAACATCAGGAAAGACTAAACCAGCGGTTCCTAACCTTTTTCAACCGCGGACCCCCAAGGAAATCAAGCATAATGCCAAGGACCCCTGAGTGAAAAAGGTGCAATTTTCGGACAATATTATATTTTAGTATTCCTTCATTAAATTAAAAAACAAAAACAAAACTTTTTCGTAGAAAAACAAACATTAATGAGAAGGTTGGTGCTGCTTTTTTGCTACTAAGTTAGAAATGTTCGGATTGATATTATTATTCAATTGCAATCTCAAATCAGATTCCACATGTAACCTGTTCCTGTATTTGTTTTTGATGTATACAAGAGTAGAGAATGCCTTTTCACATAGGTACGTGGTGGAGAAAAGCAGCAAATGTTTCAGTGCTTCTTCTGAGACTTCCTTATAATCTTTTTTTATATTCACCCAGAAACTACACAAGGAGCGTTCTTTGAAATTACGTTTCAAGGCAGAATCACACGATATTTCTATTAATTGGTTATCTTGCACCGTTGTCAAGCCAGTTATATCAGAAACATCTGTGGTGAAAGGGTCTGCTATCAAATTTTTATTTTTGTCAGGTACTGAAAAATAATCCCGCAACGAAGACTTCAAAGCGCGGAGGTGATTTATTATGTCGTCTTGTACACGTGTTGGCAGCAGTGCTCCATCAGATGATTCCAAAAACGCTGCCAGTGTAGGAAAGTTGTTATAGTTTTTTTGAATGGCACGATTAGTCCACAGGTCAAGCTTTTTAAGCATTGTTTCTATTTTATCTTCAACTTCGAAGATGTTGTTATCTCTCCCTTGTAGACCCAAGTTCAGCTCGTTAAGGGCACTAAAGATATCAGCTAAATATGCTGCCAATGTAAGCCATTCAAAGTCATTGAAGTGATCAGCATGTTTATTAGCGCCTCCTACAGAATTTTTCATAAAAAACATTCTGATCTCATCTCTCAGCTCAAAAACACGCGACATAACTTTGCCACGAGACAACCAACGCACTTCAGCATGCAATAGTAACTGCTTGTGAACGCTTCCCATTTCTTCACAAATCTTACCGAAACTACGGGAATTTAGAGCTCTGGCTTTAATAAAATTCACTACCTGCACTATGTCGTCTAACACCATTTTTAATTTTTCTGGCATATTTTTAGCAGCTAATGCCTCTCTATGAATGCAGCAATGGTGCCAGATAATAGACGGATTCATTTTCTTAACGCGCGCCTGAAGTCCGATTCGTGTACCAGTCATAGCTCGAGCACCGTCAGTGCTAACTGACACACATTTCTACCACAGTATTTCATGAGTGGACATAAAGTTGTTTAAAACTTCAAATATTGCTTCGCCTGTAGTATGCGTAGGCAAAGGCATGCAGAATAATAAATCCTCACTTATACTGTCGTGTTCGTAGCGAACATAAGAAAGCAAATTTGCGTCATTGCTAATGCCAGTGCTCTCATCTAATTGCAAAGCATAAAAACAGCTCGCTTTAACATTCATAATTAACTGCTCTTTAACATTTCCTGACATATCATCAATTCTACTTTTCACTGTGTTGTTGGACAACGATATAATGTCTAATTCTTTTGAAGCTTTCTTTCCCAACATAGCAGAAACCATAATTTTAGCGCACGGTAATATTAATTCTTCAGCAATGGTGTGAGGCTTACCCTTTTTTGCAATTAACAAGGATACTTGGTAAGACGCTAATACAGCACTTTCGTTGTTGGTCCCAGTAGATTTATTTTTTTATTTATTATTTTCTTGCTTCGTTCTAATTCCGAGGCTTTAATTTTGAAAAAGGATTGTGATTTCTCACGAAGTTCTTGATGTTTTGTTTCTAAATGACGTCAGTTTGGCCGGTTTCATCGACTCATTCGACAAAACTTCGTAGCATATGACGCACTGAGGTCTTTCTACACCGTTTAAATTGGTACTTGTGAACCCGTAAGCTAAGTATTCGTCGGAAAATTTACGACGTTTAGACTTTGAAGTCGAAGGATTTTCATTTGCTTCGTCTGCAGCGGAATTATTTGGTTTTAACCAGCTTTTTATTGTCACAGTCCAATAATTTTAACGTTATTTAGTTTTTTTTATAATGCAATGCAAAACAAAACAGTACGTATGGGCGCAATCAATCACACGACTAAACGTAAATGAAAGCAAGCAGTGTCTGGAGTCGGGACTGTCGGGCGCGTGGCAGTGCGGTGGTGGCGGTGGGGTGGGAGAAAAAGTAATTTTGGTACAGTTCGCGCCCGGCGAGCTTGCACTGCACATTTCTGCATTTCAGTCAGTCAGTCTCCTTTGGCAATGCCCACTGGCGCTCGTTTGCAGCGCTCAGTAAGCGTAGTAATTACGAGATGTTTGGCGTAGGTAATTTATTTATTTTTGTTAATGCTCTAATCTAATAAGTCTAATAAGTTAAGTAAGATTCCGATTATGGGACCGCGGGCCCCCAAACATATGCTCACGGACCCCCAGGGGTCCGCGGACCACAGGTTGGGAACCGCTGGACTAAACCATTGTGACTGTGGAGGTGTCACAATGGTTCACTCATGATAAATCGAAATCTAATACCATCCAAGAAGTGATATCAACATTATAATGCGATATCCACAATGACATTATAATATTTCCTAATGTTATTAATTAACTCTAATTAATTCTATCCTAATTAATTATTATTATTATTATATTTAATCTAATTAATATAATCCTAATTAATTCTAATGTGGACCTTGTTAGACTTCTCACTGAAGGGCGTGAAGCTCTTACACAGAAAACCCCAAGGGATGTCGCAAAAGTTCCCGCTTCAGTCACAACGAATAAGTCGTCCGGGCGTTGTGACACTTCAGCAATAAAGCAGGCCGCAGCTGCTGTTGCTCCTTCTAATCAGGTTTCAACTCCATCTAAGTCTCCTGATCTGGGTGGATCTCGGCCTGCTCATCGTCGACAGCGGAGTCTGGCGTCCGATACATCATCAGAGAAGGGCCCGCACTTGCCCCCTTCTACTCGGTCGCCCAAAACAGTGAAAGCTGCACGGCTACCTGATCAGCCCCGGTATTCTGTGGTAGTAGGATCACGTAAGCTGAGTGAAACAGCTGCTGTTTCTGCTGCCAAGATCGCAAAGAAGACATCCATCTACGTTGGCCGATTGAGCAAGCAGGTTTCGGGAGATGTGCTTGCTGACTACCTCGCTTCAACTTTTGGCAGGGAGGAAGACTTTAAAATTGATGAACAGTTAGTGAAATCTGGTGATTACCGAAGCTACAGAGTGGAGACCAGACTGGAGTTACTGGACAAACTGATGGATTCTTCGAAGTGGCCGGAGAATGTATTGGTCAAGAGGTTTCGCTTTTTTCGACCAAGGACGTCAACATCAGGGGCAAACAACTGAAAGCCACTCAACTGCCAGATCGACACCCCCAAACAGCTTATACCTGAAGATTCTGCATGTCAATGCCCAGTCTATCCGTGAGAAACTTCTTGACCTCGAAATCCTGGCTAGTGAAGGTTTTTATGATGTCATTAGTATTAACGAACACTGGTTGAACTCAGATGAACTGAACCTAACAAGTTTGGAAAACTACCGTGCCGTTTCTGGCTTTTGCAGGTCTGTGAAGGGTCGCGGTGGGGTTTGTATATTTGTGAGATGTACTCTGAATTGTAATTCCGTGGATGTATCTCGCTATGTTGCAGAGTCGGACTTTGAGGCTGCTGGAGCTTATCTGGTGGACCATAATGTGTACGTCTATTCAATCTATAGAACCCCAGATAGTAATTATGATGAGTCGGTGACTAGATTGTCTTCTCTCCTGGATACGGTGAACCTCGTGAGGGACGCGGTTATTGTGGCGGGTGATTTTAATGTGCATTTCAGCACCACCGGCTGCAAGACTAGCGATCGACGAGCTATTGACCTGTGTAGCGTTATGGTGTCTTATGGTCTTAAGCAGACAGTCTTTTTCAATACAAGACTGAACTCATGTCTCGACAATGTGTTCACCAATGTCGGTGAGGGACTATGTTCTACTTCTCCGGTAGATACGTCACACTTAACGGATCACCTTGGGATACAGTTTCTCTGTCCTTGTTCGGAGCAAGCCTCTGCCCCGCGGGTCCGAGTATGCTGGAGACCAATCACTGACCTCGGTCTCTTTTATTACTACAACACTGTTGAGCAGATTGACTGGAGTTTCGTAGCCGATGGTCAGATTGACATTGAGAGCAAATTTGATATGTTTATCGACCTTCTATCGCAGGCACTGGAAAGCTGTTTACCTCAGAAAACCAAGATATTAAACAGAAACCAGAAATGCGACTCTACTGGGTGGTTCGACGCCACTCTGGTGAGTATGCGGGAGAGGCTGAGAACCTTGACAGCACTGAGCCGGGAAAACCCAATCCTGGTTCCAAAACCTACCCTATCAGATTATAGGAAGCGGTATCGTAGAGAGGTTTCCAATTGTAGGAAGAAAGCCAATGATGATTTGATTGGTAGGGCAGCTAACAAACAGTCCGCCATGTGGAAGATCATTTCCGGTAATAAGCCTAAGCCCTTTCATACACCCAGTGATAAATTGGATGCTGAACAATTTAATGAGTTTTTTGTTTCTGTGGCGGATAAGATAGCAGGTGGGTTACATTCTGGCAGCAAGACTTATGGAGAGTACTTGAGGGCCGCTGATACTGTTGCACCTTTGGGACATTTTGCTTTCAAACATGTAACATTCAATCAAGTGAGAATGATCTTGGATAATATTAAGAATAGCAACTCAAAAGACTGCTACGGTTTCAATACCAAAATTATTAAAACAATTAAAAATCTAATAATTTATCCGTTAACTAATCTCATTAACCAATCAATAACGGTTGGTGTATTCCCTTCGATGTTAAAAATTGCGAAGGTTACTCCCATCTTTAAGAACAAAGGTTCTGTTGACAATTGTGATGACTACCGCCCCATATCGATACTTCCCGTACTCTCTAAGGTGTTTGAGGCTGTTCTAAAGGATCAGATGATGGACTATTTTGAGGATGGGTTGTTTCTTCCTTGCCAGTTTGGATTTCGTACCAGAAAGTCCACAACACTTGCTATAGATCATCTGATGAAGCAGGTAACTGAAAATTTTGAAGAGGGGCTTGACACATACGCCTCATTTTATGACCTTACCAAGGCCTTTGATTGCATGTCTCACGGTATCCTCTTGGAGAAGCTCGAGCACTATGGGTTCTCGGCGGATGCTGTGAGGCTGTTGGAGAGTTATCTGTATGATAGGCTTCAATATGTGGACTTTAAAGGTTGCTCATCTGTACCCAGAAACGTTCAGCGTGGGGTCCCACAAGGCTCTGTGCTCGGACCAATTCTGTTTTTGGTGTATGTGAACGACATAGTCGGGTTCCATCCGGATGTTGGTCTGATACTCTTCGCTGACGATACTACTACATATCTAAGTTACAGACCACCAACAGATATTAGAGATGCTGTGTGTACTGTGCAGTCGAGGGCTACCGACTGGTTTTCTGCAAATGAACTAAGCTTAAATGTATGTAAAACCCAAAATCTGAACTTCAGCCTTCGGAATATCACACCCCAGCTCCCGACATCTAAATCTGTCAAATTTCTGGGGGTGTATTTGGACCCTAAGCTTACATGGGGAGAGCACACAGGTCACTTAGTGGCCAGACTGGCTAGTATCGTTTATCTGATGCGTAACCTTGTCAGGGTAGTCTCACGGGAGGTCCTGATGGCAGCATATCATGGCTACTTTGCATCAGTCATGACATATGCATTGTTATCCTGGGGTCATTCGGCTCATGCTGCGGAGGTCTTTGGTGTCCAGAGGAGGTGTGTCCGTGTGATGGCTGGTCTCGGTTATCGTGACTGTTGTCGGCGGGCATTTGCTAGCCTTCGAATACTGACTTTGCCATCAGCATATATACTATTATGTCTTATATACATTAAGCGAAATTATAACCTGTTTACTCGGCATAGCGACGTGCATAGCTACCCAACAAGGGGCAATCTGAATGTACTGCCGGACTATTTTCGGCTTGGGAGGGCCAGAACCGGTACATCATACTATTGCATAAAATTCTACAATGTTCTACCAGCTCACATTAGAACTCTAGATGAGAAAACCTTCAAAAAAAAAGGATTAAAAACTACTTGACATCTAAAGCCTTCTATAGCTTTGAGGAATACCTTTCCTCAACCTTCACTCATGTAAATGATATCTGACTATTGGGCTGGGCTCTGACTGAGGATCGACAATTAATGTGTTTTCAGTTTATTGTCTTGCCTTTTAAGCCGTGTTTTATTTGTTTTTTTTTGACGTGTTTGTAATCAAACTGTGTAATTGAAGGGCTCGGTGCAAAAACCAGTCAACTCCATTTTTTACTAATTTTTAATCCAAGACTTTCAAAAATTTTTTTGATGTGTCTGAGAAAAATTTATCTTTCAGTTATTATTAAATCACTGCCAAGTCCCAATATTTAATGGTCAATTTTGTTCGAATCAAAACTTTGTCAAATAACATTTTTAGAAAGTTTTTTTTTTGATTTCCCACAAATTATGAAAAATGGAGTTGACTGGTTTTTGCACCGAGCCCTTCAATTGATGTTTTTCTCTTTACTATCGAGCTATATTACTGTGGTTCGAAATAATGTACCAATAATTTTTACTTTGATTTGACTTGTGTAAACACTTAAATGTGTATTCACACCAATAAATTATTGTTATTGTTATTATTGTTATAATGTTTTATATTCAAATGCAAATAGAGGCTGAAAAAATAATTGTTACTAACTCTTGTAAGAGATGGATCTTGAGATAAATAAATTCCACCATGTTATAATATCATTAATAATTGAAATGCATATTTTTAAAGAGACATAATACTCGATTGAACAAACACTATACAGGGTGTTAAGAAAATGACGGATAAACTCTTCAGTACATTGTAGGGGACACTCAGTAAAGTACGGGAAAAATAATTTTAAAAAATCCAGAGCTACATTTTAAAAGATACATATAAGCAAAATATTGAACAATAAATTTGGCAACGTTTAACACGATAACTGCTGGTATTTGGTAATTTCGTCTAATTTCTAACAATGTAGGTAGTCATAGGATCAAACCCGTTGTTGCCAAATGCTTTTTTTTCAGCATCTTAGAAAAGAAAAAAATTCTTATTAAATTTTCCAAGCCAGTAATACATCTTAAGCAATTTTTTTAATTGATAACGATGAAAGTACCCTTTTTATATCTGTAAAATCATTTATTTTTTGCAAATACTGAAAAACAAAGCAGATAGTAAAATGTTAACTTTGGCATTTTTTATCTCACCAAATTGAAGACCAGAATTTTTTAAATTATTTTTCCCGTACTCTACTGAGTGTCCCCTACAATGTACTGAAGAGTTTATCCGTAATTTTCTTAACACCCTGTATAACAAAAAAAAATCACTTAAATCCATTCAACATGAGTGAACTTCGTACCTTTTCGAATACTAACATGTTATTGTTGGGAAATAAAAATTAAAAATATACACACCTAGTTCATTGGCATTTTTTTAAAACTTAATTTGAAATAAGAAAACTATTATTATTTTTGTCCATATTAATATTATCCAAACAGACTCTCAATACAATGTATTCATCCTAAAAATAAACATTATAGATATTTTCATTCAAGCAGACAAAAGTTGAACATTTTTGTCACAAAATAAGAAAAGACAGTTTTTCACTCTACTCTTCTCTTCTTAACCAACGACCCCAGCTAAAAAATACAAAAATGAATTAAGGTGTATTCGAAATCAATCAACACCACTCACCAAGTCGGATATTGCTGGAAGATTGTTAGTTTGATCTCCTGCACCTGTATTGATCGGTTCTACAGGAGCAGCAGTTTTGGTTCCTTTAATGTTCCTATGTTGCGGGAATGTAGGCATCAGTTTCGGATCACAAGCTAAAAAAAAATAAATATTAACCGCAAAGTCTGAAAAGTGGCAATACAACAACATACGATTCGGAGGCTCCTTAAAATAACTGCTCTGAAGACATTCTTCAGCGGTCGCTCTTTTGCGTGGATCGTACATGAACAGAAAATTTAAAAGACGCAACCCCGCTGCCGACAGCCATGGAAATCTTTGTTTCAGATTATTGTACGGCTGTTGTTTCAGAGTGTAATTTTGAAGAGCCGGCAATTCACTGAATCCTGGCCATATTGCATCTGAAGGTGTTCCTGCAAATACAACAATTACTTCACTTCTAGATTTAATGTAAATATATACAGGATGAGTCATGTGGAACTTGTACCATAATATTATGTAGTCTCTTAAGGGGAATATCATGTGACCCTTAAAAAGTGTCAACTACCCTTCTCTGTTAATATACAGGATGATTTGTGAATTTTTTTTAAATTTTCATTTGGCTATAATAATATCTATACACTGTTCACATATTAATAATAATAAGTCTTTATTGCCCAACAAGTAATACCCAATTACAGGACAACCAAACAGAATTTTACAATTGCAGTACCAATCCAATTAAAGATATTTATTTTTTATAAAGACATATTATTTACACACTAATAGTAGGCCATGAAGACACAAGGTGAGAGCAACAATGTAGTAAAGCAATGTTAACTTAGGCTGTATTTATTTTAGTTAAAATATCTGCAATTTATAACATTTATTTTAAATTATGACAATATTATGTGATACGATATGGTGGCTTTTCAGTTTTGGTCAGATTCGATCGTTAGGCTGATTGAATGCTAGACAACAGTGTACAGTTGCACCAAAAAATTAGAAAATTCTAATGATCCGTGCAGATATTATAGCCAAATGAATAATTTCCAAAACTCACAAATCACCCTGTGTATATTAGTAAATTAACAGAGAAGGAGAGTTGGCACTTTTTGAGGGTCAGATGATATCCCCCTTATAGTGGCGTGTGTGAGTCGGACGAACATGTAAATATTTTGAGCCGGAACAAGATTACTTCCCCCCCCCCCCCCCCCCGGTTTTCGAGGATGCTGAACACGATGCCGTTGTCAGAATTTCTCTTTGGGGTTGCGCAACCCCTCAAAACGGCCAAAAACCACCCCCTAGAGAGATAAACCGCGCTTCAATCCATTTCCCTGCAAAAAAAAACCTTCCCCCCGTTTTCGAGGATGCTGAGCACAATGGAGGTGCTGGACATCGCGTGCGACCCCGACCAACCCCTCCACCGGCCAATACTCACCCCCGAAATGGGTGATTTTTTTATGTCTATGTAGGCCAAACGATGGACTTTTTCGAAAAACTTTTTGAAAATTCAAGTACAGAATCACAATGGCCATAATTTAAAATTATTTTGGAGTATAAAGAGTGTCCCATATGACAGTGACATATCAAAGTTATGTTTTTTTAAATGGAATGCTCCTATGTTATTGCATTTTTAGATTGCCTGAAAAGAGGAAATAAGATTGGAGTTATAAACAAGTGAAAATCGTCATTTTTCGAGTTCAAGGCCCTGTACAACGAAATCGGTTCAAGATAGAGAAAAACGGCTTACATGTCCCTATTTTAACTTTTTATGTACTATCGTATGGTATAGTTTGTACTTTCTTTGATTTTTTTATTTGGCGACGCGTGGAGAAATCTGATTTTTTCAAATTTTTTATCACCCTGTATAAACATTTCATCTACATCATAGGATAGTACATGAAAAGTTAAAATAAGGACATGTAAGCCGTTTTTCTCTATCTTTAGCCGTTTTCGTTGTACTTTGAACTTAAAAAATGACGATTTTCACTTGTTTATAACTCAAAAACTTCTTAATTTAAACACCAACTGTAAAAGCCAATCTTATTTCCTCTTTATCTCTCTAGGGGGTGGTTTTTGGCCGTTTTGAGGGGTTGCGCAACCCCAAAGAGAAATTCTGACAACGGCATCGTGTTCAGCATCCTTGAAAACGGAGGGGGGAAGTAATCTTGTTCCGGCTCAAAATATTTACAATTTTCGGGTTTTTTTCCGACTCACACACGCTACTATTAAGGAACTCTACATAATTATGGTAAAAGTTTGTAAAGTTCATTCCTCATGACTCACCCTGTATAATTTTTTACCTCTACAATTATTAAAAAAACAAACATAAAAACCAAAATAGTCCATTTATCTTACCTAACAAATCAACAATAAGTTCCAACTGTTGAATTTCTGATTTTCCAGGTAACAAAGGTTTGTGACCCAACAGTTCTCCCAAGATACAACCTGCCGCCCACATGTCGACACTAGTTGTCTGCGTGGGTGCTTGTAGTAGCAGTTCGGGGGCCCTGTACCATAGGGTAACAACATGAGGAGTCATTGGACGCAATGGTATACCAAACCACCTCGCTAATCCAAAGTCAGCTGAAAATTATAATAAAAATTAAAGATCGTAATCAAAAGACTATAAGATTTTTCTGTTTTTAAATACGAAATGATCACTGTTTTAAGGGATAACTTATTTAAATATATTTTAATTATTATTACTTACAATAAGTACATGTTAAATATAAATTAATTAGAAGTGGAATTCTCGAGCAAAATTAACAACAAAAAATAGGAAACCTTTGGCATTTGATTAGTAATGAACATGAGCGTAAAAGCCACGATTTCCTATTTTTTATTAACCCCTTCAACGTGCGAGATTTTTCACTTTGCTAATCACAGGATGGGGGGAATTTTTCTGACATAAAAAGGAACTAATTTTTCCTGAACTGGTCTCCTATGAGTCACATAATACATCATATGCAATTTTTTTGTAGTTATAAGGGTTTGAAATTTTGGGTTCCAGTGGCGTGCAGAACAAGTGAAAAGGGATATAAAAATAATAAAAAAATATATATATATTTATAAATAAATGTGTATTCAAAGGCAAAGATTATTTATTAAATTTTTATCGAAGTGAATTTTTTTTGTCCCAGTGGCGTGCAGATGTTATTTTTATTATTTTTTAATCCTCTAAACGTAATAAAATCATCTTATAATGTTGATGATTTGATGCAGTTAATTTATCTATTGAAATATATTTCTATTTATTGACTTATTACACCTTTTGACATTTTTAATCTCCAGTGGCGTCCAGAAGGGAATTTTTTTAATTTCTAAATTTGCATCAATACTGAACATAAGTGCATAGTTTTTGGTTTTTTGGTTTACAAAAATTTTAAAATCAATGAAAAACATTAGAGTCATGAAAATATATACACATATAACCAGTGGCGGGTCTAGTTTCGTAAAAATTGTAGAAAAAATTAAAATGTAAGACGATCAAAGCAAAAAAACTTCTAGATTTAAAACGTAAAAGAGGACTAACCTGCCAACACCTTCACCTAATACTTGCAGCTGGAAAATTGTCTTTTCAAAGGCGACAAAAGTATTTAATGAAAAAAAAAACACAAAAAAAATTTTCACACTACATGGTAACACTGTTTCAACACATTGGTTGATATTCACAATTATTATTGTCCACACACATGATTGGTATTCAACCAAACGCGCACGTAGCCATACTAAATTCAATTCAATAAAATATTTACAACACAGGAAATGTTACAGGAAGTAATAATACTTATATTTCATAAATAGATTTTACTCAAATTCAAGTATTTCCCATCCAAACATTTATAGTATTAGCTGACATCTATGGGAATAAGATTCAGAACATGATCATTTGAATAGCATGCACGAAAATATCTGTAAACATACGTCTCTGGTATTGGAATCTGTAAATTAGTGAAATGTAGGTTTTGTTTCTAGCTTACAACCTTCGTTTCAATACAAGATGAAACGACATCTCGTGTTGAAAAATATACCATAAACTGTTCCCGAGATAAACGTTTCCTGTATAGTCTACATCCTGTTGCTATAGATCTAGGTTGCAAGCAACAGCTAGCGCGCCACTGGTTTCAGACAGAAATACAGAAATCTGTTACTTCTTCAAAATTTAAAGCATTTTGTATAGATTTTTGTGCTGGAATGTCATCATATAGAGTACTGTCCTCTATCCTAACACAGAAAACTGCAATCTTTTAACTGGTAGCCATGTTAAGTGATAAAACGTCTTATGACGTGTTGCCCATCCTGTGAGTGGTAACAAGGCACGTCATATGACGTGTTGCACGCTTAACCGGTTAAATAATACCTCACCTATTTTAACACAGCCTTTGTCAGTCATCAGCAGATTGCTCACTTTCAAATCTCTATGAACGATGAAATTGTGATGTAAATAGCGCAAGCCTCGTAAAACTTGGAGCATTATGCACTTGACTTGAGACTCTGTAAAGGGAGTTTGCATATTGTCCAGAAGTGACGCTAGATCCTGTTCACAATATTCCATTGCTAAAAATATGCTACAAGAAAAATTAGGGTGAGTTACATTTTTCAGTTAGTGACATGTGTGTGAAATCTGTAGTGTTATAATACAATTCCAGGTGTTTTTAAATTAGGGTTGGCTATGGAAAATTGGAATTGTGTTGGTTTTGGTACAGTTGCAGACGTCCAAATGTTAACGCATTTTTGTTGTCATGGAAATTTCAGCTGAATTTCATCATAGTAAGTCAGACTTTGTTCAGTAGTGAGTTAAAGTTCAAATTACGCGATAAAATTTTGCCGTTGTTCACATTTGGATGGCCGTAGCTGTAATTTTTGTAATGTTGAGCTTTGAACTACCTCTAGCAAGCTAAATTTTTAAAGGTCAAGTATTAAATCAAATTTATTTTATATTTTAATTATGCTGTGTTGCTAAAATAGATACCTAACCTACATAGTATTTGGAGTAGATATAGTAGATACACACCTATTATTATAGTAACAGCTGGAGAAATATTTATTTATGTAAAATCGAACACTTATTTATTTTTGGAGACATTCAACTGCAGCCTGTTAACAGCGCACTACTCCAAAAAGAGACCAGGCTGGCGCTGGAGCATGATGCAGTCAGCAAGGCAGCTGATTATAGTAAATATCTTCAAGTCGTCGGCAAAAAACAGAGAACGGGTTTCAATCACACAGCTAAGGCCATTCATTGATAAGATAAAGAAACAATAATGGTCCCAGGTTCGAACCCCGGGAAACACCTTAAGTAGCTCTAAAATTGCCCGACTTGAATCCATTGTATGACATATACCAGAGTCTCTCGGGAAGATAGGAGTCAAAGAACAACACAAATGAACATACAAATCCAAAATCCACCAATTTGCTAAGGAGCACCGAGTGATCGTTTCGATCAAATGCCTTAGAAAAGTCCGTGTAGATGACATCTACTTAACCCCTAGGCTGATCTATAACATCAGTTGTGAACTGACTGAAAGAAGCCAAATTGGTGACCGTGGATCTGCGCGGCATGAAGCCATCTTGAAAAGGAGAAAGCAAATATCTCACCGACGCAAAAACATGGTTATAAATAAGTATTTCAAATACTTTAGTTAGAGAATGAGCACAAGAGAGAGATCAGTCTGTAATTCTGTACCTTAGTAGTATCGCCTTTCTTTAGTTTGGGGCATGTTTTAGAAGTTTTCCAGCAATTTGGAAATATATGAGTTCGAAGTGACAGATTAAACAGAACAGACAGGGGATAAGAAAAAACAACAGCACAATCTCTCACAAGAAAAGATGGAATCTGATCAAGACCACTAGTCAGCCTGTCCTTCATTTTTTTACACTTCTTGGCAACCGCATCAATGGAAAAATATGACAAATCAGCACAGTTAGAGTCGTCACTGGCAACCCCAACCCGGTCAACATCGGAGCTAGGGAGATAAACAGACTCAAAGTACTCTGTGAAACTATTTACAATGTCTTGCGATTTATTATATGCACGACCGTTACTATCAATATCAGCACCTGATATTCTGCTGCCCTGTCTACTACTATTTATGAATGACCAAAAGAGCTTAGGATCTTGTTTAACAGACTCTGTTATTAATTAATTCATGATCAAACCACAAGGGAAAATGCCGAGCTCTGCTCTTATAACGTGGAACAGGAGAGTCAATACAGTTATACACTCTTGAATAGAATTCATCACAAGCTGTGTAAACATAATTAATTTGTTGGAGAAAAGACCAATTTATCCTCAACAAATCGTTATATAATGCTGGAAAATTAGCTCTTTTGAAATTGTAATCCTTCTCAAGTCTGTTGGCCTCAAAGTTCGGACATGAAGTAGTTTCAAATCGGCATGATAATAGCAAGGTCGGATGGTGACATGACATGCAGAATTAGAGAAAATTTGATCTAATAGTCGGTTATTAAGATTTAGTATATTGTTGCATTAGCTGACATCAGCAAAGTTAATAAACTGATTAAATACTTCAGAATTACCATCACACCATCAGGCCCGTCATAAAACATCGCTACATTAAAATCTCCAAGAAGACTCAATTTCTACCTAAGTAGACAAACCCACTGTTTCAATGACTCAAACAATGTATCGAAGTGATACAGAGAGGTCTGAGGTGAAATGTAGATGCATATTATATTAGATTTAGCAGATTTAAGGGAACATTTGACACCAACTGTATCCACAACCGGAGCCGCATTGAGCACCAATGTCAAATCAATGGTCAACTGATTGCACTAATACACTTTTTTACTGCAAGAAGTACACCAACTCCACATTGTTTGCTGTGTGCTTGTAAATTCCTGTCGCATCGAAACACTCTAAACACTCGCATAGAACAGATCAGGGCACAGTTCTCCATCAAGAATGTCATCTTGGAGCCATGTCTCAGTGACTGCCAGAACACCATATTATTGACTTGAAGACAAAGCATGTAGAAATCCAGTACTCTACTGCTAAGTCCATTTACATTTTGGTAGTAGTAGTTAGTGTAGTTGGGCCCATTTAGTTTGTTGAGACAATCTTAGGAATGCCGCCACATGCTTGATTGCAGGTCAGACTTAACTTTTCGAATGACTTCATGAACACATCATTCAGTTGGTAACGTAACTTTAATAGGAAGGGGTCGAACAGCATTTTTATAAAAACGACTGAGTCAAAAGCATTTAATATTATTGAGATCAGAGTCCTGAGTTAACTTGTTTAGAAGGCCTGTCACAGAGGTATTTTCCTGATCTCTGCTGTTTATCCTGAAGACTAGATTCTTGCAAGCCGAATACAATTATGTTGAACTTTCTCCTGCCGCGATCATCAATCTCAGAGATGAGATTTTCATAAGTTTCGCAGCTTACAGATCGAAATGATGCAGCTGGTGGAGGATTTGATCCATTAGGGAAAATTGATCCATAAAAAACGCGCGTGTTTAAGCACGCTCAAGTGTTTTTTAACAAAGCATTTTAGGTTACCAATAATAAAAAATAATAAAGTAAATAAATACGGTATTAGGTATTGTGTGTGTGTGTGATTTTCAAAACATTACAGACAATTTGGCATGGTTTTTGGATCTTATTTCTGACAAGTATATTCTTTATTTTCAATTTTACCTTGTGAAAGTAACAATACCTACAAACTACAATTACCTTTCAAGACTTCTGCCCACTACTACCTCCTTGAGATGGACAATATTTTCATGACGGCAATTCAATAAAACCTGAATCTCTCTAAGACTGCTAACAGGGATACCGTCACGCTCCTGATCCATTCTGACTTTTTTCAAAGCCACTATTTTATCAGAAACTGTATCTTTTGCCCTGTCTGAAAAAAAAATGCATGAATAATCACTTCTACAAGTGGCCACTTTTAATTTGATAATGTTACTCAATACTCACATACTATTCCGTAAGTTCCTTCGCCGATCCGGTTCAGTTTTTCAAATTCCGACACAAACCTGCATCTTCCAAGCTAAAATAAAAACCAGAACCAAATATAAAACTTCAATTTCACATCTTTACTATGTACCGGGTGGGCAACTAAGAATGGACGCCTACCATATCTCAGGAACGGTTTGTCACACAAATTTAGGGTAAATTTTAGGAGGAAAGTGACCCCAAAAAATATTTTTCAGCTTCTAAAACTACTGTGGTGAAAACAGAAGAACAATTGAAAGTTCAGGTCATGAGATATTTCCAAAAACGCAATTTTGGATATAAAAATAGGAATATCTCATGACGTGAACTTTCAATTGTTCTTCTGTTTTCACCACTGTAATTAATAGGCGACAAAAATTCTTCATGTTTGCTAATTGAACCGACTTCATAGCTCCAAAAATAACGAAGTTAACATTGGTGAACAGAAAAAATTGAGAATAGGCGATTTTTCATCACCCTGTGTACATATTCACTCCACGCTCATGGAGACTTCTGATCGCCATAAACATGCTTGAATTTCAGCAATTTTAACCGTGGGATGATTTCCATTTGATCCGTGCGGAGACCAAACTCTAAAAATTCATAACATCAACTTTACTGGCAGATATCTACAGTTGGGAGAAAGATATTCAGCCATATTTCCTTACATGTCAAATAACGCCCTCTAGCAGATGGGTGGTAGAAAAATTCAAAAAATTTAGTCGACAGAGGAAGAAAAACGCTTTGTAACGAGACTAATCTTGTTAAATTCCGTTGAGGTTAACCGGAATAATCGACCTTTGAATAAACAAAATTTTGACGTACTCCCACCGCTTTATTTTTGAGGTTATGACAAAAAGTTTCAAATAAAAAAAATCTAAATTATTTGGTGATTAGACTACATGTGTTTTGAATACACCCTTAATTGAAAAAATACAGAGAAACTACCCATTTTCCATTCTGCCATGACTATTACGCCCCCTAGCGGTAGTTTTACAAGCTCAAAAATATTTTCCAGCAATTCTTTGGGGTCACTTTCCTCCTAAAAAATTTTACCCTATAGCTGTGTGACGAGCCGTTCCTGAGATATGGTTGGCGTCCATTCTTAGTTGCCCACCCGGTACATTACAATGCATACGATAAGAAAAATTCACGGTGCCTAGTCCTATTCTGCCGCAACCCTCAGCACCGTGGCAATAAAGGGGGTAGCAGAACGTAGTTAAAACTGGCTTTTACCTCTTACTTGTATTTCATTTTCAACCAGCCCAATTTTACGCCAGGAGGTGCATGAGTTACGTTTCGGACTTGTTGCACTTGCAATCAACTAACTCAGACCTGATGAGTCCATTTTCAAGGGGAGCTTTAGATATAATAATCATAATAATAATAATATCAAGAGGACGAAGGGAAATTTGGCTCGGACTCTTGAACAAACTGTATATACATTGACATGTATAAACCACTTCACAAACACGAAATTCAGAAAGCCGGGCTCAAAAAAGAAAGAAAAGCTGTGCAGGGTATTGACGAAAGCATCAAATGTTACATCAATACTTTCAGTTCGAGTATCGAGTCAAGTTTTATGCAACATTGTTACTGGTAGAGTAGCATCAACCAGTGTAGCTGATTTTTTGTTGAACATTGAAGAAAAAAGGGAAATTAAAAAAATTCAGTTCTTGAAAGAATACGATAAACAGCAGTTCGACAAACATATAAAACGTACTCCAATTTTGAATTTTGCATCACATTACCTCAAGCAATCGCAAAAAAGCAAACATGGTATTATAATAATATGCGATATACAGGTGACGCTAAAAGTTACCACCAACGTTTTACCACATATTACCGAGTAAAAAATATGACGATTTAACAGGAATTATCTATGTCCAAAAGGGCACCCTTTTCAAGATACAGCCCTTAAAAGGGGGTCAACCAGGGTTCGAAAAAATCATGATTTTTTTATAAAAATCAAAAATCAATGATTTTTATTAAAAAATCAAAAATCAATGATTTTTATTAAAAAATCAAAAAAATCCTGATTTTTTTGATTTATTTGATTTTTTTAATTTCTTTATTTATTTTTTTTAATTTCTAATAATGTGGTATAATCATAATCTATTTTCCGCTCTTTTACGCTCTCACATCAGATATGTGAGAAGTTTTTGCTTCATATTTTCGTTAAGGCTGACAAGTGGTCGCCACACCATGAATTTTGCGGTTTTCCCTTGTAATTTTTTTCTTCACTTTTGGTTTTGTTGAATTATATAATTAAAAATAATAAAATTAAATTAAAGAATTGAAACAAATTTATTTACCAGAATCAGTTAAAATTCAGAAAAGTTAGAAACATTTTTTATGAATTATACTTATGAAGAATTCTTTAGGGGGCCGAAGTATCACAAAAAGCCCCCCAAACCCTTTCACTATTCAAGAACACATAATAAATAATAATAAAAAAGGACATTCCTTTATTGTTTATTTTTTATTTCCAAGTTCATGGTCCAGCTAATAAGTGAGATCAAAAGAAAGATGCAGGAGATGAAATATAATACCTAATAGATACAATAATATTGGTTGTTCCCATAATTCCGTACTGCATCTATTCAAATTCAAACTTAAAGCAGGAATACATAAATTATGATCCCCTTTGAAGGTTTCAAGTTTCAAAAGAAAGCAATAAAATATGTTTTCAATGTTTTCATCAATAATAATTACCATCTGAGGTTTATGGTACCCTTCACCCTTCTATCGAGCCTTCTATATAATATGATTTTTGTTGCACCAATTAAAATTTCTTATAGAAAATAAAAAACTCGATAAAAACATAGTATTTCTGATTTTTTTGATTTTAATCGTTGATTAATATAAAAAAATCACTTGATTTAAATCGTTGATTTAAATCGTGATTTAAATCAAATGATTTAAATCGGGCGAACCCTGGGGTCAACCAAAAACACGTTTTCCAGAATAAGTCAAAAATGGATTAATTGAGAAACTTCAAAATTGCACCACCTACTACTATTTTTAACCACCACTGTATACAAGGTGAGTCATAAACGGCGGTCCATTATTCTACCAGAGGAGAAAAGTGATTATATTGAGTAAAAAAATATTTATGAGTAATGTCCTGTCACTATTGAGGAACTACAAGAGGTTGAAGTTTGCCAATTTTTTGACCCTGAATGTCCCTGATTGGGAGGTCGTTTTTTACTGATGCAGCTCGTTCAGCCACTGGTTTGAAGCGTATTAAAGGATGACTTCACTAGTTTGATGTGCAGGAAAATAAATGTTTTTGAACCGCTATCATCAGTCATGTCATATATGTCAGTTTCCAATTAAATTCAAAGATAGGTAAAACAATAATGCTTTCTGAACGACACACTTACTCCAACGGTATGGTGAAGACAGAGACATCGATGTTTCAATGGTTATTTCCATCTCATCAGTCTGTCACATCACCACCACTAGAGAAGTGTGCCGATCAGAAAGAAAATCAAAAGCTTTAAGCAAAATGATTTGTCGGAAACATAGTGACTTGCATGGCAAATGCCATCTGATGACTGAAAAGTACAACTTTCAATGTGTCAATCAGAGATTCTCCCAGAGAAATCTGCAATTTTTCACTACCAACGCTGACAGTTCACTGAAAAACCAATTACCTTGCGAATCTCAGTAAACCAATCAGAGATGGAGCTAGCCACAAAGCTGTGTTCCTAGAAAGGAAGTAGTTTCTATGAAACAAATTGAATAATAATAAATTATTATATCAATTACAGCAATCCGATTGTTGAAAAACAATAATGCTTTCTGAATTATAATACTTTTCAGTCATCAGATGGCATTTGCCATGCAAGTCACTATGTTTCCGACAAATCATTTTGCTTAAAGCTTTTGATTTTCTTTCTGATCGGCACACTTCTCTAGTGGTGGTGATGTGACAGACTGATGAGATGGAAATAACCATTGAAACATCGATGTCTCTGTCTTCACCATACCGTTGGAGTAAGTGTGTCGTTCAGAAAGCATTATTGTTTTTCAACAATTGGATTGCTGTAATTGATATAATAATTTATTATTATTCAATTTGTTTCAAAGATAGGTCATAACCAAACTATAAAATTAACTGAAAGACTGAAGACGTTGAAATTGGCCCCTTTTCAATTTTGTCCTACAATGTTCCGAATTCAAAGCCACACTTATAACACCGTTGATTAAGCAGTTCGTTACCACAGCTTTTACATTATAGAACATTTTGCAGCATGATTTGTTGTTGTTGTTGGAAATCTTCATCTGCATTTTTTAAATATTAAAAATATGGGAATAAACGGTCATCCTGCAGTATAATTTAAGTTAATACATAACAGTTATTAACAGCCTACCTTAGTTTAGGATCTGAATGAGCCTTTTATATTTTTTATGTAGCCACGGTTTGAATATATACATCGTAAACAAAAATAACTTTGAACTTGAACATCGTTGGGTCAGGTCTCCCCGCTGAGCTATCAGTGAGCTGTCACTACCCTTTCTCCTGTCTCAAAATGCTACTAACCGGTCTCGAAGATTAGTTCAAACCACAATCAAACTGCTTAAAGCGTTTTAATTCGTGACGTCATTACTTTAACACAAAAATGTAATGTTTGAAACCACAACGCAACTGGTTAAACACACTGCATCAGTAAAAAAACGACCGAAGTCTTTGGTGATGATTGTTGACAAGTGAAAAACCATCAAGGTGACAAACGCCATGAAATGCCAACAATTTCTCACAACGACAACAATCAATCACCACTAAGTGCTGAAAAGATGGCAAGGGTAAACCTGAGAGTAAAATTGACATAAATCACCAAAACTCTGTTTAGCTAAAGTCTATTGCTTCCATTGGAATCAAGTGCAAAAGGCTACTAACGTGGTTTTAGAATACAAGGGCTGTAGACTCAGATTCTGTAAAAATTAACTGATACCCATGACACATGTTCCTGCTGATATAAATAATTCAAATGATACTTACAATGTCTGCATCCGGAATGGTCATTGGCTTTCCTGTCTTAAAACTTGTCAAGATTCCTTTCTTTGTAACTGGAGCGGAAGGTTCAGAACCACTCTCATTTTCCTTGTTCGCTTTTACGTTTGGTGGTTGAACTAGGAGGGAATCATTTTTAAATAATTATAAATTTAAGGATTCATTAAAAAAAACCTGCATACACGAAATAATTTGCAATATTTACCTTTACGCGGCATGTCTAGATTCATTGTTGAGCTTGAATTTTTACCTTTAAATTACAAAGAATCAAGTAGGTACCCAATTATAAATTTTTCATAATTTTTCAACTTCAGAAAGCTGCAGAAATATTGGAAATTATTACAACTTTTGGAACGAACACTGAAGATAATTATTATTATTTAATAAAGAGTTTATAATAATTGTTTTCTTATCGTACACAAAACAACTATGCCGGCCTGGATGACCTGACGCTTACATTACAATATAGTACAATACAATTTAGGCTAGGTTATGTTTCACTTCACTAGGTTTTCTTTTTTCTTTTCTTCACTTTGGCCACTCCAACTCATTAGTCAAATAGTCAATGTCAAGTCAATACTCAAAAGCCAAAAGCGTGAGGCCTTTGTAGCGGCCCTTTTCTATGAGCAGAGCAAAAATTATGTAGAGTCCCGTCGAATATCGTTAAATTCATTGTATGAAATTATTACAATTAGAATAATTCTTTGTGTAAGTTTAAGTAATTATCTGGTTAAAAATGCCAAATTCGTGTGAGTTGTGGGTTATGGTGTGTCATTAGCTGCTTTCTTTCGACCGTAAATTCGTGATCCGAACGCGTTATAACGCGTTTGGATTCAAACAGGCGTGTTCTTTCGTAAACGGATTCATCCCCACTCTTTACCAGATTTGGATCGTGATCCGTAATCCCCTCACCCCTCCGAATCGTAGAATTTTTAGGATCGGAACGGATTGATCCGGATCCGAAAAACGTAACCTAAGATTCCTAAGAATATGTTTACGTTTTCATACTTTTATGTTTGTTTATTCTCATTTTGTTCATGTACATTTTCGAAAGTAATGGAATAGTCTTACATTTAGAATATTATGATGGGTTATTTATTGGGTATACGGCTACCACATCAATTTCGTGCCATTTTTAAATATTATAAATAAAAAAATTAAAAATTATTATTATTGTTAATTATTATTTCGTTTTAATAATTCGACTTTATCAATTTTTTCCATTAATCTTACAATAATAATAATTCGAATCAACTTTACACTTCCCTTTGCTGTTCTTTCGTCGCGATAAGAAAGGTCCTATTGAATCCGCGATTCAGTGATCCGGATTCAACTTTCAGGATCCATGATTCAAAGTGGCTGAGCGAAAGAAAGCAGCTATTTTGTGGACCTATTTTATTTATCCTACACCACAGAATAAGATACAATCAGAATCTAAACTTCAATAAAAATACCGAGTTCGCGCATCTACTCGGCGCATAGAGATCCGTCATGATTTGAGATGAGCTCAGTAGCGGAGCGCAACGGAATCAGCTTCAGCTACTTCTCTATCGCTTGTTGCTTGTAGTACCAGTGGCGGAGTGGCGCTCTTCTATAAACTACTACTACCAAATACAGTGTATTTGCTACTATACCAATGAATGGAACAACAGAAATACAGGCGTCCAAGGAAATATGTCATCTACAACGTCATCATAACATTCATAACTTACCTAATACGATTATTTATTATTTAGATTTGTGTGTTTGTATTAGTATTATTGAATAAACAATATTCGTCCAAGAGTTTGTTCCGGGTGCGAGATTTTTTTCATGTTAAATAAAGTTTAATTTTTAATGGATCGTTTTGTGGAGGACATTATTTTAAAGGCATGTACCTAATTAAAAATTGAATAAAAAAATATAACTAAAAAATCAATTTTAGGACTTACTAGAACCGAATATAACTTATCAATATCAATAATAATTATTGGTCATTATATACATCCGCGGCTTCTACAGTTTCACTATGGAACCTATATAGGGGTGGAGAACATACCTATAGTAACACCAGGAAGGTATTCATTTGCTTTGCAAATGAAAGGGAAAGCCACAAAACGGTTTTGAGAGTGCGGAGGGAGTGCGGTCCTGACAAGAGGCACCGATTAGATGCGATCCCGGATAAATCCACTTCACAATAATTGCCAAGTATTCTATTCTGTGTTAGCGGTTTACAGAGGCGCACTGGGCGATATATCCGCTTTCACATAACGTGTCCAGTCCACAGAGATTGATGCAATGATTTTCGGATTATAAATGCAAAATAAATGCAAAATTCAAAATAAAAATCGTGGTACTGTTATTTTCGAAGATTTTCCTTGCCCTGAAAGTGAAAAAAAATAGAAATTCGACCGTAGTGCCAAAGAGGCCTTAGTTGTGACCTTAATATTAGTTTGCAATGGCTGTTTTTACTTTCTTACCCACCCAGCACCCCTATTTCGCTCCTCGGTCCCGAAAAAATTGATGAAACTTAGGAGCCGCGGATGTATACAATTACCTAATTATTGACAAGTTATTCCTGTTTCAGGGTCCAAAATAGATAATTCTTTATTGCTTTCCATTTTCTCTATTTTCAAATTATTTTCGACACGGTATATAAATAAAAAAATGTCACAAAACAACAACAACCAAACAACAACTACAAAATAGCAAAAAGCTTGAAACCCAAGCAATTTAAGTTGTCCTCGAGGGGAAAGGGGAAATCAAACTCCGATGGCACAGAATAGATGCAATCAATGGCTTCCAGACACCTACTGACGCCCAAGGTCAAAGGAACGTAATGCATTACGACTTGTGCGGCTGGCAGCACCAGAGGTGCCTGAAAGGAAAGGGTCTATAACCGCGAGTTCTATAAATTCAGACGTTGATTTATTGTTTAATGTTTTTTCGTTTATTATTTTGTATATTGTGATTGTTTTTTTTTTGCCTTAAATTGTTATTGTTTTATTGTTATAGATATATTTAAACTTATAGTTTAAATATGAGTAAAATAATAAATAAACATATATTTTTAGTACGCTCCTATGCGCTCTTGCACAAAGTGATTTCATTAGTTTTGAATGCGGGCCTGCGTTTCTACTCTGAAGCAATGGCCGCTAGAGGTGTGGCTTGTCTTTAAAAGAGTAAAAGATCAAAGGCGCCGCCAGCGAGTTTAGCTTCTGATTGTATCTATTCTGTGCCTACAAACTATTCTATACTTTATTTTTTATTTAGATGGATTCCACCAAGTCAAAATTCTAGGGGAACGATTGGCAACAAGACTGATTAGGTTGGTTATGGTGATAGTTGTTACCAAAATAGTCACTAGAATGGTTACTAAATTAATTTAGGTTATGTCGATTAGTTGAAATGTCATTTTATTTCAAAATTTAAAATTAGAAAAATTATATAAACGCAATTTCTAGAGGTAATAAATTGGAAAATTTTAGAGACTTGTAAGTGTAAGCACCTAGCTATTTACTCTTATAAATCTTATATATGTAAGATATTAGACCGATTCCTTCTTAGTTTTATGTAAAAATGTTGAAAATAGAAGATCTATTCTTGACAAATAGAGGTACTTACATTATTTAAATCATTTTTTAAGAATTTCTCAAGGAATATTTCAAGGAATCTGATTAAACTGTATTTTTGCTTAATCTGGAGAAACATCTTTCAATCGCTAATGTTTATAGCATTTGATGATTCATTCTTTTCTTTCTTTTGAAATAAATTTACCTGCCTGATGCCCGTATTCACAAACGATAATTTCCTAAATAATTACGTAATTAATTAAATGAGTGAGATGGAGATATGCAGTTTTTTTGCAATAGAATGAGATGGAGATAATTGATTACGTAATTATTTAGGAAATTATCGTTTGTGAATACGGGCATGAGCATTTTAATAATTTTTAATTTGATAATTTGGTTTGTCAATTTGACAACTTCAACTTTTCAAGTTTCTGGCGTTTCGCTGTGACTAGAGTGCCGACTGAGGACCCAGACCTAGTTTTTGCAAAACGTCATTAGATTATTATAGTCAATCCAAGCAACAGTTAAATTTATCCTCAAAAAACGAATAACTTCTAAAAAAATACTATTTTCGACGAAAATAAAGTAATTTGATTTTTTTTAATTTGCGTTTCATAACAGTGCAACTTACAACAAGGAAACATGTTTTGCAGGTGACGTCATAGCCTATACACGAATCGGGGAATGTTGCCGTTACTTTAGTCACAACGTAAATTTTTTGCCAAGGTCAAGAAAACAGGCTACCATCCGACAATATGAAAATTACTGTTTAAAGATTGCACAGGGTACCAACTTAACAGCTGTTCGACAAGTCCATCTAAATAAAAAATAGACTTTATAACCTTCTATTTATCTATCTATCAAATCTATCTATTTCTATAGATTACATCTTACATCCGTCTTGTTTTTTTCTCTCAAGTAACATGTTTCTTTCTGTGATTTTTAAATCTTTCAAGCTCCAAAAGAAACTACTGGTTAACAAAATTGAAATGCAGTTTATCTGAAGCTGCACCTACAATAGATTAATTGAAAACAATCTTCTCGCATGTACCGCATCGTATCATTCAGTTTGGACACTTTCAAAATTTCTCGTGCGAGGTTGCGTTGCGTGCGTTCCCCGCATCGCACGCAATGTACTACCCGGACGCATCAGGGTAGGAGTGCTAGGCCACGGCGTTACACTTGATATTACCTAGGCCTGTGACCAAATGTGCAAAAAATATGACATCCAGCTGTTCAAACATCTTCGGGTCAAGTAAACGTCATCGAGTGTATATGGTACCACTACCCAAGTCGTTAGTGTCGGTAATACAGGTACCCTAGCCAATTTTTTACTACAAATTATTAACTCCTTCCCCTCTCTAGTTATTCTCCTTGGTCAACACCTACCATCACTCAATCACTAGTGTCATTAGTCATTAGTCAGTTTCAGTAGTCACTAAAACGTACCTAATTTCAAACTGAAAACTGACATTAATAATAAATAATATAATAAAAATAAACCAATAAAGAATAAACGAAAGTCCAGTCCAGTCCACAGTCATGTATTTTATTATTTTAATTAATGAAAATTAAATAGTTCAAGTGCTTATTATTTTATTAAGTTTTCAAATATTTGCTTTAGTTATACGATTATAGTTCGTCTTATTAATTGAAAACAATAATTCCCCAAGTTTTAAAAATAATTCTGCGTAAGTGTTTTTGTCAGCAACTTTCATCCTTCAGTGTTGTTTATTTTGCAATTTGGTCTTTCTTTCAGGATGGATTCAAAAAATGAGTTGGATCTGAGTGGTAAATTAATAATTAAAGCTCAATTAAGAGACGATATTAGGCGTATTCCTATTCACAATGAAGCCATAACTTATGATGAACTTGTTTTGATGATGCAAAGGGTATTTCGTGGCAAACTGACTTCAAATGATGATATTACCATTAAATATAAAGATGAAGGTATTTTTTCAACTTTTAGATGTCCATTACATACTTCGGTCACCTACGTTTAATTTCTAAAATTGAATTTTGCAGATGGTGACTTGATAACGATATTCGACAGCTCCGATCTATCGTTTGCAATTCAGTGCAGTCGTATTTTAAAATTACAAATTTTATTAAATAATGAACAAAATAGTACTTCTGGCAGTACGTTCACTCAGATGGAGGTGACCAATATTAAAACACAGTTGAGGTGCATTAGAGATCAAGTTAATAAATTGTTGGATACATTGGACACAAATGCACGAAGCTTGGTTTCAACGAGTGAGCAAAGTAAGTCTCAGTATTAAACAGTGCATTTGTGTTAAGTGTTGCCATAGGGAATTCCATGTTAAAACTTACTTACACCCCATGTTAGTTTTTGTTGTGTGGTACCTTATAGAAGTCGGTTTCTTCCAAATGTAAGAGATTTATGGTTTCATTAATTTTTTTTTCATACTGAATGGATGACATAAAAAAATAATATGGCGGTCATAAAAAAAAAACTACAGTTGACTGAAAACTCAGGGGATCTATAGTCAGCCTTGAAAATATTTAAAACGTCAAATAGATAGCTCATGACGACTTGCTTATTATGTGAACTCCAAAAAAATTATTCATTTATTTTGAACAATAAAAAAGATATCGGTAAAATAAGGAATGGAGTTTTCAGTTGTTTCAGGATATTTCAGGAACAATTAAGGTTATCCCAAATTTTGTTTCTGATTCTTAGTCAGTATCAAATTGTGCACATTTTTTGTAATACAATCAACCCTGTATCTTACTCTTTTCAATATCAATATTGTGAACTATGAAATAGTCAAGACTACGAGCCTGTATAATTAAGTTAAAGGATGGCCAGTTTTTCTGACAGGTTGTATTGTGAAGTAGATGACATGTACTATTATTGAACATTAAAAACAACTTCTAAGGTGCCCCACAACATAAGTTAACAATGGGGTGTAAGTTTTAACATGCAATTCCCTATGGCAACACTTAAAAGAAATCCACTACTTAGGTACTTGTATATTTTTGTGATAAGCCTGCTGTTTACACCCCCCAACTTTAGTAATGCTGGATGGAATTTCTTTTTCATAGAGAGATGATTAACCTGGCAATGGCCGATCAGGTCATAAAAAAAATGTTATTGAGAATAATAGTCAAATGTAATACAGAATGCGTTAAATGTAATTAAGAATAGTCAGCTGATTTTACAGTAGTCCATGATAAAACAACAAACTGTAGTTAATGGTGACTGTCTCCGTGCTGCGCAACATGACGTTCCATGAGGCGTCTTTAGCTAGGGAACCAATGCTTGTTGGACAATAGTTCTGAAAACTGTTAGTTTTCTAGGTAATAGGATTTATGTATATGTATTTATAGTTTTTACTTTTTATAGCTGAATATGTTAATATTTCTTTTTATAGTTAAGATTGTATGTAGGTACTATCATTCGCATTTTACCTATTCTCAATTACATTTGACTATTCTCAATTACATTTAACGACGCATTCTGAAATAATACATCTTACCGTTTCTCAATTCCAACTGGAAAAAGAAAAATGACATAAGGTACCTTATAAGTGCAGGAGCATAAATTATCTCACTATGAACCTTCAGACTGCTGAAATTCTCTAATTTGAGAAATGATAGTATTTCTGACTCTGTCCCTCTTCTGTTCAATTCTCAGAATCAGAGGCCCAAGACATACCTACTCTTGTTAATGTAAACATTATAAATTAGTGAAAAATACTGCCACATATTGTTTATTAAAAGAAATAAATGACGACCCCTGATTCCCCTGAATGAAAGGACTTGTGGATGGCATTGATCAAAATTATTATAAGTCGGTAGTCCAACCAGTCTTAGAATGCACGTCAAAGAAAACTGACCTGCAGTCTTTCTTTTTCTGCCTCTTCATATTTAAAAAAAAAACTTCTTAAACTAAATTTAATGATGTTCCATAGTCAGACAACTCTTTCATCATAGTCAGATGATTGTCTTCATCATCACTCTTTTTTTTTCTTTTACAATTAATTGATCATGATTAGAATAATTATTAAAGAATTTATATTACCATTTATTTATATAAGTTTCTCCCAGATATTGCAGAGCCATCTGCAGCTGAAGCTACGGTATCTGACCCTGCGCCAAACAAAGTTAACTCCAGTGAGTTCGATCCTTTACAAGACAGCAAGACAGGTACTGAGGAAGTCAAAGAGCCTCGCAAGCAGACTCCTTCGTCGACTGTGACAAACGAGGCCCAGAGTAGTAGACCCAGATCGGTTCCGACTAGCCAGCCAGTTGTTAATCCGGTGCCCGTCTCGGGAGCCGCCCAGAATCAGCAGCAGCAGCAGCAGCAGCATGTTGGCGACTACTACAACAGGACCGGTCAACAGGGCTTCCAGCAGGTGTCCTACCCTTCAATGCCTTATTATCAGTACGGTGGGAACCCCGGGTGAGTTTATGTCACATTTTTTGTTTGTAATGGTATCACTAAGTTTGATTGTAAAGATTTAATTTTTTTGATAATTAAGATCTGTCATCAACTGCAAACATTAATAATTATTATAATCGTTTTTAGAATTAAGAATTATTAATAATAATTTCGTTTGATAAACACATTCCTCTTAGGTCTCCTTCTTCAGGAGATGGGCGTAGATATTCTACTTGGTTTAGAGTGAGATATTCATTATATGCGGATGATATAAAGATCTTTTTTCGCATTGAATCTGTGGAGGATGCCAACATTTTACAGGAGGATGTTAATAGATTTGCAGTTTGGTGTGATTCCAACGGGCTTGACCTTAACGCATCCAAATGTGTTGTCTCTTTCACTCGCAGTAGACTGTCGATTTGTTTTGATTATTCTGTTCTTGGTAACCCTCTCAGACGTACAGACAGTATTCATGATCTTGGGGTATTTTTTGCATCTACCCTTACGTTTAAAACACATATCGATTCTGTTGTTTCTAAAGTTTATAAATTCTTAGGTTTTATAATTAGAAATTCTGCACTCGCATGACTCCCCAATATACCAATCTTGCAGAAATAATGCGCATATTCTATGCTTTACTGATCTATTTAACAGTTCTATTAAAGATCTAAAAAAAGCTGTGCTTAATGTACAAAATAGTTACTAGTGCATCGTTTGATATGGCTGTGTAAAGGTTTTTGAATTTTATATTATTATTATTTCCTAGTTTTATATCTTCTGTATTAATTAATAAGTTATTGATGTTCTTTTCTCTTTTTGTTCTGCTATTTGTTTTTGTTGGTCATTTCTACGTATACATATTGTTATAATACTTAATTTTTGTATCACCTCATCTTTATATGGGTTTTGCCGTTGATGAGAGTAAACAAACATTAGTGATGCAATTTTTGCTTAAATAGTTTTCAGCTATATTTCAAGACTACAATAATTGTTATTATTATTAATTAACTAATTCTCTTCCAGGTTTGGTCAACAAGTTGATCCGAGTTCGGTGCCCAGTTCCAACGCTTATGCCACTGTAAGTCAATCTAATTTGTCATACCCTTCGCAGCAGTACATCGCTGCATCTGGAGGTTACCAGCAGCCACCACAGGGAAATCCTTACAGCAAATCATTCACACAGCCTTCACCCCAACATGCATATATGCCACCTCGCCAGTAATTTACTTTCTACCCATGTTAAAGTTATGTGCTATTCATAGGTTTATTTTAATATTAGTTATTAATTATTATTATACTATGGAATTCTTTTTCACATATTATACATTATTTTTTAGGTACTGTCTTATTGTAATGGCTGATGCAATAAAATTGTATTTTATGAGATTTTATATAAGGTTCATTTTTGATTTTTAACCTAAGTATTACCACAGCAGATGAGAAAGAAATGATCTTCGTATGATGCATAATGAAAGCCCTCATAGGCCAATATACTGGGCACTGCAAACTGAATCATCATCTGCACAGGATAGGTTTAGCAATCAGCGCTCAATGCCGCCTGTGCTTGGAGGATGACGAAACAGCAAAACACATCCTATGTGAGTGTCCCGCTTTGTGAAAGACCAGATTACAAACCTTCGGGAGACTTTCTCAAACCGGAGGACCTGGATAGTCAAGATGGTCAGCTTCCTCAAAGAGGCTGACCTGATGGCTAATCTAATGATACATAATAAAATTCAAGCTTGATAATCAATAACAATTATTATTATTGATTATCTGCAATAATTGGTGTAAAAATTGAAAACCATAAAAGTATTTGCCCTTCTGTTATGGAGATTAATAAGACATGTCCATTTTTAAATATCAACTTAATCTAAGCAATAAGATATTTTCAATAGAAACAATTACTATTAAGCAGGCATCATACATAACAAAATAAAAAGTCATGTGGTGGTGGACCTGCTTTAAAGGTTACACTTAGCTTAACGTTCCTCAGTTCTTCTGTATAGGTGGTTCCTGGTGCCTTCCATCAGGTTTCCAACATTTAATTGTTATGCCAAATGCAACCGTTAAAATAATGTTAGTTTTCTAGGTGGCAGTATTATTTATGCTTTGGGGTGGGATTATTAGGGAAGGATGCACAGCCCTAGTGAACTAGGGATGTTCCGAATACTCGTATTCGTGAATACGATATTTGCAATATTCGTATTCGCCAAAATTAATACGAATACAGTACGAATATTTGACATTAAAATTAATGCAATATAGAAATTTTATTTACTATAGTAATTGTGACTATTTAAAATTCCTATTGTATTGACCTTTTGGGCTTGAAGATAATTTTTTTTTAGATAGAAAATATAACACATTTACGCCCGCATTCACAAACAATAATTTCCTAAATAATTACGTAATTAATTCTATCCATCTCATTCTAATGAATATAAACTATATATCTCCATCCCATTTATTTAATTATTTTAGAAATCTTACAGGGCCATATTGCTTTGTGAATTCGGGCATTAGTATTCATTTTGTGCGAGTTATGACAATTTCTGCACTAACCAGGTAAGAAAGGCCCGAAAGCGCATACAAAAATGATGTTTGAAAGAGTTACACGTAGACCAGAACTCTATGAATTAACGCCTGTTGATATTATTTACTCAACATCATGTATTTGTTTGTGAATACGAATTTTTGTGTATTCGTAACATCCCTACACTGAACAAATCTCTTGATGAAGTTCAGTTCGATGATTAGAGAGGCCTCTATGTAGCCCAGACCTATATCCGATAGGGCACATGTGGGACGTGTTGTAATGTCACCTCCGAGGAGGAAACCCCGCTTCAAACACAATAGAGGAGCTGCGAATTGCTGCTCAAGAGGAATGGAATTCAATTCCTCAAGAAAATATTCGGGGACTCATTGGAAGTGTGCCTAGAAGAATGCAAGCAATAATTAGACTTCGAGGAGGAAATACCCGATATTGAAGAGTAGTCAGTGGCGGATTCTATTAGGCTAGGTAGGCTATAGCCTATGGCGGCAAATTTTTGTAGGCGGCAAATTTTCGAAGATCAAAAATATTTTCGAGTGCTGGGAACTTATGTGACCTTGGATATTGAAAAAAAATTTGGCTGCGGCGCTTTTTTGAGAGGGGGCCCTGGGCTTGCCTTTAGCAAGCAGCATCACTTATTACAGAATAAAAATTATGGCATTTTTGCGATCTTTGCATCACTTTTTTAGCAAAACTTTAAAAAAAAAAAGAGGACCCCCGGACCCTACGCGACATTGATTAAATAATACCATAGGCGGCACATTTGTAAATCCGCCTCTGAGAGTAGTTATTCAGCTAGTGTCTATCAAAATGTGGTCATTTTTAGATGAAGTTTAATTTGTCAATTTTTTATAATTAAGTTCCGTTACCACTAGATGATATTATTTATACCACCCACAAAATTTCAAAAAAATTATTCATGATGTTGTTTCCAGGCTACTAGATACGTAGTAAAGAGTCAGTACCTACCTCACTTATATAATTATCATTTTTTTTTGTTTTATAAATTCTAATTTGCTACAATTTTTTCCATGAATGTAGATAATATTATGACTAAATGTTTTGCCTTTAATTAAGAAAATGCGGTAGTGAGAATATGGGACTGACGACCAATGAATAATTAGATAAATTAGGAAATGCGGAGTAATAGAAGAAAGCGTGCGACTTACGTTTTTGAAGAAGTTGCGGTTGCTTGTCGAATTGCATAAACTTCTTGATAGCTCAGTGGATGCGGTGATGCACGTATTAACTATTAATTGTCTTTGCGTTTAACTGCGATTAATTGCGGATGTTAGAAATGCGTAGGTATATACCTAGGAAAAATTGCGGAGACGCGGAAAAGCCACGTAAAATGTAGACACTCCCGGTATGATCCGGACGGAGTCAAAACTGTGTGTGTATCCTATGAAGGACAAATTGCGAATCAAGTTTGCGTTGATCCTGTCTTTCTTCCTGCGAAAGACGAAAGGTCCTACCACTGTCCTTGTTGTGGATTGTTGATTCCAATTTTGCAGTTGTGGGTAGATTAGATTACCAGTAAAACACCGGATCCATTGCAAAAGTTCACACAAGGAAGGGCACGGAAAAGGACAGGATAAAAATGAAAGTGAAAAATGAGAATGGGGACGCAACAAAATGTGACAAAATGATTAAATCTATTCTATTCACAATCAGATTATAATTGAAGTTGTAGCTACACTTCGAAACATATTAAGTACGGTTCCATTTCTATACGAAGGCGAGAGGCTAAGCGTGAACTGCGCATCTTGCGTGCTTTTTAACTGTTCCACCATATCAGATTAGAAAATACATCAGTGGCGCGACGCACATAATACTAAATATTTTAAATGATAAGTAAGTAGGTATTTCAAATACATACAATAGAGTTAACCAGCACCACCACTTAGCTTTTACATTTTCGATGAACAGCAGAGATACTCTATCAGCCTTATCCGATTGGTTGTTTTTAAAACATGGACACCAACTAACATTGTTGATATTGGACAACAAATATTTATGGAGTCCGAGGTAGTAACTAACGATCTGCGCACTAACAAATTCTCGTCAAACTCTTGCCTGCTTATAAAATTTATACTTTACCACTTTATCCACTAGTGGAATAATGAAATTACTTTATTTGTCTGTAATCATAAACAATGTCGAAACTAATTAGCAATCCCACATTAAACACGCACCAAGATTTTTTTAATTAACACGTTGACTGCCATCAACGAGTTATCTCGTGGACGGTTATCTCGTGGACGGCAATCTGTTGGCAGATGCCAACCACGAGTTGTCTCGTTCTCGGCCACTTGTTTTGTGGCGCCCGCCACGACTTAACTCGTAGCATTTGCATTGAAATTTTAGGTGCTGGGCGTCTGTGTTAGACCAGTAAAACATACAGTGGCGTTTTGAAAGAATCTTTTTTATTTTTTTAGACACAAAGTGGAAACAAAGTCAAAATAATAAAAAGTTACAAAATTGATTCTATTCTATTAAATATTCTAAATTGAATGCCTATTAAATATAAAAAAACTTAAACTGAATCTCAAAAATGGGCAAATTTAACTTCTGTAATACTAACTAAGCCCACAATATTTGAAAAACTCAAAAATTGTCCTAAAACTGTATAAAAAATGGAGAACTACTTCTGTTGGTTCTGATGGTACGTCTTGAAGCACTCGTCTACACAAAGTGCTGGCTTTTCTTCACATATTGGGCATAGATAACGTGTTTCACGTCTAACTTTATTTGAAGTGCACACTCGACAAGCTCTTGTTGGCCGTTGTTTCCTTTCTGTTGATGGTATAGCTTCCAAGTAGTGAAAATTGTGTGGTTTTACTTCATTAAGTTTGGGCATTTTGTCACCTAGAAGAGTGGATACAAACATCTCTCGAAATTTTAAAGACTTTATCTTTATTTATTTTAAAGAATTATATTTCGAAAATGTGCAATGCATTTTTTTTAGGCCATCTAATGGTTTTTCTTAGAACGCTGTAGTAACTTAGCATTTGATCTGACTGATCGATACCTGACATTCCGGCATTGTAGTCTTTATGCCCGTATTCACAAACGATAATTTCCTAAATAATTACGTAATTAATTAAATGAGTGAGATGGAGACATGCAGTTTTTTTGCAATAGAATGAGATGGGGATAATTGATTACGTAATTATTTAGGAAATTATCGTTTGTGAATACGGACATTTGACTATATTGGCTTTCATAGAAGCTTTTCCATTTTTGTTGCGTACTTCGACTATTTCTACCTTGTGCATATTTGAAATTGTTAAAACATCCCGCTTGTCCTTTCACTTGCATACAATTACTGATTTTTGTCTTTGCCAAACACACTCGCCATTCCTTAGTTTTTTTGAAAGCACAGACTTTGGGTTTTCTTTACGATTGCTGCGTAAGGTACCGCAAATATACGTTTTCCTGGATGTCATATTTTTAGTTAGGCTCACTGAATTATAAAAATTGTCAGTGTAGAGAATATAACCCTTGTCCAAATAATTCTCCATCAAGTGCAAGACCACTCCTGCCGCATGCCCAAGATCACTATTCGAAGATTCTGATTTGCCGCAATATATTTTTATTTTTAAAACCATGCCATTAGATTCACATAACTCGTATAATTTCACCCCGTACTTATGCTTTTTGTTTTTGATGTATTGTCTAAAATACAATCTACCATGCCATAATACCATAGATTCATCTATGCATAAGTTTTTGTCGGGAACATAGTGGTCTTCCATCAGCTTGTTGAAATGAACAAGGACTGGTCTAATTTTAAACAATCGATCTTGTGTCTCCTCCGTGTTATTTGCAAAATGGAAAAACGTAACAGCAATTGGAATCTATTTCGGCTCATCACTAGACTCCAAAAAGGCATTTTGTACATAATATGTTGAGACCAATAATGCTCAATGGATGGAAAACTGCAAGGACCCATGTGTAAAAGCAGTCCAAGAAATATTCATAGTTCGTTTCGAGTTGTTTCGACCAATCTGGTCAATCTTCAATCTAGAGAATCTTGTCAAAGGATTTTTTTCGATTTCCTGGTTGGCATATAAGTTCGTTTGATGAGCCAAATAACCCAAAAATTCGTCAGAAAAAAACAAATTTACTAAATATTCTATTGTGACTGGCCCATGTTCCTTTAGTCCAACATCATTTATCAAAAAATCAAAAACTGGTGGTTCATCCTCGGTATCAACCCACCCTTCTTCTAAATTTGGATCTGGTTGCCGAGTATTTCCTAATTTCCTGATCATCGTCACTACTTGTTGAACTTTGTTCACTTGATATTTCATAATCCAGATCATCAATTGTATTATCCTCTATGAAACCGTCCCAATCTGACTCATTCATTTCAGTATATCTTTCGAGTTCTTCTGGTTGACAACTTCGTTTTCTCGACATTTTCTTAGAAAAAACAACAAAACACTCTCACTAACGCAACTAAAAACAACCATTACGAACACAACTAAAAGTATCAACCAATAAAACAAGTGTTCGTCTCCGCCCTTTCAGAATACTGAAAGAGTGCACGTGCAAGCCATGCCAATGCGTGTTAGGTAGCGAATCAATACCGTGTTGCTTGCTTCCCACTCTCACGAGTTATCTCGTGTTTGGGCGTAGCAAGTAAAATTCTGTTCGTACAGGCCCGACCACGAGAAAACTCGTGAGTCAGTTTTTTTGCAAAAAAAAGTTAAGTAAGACACAATATGTAAAAAATATCGGTTTTTGACAAATTTTGGCACGAAGTGGCGATTTTCACACTGTGGCGTCCGGGAGTGGTTTTTAAGAAATGGACGTGGCAGTCAACGTGGTAATTTCAACTGTCAGAGAGAAATGTCAAATAATTTTTTTATGAAATCTGATTACACTTACAGCCAGTATTATAAAGGACCATTAAGCTAACGGCAGATTTCTGATACCATTTTTAAAGCTAATATCGACTTCAAATTAATATTATGAACATTTTTGTAATTCCGTTCATGCATCGAATCACGAGATTGCTATATTGTCCACCTAGAGTCCATATCTTTTCTAGAAACGGCCCCAGAAATCTGCCTCTAAGCAGCCTTTATAATTTAATTACTATTGCCAACATCACATCACATCTTTGTTGTTGTTGTCAAATGTGCCAGAAAAACAGAAATGAAAAAACATTCAGTTCTTCTAAAAAGACTGTAATATGTATTCAAAATTAAAAAAAATTAAATATCAGACTGGCAGTTTGTCTAATTTCTAAAGTTTATTTTTATTTTTTGCAATTTCTAAATATGCCGTCATTTTAGTAAATAGTTGAGGGCATTAATAGCAAACTTAATGGAATATTTTCAAACCGAGCTGGTTAATGGTGGTCCACTTTTAAGGTAAACTTCTGACTAGCGGACTCCATTGGAAAAGATTCACAGATGATGAACTAGACAAAGGACTGCAAGAACAGACCAAAGGGCACAATAGATCTTAATAGGTCGCAGCGCATCTGACACCCTCAATATCAATATCAACAGACCAAAAGCCAAAGAAAATATTAAAATCAATTTGACAAACATGCATGCAGATCAAATGACCTGTCAAAGGACTACCTCAAATATTCCACCTATAATAGTTGTTGATTGCCACATATCTAAATGAATAAAACAGGAAAATTATAAAACTTTATTCATATAAATTAACATATTTACAGGAGCATCTCTATCCTATCACAATACAAAATCATCACGCTGGAATAAAAAAAAATCATTAGATTTTATATACAATTTCGGTTTATTTACTGAATTGTTGCATGTGTATACATAATTATATTTGGAGAAATTATTTCTAATCAAGATACAGCTATTTTTGTGGATTTTTTAAAAACTGTTAGACTATGACCTATAATACATAAATTATCTTCAGCATATCATAAACACAATATTTTTTATCAGTAAGTAAAATTTATTGATACATTTTTTTTTACTCCCTAGTCCCTACTGAATATCAGGATGTTTCCATATAGCAGATTGATAGAAGTGTCATATCCACATACCTACTTATGGGAATTAAAAAGAATTGGAACTACCTTAGACTATATTAATAAATATGGACCAAGACATAAACACTGAAAAAGTGTTCCGACATCCCTCTCTCTCCAAACAAGACTGTTCAAAACAATGAATGCCAGATCAATAATGAAACTGGAACTTACAATGAAAGAGCGCAACCTCTCCAGTGTTATTGGTGGGCAATAAACATCGATGGATCCCTTATACCCGTTTTACTTTGCTACATCTGGCAACATGAATGTTTACATCCTGTCAGACCGTTTGTTTACATTATACCATAATAAGAGTTCGTGTTTTTCAAACAGTTGTAAGTTCCTTGTTATTTATATTTTCAGCTCCAGCTTTCACTCGTTTTAAGCTTTTATAATTAATTTTTCAATTAAGTTAAAAAAAAGTGGCGAAAACGTGTTCTGTTTTTGAGAAAACTTCGAAAGAATTTATCAGTTTCCTACGTAAGCAACGCAAAGCCATCAATCAAAACAAAGCATACATGGTCATGGGCTTTGTTTTTTATTTATTAATATAGTCTAAGGGAACTACCCTCTGAACAACTATTTAATAATATTAATGTAATGTAAGTGTTTTATCTTTTAATTTGTGAAAACAATTATTGTTTGACAGTTTTTTTTTTCATTTTCGAAAGCATACTGAATACCTACTGAATACTTTGAAAAATGCAACTTGGAAAAATTATTCCATTTAAATAAATAAAAAATACTGACTTTTTGAAAGTATATTACCTATTATTATTGTCAACCTCTAATTTAAGATAATCAGAATATGGAGAGGGGGAATAATATTCAAACAATATCATCAAAGAATATGAAATAGAAGACTTCCGGTTGCACGAACGTTAAAAAAATTTCAGATTATTACTAATTTTAAGTTGCAAATTTTTTAAATGCGGTGAACTTTTTCCATCTTTCATGTTTTATCGGCAATTAATTCTTCTAAAATTGAGACGAATTCACTCCCAGCAATATCAGAACAAAACTTTAGTAATACAGGGCATTTTAAAATTAGTGATTAGGTATCTGACATATTTTCAATTAGGTTCGTTTAATTTATTTTTAGAATAAAATCAACTAAATATGTAAGAAATTGAAAAAATATTTTAGGTACCTACTGATGTATATTGCTTTCCGACTTTCCTATCGATTTTTTATTTGCTAAATTGTTATTTATTACCTTTTTGTACCTTTTATTTTGTATAGGTAGGTATAAGTATATATTTTCTTAATTTAATATCTATTAGTATTCCCATAATTTATGTTTTTTGTAACAAAAACTGCAAATAAAATAATAATATTATGAATATTATGATCATTATTATAATTTATGTAATTATTACATTTCCTATAACTGAACTCGAGAGCGCCACTGCCGTTGCGTTCTGTTTGTTTACGTTTTACGTCGTTCCCCTTACCCCGCCAGAAACAACATATGAGTGCGAGAGAGAATATCAACAAACCAAAACTGACTTCAAGCTAAGATAGGGAGGCGCGGTCCATATTTATTAATATAGTCTAAGGGAACTACCCTCTGAACAACTATTTAATAATATTACCCATTAAAATAAAAAATAAACCAATGGCTTTGCGAGGATTTGGTTCTTTGTAGACTATTGATTGGGTAAATATATTGGTCTTACGAAAAAAGTCGGCAATATTATAGTGTATTAAAGTACGAGTGGATATAAGCCGTCCTGCTCAGAATAGAGCGAGTGTTTTTAAGACCCATTATCCACGAATACTTTACGGTAGTTTTATTATTGGTACATTTTTGAACCATAAATTGTTGAATATTGGAATTATGATTTAAAAAAAATTCAGTAATTATTTTATTTGGTACTTCCGGTTAGAATAATAATTAAAAAGTTGACATAAGGCATTGTTGACCAGCATGTTTCTCTGGTTAAGTTGATGTTGCCCAGGGTAACTTTAAAACGTGTGCATTTTAATATTTAAACACGCTCAAGCGTTTTTTAACTATACCAATAAAAAACTATTAAAAAAAACTACTTTTCTGGAATTTGTATACCAAAATGTATACCATATTGCTGTATTTCACGAGTTCTCTTCTAGGACTACACAAAAAAAATTGTAGGTATTTCCTACACAATTCAAATTTAATTAAAAACTGTTGAATCTGTACTTAAAAAGAGGGGAAAATGTCCGAATCTATGACATCACTTATTTTATAAAAAGTGGTCTCTTATTTTTATATTAATAACCCTTATATCAGCTATAAGGTAAATCAATAACTTTTTTATATTCCTAATTTTATCCAAACACTGAACACTAATAAAATAACCTCGAAAATATTTCTGTTATTTTTGTGGCATTAGTGTGGAATTATATTCACCGACCAAAACCATCACAGAATAATCTAAAATGCTTCAAAAGAACATCTAGAGTTTATCTAACCCATTTAACACAGTAAACAAATTGCAGTTCTTCATTTTTGTTTTCTGACCTAGTCTAATCGATCAATAATTATTATTGTGTGCAGACTCCAAAAATATAAAGCATGCAAAAATTCAGTACATCAATAATAATAGCATTAGCATTTGACATCGAACAGGACTTACCATATTGTTGTATTCCATGATGTGTCGTTTTATCTTAGAACTGTCAACCCAGGTAACAAAATCTTCCAATACTCTGGTGACTAAATATGCTGGGTCTTTCACCAACTCAATGCCAACTCTAACATGACCTTGTTCGATCAATTTGACAGCACCTTTTATATTTTCGGACATCTTATCTGAAAAATAAATTTTGATAAATAAATTTGGGTAAGTTCTCATTTTATGTGTAGTAGTATAACATTGATGCAAGCAACTAAAAGCATTATAGTACGAGAGCCCACGATCAAAATTATGTATCATCGTTTTACGGCTAAAAGCGTATGAAGTCGCTAGATTATATGATCCTGTACCCTACTAGGTAGGCGGTAACGGTCAGAAGTGTAGCAACTGCGTGGGAGGCCCTTTCTGCTATGTCAAAAAAAAAAATAGGTAGATGGTATTATCATATTACGTCTGATATTGAAAATGTACATAGATTTTGTCATTATATGAACCCGGTTAAATTTTTTTTAAACCTTTTCTATGGCTGCCAGGATGGCTAAAATACTGTTTTCAAACATTTGCGATGCCGCCTATAATCCTACAACGAAAATAAAAAAAATATTTTTATTTTCTAGAAGATCACATTGAAGATCTTGATTGTGATCTGGAAAGTGATTTCAATGATGACGACGATGATTATGCGTCCGACAGCGGCTAAAAACACACACACACACACACATCTCGCGTTTTAACTTCCAATTAGCAATTTTTTTTCAAACCAGTTTCCTTTTGTTCAATTTATTCTAGTCCTTCAACTTCCGTTTGACGGTTTCGGGTAAGCTCTTTATTATCCCGGCATTGGTCACTAGGTGAATTATAACACCTCACTAGCAAGCGTTTCGCTCGCATGTAGAATCAACAAGCAAATGTGCAATAAAAAGCACTATGAATTACAAATTACAATACAGGCTGTTTGGTGATCGGACATCTAAAATTACATTTACAAAACCGCATTAGAAGCATAAATAAAATTTTCCAGATCAGGCTTTTTTTGCCTGAGTATTTCCTAAACAAAGCCCTACCTGGAAAAAGTTATTATTTTTTAACAAAACAAACAAAGATTTAAATTTTTTATGAAATTTTAATTTGGCTAAGTACTGGAAAAAAAAATTTATAGATGATTTAGTTTTACATTTTTGGAAATATTTCCTGAATGCAGCCCGATCAGGAAAAAGTTATTCTTTTTTATGATGCGGTGATGCGGTTTTGTACATGAAATTTTATTTGGCTGTCCGATCACCGAACACCCTGTATTAGCAATATTTGTTGTAGGTATTTTTTAGGCGGCTCTCACACTGAGGCGATAAGCAATAAGCAACTAGCAACTGTCAATAAGCAATACGAAATATTATTTTGGTTCTCTTTCACATTGAAACAACAGTATTGCCAGAAACCTCTGATCATCATGTCATCCGACGACTCCGATGACATATGATATTTCTGTGGCAGCATTTAAGAAAAAAAACAGCAAACGAAAAGGAGATATTGAGTGCACCCAGCTTTTACTCAATTAATCAGTCATGGGGGAAACATCTGCGCAAGGGATATGAATCGGGTAGGAGCCCATCCTACCCGATTTCAAAACTGTTGCCGAATGATCACTTCTCTTTTGCTGTGGTCCTTTTGAGTTAAATCGTAAATAGAGGGATATTTTTCCACTATTTCTACGAATTGCGTATAAAAATTAGATCGTCCGACATTTTCGAACTTTTGATAATATAAAATAATAAAACGTAGTTATCTATGCACAAACTTCGTACGTCACGACTCGCAAAACTGCAATAATTATTGCTTTTCAACATGCACGGTGTATCGCTAGAAATATTATCCCAGCAACCAGCAATATTTTTGGTTCGACCGATATCGAATTGCTCTAATATGAGACCCCCAATTTAATTCTATGTAAAATACTTGTTAGCAATATTATTGTGTGTTGCGTATTGCCAGTTGCTTATTGCTTGTTGCCTCAGTGTGAGAGCCGCCTTAAATAAGGAGGAATAATATTAACTTGCCAATATAATTTTTTTTGTTAGATAACTATAGGATTTTTTACATTAGATAACACAAACTGAATTGATTCTGAAGTAAACTAACAGCCAAATGCTCGGTATACCATAAAAACAACAAATAACTCCAGATAAAGAAACTATGGCAACCCTTGCACATGGCTAACATACCTAAACATAAGTGCAGTTGAGTGACATGGGTGGTCGCTAATGAGCATTTAGCCTGCGCGGCTGCAACTGCGGTGAATGACGTGTCCATAAAAAATAAATTTACCCGATTTTCATTACAAAATCCTTCCTATGTTTCTTCTTAAGACTATAAACTAATCTAGAAAAATCGACAAGATTGTAAGAGTTCAAGTAACAGAATAATTACAGTTTAAAGACAATGGTGCGACCACTCGCGGGTTAATCATCAAATAATTTGAGGGTCACAACTTGTAACATAATTGGCTAGTAACATTGGCTTGTAACATAAACCCAATCGCCTCAATGGCGCTACACTGAATTTATCTGATATAATTTTTTTCTACATCTGGACAGCTTATTTTATCACGTCCAACAATTTTCGCCATGTTACCGATCGGTAAATCCATAGACCTAGAATATAATGGACTGATAGTTGTCAATGCTTTACTGTACTAAGTTTGTTGCCAGTGTAAGGTAGGCAACCAGCATTTCTTGTAAGGGCAAAAACTATTAAATATGGAGAAATAATACGAAATTTAAATTTTTTGTTTTTATTACACATATTTTATAGGAAGAACATGGTTATTTTTAAAGATTAAGAAAATAAATGCATAAAAATTATAATAACACGACTTTATTATTTGTTTTTATAGGGTAATTCTAATAGAATAATAGAATAACTATTTATTACAATTACAGAGATAAAATATGTTTCACTTACCTATGAAAAGATATATCTGTTAATTTTGATACACGATTTATACAATTATAAGCTGCACAAGACTGGACCATTATTATATTAAATTTTAAATCACTAATGTCAGATAATAATATTAACATTAATAAGTATTGTTCTATCGCTCAAAAAACACCAAGAATGCGGAATTTTTGATTATTCTTTGTTTGAATTTGTATTGTTGAATTGAATACGTCTCTTTACCCTTAATTGTATGTATGGTTGCCTAACTTTGGTTGGCAACAAATTTTAGTCTCAAGGGTTCGTCCATTATATTCTAGGTCTATGGGTAAATCTTTTTGTCTGCTAGGTCGCATGACGTCAATTCATGCGCCTCGTCATAATTACTTTTTACTTCTTCCTAATTTACTTACTTCGCACCATCACGACAGGTAGGCGCCTTCTACAAAAACAAGAAGCCGTTACTTTCTCGGATAAGCTCAAATCAGCCGTCGATGGTATTACACCGATCGAGTACAATTTTTCCAAAAATCTCGCACTGCATTCGGTTCGAAACGGATGTTGCTGTTCAATTTCCTTGATCTTTCTACCCACTTCACGTATTTCGTGAGCTAATTTATTGTACCTGAAAATGAAGAAACCGTTTGAAATTGTTTGCAATACAGTATTACAGTAATGATAAGTGAGCAAGGATGATATGTATCAGTAAAAAGACTTACAGCGTGTAATCTGATCTCTTTTGAATGTAATATTTTCGTAGCACTTTCCGTTCTTGTAAATTATCTACTGGCCAAGAAATAAAATCAACTTTCTTTAGAAGTTTTTGTTCGTGGAACTTCAGTTTTCGAACCATTTTGTAAAAAACGTGTAGGTATTTTTATTAGATTATCAATATCAAGCGTTTTGGCCGACTGCCGACTGTCGCAGACGCAGATGTAATTTGAAATTATTGTAGGTTAAGATCACAAAATGAAAATAACAAAAAAATTACAGAGATGTTCTTCTTTAATTAAAATATGAATGTCGTTACCGTCAGTTTCGAGCTATTTGGCCAGTAAGGTTTTGATTTTTGGGTGGGTGCGCTCTGCTCTGCGATCGACAAAAGGAAACTAAACGAATTTGGTTTGTTCCATGATACAAGCACAGAATAGAACAATTAACAATTATTCTGTGATACAAAACAATAGATACAAAACAATAGATGGTACAATAGTAGATAATACAACTACACAAGGTACGTCAGCGTGAAACTGAAAACTCGTTTTCGTTGCGCATGACGTCACTGTGGTGATTGTAATCCAAGCTCTGAGGGATTTTACATTTTAAGGGAACAATTGAAAATATTTTAAGGTAGAACTGTGGAAGTCAACATTTGTGGGGTGTAATGTAAAGTACTGGTTACTGTGATACGATACAAATCATTGATACATAATTAATTGCCTTTGCCTATTATGCTAGCAAACTAAAAAAAAAAGATATCTGTTTTTCTTGCGTGATTCTCACACCCGCACTTACCCCACAATAAATCATTATTTTGGTTGAAAAAAAGGTTTTTTTTTTAAAAGAAGAAAATTTTGAATAATTTTTTTAATGTAATAGATTTTTTATTTCCTTAATTTTTACATGAAAATACCATTAATTATCATATAATACTTATGTAAGCCTTACAACGAAACTATTTAATAATAATTTATCCAACAATAAAAAAGATATGGCATAAAAAATGGTAAGCCTTATTGTTGAATTACTGAAGCGGGAGGTAATTGAAATATATCGATTACAAAGTTTTAATTATTATGTGTAGGTATATTTAGGTACTTATAGTTGGGGTAGGTATACTAATTGAATTGCAAGAACAACCAACTTGACATTTTCAGCAACCTTAAGGTGGATTAAGATACAAATTTTCGTTGTGCGTTTGTGTGTTGAAATTCAGCGAAAAATTTGCGCTATAAATTTAAATATCTGATGAAATATTTTACCACGTAATTTTTATATCTTGTTCGTTGTGCGCGCGAATCCACTTGTGGGATAATGCGGATCGTCGATATTTGAAATAATAAAATTCGCTAATGATTTTCTTATTTTTCTATCTATCAACGATTGTAGTCATTGATTCATCAATAAATTTCCTTTTATGTCAAATCAGTTTCACTTTATGTCAATTGCTTTTCCTATTTACCTGCACCTGCAATGACAGTATAATAAATACTGGAAAAGCATATTTGATAAAAAAGGAATCTTATTTGACAGAAAAGGAATTTCAATTGAAAAATCACGCACTGATGTTTGATAAATGGGAAAAGCATTTGACAAATTAGGAAAAGCAATAATTGACAAAAGAGGAAAATCAAAAGCAAAAGACTGTAAAATTAACAAAATAGCCAAAATATCTAGTAAAAAATTACACAAGTCCACATTTGTGTGAATCCACAGATTCAATATTACTGTGCGGAGCAAATCCCTTTGAAGTTGGTCGAAAACCGACAGCTCATTGGATCGTGTGTGCGTCGTTCGTTGCAAAAATGTTTGCGTGAATTTATTTGCGGCGCACAGTCCACATAATATGAATATTCCGCCGCACACGAGCAAATTTGCGTCAAAAACAACGCACAATGAAAATTTGTATTGATGTGGATCCGCCTTTACGTACGTTACGTTGAACAATGTTGCCTTGGTTATGGTTACCATAACCGCCGCATTCTTCATTCGTAGAATCAGCTTACAATCATCATTATGCCACCCACAATACATCGTGTACTTATTTAATATTGCAGAAAAATGAATTTCTGAACTGACTACATATTACATAAATAATAATGTAAACAATGAATACCTATCCATCCACAAGTCTTACAAGGAAACTGTTTAATAATTATTTCCAAAAATAAAAAAGATTTGGCAAAAATAAGCAACCTCGATTTTTCAGTTTTTTCAGAATATTTTTTCATAAAAATATAAATTTTAAATAATATGTATAATAATCCTCAAACTTTATAGGTACTTTTTTAAAATAATTAAAATTATTAGGTACCTAGGTACCTAGGTATATTTGCAAAAAAATGATCTGAACTCTAGAGATGATATTGTTAAGCAATTATTAATATTATTATTAGATATACATAAATTTATAGATTGTGATAATGAAATAATTAAGTAAATATAATAAAATAATGAATCGTGATTATTTCATAGCCAATTTTTTTATAGGTAGGTATTTATTAGGTAGGTGTTCCAAATTTACTTATTTTACTATTTTACTATTAAATTTACTAATTTTTATGTAAAGTTGGTTGCATACAACTAACCTCGTCTTTATTCAAAATAAAAGCAAGGGTAGTAATAAGGCAATACCATCCTATCCTTTTCCCCTTATCCTCTCTCTCTCTCTCTCTCTCGCATCCCCCTGGACAACGGAGAAGAGATTATGAACCCTCTTCCTTTCCAACTCTCGCCACGAAAGGTCGGGCATCTCTACTCAACGCTCTTCCTTTTCAACTCTCGCGACGAAAGGTCGGTCTACTCTACCACAGCACTCTACTCAAGACGCGCTTCTTTCTTCAACTCTCGCTCGTGTCGTGTCTCAACGAAAGAAAACTCTCTCTCGTGCTTCGCGAACATTTCAAAAATAACGAAAATTAACCGCTCTCTTCACCGATAATTAAAGCAATAAGTGAACTCAAGCAATCCAGTGCAAGAACACCAGAAGGACGACTTCAAGCCACCCGCACCTATACACTCACCAGGTAATTTGCATTTTCTTTACTGCCTTTGCTTGTTATTTTCAATTCTAAAGAACAAAGAAACGGTTCATTAGATGGTCCTTCGAGCCGGATATCGGTTTGAAACATCGAAGATCTGGTTTTGTTGTATGCACCTAGCTTAATTGTTTAATTTAAATATCGGTAATTAAAATCTCAAATTTATTTCAATCCTACTCATAATACTCGAGGTTACATCACGTCGTTTCAAGTGTGTCGTATCCGGAACTCGAAAAAACGATTCAAGTTTTTTCAATTAGTTATACTTAAACATTTAAAATTGCGTTTTTTAGCAAATAAGAACTTCCGTTCTTCAAAATCTATTGTCTCCCTCGCAGCAAATTCTAAATCGAATAAGTAGTAACTACATAATTTAAAGCTCGTTAGTAGGTAGGTCCCTACATTCCTGTTTATACCTACGTATTTAGGTATTCGTATTTCCTTTGTTGTTGGCGTAGGTAGGTGCCATAATATCGGCAGAAACAGATCTCATCAGCCAACACGTGCGTTGTTCAGGCTACTTTCTCGCTCGCCCATCTTATTATTATACCTAGGGCCTACCGGTTTAAGGGTGGGTATAACATTCTCGCACCACGTGCTCACTCAGAGACATATTTACGGATTTTATAATTTTAATAAATTCCTCTTTATGCTCGGATAATTATTATTACTCTCTCCTTCTACGACGTTCCTTTTGTTTATTAATTAATTTAATAAATTCTTACTTATCAAACTTATCTCTAAGGGTAATAAAATTCTTACTTGTCTGCTTGATATTTGTGGTTTAGCAGGTTCGTTTGTTATAATTACTACCTATATCTATATTACTCATTCTCATTGCCTCATCTAAATTAAGATGGCAAAAATACGCGAAGCTAAAGCGAAAAGAGACAGTTTAATTAATCAATTAACAGAAACCTTACACCTGGCAGAAACAGCAAGAGAACAATTATCGTTTCGTTCCCTGTTTACTCGACGTTATGAACGGGTTCAAGTCATTCATGAGCAATTTTCTGAAATTCAGGGTAGCTTGTTATCGCTTCTCTCTGCTCAAGTTGATGTCGATCTTAACGCAGAGGATGCAGTGCGCAAAAACTTTGATACCATGTATTTCACCATTGAGGATATATATCATACTCTTTTCCCTAACACTGGCAGCGCTCTTGCTGGTGCTCCCATTGTGAACAACAGTTTCTCTACCTCTGGCCCACATATTCGTTTGCCAAAAATACCTTTAAGAACTTTCGATGGTCATTTCTCAGATTGGGTTCCATTCATTCAGTGCTACGACAATGCGATCCATAATAATGGATCCTTATCAGCAATTGACAAGTTTCAATATCTTTTGAGCTCATTGCAAAAGGAACCATTGAACATCATCAAATCTCTAACCATGTCTGTGGAAAATTATCCCATAGCTTACAAAATGTTGACAGATCGTTATGAGAACAAGCGGAAGTTAGCATCACATTACTGGACGGAGATTTACTCCTTATCTCAACTCCACTCTGAATCGGCAAAAGGTTTGCGAACTCTTCTCGACAAATTTAGGGAAAATCGTTGCGCTCTCAAGGCGTTGCAACTCTCAGATAACCTTGAAGACTTCATGTGGTTTCAGTTGCTTTTCGGAAAACTCGATCCAGAAACTCGTAAGTCATTCGAAGGCGAAATCAGGAACGAGAACACCGATATTCCTAAATTTTCTTCTTTGGAATCTTTCATTGACAGTCAGTGTCAAATTCTCGAATCTATCAACGATTCGTCTAAAACAACTAAAAGGTCGCAATCTCCTAAGCCTCAGTTCAAATCTAATTCGAACAGAATCTTTCCTCAACGCGGGAAATCTTTCCCAACAAACTCGTTCTCGGCTACCGTGATTAGAGGCTGTGGATTATGCTCAGCACAGCATAAAATCTACAATTGTCCCACATTGCTCCAAAAAAACCCACGGGATCGGTTTAATTTAATTAAACAGCACAATCGGTGCGCAAACTGTCTTAGTTTCCATCCAAATGATCCCTGCTCCTCTAAAGGCTCTTGTCGCAGCTGTAAGTCCACTAGGCATCACAGTCTGCTGCATTTCGACTCTCAATACTCTCAAGGTGCTCCTGGTGATCTACAAACTCAGGAAGCCAAGGCTTCTTCAGAACCTCTTCCTGGGCCCTCTTTTCAGTCTGCCTTGCATAGCAACGTAAATTCAAGCCAAACAGTTCTCCTAGCAACTGCTTTGATCGAAATCGAAGACAGTCATGGAACCTTCCAAACCATGCGTTGCCTTCTAGACTCCGGAAGCCAGGCTCATTTTATCACTTCCAAGGGAGTTCAACGTCTGGGTTTGAAACGCACTCGCGCCAAATTGCCGATCCAAGGTCTTGGCTTAAACTCCACTGTCTCGGAAGGGACAGTCGATTGCACAATTCGCCCTCGTGGAAACTCACAATCCACTCTCTCTCTCAAGGCGGTTGTGTTACCAAAAATTTGTGCAGCTATGCCTCCTTGCAAAATTGACATCGCAAATTGGCAACATCTCACAAATTTAACTCTTGCTGATCCTCATTTCAATATTCCCTCAAACATTGATATTCTCATTGGAGCGGAATTATTCCCTCAAATCACGCTGAATGGTCAAATTCCGGGTACCCAAGGACAGGCCACAGCAATCAATTCTATTTTCGGTTGGATTTTAATGGGAAATGCCTCCCCAATAATTCCAAACACTATAAGCTCGCTCTTCGTTTCATTCGAACAAACCTTAGACTCCACACTACGGCAATTTTGGGCAGTGGAAGAGCCACCTCAGGCCAGTTCCGTGTCCCCAGAAGACGAGTTGTGTGAGAAAATCTATTCTTCCACTGTGAAGAGAGATGACTCAGGACGATATACTGTGTCCTTGCCCTTTCAGGAAGCAAATCCCGAATTTCCCGGTTCAAGGGAAATTGCTCTTCATCGTTTTCATCTTTTGGAAAAGCGCTTGGCACGCAATCCCGAACTCCGATCTTCTTATGTTGAATTCCTAGAGGATTATAAACAACAAGGTCATATGATCCCGGTCGATAGCAGCAATTCTAAACACTGTTATTACCTACCACATCACTGCGTCACACGCCCCGAAAAGACTACTACCAAACTCAGAGTGGTCTTCGACGGGTCGGCCAAGTCTTTTAACAAAAAATCACTCAATGACACGCTTCTTATGGGTCCCAAACTCATACAAGACCTTATGGTCATAATCTTGAAATTTCGCCTGCATCAAGTAGTGTTGATAGCAGACATTCGCCAGATGTATCGGCAGATACTCGTGGCACCTGAACATCGTGACTTCCAACGGATTCTTTGGCAAACCGATCCAAGTCAACCAATCCAAGATTTTCAATTAACCATAGTCCCCTTTGGGTTTTCTTGCTCTCCGTATCTAGCCATACGAACACTCCATCAATTAGCTGATGATGAACAGTCTCTCTATCCCATTGCGGCTCCTGTGCTCAAGGAGGATATATATGTTGACGACGTGGTTACTGGTTGCGCTTCGTTTTCGCAGGCCCCTACACATCCTGCCGATTGCGCATCAAGAGGCCTCCTACCTCAAGACCTTTTGAACAATAAACTCTGGTGGACAGGCCCCGAATATATTCATTTAGATCGCCAGCTTTGGCCCTCTTTCTCTCTCTTGCCCACTTCGGTAGAAACAGAAACTCAAATTCAAGCCGAACAAAAGACAACTGTCTTGCTCGCTTCAATAGACGCTACTCTCAGTGCGTCATTGCTAAATAAATTTTCATCGCTGAAGAAAATTCAGTCAATAATCTCTTATGCATTCCGTTTCATCAACAACGCGAGGAAGCCTCATGAGAAACAAACAGGCGTTCTAACTCAAGGAGAAATGCATAAGGCTTTGATGTTTTTAGCAAAATCTGTTCAGGGTCAGATCTTTAACTGCGAGATGGAATCTCTTCGTAAAGGAAAGGTAACCTCACAGCCCCTACGAAAATTAAACCCCTTCATCGATAGTGAGGGAGTTCTCAGGGTGGGCGGCCGTTTAACTCACTCCTCTTTGTCCTTTAATGCGAAGCACCCAGTCTTGCTTCCGAAAAGGCATCGCCTCACCCAGCTCATCATCGAACAGTTTCATAAGGATCTGTTACATCCTGGCCCTCAAACTCTTCATTTTCTTCTCCGGCAGCAATTTTGGATTCTGTCGGCAAAATCGTCTATTCGCCATTATCTGTCACAATGCCATAAATGTTTTCGCACTAATCCCAAGGCGCTTACACCTCCCATGGGAGATCTTCCCGCAGCTCGAATCAATCAAGTTAAACCGTTTTCTCGTACCGGTGTTGATTTCGCAGGCCCCTATACCATCACAATGGGACGCCATCGAGGTGCTAAGTCAACCAAGGCCTACGTATGTGTGTTCGTTTGCTTCGCCACAAAGGCCATTCACGTCGAATTGGTATCTGATCTAACATCTGACGCCTTTCTAGCTGCGTTACGTCGCTTTGTCTCACGACGCGGTCAGTTAACGGATTTGTACAGTGATTGCGGCACGAACTTCGTTGGCGCCAACAAGCTACTCCGATCATATGCTCAAGGTGCATGTGATGCTCTTAACATAAAATGGCATTTCAACCCCCCTTCAGCACCCCACTTCGGCGGATTATGGGAGGCGGGGGTAAAATCTGTGAAAACTCACCTTACTCGAGTTATTGGCGAACAGATCCTCACGTACGAGGAGTTGTATACATTTCTCGTTCAGATTGAGGCCATGCTCAACTCACGTCCGCTCTTCGACGTAAGTTCTAACCCCAATGATCTCTGCTCCCTCAGTCCTGGACATTTTCTGACTTTAGCCCCCCTCACTTCGGTCCCTGATCAAGACCTAACAGACATTCGGCTCAATCGCCTCACTCGATGGCAACTAATTCAGCGGATGCAACAGGACTTCTGGCATCGTTGGCACTCGGAATATCTCCACACTCTCCAGCAACGCGCAAAATGGTTTGAGCCTTGTAGGATTCTCAAACCCAACATGGTCGTTTTAGTCAAGGATGACCAAGCCAAACCCCTTCAGTGGTCTCTCGCGCGAGTTCTCGAAGTTCATTCGGGACGCGATGGCACCGCTCGTGTTGCCACAGTACAAACGGCAAAGGGTATCGCTCAAAGGCCACTTGTAAAGTTGTGTCCTTTGCCACAGGCCGATTAAACTCTATATCGGTAAACTCTCTACTCATTATTCGGCGTAGTTAATAATGGTAGATCCTCTGTACATAATTATTACTCATTTTTCATGTTCATTTGGTATTTTAAGTTTCTAATTATTTGCTCTACCAAATTTCAAACTTGGGAATTTGGTACCCTCGTTCTTGCCCATGTAGGCAAGCTAATCGCTCTTAAATGTTTTCTCCTTGTGAAAATACTGTGTATTTTGGTGGGCGGAATGTTCCAAATTTACTTATTTTACTATTTTACTATTAAATTTACTAATTTTTATGTAAAGTTGGTTGCATACAACTAACCTCGTCTTTATTCAAAATAAAAGCAAGGGTAGTAATAAGGCAATACCATCCTATCCTTTTCCCCTTATCCTCTCTCTCTCTCTCTCTCTCGCATCCCCCTGGACAACGGAGAAGAGATTATGAACCCTCTTCCTTTCCAACTCTCGCCACGAAAGGTCGGGCATCTCTACTCAACGCTCTTCCTTTTCAACTCTCGCGACGAAAGGTCGGTCTACTCTACCACAGCACTCTACTCAAGACGCGCTTCTTTCTTCAACTCTCGCTCGTGTCGTGTCTCAACGAAAGAAAACTCTCTCTCGTGCTTCGCGAACATTTCAAAAATAACGAAAATTAACCGCTCTCTTCACCGATAATTAAAGCAATAAGTGAACTCAAGCAATCCAGTGCAAGAACACCAGAAGGACGACTTCAAGCCACCCGCACCTATACACTCACCAGGTAATTTGCATTTTCTTTACTGCCTTTGCTTGTTATTTTCAATTCTAAAGAACAAAGAAACGGTTCAGTAGGTATATGTAGTAATTAGTAATTATTACGCAACTATTAAATATTTACAAATTATATAAAAAAATGAACTTTCACATAATATTATGTTATATCTTTCTAACTATGTATAAGAATCAAAATTTTGCAAAAAAATGTGGAACGCTTCACGATTTTGCGTGTCATCCTTGCGCAGGGGCCATGCTAATCTTCTCTGTATCGTTCCAATTTTAGTATATGTACCGCCGAAGCGAGTACGTTAGAAAGAGATAAAAGTTTATATATATACTTATACCTGCTCATCGTTTTGTAGTGACCTGTAACTTCCCCTTCCAAAAAATAAATAAGAGAATCAATAGGATCACGGATCGGTGAAATGTTGGCAGGTTTGTCATACTCGTCATACGTGTCAGCACCGGCAGTAACTAGTGTGCCACGAAGCTGCAGAGGTATCAATATGAGGGGTGCGTTGCGCTTGCGCCGCTCGGTTGTTCGCTTTTTTATCCGTTCCCGGTTCCCGGTTCCTCCTATAAAGGTTTTCAGTTTTCTAGTTTGACGGTGATTAATGATAAACAATAAAACACTACTGTTAAAAAAAAAATTCTTCTGCATAATGATGGATATTATCCATCATTTATACAGTAGAATTTTTTCAGTAGAATATATCCATCAGTATGCAGAGATTCTACGAAATAAGGGTTGAAAACTGGTTTGACGGTGTCATCGTATCAGTATCAGTAGCAAATACCCAAGGAGAATGAACAATAAGAGAGGAGTTACCTAATTGAATATGGAAAATTAGAAATAAAAATTAGTTTATTAATAGGTAAAAAATAGTTTGTTACTAATTTTCCCTGATTGTGCAAGCTGAACGCACTTTATAGATACCTATGGATTTTTAATCACCTTTTAATTTTTAGTTCCAGTTCAGAATTTAATGTTTTTTTTAGTGACACAATAATTATTATGTTCACTATTCTATTAATTTTCTTAAGAATGGTGGTAAAAGTGGCATGAAAAATATAAGATCATAAATAAATGACAAGGTAGGTAGGTACATAACTACTGTAATAAGTAGCAAACAATGAAATAATTTCATCAGTTTCTCAAATAATTATAGTCAAAATTATTATTGATTTTCGCAATAATTATTTGAATGTTAGTTCCAAGGAGGATAACTAGAGATGAGAGTTAATCAAAAAATTGGTAATAGGTATAATAGCGCCTCCTCCAACCTGGCAAGACTTAATCTTAGCCGGCATACAAACCATACATATTGTTAACCAGTATACAAACCGGTCCTATATTTAGCCTTGCCTTGACATAAATTTTAATTAAAAATTGTTGTTTTCATAAGTCAATAAACAATAAAAAAATTTTTAAAACATTTTATTAGATAAAAATTAGAATTTTTTTTACTTTTTTTTACAAGTAGGTAATCATAAAGTTAATTAGTTATTTGTCCCTAAACTATATATTACATTTTTATTATAACAGAAGTAATTGCTAAAAAATTATAATTAATTGAAAATTGTTAAGGGCTAATAGGCAAAAAGTCTCTTCTTAAAGTGTGGTCTTTATTATAAAATCAACGTTTCGACCGAACAATTTGGGTCATCTTCAGGATTCTAAAATGACAAAAAGGAAACAGTTAACAATATTTAATTGTTGTAAGTATCTTTAAAATGTAACTGCTATATCGTTAACTGTTTCCTTTTTGTCATTTTAGAATCCCGAAGATGACCCAAATTGTTCGGTCGAAACGTGGATTTTATAATAAAGACCACACTTTAAGAAGATACTTTTTGCCTATAGCCCTTAACAATTTTCAATTTATTACATTTTTACATACAATATAATAACAACTTACTAATATCAGCAATGGTTAACATAATCGTAGCTTTATTAGATAGGTGCGCTTTTCAACTTCATTGATCAGATCTGAATGTTATATAAACTGAATTCGGCTCTTCTCACGGTTGATTTCCATATATTCTTCACCCTTCCATCTTCAGCTCTACCGACCCTTCTTTTTATGCTGGACTTTTGATTCAATAAAAATCTGAGTTGAATTATAATTTCGTGATTTTGACACGTAATATTTCACTAACGATTGATTTTAGCTTTTGATTGCTTCCTATTATTGTTCTTTACAGTAATAATTATTATCCATGGTAGACATGAATATAGTGGTAGTTAGTTGTTAGTTCCTGCCAGGTTGGAGGAGAGCGCTGTACTCTTGCTAGTTTATCCATTTACAGTTCAGTAATCCCTCTCTTTGATACCGACTGTCACTACTCACTTCAAGTGATACTAGTGACACTAGTGACAGTGACAGTTTGAGTAATGTTTGAGTACTTTGAGTTTGTTTTGCTCATTCATATTCAATTCATCATCAATAATAATTATTAATTTTAATGTAGTTGAAATGCAAATTATTTAATTATTATTATAAATAATTAGATATTATATACTACCATTACCTGTAAGTACTTTGTTGTACTCGCTGTGATGCCTGTGTACTGATAATGGTAAGGAAATTTATCAAGTTTATGCAAAGTAAAATACTAAGCAATAACCTCTACAATGCCCTTTGAAAAATTTGTCACCTAAACATTGGCTTTTTAAGGTAATTGGATATTTTATTATTTTTAATGGGCTATCAACATGTTTACTTTATCATCATATTATTAAATTATTATTCTAGGTAGGTACTCATTACCTATTAATTTTTCATAAGTGATACCGAACTTCTATTTAAAAAAGATCCAAGCCCAAAAGTCACATTATTATAAATGTTAATTATTATTTATGTCATTCACCCAGAGTTTTGTTTTGATTTCTGATCCTTGTTTTGATATTAGTCATTATTCCAGTAAAAATAGAATAACATGATTAATAATATTACACCAGGCTCCATTTATTACCATGATGTTAGGTGTTTTATATCTTTCAATCCTTTAATGCCGTGTAAGTAGGTACACCTCTATAAAAGTCATTGTAGTTTTTCTCAACAGGGGTAGTATTCCTAGAGAGAAAATATTAAATCTCAGAGATCGAGATAAACGTTAATTCTATAAAAATGATTATTTTATTTTATTTATATTCCACCTATCAACAGCACAAAGCCAAGTTAAGATGGGGGAAACATATAGGAATTATTGAATTGAATTAATTTCAATTAAATTACAGATAGTTTTAAAGTAAATAAAATATACAGGGTGTCCGGAAATTATGAGCAAAAAATTAAGGGGGTGATTCTTCTTGATGAAATATTGCCAAAAGTATCAATAATTTTTTTTCGAAAACTCAAAAAGAAGAAAGTTATAAGCCTCCAAAGTTGATTTTTTTAAATCAATATTTTTTTATAACTTTTTTTCTAGTGTACGGATTTTCTTAAAATTTGACACACTTGCCACTGATTTTGCTTTACATCCTTGGTCCAAATTAGACTTGAATCCCTCGAAATCAAAAGGCCTTAACTGCCCTTGACCTTCAAAAAAGGCCTATAACTTTTTTCATAATATTTTTTTCTGAGTTTTGAAGACGCACAATTAAAGAACAAGAAGAAATATTCGGAAAAGGTCCTCTTTGTCTATCACGATAAAATGACCTGTTTCCGAGTAAAACGGTTTTAAAAATTTGCTTGCACTAAAATTGATCACCATAAACTATGATCATTCTGCAACAATACCAAAGCATGCTTTGGAAACAGCTGCAGGGTTGCCTAGGAAACAAGACGTTTGCTTTGGATTTCATTTTGACAGCAATTTATTTTTTTTTATTAAAATTATTTTATTATTTTATTTAAAAAAAATGATTAATTTTTTTTTATTAAAAAAAATCATTTCCAAGTCTATTTATATTTGAATGTCTCTGTTTTGTACATAACTAGGCAACCCTGCAGCTGTTTCCAAAGCATGCTTTGGTATTGTTGCAAAATGATCATAATTTATGGTGATCAATTTTAGTGCAAGCAAATTTTTAAAACCGTTTTACTCGGAAACAGGTCATTTTATCGTGATAGACAAAGAGGACCTTTTCCGAATATTTCTGCACGTTCTTCAATTGTGCGTCTTCAAAACTCAGAAAAAAATATTACGAAAAAAGTTATAGGCCTTTTTTGAAGGTCAAGGGCAGTTAAGGCCTTTTGATTTCGAGGGATTCAAGTCTAATTTGGACCAAGGATGTAAAGCAACATCAGTGGCAAGTGTGTCAAATTTTAAGAAAATCCGTACACTAGAAAAAAAGTTATAAAAAAATATTGATTTAAAAAAATCAACTTTGGAGACTTATAACTTTCTTCTTTTTGGTTTTTCGAAAAAAAATTATTGATACTTTTGGCAATATTTCATCAAGAAGAATCACCCCCTTAATTTTTTGCTCACAATTTCCGGACACCCTGTATACAAAAATATTCTAGCGGCCAGTGATAGCTCGATTTATCTCTGCAATACTTGTGTTGAAAATGTCAACTGACTGTTGGATACCTACATAACTGTTACCAGAGTTGAAATAGAGGAGAATGAACACAAGATCACTCATCACATCCAGCCTACTGATGATGACCATTCCAGAGAATGAATACTGAAAGCATATGGGGGACTTACTTTGTGTATTATAGGATACAATAACACATTTAGAGACGTCCAAATCCATTCTGTTTAACTGACACCACCCATAAAATTTATCAAGGTCTTGTTGCAAAATGAGAGCATCCTCGAGAGATCTGACACGAGAATAAATTTTCATGTCATCCGCGGACATCAAACACTTGACTCGAAAAATATTAGTCAGGTCATTAATAAACATAATGAATATCAGGGGTCCAAGAACAGACCCTTGCGGTACTCCAGACTGAGCCTCAAAGATAGATGAGCTAAATCCTGAGACTTCAACGAATTGAGTTCTATCATGCAATCAGTTTTATCAAGTTAATAGGCAGACCAAAATATTGCAGTTTTTGAATAACAATGTCTTGATTCAGACGATCAAAAACTTTCCTGAAATCGCTATACACAATCTATCTGAAAACCGGCATTTCTCAGCGATAAATAGAGAGATATAAAACAAATTAGTTAATGTCGATTTCCCAGTCACGAAACCATGCTGCATGGGTGAAATTCTATGGAATATCGATCTTGAAATCAGACTATGAAGACAGAATTCAAAAATCTTAGATATGTGTCTGATTATTGATATTGGTCTGTAATTATTTACAGTAGTCTTATAACCTGACTGCAAGACAGGAACAATACGAGATATACCTTCCATATCTTAGGAAAACAACCTGTTTTTAGGATACTGTTGAACACATGGAGCATAGGAACCATCAACAAAGGCAGACAATTCTTAAGAAAGAAAGCAAGAACCCCATCAGGGCCAGTAGATAAAGAGGGTTTTAATCTATTCACGGCAACCTTCATATCGCCTTCATTAAAACATCTGGGAAAAGAGATGCTACTTTCGTGGTCCAACTGAGGTGAAGATTGATCAGAAGATGATGAAATGTAACAATCCTTAAAAAAAGAAGCGAAACAGTCAAATATTAACATAGGACCGAAAACTATTCGGATTATGTCGCATCTCTGCGTCAAGTCGATTAATGAAAGCATTAAAAGCTTCCCCTACGTCAATCTTAACTTTACGTCGTAATTGTCGGAATACATCATAATACACAGCGGATCCAGATGACCGGAATTTCCGCCAGTATTTATATTTCAGTTTGATATTGGAGACAATCTCACTGGTAAACCAGGCTGGATATTTAGACCTAGAATACGAGACAGGAGAACTCCGAGGTATAAACAAATCAATGGCAGATAATATTACAGAGTAAAATTCCTTCAGGGCAGAATCTGTGTCAACACTAGAAGTTCCCGAGACCAATCAAGCGAGGTTAGGAAGCTATATAGAGACGCATATTGGCCCCTTTTAAAGTTGTAGTATCTATTGCTCCTATTCACTTATACATTGTTGTTGCCGATACACTTATTTGAATGCAACAGAGATGAGCATGGAATATTAACTATAAGAGAAGGGTGGTGTCCATCCTCAGGTACTGGAGAATCACATGATCTGCTAACGAGACAATGAACGGAGCTCAGCACCAAATCTAGAATTCTTCCATGATCATTACTTACAAAATTATACTGTACTAGATCAACAGAACCACAAAAATATAGAGATACAACGATTTGAGCCCCCATCTGAACAACTAGCATATTCACTAAAATTGAAGTCGCTGATGATGATAATGTCAGTTCCATAGTTGAAACTGAGAATTTCAAGCACCTCAAAGAGGATAAACGCCTCATCTTGTAATGCAAACGGTGGAATGTAAAATACCACAAATAGTAATAACCGTGAAGGAGTCAAGCAAACACAGATGCAGGCTATATCAACAGAAGGAATCTCCCCGAAGAAACCACAGATATCTGTGAGTTTAACAGGTTGAGCCCATATGTCATCAATAACCGTAATCAAAACTCCACCATAACGCCTTCTACCTGTGTTGTCTAATTTACATCTGAAAACAGAATAATGCGAAGGAAACAGATTCGCTAAGCCAGGTCTTGGTAAAAGCGTAAATATGGAAGTTACAGCAAGTCACAAAGCTAAAAAAACTGCTGATTTTAGTGTTCAGATCCCTGACACTTTGATAAAAAGCAGTGACGTCAAAACTCTCAGACAACACCAAAGTTTCTAAGATGAGCCTATGAGATGATGATAATTGCTATTTTGTGACAAGAATATCATTTTTAAGCTTCTTAAAGACACTAATATTTCAGTCCCATACAGCATGGTGAAACATCAATATCTGGGAAGAGTTTCATTACACCGCAGCAGTTAATACACTTTAAATTAGCAGAATTACAGTCGCGTACTGTATGCTCACCAGAGCATTTAGGACAGGTCGACTTACTTGCATCGACTGGCGGTATGGTAAAACCCACTACACTTTTAACATCTTGTTAAATCAATTGCATCATAAACTGAACAACAGTCATAACCGAAGAGAACCCTACCACACTCCAGGGCCGCTGGTATGCTAAGACACTCACCTGAAGAACAGCTTGGAAAGTATTACTACGTTTTTTTATAGTCTCTTGAAATAACACGCATATTTGAGGCACCAAAGATATCACTATTTTGGGTGGCAGCAAACCTGATAATGTACTCAGCGCTGTGCTTCTCAGTCAAGCCAATCAATCTGATCTGTGGAAGTGGCCCGGTGACATCTCTGATATCATAATTGTCAGACAAACTATCTCCAGCCAGCTGTCTGAACCTACTGACGTAGCCATCTGAGGAACAGTCCACCATAACACCACCACCACGACATGCCTCCCCCCCACGACAGCCAGAACTGACGTCACTGGATCAACCACGCATAGAAGATCCGTCTTCGTAGTTTGATGCTCTGCTGTGGGTTCTTTGGTTTAATAATTATAAAGGACTTCCCAGTAACAGCCTGACTATATGACGGACTGGAGAATTATGAGAATCTGGGCCGTTATACACTCGGATCTAGGAAATTTCACTTATTAAAAGGAACTATAACAGTCTGCAGCCTACCACAGCCTCTGACAGCAAGTTATTGTGGGGCACTCATGAAAGTGTTTGGAGGCCGCTAAATTTGAAGAAATTCAGTGTTGATCCATTTAGATTTTTGAGAAACTTTGATGAAATAGGTCTCCCAGTAGTCCAGTCGGTGAAGTAAAAAATGTATGGAAAGTTCATACAAAATCATATCTTAAGATTTTCCTCCAATAATTGTTAGTGAAGAGGTTATAGAACATAAATCCACAAAAATCAGTTCTGGGAGTGCAGCGCGTATCCCCCTCAAAAAATCCCTTTGGTGAAAAAAGTATTTTTTTTGCTAATAACTGGTTAACCGTTGGATGTATAAAAAAATACTTATTAGAAACAAGAAAGATTGAGTGATTTCCCAAAGAAAACGTATCTTGTAATTTTTTCGTATATGTCATAGTTTTCGATAAAAAATATTCTTATTGGATTTTCTCAGGGAATATGAAAGAACAATAATATACAGGGGTGTCCTATTTAAAAAATAACCTTTACCTTTAAATAGCTTGGAAATTGGTCCCCAAGGTCATCAGTACAGTCAGATGACCCACATTGTCTTGAACAACTTTTGTCTTCACAATTTTTTTGTATCTGGCTTAGGTATTGTCGACCAAGAGATATAACGAAATGATCTAATTGTTAAACTGTCATATTTTATGACTTCAACAATATTTCAATAATCCAAAAATTGATAAAATGTCAGAAATCGTTTCGTTATATCTCTGGTCCAACTATACCAACAGAGATATGATCAGATCTGAATGTTATGATATGAACTGAATCCTGCTCTTCTCACTATTGATTTCCATTTGTTCTTCATCCTTCCATCTTCAGCTTTACAATCGTTCTTTTTCTGCTGGACTTTTGAGTCAATAAAAACCTGAATTAAATTATCATTCCTGGTTTTTTGACACCTAATTTCACTTACGATTGATGTTTAGCTTTTGATGATGAGTTTAGTTTCGTATTATTGTTCTTTATAGTAATTTATCCATGGTAACCATGAATGCCAGCAAATACATTAGATGATAATACGTGCAGCTCTCCGCTATTTACATGTAATAAAAGTGAAGTATGAAAAGGAGGGCCATCTACACGCCTCGATCGCTAACTACACGCAGAACCGGAAATTAGATTTAGAAATCACGGATATAATTATAATGCAAAGTTCGCTGACATAATAGTATTATCTAGAGTTCTTGCTTGCCGGTAATAATAATTATCACTTTCGTGTAAGTATTTAGTAATGAACACCCTTCAATAATTCATTACTTCTACATCTGATTACATAAATTCAGATTTAGGCATTAGAATGTAATAAACTTGCATATTAAATTATGATTTATTTTGTAGATGACGAGCAAACGACAGATTGACGTTTCGTTCAATTAAATTGACATTTTAAATCAACGCTAGTTAAAAATTCAGCCGCTTGGGCGATAGTAACTTCCGGTGACAATTTTCAGTGGAAGCTGTACGTATTATTATCTAGAGTATTTGATGCCAGGATGGTAGTTGATAGCTGCCAGGTTGGAGGAGGGTGCTTTATCCATTTTTTTATCCAAAAGTTTGTCCAGTTGCAATAATCCCTCTCTTAGTTAATGCTCCTTGGTTTTTGCTATTTTATGCAGAACTAATTTTTGTGGATTTATGTTTTAGATAAGCACAATCCAGTTACAGTTAATAAAAAATATTTAAAATAAAATATTTTTTATATTATTATATCAATAATTGCACTTTACTGTGTGCCCTCTACTCGGTAAATTTATAAACGTTCAAATTATCATTTTATCAGATTTAGTTACCTACGGACGTGACTGACACCACCAGCTCGAGGCTTTAACACCAAACCAAAGATTAAAATAATTAACAAATTCTAATTGTATTTTTGTATTTACAGATAACGAGTACCTATCAGCTAATAATATGTAAAGCTGATTATTGGTAATCTGTCTTTTCCTTCCTAGAAGCGTCTATATTTAACATCAATCTAAACGCAATCATGTTCTTCAAGAAGCAAGATAAGTGCTTGCAACAAAATCCAAATTTTGAAAACGATGAAGCTTGTTTGGACATTACAAATTTACTAAATGAAACAGTTTCAGTTTGGACTCAATATAAAGAGTGCCATAGGTGCTCTTTCCAAAATGTCGCTACATTGCCACCTAATAAGAATACATCTGTGCTATTCAACACCGATTATTCAGTAGAATTATACTACCAACTTGAATCAAACAAATCACATGTTTGCCCGTAAGTATTTATTTCTTATTATCCATTTTTTATATTATTTTATTAAATGTTATCTTAAAAAATTCAGTTGCATCCAAAGTGGTTTTACAAACAGGCAATACATTCTCGTTGTTTCCTCAGTATTTATGTAAACATTTTCATCTTCAATTATTTTATTTAGCACTTGAAATCGTTTAGAGAATGAAAATGCAAAGCCAAAAAAATTGTAAATTATGAAAATAACACAACAGAACTGACTGGGCTCCAAAAATTACTTATTCAGTCTTGAAAAGAACTGATTGACTGACGTGCAACATCCGACGCTGACAACGTAAACAATGGTAACAATAAAAAATAATAAGCTTCGGTAGTGTTGCGTGTTGCATAGATTCAATGTCCTGTACAAATTTTGCTGAATGTAATTCTGCTTATGAATTCACCAATGAGAAGCGTTGTCTTTTGGCGATTTATTTAAATTTACTCCTAGTTTAAAAACGAAGTATAGAAGGATATTATTATTTATTGGTAGGTACTAGGGATGCAGCGAATACCAGTTTTTGCCAAATACCAAATACGAATATTTGCCCAGTAGTATTTGGCCGAATAATATGATTTTGGTCAATTTTTAATTCCTGGTGAGTCCACCCACATTACGGTCTCCCATCTCTAACAGGCTTCTTTATTTTATTTGATTGTTTCCACCAGTTTTTTTTTTACATGCATCAATTAAGGATGTGTATTGTGTATAAATTGGATTTAAAGTAAAAATAATAAATTCTCGGAAGTGAACTGATGGTGGGTGACATTTCAGTGCTGTGTTTGGTGATTTTTATTGACTTGCAGCTTCATATTTAGGGAAAACAATAACACGATATTATAGGTACACATTAATTAAGTTTGCACTTTGCAGTAAATAATCATTATTCTCAGAAGTACCTGGGTACTTAATCTTTTTGTTTCTGTTCCTGTTGGTGAAATTTCAAGCACCTACTAGGTACATGCGCGTGCTGGCACCCGTGAAAGGGCCCGGGCACATAAAATTACAAGGCCTTTTAACAAAAGAACAATCACAGACTAACCAGGGGCGTGAAGAATTTTTTCCGAAAATTGAGCATAATATGACAGAATTTTCATTGAAATCATAATTGATTCCGGGCTGTTTTGTCGTGGTCCACAATACCACAATGAAAATCAAACTTTTAAGTTAATTGTGTTCTTAACAATAATATTTGTCCTTTTAAAAGGCATTTTTGGCATTGTTCACTGTTAAATAACGATTAGATTAGTACATTATTATTCGATGGAATTGTCTCAACAAATACAACTTGACCTTAGATTTAGCTGGATATTTTTGTACGTAGTTGTTTTTTCTTTTTTCATACTTACTTGCAAGTAGGCAATTTAACTCCATCTGCACTCTCAACATCTCAAGTGATTTTTTCAACAGATGTCGTTAAATTTCCAATTCAAGAACAACTGCATAAAAATATCTGGCTAAATCATATAAGCTCTTGTGGTATTACCCCCGAAAGTTTTTTGAATATTTATTACTTTCTTTTTTTAAGTTAATTAGGATGCTAATTAGAATGTTATTTTTACAGGGTTAGCAAATTATTTTCCGAACATTATAGATACGGATGGAATATTACAAATAACTGTGACCCTGTTTATATTAAAAATCCATCAGAGAATGCTTTTTTGCGTACGTGATACTAATTTTGATCCCCACTTTTATTTTTTTATTTTAATTTTTACAAATTGTAGCAATTCTTAGCGCCTTCATTATACTGTGCTCTTTTGGAACGATATGGTACATGATTAAATGCATCTATAAGCATTCAGCTCGTCTCAGGAGACTTATAACCTGGAATAATGAAGTTGAAGAAGTAAGACTGTGTAATAATGCGTAAAATCCATAATGGTTTTGAATTTTTCATTTCAGGATTTGGGCAGTTTGTCATCAAGCACCCCCGTCATAATAGAACGAGCCCCCAAAGCACGCAAACATCCTCACAGAATTAAGTCGATCGATGTCTTTCGAGGATTTTGCATCACGGTTATGGTATTTGTGGAATACGGGGGAGGACAGTATTATTTTTTTAAGCATTCCGTTTGGAATGGTTTAACAATTGCCGACCTTGTGTTTCCATGGTAAGCAATCATTTTCAAATCAATACAACTGAAAGGTTTTCTTAAAGGTTTTTTTGAGCAATTTTGATGTGTTTATGTTCTCTGAATTTAAAGAACGCATATTTCTCTCTATCTATTTTGAATATTTCTAAATAATCAGGTACATAATAATACTCTGAAAAGATTCTTATTCGGTTAAAAGACTTTCAAGTAGATCATTTGGAATCTTCTTTTACCAAAGTAAAATTTAATAACAACTAGAGGAGTAACCATAAAAAGAAGTGTAGATAAACAAATTCGTTTTTTTTAACTTTTCTGAATGAGAAAGTCATATACATAACAATAATTGGTGCATGTAACAGATTAATTTTTGTACCCAAAGCAACCTGTCATATTATTATCTTAGATTAGAATCACCAAGAATGATTGAATCTCTTTTCGACATGGTTTATTATTTTATTCAGACAGTAAATATTATTTATTGATAAATTGGAAGTGATAACTTCTTTACAACTTTTATTTACAGTGCTAATACCTATGCTAATAATTTATTAGTTTCTCTATCTCATCAGTTGCTGAGAGAATCCAGCCAAATAATCAGCTCTTTTTATTTACACATAAGTCACAGAACTTCTAGCACAAGTATGTTCTAATCTCTGACTTCACTTGTCACAATCACTTCACTCTTATCCTTCACCCTGCTCTTTACTCTGTGGTATTCCAAACTGAACTAACTAAACTAACTGCAGCTACTACCACCCACTCTTATATACTCGCCGGTCGCCGGACGTGGATTCTGGACATTTCTGGATATTTCACTGGCGTTATAGCTTGGCTCTAGACACAGCCGTCATGTACAGAAATATTCTGGGATTCCTGTATTAGAATAAAATTAGAATACTCCTGTCATGTCAGCTGTTGTTGTTGTTGTTTGTTGCTAGTTACGGAAATCGGTTTTTAGGTCCCTGATGCTGCAGCCATTTAGGCTTATTGTATCTTTCCGTAGCTATTGGTTCCATAGCATGTTCCTGGTAGTTTCAAACATTGGTTCTGGTCCTGTGAAGGCGGTTGCCGCGACCTCTTTGCCGCGCCAGTTCAGCTTTCAGGCTGAACTGGCTGTCGGAGAGTATGTAGATTTCCCTGTTCTTTTAGTTCCTTCTCATACATTCTCCGACACATTGCTGTATTGCATGTATTTCGGCTTGCATGATTGTGGTGTGCTTCCCTAGTGATACAGACATGCTGTATCTGGGGGACACTCCATACAAACCGTCTGTATACCAGATCAGTCCTCTTTTCAGACATAGCTCTCCCACTTGTTTCCATTCTTCCCAGTCTATTAGGACTTTGAAGCTTTCCTCAAATGTGATTTTTGGGCTTATCCCATCGGAGTGCATCACAAGTAATGCATCACTGATGAAATGAGTTATTCTGGAGTGACCTAGTGGTCCAGGTTTACCCCAGTTGTTATTTTGTTCCAGCCTATATGCCCCTATCCTCGCCTCGCTTTTGATATACAGGGTGTCCCATATCGTTATGTTCAAAATTCTTGAGCATATAGTAGGCTTAATTTTGAGCCCAAAAAACCCAAAAGTGACAGGTCTATCTTTATTCGTTACGAAGTTACAGGCCTAAGAAAATTATGACTAGTAAATAATGAGATTCAACTTTGTAAGCCACACAAATTGCCACACATGAGTAAACGTCACCGAAATAAACATTAGTAGAGGTTCCCCTGCTCATACGACATGGCATTAGGATTCAAATAGATGCGGCACCAGCATATTTCGGAATTGGTGTTTGTAACTAAATACTAGAGAGAAATTATTATTTGATCGTATTCAGCAAGCTGGTCAAGAGATAGGTACGCGAAAAAAGACGAGAAAACTGTTACTTTTGCAATAGGCCTCCGAGCACAAGCTTGTATTCAGCAAGGAATAGGACATTTTTAACACATGATAAACTAAAGATTTGGTCAATAAAATAAGTTTTATGTGGTTTTCAAAGTTAAATCTCGTATTTACTAGACATTATTTTCTTAGGCCTATAACTTCGTAACGAATGCAGATAGACCTGCCACTTTTAGGTTTTTTAGGCTTAGAAATAAGCCTACTGCTCACAAAATTTGAACATAACGATACGGGACACCTGTATACAGAGTGTCCCAGCTTATTCGAAGCCGTCTCTGTAGGCCAAACGATTGATTTTTTCCAAAAAAATTTTGCAAATTCAAGTACAGGATCACAATGGCCATAATTTAAAATTATTTTGGAGTATACAGAGCGTCCCATATGACAGTGGCATATCAAAGTTATGTTTTTTTAAATGGAATGCTCCTATGTTATTGTATTTTTAGATTGTCTGAGAAGAGAAAATAGGATTGGCTTTTACAGTTGGTGCTTAAATTCAGAAGTTTTTGAGTTATAAACAAGTGAAAATCGTCATTTTTCAAGTTTAGGGCCCTGTACCACGAAAACGGTTCAAGATAGAAAAAAACGGCTTACATGTCCCTATTTTAACTTTTTATGTACTATCCTATGGTGTAGAAACATTTTTACTTTCTTTGATTTTTTTATTTGGCGACACGTGGAGCAATCTCAGAATTTTTCAAATGTTTTATCACCTTGTATAAACATTTCATCTACAAGATAGGATAGTACATGAAAAAGTAAAATAGGGACATGTAAGCCGTTTTTCTCTATCTTCAGCCGTTTTCGTTGTACAGGGCTTTGAACTTGAAAAATGACGATTTTCACTTGTTTATAACTCAAAAACTTCTGAATTTAAACACCAACTGTAAAAGTCAATCTTATTTTCTCTTCTCAGACAATCTAAAAATGCAATAACATTGGAGCATTCCATTTAAAAAAACATAACTTTGATATGCCATGCACTGTCATATGGGACACTTTGTATTCTCCAAAATAATTTTAAATTATGGCCATTGTGATCCTGTACTTGAATTTTCAAAAAGTTTTTTGAAAAAGTCCATCGTTTGGCCTACGAGACCGCTTCGAATAAGCTGGGACACCTGTATACAGGTGTCCCGTATCGTTATGTTCAAATTTTTTGAGCATATAGTAGGCTTAATTCTGAGCCCAAAAAAACCAAAAGTGGCAGGTCTATCTTTACTCGTTACGAAGTTACAGGCCTAAGAAAATTATGACTAGTAAATAACAAAGATTCAACTTTGAAAACCACAGAACCACATGTGTTGTGGTTTAGGCTAATAATTTATTGTTGTGGTAACGACATGAGTAAATGTCACTGAAATAAACATTAGAAGAGGTTCTCCTGCTCATACAAAATGGCATTTGGATTCAAATATATGGGGCACCAGCATATTTATTTTCAGAATTGGCGTTTGTAACTAAATTCCAAAAAGCAATTATTATTGGATCGTATTCAGCATGCTGGTTAAGAGATCGGTCGCGAAAAAAGACGAGAAATTAGGACTGTTACTTCTGCAATAGGCCTCCGAGCACAAGGTTGTATTCATCAAGGAATGGGACATTTTTAAACACATGATAAACTAAAGATTTGGTCAATAAAATAAGCTTTATGTGGTTTTCAAAGTTAAAACTGGTCTTTACTGGACATTATTTTCTTAGGCCTCTAACTTCGTAACGAATGCAGATAGACCTGCCACTTTTGGGTTTTTTAGACTTAGATATAAGCCTACTATATGCTCACAAAATTTGAACATAACGATACGGGACACCTGTATATCAAGAGGCGGTAGGTTTAGTATAGCTTCTAGGGCTGCTGTTGATGTGGTGTTCATGGCTCCCGTTATGCACAGGGATATGCCAGTCTTTGAAGACCTTGGAGTTTCATATTAGCCTGTCTCTGGCTGGTTTTGGGCCACCAGATCAGGGATCCATATGTCATTATGGGTCTGATCACAGCTGTGTATAGCCAGTGAACCACATGTGGTTTTAGGCCCCATGATTTTGCAAAGGACCTTCTGCATGACATGAAGGCCCTTTTGCTTTTATCTATGGTCTTCTGCATGTGTGAGTTCCATGTCAGTTTCGTATCCAGGTTAATTCCTAGATATTTGACCTGGTTGCTCACCTGCAGTTTGTTCGTTGAAGAAATATGGTAGGTTTAACTCCATATTTCGTCTTTTGATGAAAGGTACCAGTGCTGTTTTCGTTGGGTTTACTCTTAGCCCCACCTATTGTTACGACATACAATGGAATAGATTTGTTATTATTATTTCACAATGATAAATTTAGAAGTTGAGTTATAGTATAGGCTATGAACATCTATTCTTCTTGTTCGCCTAGCTGGATCCTGGCCTGTTGAAATCTAGAATGTGGTCGCATGGAGCATTTTTCAGCTGTTCCAGACAGTTGACATAACGTGTGTCAGCTAATCTGTCATATTGTAGGTCGATTGTTCCAGAATAAACTATAGAATCTTCTGCTTTTTACATTCGTGCTATAGAATGAATTGAGGCTTTCAATCCCGAATATTAGTCTAGATGAACATCACTGTGACATCAAATAATTTGCCACTTCCACAATATTTGAGACAATCTGTTTTGAATGTTATGGAAATAAGATCAGAAGAAAAGTTAAAAAAAAAGCTAGTAAGTGATTAGTTGAGTAGTTTGGAACGTGAAGGTGGTCAGAGCTGGTTTATTTTGAGAGTGACAAGCAATTGAAGGGCTCGGTGCAAAAACCAGTCAACTCCATTTTTTACTAATTTTTTAATCCAAGACTTTCAAAATTTTTTTTTGATGTGTCTGAGAAAAATTTATCTTTCAGTTTATTATTAAATCACTGCCAAGTCACAATATTTAATGGTCAATTTTGTTCGAATCAAAACTTTCTCAAATAACATTTTTAGAAAGTTTTTTTTGATTTCCCACCAATAATTATGAAAAATGGAGTTGACTGGTTTTTGCACCGAGCCCTTCAATTGAGCTAGGGTAAAAGGAGAAGAGTTGTCTTTAGTACTGAGTATTTTGACCAATGAAGTGGCAATGACAGAGTGAAGTATTTAAGACAGGAGTGAGAGGCTAAAAGAAGAATGGTTATTGGATTTTGATTATTTTATTTTAATTTGGAGGTGATTGTTATGTAAATAAATATAGACTGAAGAAAATAGATTGTAAAATTCCAAAATTGCCAGAGAGAGAAAACATTGTAGAATGTAATTAAGTTAAATGAAGTAGTTTCTTAACAGCATGTATTTTTTTCAAAGAATCTGTCTCTTTTGTGTGTCACTTTAAATATGGGAGTGATGCTGAAACCCATGAAAAATATTTAGTTACCCAACCAATAATTTTATACTTATATTTCAGGTTTATGTGGCTTATGGGTTTTTCATTGAATATTTCCCTGGAAAATAGATTAAGAAGAGCCGTGCCAAGAAGAACTCTTGTGTTTCAGATCATTCGACGTTCTTTAATTTTAATTTTCTTGGGAATTATCGTCAATTCTAACCATAATTATGATACAATAGGAGAGTTACGATTCCCCGGCGTTCTCCAGCGTTTCGGAATCACGTATTTAATAGTGGGATTATTGGAAGTGGCCTTCAAAAGAAGGGAAGATACTGAGGTAAGTTTTGATATAGGTTTGATCTTGAAAACGTTTCTAAAAGGAACAATTTCAGCACATTTCCCATTTTCACGATATACTAATAGCAATACCGCAATGGGTGTTTGTGATATCTCTGGTAATTATCCACACATGCATAACTTTTCTGCTGAATGTTCCCGGATGCGGAACCGGATACCTTGGTCCCGGCGGTCTTGACGATGGCGGAAAATATTCAAACTGCACTGGCGGAGCTGCCGGATATATTGACAGACTAGCCTTTGGTGAACACATGTATAAAACTCCCAGATGTCATAAACTCTATGAAACTACAGTTTATTATGATCCTGAAGGTAGGTTCAGATCGTGAGTAAATATAGTTGAATCATGCGCAAAAAATATGATGGAGATTTGTTATTGATTCAACAATATTGAATTAACTCTTATTGTTATAGAATCATAAAAAATAAAAAAGAGAATAAGAATACTTCTAGATTTCAAATTTTTTATTTAGATGTTTGTGATAAATAATTTTTCTTTTTGCTTGTGATTATGTTTTATTCCGGTCTTATAAAATTCTCAATCTCATTTCCTAATATAAGTCTGAGAACTTTCACTTCTTGTATTTTTTTTTGTGTTTGATTTAATAATTTATTTTAGGTATTTTGGGAACTCTTACTGCCATTTTGATGGTATATTTCGGAGTACAAGCTGGACGAATATTGAACACTTATCGTAGCGTTAGAGGAAAGGTTTCCAGATGGCTAATTTGGGGACTGACAACGGTAAGAATTGTATTCAGAAATGTTAATTATTTGATGTGCTGTTCTAAAAAAATATTTTATTTCAGTGTTGTCTAGCTGCCGTCCTGTGTGAAGGCCACAAGAATGACGGTTGGATTCCCATAAACAAGCAATTGTGGTCTCTTTCCTTCGTCCTGCTGTTGTCAGGAATGGCTTTTCTGGTGCAGACATTCCTCTTCCTCATGGTAGACATCTCACGCAAGTGGGGAGGACGACCGTTGTTTTATCCCGGCATGAACTCCATCGTGGTGTACGTGGGGTGTGAGTTGCTCAAGAACACTTTTCCCTTCTGCTGGAAGCCTACCAGTCAGACGCATGCGGCTTACTTGTTGATGAATCTCTGGGGAACATTCCTTTGGGTCGCAATTTCAATATACATGTATAAACATGATTATTTCTTGTCACTTTAGAAAGGGAGGTGGACAGTTCGAAATTTTATATATTGAAATTTATACCATACCTACATATACACACAGTACATACTTATTGAGTTTTATATAGGATTTTGAGCCGTGTAAGGCTCGTGTAGACAATCTTGCAAACGTGTGGAATTATATTTTATTTTGTGATTGTTTCCTTCATTGGGGGGATAAATTTTATGGTTCAACAATAAAGGAATGTTTAGAATTGAAGGATGTATTTAATATTTGCTATAGTTTCTAGATGTCAAATTTATAATTCGACAGAGTGGAAAATCTACTAATTTTCTCATCAATCAGAGGAGATGACTGTAAAATGTCATACTCAGTTGCTATTTTATATAAAACTATTTTACATAAAAGTGCCTATTTCTGATTCCCAATACTGATATTAACGATCTGCATCTGCAGCTAAGATGTAGTCGAGTTTGTTTTCTGTGGCCCAGCCAAGTCAATTCGCTTATTGCATCTTGTGCTTGTTGATTTGTTTATTTTCACCGGAAAAGAATAGACAACCGGAAATGCGATTAAATCAAGAATTTAAGACTATTTTTCAGAAAATTTCTACCTACGAACAAACCTCTCCTTTGCCTTTGGCCTCACAGACTCCCCTGGTTGGTTCCTATATTTGAACTGCCGCATTTACTGCTAAATTAATTTTGGTATTTAGTTTGAGTTGAATCAAAGTCATGGTAGACCGTATGGATGTAGTTGGCCTGTGAATTTTTATTTGCTTAAAAGATACCTATTTAATTACAATCAAGTAATTTTTTTTACATGTTTTCTAACTAAGCTATAACCTCTGTTGTTGTCAATATCAACTTCCTAGGGATTACTAAGTACAAGTAGGTACTAAAATGTAAATATTTAGATATTTTAAAACTAAATAAGTAATTTAGTTGAAAAAATCTAGTACTGAAAAATACATGAATTTTGCATTTGAGATTGATTACTTGTTGTTCTGCTACTACTTTATTTAACATTAAAATAGATTCTGTTTAGTTCAAGCAAAGACTGAAAAACGGCTAGTAGTATTAAAGTTCTCGCTGACAGACAGGATCATTAAAACTTATTTTATAAGTAGATCTCCTTGGCACTAAGTAAATGTATATATTATTGAGTTTTAATATTCGTCGCTCAGATGTCGAAACCTCGTATCTCAATTTTCGATGGTTTTGTGTTTTTAGGGTTGCCTACATTAGGAGTTCAAGCCGCATCGATGGCAAAACCTCTTATTTTGAAGCTTGTGAAATAGCACCTGCGCCTCTCGAATTCAGAAACCTCGTATCTCACATGCTGTAAGCAAAACACGTGCCTGCTAAGTTTAAAAAATAACTTTAACAGTTGAATTTTCTAATATGGGAAATTTTAAGTGATTTCCAAAAATATACTAGTTTTGACATCTGAACGACGATATGCCCTTAACTTGATTTTGAAGAAAAGTCTACTTGGACCTCTTGGCTTCTGAGCCCTTCAATTATTGTAACTCATACTCGGGATTAAAAAAAAAACTTGCTGGAGACAGACAAGAAAGCGAGTTGCATTGCATCAAGTTCTGATCTAAGTAGGAAGCTTGAAGTATCCAACTCCTCCGGAAGCTGATTTAAAATTAATTGCAAGATTTTCAGATCGTCTAAAAATGTGGTAGGATATCTCTTCAAGATTTTTTTTCAACTTTTTGACTCGACTAGCCTTTCTTATGCATTGACTGTCATACAAAGATTCCGCAATAATGTTTAAAAATCCTTCCCATACCTCTCTTGATGGTCTTTAGTGCTCTAAGCCTTTGAGGAAAGAAAAAGGTCTTCAAAATGCTAATTGGTTTATACTAAAACATTAGGCTTCACAAAACGTCACTATTTTAACTCTGACTCCAAATAGAGTGACAAAATACATATTTTTGAAAATAAGACAAAGATGTGTTGTAGTAAAAGCTAATGCTCTGTTTTATTCAAATTGCCTAAAGTTGCTGTTTCTGTTGCTACAGAGTTAAAATACCTTTCATTTTAACAACTAATTTTTATGATTAAGTTTTAATTTTGAAACAATTTTCTCTTTCCCCTTTTTTGCTAACTACAGATTTGACATCTAGATACTTGTAATTTTTGGTAAATAAACAATAATATTGGGAGAGTTTAGTAAATCCAACTGTTCGTGCACTCAGGCTTAGAATAGCTGAAGTGTTTAACTTCTATAAAAATGAGAAAAATTAGTAAACGTTATTACAGTTTACATCAACATTCTAACTGGTGATATTTGATGTTGAGTTAACTAAAGATTTATTTTATATCATAGTTATTATATGCAATTTTAAGAATTGAGGTGTTTTATAAAATATCGCTTGGAATTTTAACATTCTTTTTTAGGGCATGTTCTTTTATTCACCGCTTAATGCATCATTGCAAAGGGCGCCTCACAAGATATTTTACTTTGGTTTTACAATTCTTGAGTAATAGAACTTATTTTTTCTTCTTTTATAATTTGTGTAATGACACATCAATTGATTCCATCAGGTTTTACTGATGAGTTTAAGAACACGCCCATACTGATTTAAATATGTCTGGTTTTATTGAGATTAAGAGGAACACTGTTGCTGATATTTACTAGTAATGAATTCTTTGCGATCACGATCAATAACTGCTGAGGTTTCATGGCCCAGTACATTATAGAGGTGCTTTTATTCATTCCATTGATTTCTAATTATTGTATAAAATCAGATGTGGAAGTTTTGATAATATAAAGGTGTTCGTTTATGGTTTCAAATTAGTGATTAAAATGTTTTTTTTAGAAAAGAATAACATCCATCATTGACCATATCTTTAAATACCAGGCTGTGATTAGTATTTTTCGTACGTTTATTGAACACTGATTCTGAATAAACAATGATTTATTTCAAAAAAATGAATGAAAGCATCTTACCTTCAAATGTTACAAATTCCACAAATATAGTAAATATGCTTTAATTTAGGTTATCTTCGTTGATATTCTTAAGAGGGGTCAATATTAAAAACATTCAGAAGAGGTTCTGAATAAAGAAAGATAGTTTTCGCATTCTATAACTTTGACATTCTGAAACTTCTTTGAAGGTTTTTAATTTTACTATATTATCTCATTTAATAACTAGGAGGAGTAAACTGCAAAGTATCATTTACACCACTAAAAGTCACCAGATTAAATCACCAGATTTTTTTTGGCGGCAAATTTGAATTGAAACAATAATTATTAATAATAAGGAAGATAGGACTTGTTTTCGGTGTAGGAAATCTACTTTTCAGGAGAGACTCTACAGCAGTATCACAAATCATTGTGATTTGCATAATATATCAGTATTATAGTGCTGAATGATTTTCTGAATATAAATAGAATGAAATTGAATAATTTATAGATATTTCGAAGAATATTAAGGATAATAATTATTAACATTCATATTAAATTGATTGAGAAAGTACTTTATTTTAGGCAATACTTATGTGACAAATTTAATGTAACATATAAATAATATATTTTATGTATGTATTATATGACACATAACATCGTAGATAAAGTTTTTATTTTACATTTAATAATTTATATAATTTGTGGATAAGTCAATTTTTTCAAACGGTATTATAAACAGCATTTTTCAGTTTTTGTAGGACCAGATTCAAAGTGTGTTGTTGAAACTAACTTTATCACATACAGCAGTCCCTGTTTGGTCTAAATCCGCACCTTTGTTCGATTGGAATATGTTCTTCAATTATTGGTGAAGTACGCATATAGAGTAGTTTTTCCAAAATCTTGTAGGTGACATTCTTTTCTTCCCGTTTCTTTGGAGGAGACATCCTCTCACTTGTACTTGATGTAGGATTATCCATAATGGCACTTGAAACCGTTTGCAGGATGAAAATGGAAAGCCAAAAATAATTTCAAAATTCTGAAAAGGATGTCTGTTCTCTAAAAAGAACTGAATGGGCTTCAAAAAGAACTTATTTAGTTTTGAAATAACTTTTAAAGAATTTATTTAGAACAACTTATAGGGTTTTGGAAATAACTGATTATAAAACTGATGTGTCACATTCGACGCTGACATTGTAAACAATAATGACACAACAATAAAAAAAAGAAGCAGTGTTGAGCGTTGCATAGATTCAATTTCCTGTACAAGTTTTGCTGGGTGTAATTTTGCCTATGAATTGACCAATGAGAAGCATCTTTTTTTGGCGGTTTATTTAAATTTACTCCTCCTAGTTATTAAATAAGGTATAGTGCTTACTCATTTCTTGATTTTTGTTATTATTTTATGCTCATGTTATTGTAGTCAGGTTTCAAAAGTGGTAAATTATCAATTATAAACATACTTACCTACTTATTATTATTGTAGTACTAGTTTTAATTACAACTACTGTTTGGACTGATTTCATGAGTTATTATTGTTACTGTAAGTTTTATCCTGTCAGTTTCTTAATACAGAATTAATAAATATATTCATGAACTTCTATTATTTTTTTTTTTATGAAAAACACCCTCAAATTTTAAAAAATATATATTTCTTCACATACAAATACAAAATTTAGATACATTTACGATAAAATACATAAGAAAGATAACAGTGCAACTTAAACGACTGGACGGTATATTAGTGAACACAGTACATTAACAATGTAAAAAATTTTACATTTAAAAAAGCTACCTTTATTAATAGCGTAAAGACCTTATTTATACAGGACAATATACCGGGTGCTTGTTAAACAAACAGCATAAATTCTAGTTGTTCTTTGGATTATTCTAAGAATATTTTGTCATTTAATTATTTTTGAAAAACCGATTTGTTTTGTAGATACAGACTGACTGAATAGAAACAAGCTCTATAACGGACAATAATTGTCTCCATCGAATGCACCTGTTTCCCGCATTTTTTCCGGTCATTTTTATTTCCTGGAAGTTCTTAAAATTTTGTTCAGCCTGCTAGCTGTTCGGATTATAAGGATATTTTTGGACGACTGTTCGGACTACGAGGATAATTAAATTTTTTTAAAAATCAATTATCAGAATTATTTATCAGATAATTGAAAAGAAAATCAATATCAACGTGATTATTTTGAATATGTCAAAATTTTTCTACACTGAAGTTTGGCTGTAAAAACTCATTTTGAACATTTTTGTTCTAATAATTAGTAATCCCAATATGTAAAATCTGCATCAAAACATCTATTACAGCTACATTTAAGCATTCAATCAACAACTTTAAAGGCCAAAATTAACTCGATGGACTTGTATACCTACGAAACAATAAGCGGCTTCAAAAATCATTTGCCACATGTTTAACTAACACCCTGTATATTTATGAACATGAAGAAGTCAGGAATGAACATGAAGATCTAACCTTATTTATATTCAATTGAAGTGATTCACATTCGATTTAGACCATTAACACCATGAATGACATCATGAAGCAGAAATAACTCTTATAATGCAGTTTTATCTACGAATGATTCATAAAATGCACTTTTTTTACACATTTCTTAGTTCATAAAATGTATGATTATCATGAAGAGTGCATAAAGTAAAAACGGGTGAAATAAAATGTCATAGCGGTTCATTATTGGCACTCTTGGCATAATCTGACGCGTCACTGCATGCCGGCCAGTCAACGATTAAGTGTAAGTTCTAGTGAGCCAGTGGCCCGAGCGCGAGTGACTGATGTACCTAGTTCGATGCTGAGCTACATAGCCCGACACCTTCCGCTCCCTAAAGCTGGTTTACCCAATGCACCTACTAGAGAAACGTCATAGTTTATTTGCAGATCGACAGACCTATGTACAATTATCATTTTGCGTTTTGTGATTCAATGAATAAAATATCTTCCGTACTAAAAGAAATTATTATTACCTACCTAAAAAATCTAAAGAAGTGTATATTAAGCAATATGTCACCTTTATGAACTGACGTGATGAAAAAGCTTTAATAGCTTCAAAGAAACACCTTACTTAAGATATGAATACCTACATTAGAAATGTTTATTTTATTTTATAATAATAACTTTTCGTTCTAATTTAAGTCACTTGTAGATAAAATTTTGTATGCAACATAATGCATAAAGTGCCTTTTTTTCACTTCTGGGATTAACGCACTCGCCTGCGGCTCGTGCGGTCAAACTTCCCAGTCGTGAAAAAAGTACCACTTTATGCACTTGTTGCATAAATAACTATTCTGCAACACCTTAATCCATGGTCTATTAAAATGTATTCTAAATCACAACATGCATTAAAACATTTTGATTCTCATTGTGATTTGTGAATCGATCTATACAAGTGTCCCAGCTCAGTCGAGTCGGTTCTGTGGGCCCAACGATGGATTAAAAAAAATCCAAATTCAAGTACAGGATCACAATGGCCATAATTTAAAATTATTTTTGACTACACAGAGTGTGCCATTTGAAAGTGGCATATCATATGTTTTTTTTTAATGGAATACTGTTATGTTATTGCGTTTTAGATTGTCGTAAGAGAGAAAAAATAACACTGTTTTTTACAGTTGGAGTTTAAGTCAAGAAGTTTAGGGATTTTAAACAATAAGTAAAAGCTTTTGCGAGGTTCAAAGCGAACCCTATGAAGAGGCACCACTGTTTCAGTTACACTGGTTCGTCTTTGGAGCAGATTAGATGCTTCAACTGCAGAGAAAAAGGACATACAGCATCAAAATGTTCAGAGCCCAAAGTTGAATGCCAAAAATGTGGAAGGTTGGGTCACGAAGCCTCTCGCTGTCTCAGGGAAGTAACCAAGTCGGTAAGCAAGCAGTTTCAAGGGACTAGTGACCAAATCCATAGCTGTTACTTCATTGACTGTTATGTAAACGGTCACTGTATTAGAGGGTTCATAGATTCTGGTTGTTGTGCAGTCACATTACGCCAGAAAGATGCTTTGAACCTTGGTCTAAGCTATAAGTCTAGCTTTAAAATAATCAGAGAGTATGCTGGAGGCTCAACGAGAGCCCTTGGTGAAACTGAAGTTTCTCGTAAAGTTGATTTAGCCGAAGCTACGGTGCCAGTTTTGATCGTACCTGACTCAGTACAAAGTGTACCGATAATTGTTGGCCAGACCTTATTAAATAATCCAGATATTGTTCTTGTTGTAAAGAATAATGAAGCAAGGGTTTTCAACAAAGGGTTGACAGAGCTTCCTGGAATAGATCAGCTTCCCTCAAGGAAAATAGCCTTGTGGTCAAAAGAAGCCACAGTGATTCCTCCACATCACGAGGGTTATGTGTGTGTTACAGTTGGTAATTCTGAAGACTACAACGGTGACGTCTTTATTGATGCTCAAGTTAGACCCGTACCAACCATGGAAGGGGCAAGTACCTAAAGAGTTGGAAGCAATCCACAAAGAACGTTTACTGGATCTTCTAAACAAGTAGGTACCGTGACTGTTTCGCTCAAAACATGAGTGAACTGGGCTGTAAGCACGTCACTAAAATGAAGATCAGTCTTACGGATGATAAGCCCGTGACTTACAAACCCTATCGCCTAGCAATTTCAGAAAGGCAAAAGACACAAGAAATTGTACAAGAACTTTTGGATAATCAAATTATACAAGAGTCATGTTCACCTTATTCAAGCCCAACCCTTTTCGTAAAAAAGAAAAATGGAGAAACTCGTATGTGTGTGGACTACAGAGCCCTAAATGCCAAAACAATCAAAGATCGTTATCCCTTACCAAGAATCGACGACTTAATCGACAAATTGAAAAACGCGAAGATATTTACAAGCCTTGACCTGACTTCTGGATACCACCAAATTCCCTTAGAAGAAGACTCTATTCCTAAGACCGCGTTTGTCACTCCAGATGGGCACTATGAGTACTTAAGAGTCCCTTTTGGTTTAGCAGACGCCCCCGCGGTTTTCCAACGAACGATCAATAATATATTGGGTCCGTTACGTTTCTCGACCACCTTAGCTTATATGGATGACATCTTACTACCAAGTCTCAACTTAGAAGAAGGTTACCACATGTTAGAAGAAGTATTGGTGTTGTTGCGAGAAGTCAACCTAACTCTAAGGCTTTCTAAATGCTCCTTTTTCCATACCAACATTGAGTACTTAGGTCATGAAATTACTCCGGAAGGAATAAGGCCAAGTAACAAGAAAATTCTGGCGGTTGAAAACTTCCCAAGGCCTCAGAACGTTCATGAGGTTCGACAATTTTTGTGGCTAGCCAGCTATTTCAGGAGTACCTACATACAAAATTTCGCGCTGATTGCAAAGCCCCTCACATCCCTTACAAAGAAAGACTCCCAGTTTGTATGGGAAGAATCGCAACAAAAGGCCTTCGAGACTCTCAAACAAAAACTGGTAACCAGACCCATTTTAGTGACATATAATCACGAACTAGAAACTGAAGTTCATACTGATGCCAGTAAATGGGGAATCGAAGCCATACTTTTCCAAAAACAAGGGGATAATTCAAAATTCAAAACAGATGTACCACTCGTACGAGTTAGAGACGTTAGCAGTTGTTAATGCACTAACGGCCAATATTATAAACGCTGGTTAAGTTAACTGGCAGATTTCTGTGCCCGATTTTGAAGCTAATATTGACCTCGAATAAATTTTATTAACATTTTTGTAATCCCTTTTATGCCAAGAGTAATTAAATTGCAATAATTTCGACCTATAGTCTATATCTTCTCCAGAAACGACCACAGAAATCGGCCAGTTAACTTAACCAGCGTTTATAATATTGGCCGTAAGACAGTTTAGACCCTATTTGATAGGAAAAAACTTCAAGGTCGTTACAGACTGCAGTGCAGTTCGAAGTACGCTCTCGAAAAAGGACTTAGTTCCACGAGTGGGAAGGTGGTGGATGATTATACAAGAATATGACTGAAGGTGACTGAAGCCGCCTCTGGCCCAGTGTACAAGTCGCCCGGTCGACAGCAGTGGAAGAAGCGGGCGAACGGGGGACTCCACTTGGCTCAGAGAGGCGACGACCTACACGTTACTGTTGTAGCTGATCATACGTTCATACTTTAATAAAGAATTGTTTATGATGAGACGGCGGGGTTTTAATTATAAAACCCAACAAAATGACAAAAACAATATTTGTCAACTGTTAGTTTAATTACTGACAGTTGCGACTCTGCTATTTGTATGCAAGGGCTAGTGATGGGACATCGAAATTGAAGCATCGATGTCAACATCGACATCGGAATTCAAACATCGATGTTGTAGCAACATCGATCTCAAAAATTAAAGTAACTTACATCTGCCATCGTAAAACATGTCAGTTGTCACAATTGGCAATTGGAAAAACAAACATAAATAACATTGTTGACAATTGACAGCCAATCAATATGAAAAATCATTTAAAGATTTTAATGTCCATCACATGTCAATAATGTCATTTGCGTTGTTGTGGTTGCACCGTTCGATGTTCCATATTTCTGGAAAAACATCACCCATCACTAGCAAAGGCTACTTTTTTAAAACGACGATTGTAGGTTTTTGATAATTTTTTTATTTTACAAATTTGCTTATAATTATTTAACGGAAAAGGGAACAATTTTTTTCCTTTACAAAATTTGTTCAGAAAAATCAGCTCTTTTTATTTAAATATGCAAAAATATAAACAAAATTGATGATCATCCCTTCGGTTTCTAAATGTGGAAAAATATGCAAATTATGATTAAAATGAGCCTCACTCAATCCCATTTAAGAAACTATTTTCAGATTTTCTTCATTGTTGTTTATTTTCTTATAATAGGGCTGAGATATCGAGTTTTGCTCACCCTGTACATCGCCTTGAAAAATCCATCATTTGACCAATAGTGACCGACTTGAATGGGCTAGAACACCCTGTATATCTTATAAAAGTTATCTTAATGATTATCTATAATGTATATAAGCCTTAAAAAAGCTACATTCATAGCAATTAATGTAGAAGATATAATATCATTATTACAGGACAAGATATAGAGGCTGATTGACAACTAAAATAAATCAATTTTTATTGTTTTATGAATTAACTATCATGTTATAACACATACAACAAAATTGAGTATGAAACGTTATAAAATATAAAGTAATGAAGTCGTAACTTAACTAGAGCTATTCAAAGGATAAAAAATATAAAAGCCTGTTCTGATAGCATGATGAATTTTAGAGATATGACAGTGGTCATGTTTGCTTGAACTAGTCACCATTTTTTACTAGGAAACAGCTGTAACAAAAAAGCTATTCTTTGGCCAAAAATTTTTGTGCTGAACAGCAACAAGATCATATGATATTTCCACAACAACTTTTTGGACGTGAAACTCAAGTAAGGAACATACAAGAGCAAGCTATAAAACAGGACTTATTATTTGGCATACACTGAACTTAATGCATAATTATTTCATAGAGAAGCCATTATTAAAAAAATACACTACTATGTTGGCTGAATGATACTTGGTATAGGATTTATGAGTGGAGGGAGACGAAAGTACACTGAACACTATAAATGCAAAATAGAATGGGATAGATAGTCCAGTAGATTTGCTTGCCAGCAATGTAGTCTAACCTGTTATTTTTTAATTAGTTTGTCGTGACATAAATCGTGGCACAAGTTGCAAATCGTTGTCTCTTCGTTAATTTCCAAATCAATATGACAACGTACAGATTCTCCATCCTCTCTTAATGCATTATAACTCCTATATAGCTATCTTATCCTATGTATTTTCTACATACCTAGCATCATTCAGTCAACATGGTAAAAGTAAAATTAACAAAATATAATTTTATTATTATAGGCACGGGCCGTTATCCTATACTTAAAAAAAAACATTAGAAAGCTTTGTAGACATATTTGGTTCTATTGATGCAAGAAAATTCACGTAAAAAGCAAAAAAAATTTTGCAGAGCATAAAAATAAGTAAAAATGAGAGAAATTAAAACATATTACAGTGACTATAAAATAACGGTGTGGACAATAGAGGCTAAGTTCCTCCCACCCATGATACTACATGTTAAATTATGACAAATTACATTGAAGTTTATATTTTACTTGGTGTATCACGAATCCAAGCAACCACAAGATTTGCTGATGGATTTTAAATAAATTTACGAAAGAAAACTTATCGGGTCTTGTATGTGAGCTCCTCAAAAATGTCTAAAACTGTCATCAGACTATTATTCAGAACTTCTAAACCAGAAACACCAAAGCGAAACAAAGTGGTAAACTGACTGAAACTGGCTAATATAGAAATGTTGTATTTTTCTAATACCCATACATTTTTTAGTTTGGAGCCCTAAATATATCAAACCTCTGCATTTGTCCTATATTAATGATTTTTTTTAAACTCAAAAGATCCATTTGTTTACAAGAAATCTATAATAGCAGTCTTTATTCTTACACTTTTAAGCTGGAATGTGATTTAAGTATGGCTATCTAATGGGCTAATTGACCGTTTTCAAATAAGTGTAAATTATAACATCTTCGAGCAAACAAATGGATCACGTGGCAATCTTAGTTGCTATCACAGTATTTGAAATGCGCAGTAAAAATATAAAATCAATTTGTACATACAAAGTTGGCATTTAGGGAACGATTAATCACAAATTCTGATGAAAATACTATAATTTAACACTACATAAATTCGCTATAAAGACACTGCAAAGTAGTGGTACTTTCTATAATATCAATTCATTCAACTTGTTCAAATTTGTTCTATAAACGGAAACGTCCGATTAAGTGACTTATTTCCAAGTTGTTTGTACTCTTCAAGTAAGTACTTAGAAAAAATAAAATCAACTCTGTCAATGATTAAATATAAAATTACGCAAGTCTTATACAAGTAATTAAAGATATCGTGTCATCGATGTTTTGGAAGTAGACTGCAACAACAATAAAGAAGGCAAGAACCCACCAAGCATGCCAACATGATGGCATATATTAAGAGCTGCGGAAAGCGAGACGGAGACCACAACACTGAATATCGAAGATTGTTATTTTCTGTAAAAAAAATATCTTACAATTTGTCATATAAGTTAATGCATAAATACAGGGTGTTGCATTTTGTACTGTACAAACTTAAGTAGGCATCATGTTCCTGAGCTCATTTCAAGCAAAAAATGTTCTATGAAAAAACATACAATAATTCTCCATGGTTAAAGAGCTACAATCGTTCAGAAATTAAGTTAAGACTATAAAATTTATTTACAAAAAAAAGTAGCAATGTAATTTGACAATATTTGACAAGTTGTTGTTTCCAGACACCCTTAGATGTTAAGTTATCTTAGCTGCAGTTCAGGTAGATTTCGAAGCAAGTGACAACTCAGCTGACCTATAAAATGTGAGTATTATTTTGGATCAGGAGAGTAGGGTGATTAAGAGGGAGAAGGGATACCATCCCGATATTTGAATCGACACTCGACGACCAGAGAACTCTGATTCTGATCTCAATGAGAACATTCTTTTCTAGAAACTTGAATCGGGCATATAATTATGTATAAATACCCGTTTCATGAGTTTTTATTCTCCAATCGATTTGAACTTTTTTTGTATTTCAATGTATAATAATGCTTTGGTGTACCCTAAGTTTTATTATTTTCAGTTACCCTTAACAGGGTTTTTCCGGATATGGGATTTCCTCTGGAATTTCTAGGTACAAAGTTTAAACAGGGTTTTCCATGTTCCTCCATGCCGTATCATGAGAATGGTCGATGACACAAAAAAATGCTTGAACGGATATTGTACATAATTTGATGATCTGCAAGTTTCTCGTTAAAACCTAAAATGACATATTTTCAGATAGAAACTGCGAAAATCCCATTTTCGTGACCTTTCTTGAATATTTTGCGTCACGGACATGAGGTTATATGAGATTTTTTAATTTACATTCCCTTAGATTGCGAGGTTGACTGCTAATTTGACGACAGGACTATAATATTGTGTTCGAATGAAACAATTCTCATATACATACAGTCTGTCTCAGATTGGTTGTGCTTTTATGACTGACCTGAAACCGTCCACAAAACGGTCATGACTATCTTCGAACTTGAGATATTTTGAAGAAATTTTCTAAATACCCTCACCTATCTGGAGTAATTTGAAAAACATGAAAATGTTGATGATTAAAATTATTTTAAAGAAATGGAAAGCACTTACCTAGTAATGCATATCCGAAACCAATTTTCTCGGTACCCATTCTATAAGAGCAAGTTGGTACCAGAATTTCATACATATCGGTGATTCCCAGCTCCAATTCATGGATTTCATCACTTTCAGGTGTGACCGGAACGATTTGTCTTTCTTCTCTAAGTAATGCATTAGTGCTTATAATCATTGACCGATGATTGTGAGCAGAGAATATCAACTGGGGCAACATTTTTGTTATAACCTGGTTCAAAAAGTGTTAATATTTCTATTTATAATATACAGGCTGTCTCAGAAACAGGTGCACTAAATAAACCTTTGCATCTTGATTTGGGCATGTTTATTTTATCTTTCAGAAAAGCTTAATCAAGCCATTTACTGACAGAGAAATTAATTATCATAATTTATAATCAATGACTGTAAAGTCTTTCTTTTAACTAGCATTTACTAATGCTAATTCATTTTTTGCCAACTTTTTAAACTTGTATCAGTTCAATGATTTATGAGATTTATTTATTTGTGTTGCAGTAACCACCAGAAAGTGTTGTTTTAAGGGTAAAATTTTGTGAATTCATTTTCTTTAATTATCTGCAGTTTTCTTTTCAGTGCATGTATTTCTTGGACACCTTGCAGGGGATAAGTAGAGGTACATACTTTATCTGAAAATTTATTTGGAGTAAACAGTAGCGGAATATGACTCAAAGCAACGAAAATCTTTTCAGTATCATAAAAATCTCTTTTTTCTTTATACACAGGTATCGTTTCGTTCATTACGTTCACTTTAAAAAAAGTATAATTATTAACATTTTGAAGATCGGGCTGCGAAAAAGCTCTGTTGAATCTTTTCAATTTATTACTAGTTACTTTATCGAATCCTTCGCCACCTATGTCATTATCACCTGGTAACCAAATATGCTGAAATGAAAAAAAAATAAAATAACAAATGAAGAAATCAATCATGGATAGATACAGTAAGGTCTCTCATAATAAGGTCAACTCTTATTGTAAGCAATGATGAAGTAGGTATAGCCATTTAAAGAGGAAGGCACATTCAATAGGAGCTTCAATGATAGGCAAAAGAGATCTTTTACCTATCATAATAAAAAAAAATATTATAAATATAAATTAGGTATGTGAAATTTTGAATAAAAATTACATAAATATACACGCTGTTTCCTAATTGGATGTCAATATTTAAGGGAGTTTTAAGAAGAAAACTTGAAAAGAACGTATGCCCTAAAAGTCTTAACTTTTGAGATACAGGGTGGTAAAATTTTTAAAATTAAATAATTTTTTCATAATATCTGTAATACCCCTCTGGATATTTTAATGAAATTTCGTATACAGGTATTACGCATCGAGAGGTATTTTTTCATGTACCACATTTCATTCTATTTCCACTAGTGATGACCTGCATATTTTGGCAGACATTGATGGTACGCCACTGATTTCTGTTCAAATAGAAATCATTTTTGAAATCCCCATTCATTTCTAAGCAAATTTGATTACTTGGTTTTTTTCAGTTCGATGCACCATTTTCGCCTAAAAAAAATAAAATCTATTTCTCTGCATGGTCACAAGATTATTGTTAATATGACAATAAAAAATATAAAAATATGCAGGTAAAATTCTGCATGATCGTCATTAGTGGAAATAAAATAAAATGTGGTACATGAAAAATTCCTCTTGATTTGTAATACCTGTATACGAAATTTCATTAAAATATCTAAGAGCGGTATGACAGATATTATGAAATAATTATTTATTTTTAAAAACTTTACCACCCTGTATCAAAAGTTAAGACTTCAAGGACATACGATCTTATGAAGTTTTCTTCTTAAAATGGACCCAAAAATCACCCCCTGAAACATTGATATTCAATTAGGAAACACCCTGTATAAGATCTCATCTCATAAAACAAAGTAATGTTTCAATCAGAATCAGGTCAACTTGAGTAAAGAATTAGTAATATTATGATTTATTAAGATCCGTTTATTAAAACAATAAGGGTGTCCCATCGTATAGAATTTTCGCGATAAGAGGTACCTATTTCTAATTAAAATTTTTATATGAAAATTTACGTACGTGGATTATAATAAACCTACTATAATATGATGCAATCATTTTTGGTAAATTAATAAAATGTGACTTTCAATTTTCGACATCGATTTTATATCGAAATACTAATCGTATCTCTATGATTTTTCATACTCTTGTACAAAAAAGTTCCTTCTATAAGAAACAGTAATTTGTTAATCGATATCTTTAAACATAATTGAGTAATTTGCCATCAAATTTGCACATAAAATTGGAATAAAGTTTATGATTATTATTATAAACCCATCACTACAGCAATAATTTACAACTTTAGTCACATGCTGTGAACAAGCAGCTTTGTTCTTATAAACAGGTACCTGAAGAAAGGTTTCTGCCTCTATTTCAGAAAATTGGAGTTCGCCTTTGTAGAGGAGAATTCAAAATGTTTATTCTCAACTAAGTCGTAAATAACTAGCACAGTTGACCATCTTTTGTACCTTTCACCACATTTAATAGCTTTACAAACAAAAATCGTCATAAATTATATCTGATTTTTTCTGATTTGACATTATCTTCAATTAATGATTTATAAATTTTCAATTTCTAGTTTCACAGGCGGATTTTTAATGATGTTTAGAATTTATTGATATACAGTGTGACCCATTTGTTCTTGAAACACCCTGTAGAATCTTAATTTATGGTGCGATTTTAAAGAAATTTCTTTTAAATCATAGAGCTTGATAAACTATATTTTGGGAGCAACAAGCGTCTCATTCCTACAAAATCCAAGGCCTACTAGATCAGTGTTTACTTGTAAAATCTCAAAAATTCATATTAGCGATTTTTTTTAGAAAAAACTGTGCACGCTACTGGATTCACCAGCCCTCAAAACGGTACTGTACTAAATTTTATTGGAAATGTCAGAGTAATAAGGATCTTGCAGTTATTTTAGAAATTCATAATAGAACTCCGAATTTTCATTAATTTATTCGAAAAGGTCAAGAGAGACAAAATAGAAATTGTACGTCTAGTTGGTGATAATGTAGGTACTTACTTTAATTTTTTAATTATAATTTTTTATTTATTTAAGTACTTTTTTTATTTTTTTTTATTTTTTATTTTTTTTTTACTTTTTTTTTACTTTTTTTAATTTAAATTTTTACTTATGATAGCTTTTGACCTTTTTCAAATTAATTTATGAAAATTCGGAGTATTATTATGAATTTCTAAAATAACTACAAGATCCTTATTACTCTGACATTTTCAATAAAATTTAGTACAGTACCGTTTTGAGGGCTGGTGAATCCCGTGGCGTGCCCAGTTTTTTCTAAAAAAATCGCTAATATGAATTTTTGAGATTTTACAAGTAAACACTAATCTAGTAGGCCCTGGATTTTGTAGGAATGAGACGCTTTTTGCTCCCAAAATACAGGGTGTTCTACAAGCTCTATGACAAACTATCCAAACAAAAACGAATCGGACCCATGTTTATTAAAAAAAATATGTTTAAAATCAAGCAACCTACCATCTGTCAAAGTTTGTCATAGAGCTTGTAGAACACCCTGTATAGTTTATCAAGCTCTATGATTTAAAAGAATTTTTTTTTAAATCGCACCATAAATTAAGATTCTACAGGGTGTTTCAAGAACAAATCGGTCACACTGTAGAAAACAGATTTTTTGCTTAATTAGTTTTTTGCGACTGCACGCTTAATTAAGCTCACTACAAACATGCTCATTAGGCCAGATTATAGAGAATTAAATTATTCATGAATGTGTCGCGAATAAATTACTTTAATTTAATTATAAAGTGTACTTTTCACGAGAATCCTATACAATGGGCTGTATACAGGCTGTTCTTAAAATAAAAAAGATAAAAGTTTCTGAAAATTAGTTTCAAACAACATCAGAAACAACTGACATTGTTAAAATTAATGTTAAAAAAAAGTTGTAAGTTCTAAAATGCCAAAATTTATTTTTATAAATACCTTCACATACTTGGCAGGCTTCAGAAATATGTTGAATACTCTCTTCACGTAACCATAAAAGTCTTTATCGGTTGCTATAGACCCTTCATCCATTAGATCTCCAAGGAATATAACAAGGTCGGGATCAATAAAATCAAATGCATAGTAATATGTTTTCGCCAAGTACCTAAACAACACAACATTTAAATACAAATTAGAAGATTTTTCTTTCCAAGGTTCCTTTCTTTAGATATCCAATGAGAAATTGATCAAATTTTAGGGATCTTAAAAGTAATTTTGAGTAAGGTGAAAAAGTATGGTAACTAAACATTTTATTTCCCACATTCCTACCACTTTCAAAATTTTCAAATGATATACATATATTTGTAATTTTTTAACAATTTTAATATACAGTACGTCAACTTTCTCCTTGGGTGTATTCTGAATAGGGTATATTGAAGTAATAACAAAGGGAGCATACATATAATATAATGTAAGATAGAAAACACGAGACCTTACTATCGTCATTTTAGGCTTATGACAACAAAATGCGGCTTATCAACAATTTGTAATTTATTTTATAAATTTGCATGTCAACATTCTTTCTGACTTTTCTCAAACAATATGCAAATGTAATAATATAGAGGGTGTCCTATTTAAAATAACAAAGTTGTATGGCGTACAGCGATATTGGGCCATCCTGTATATTTGAAAATAATTTTACAAACTGTACTTTACCCTCCCATTTACAGCACTTTTTGAATAATTTCGATATCTTTAATGGTGTAGGTGTTATCGAGCTTTCCATCTTAGGGGACTCACCCTGTATATGCAGGGTGTTTTATAGGTTGCTACTTTACTTTTAAAAGTGTATAGATTGAATTAAAATAAACAATATTTTTAAATAACTTTTCTTAAATTTAATATAATATCCTGTGATCCACAAAATTTTCATCAACACTGGAAGAGAGAGATAGTTATTGCAGTCATGTCTGAGCTCATTGCACCTGTGCACATCTACCAATAGTTTGCATTCTATCTGACAGACTGGCAGACATACTTCATTTTTTCCAAAGCACTAGTTGATGAAAAATTTTGTGGGTCACCCGATATAAATATAATATAATAAATATTTATTGTAAGTTTATACATAAGTAATCAAAAGCTATCGATTGAAAGTTACAAACGTTTAATTTATTTAACATTTTATTAATTTTTTTAGTTTATTTATTTCACGTACAAACATTTAATGTTCTAAATTGACTAGATCCCAGAATTTTTAAAGTCAGGTTTTGTTTTTCTAATGTTTTTCAAATATTGTTTCTTCATATCATTCGGTATTACGAAAATTGATGAAAATCAAATCAATGATATGAAAATCCAATATAGCGGCCATAAGAAAAATAAAAGTTGGCTATGAAAATTCTGGGATCTAGTCGGCTTAGAAAATTTGTGTAACTTTAAATGGATAGTTTTTGATGACTTATGTAAGTCCACAAAAAATTATTTATTTTCTACTAAAAAAGATATTCTGAAAATAAGAAATCTCGAAGTTTCCGTTTTTTTTCAGCATATTTCAGCAACAACTGAAGTTATCAAAAATTTGTTTTCAGATTCTTATGAAGCATAAAATTGTATAACTTTTCTCTAGTTTAACCCACTATGTAACCCCTATGGTTTAGGAGATACAGGATGGTGAGCCAGTTGAAAGTGACCACCCTGTATAATGTAATGTCGTCCCCCACTCGAAGAGGTTTCTGACTTTAAATATAATATACCGTGTGTCCCCGGATAGGTGAAACGACTCTTATAAAAGACAAAAATTTTTTTATTTTAACTTTAATTTCTTGGGGTTCGGCCCTGCTTGGCTAAAGAGTAATTTCTAACAAAATATTAGTTTTGAAAAATGAAGCATGCCTTGGAAATTTTTCCAAGAAATGGGTTTTTCTGTTTAGTAAAGTGCCTTTTATGTGGCAAATACGACAAAATGTTATTTGAAAAAGTTGTTCAGAATCAACATTCAGGTCTTTATACCAAATTTTAAAATCATAGGTCAACTTTTATTTTTTTCATTTATTTTTATATTTTATTTCACAAATCAAAGAATTTTTTTTTGTAACAAAGAGTGCCATGGAAAAACCAAATTGTATCCATAACAATAGAAATCTGTCAATATCAGTCTTTGTTACAAATGAAATTCTTTGATTTGTAAAATAAACATAAAAGTAAATGTAAAATATCAAAGTTGACCTATGATTTTGAAATTTGGTATACGAACCTAAATGTTGATTTTGAACAACTTTTTCAAATAACATTTTTTCGTATTTGCCACATAAAAGGCACTTTACTCCACAGAAAAAATGTTTTTTTTTTAATTTCCAAGGCATGCTTGATTTTTCAAAACTAAAATTTTGTTAGAAATTACTCTTTAACCAAGCAGAGCTGAACCTCAAAAAATTAAAATTAAAATCAAAAATTTTTTGTCTTTTATAAGAGTCGTTTCACCTATCCGGGGACACACGGTATAAAGACACATTTTTTAAAATTAGAATCATCAGAATCGGTGCTGTTTCTGAGGACTTCCTTGTAAAAGGATTAATTGATGCGACTAATATAATAGGATCAATAAATAAATAATTAAATAAAATATAGCCTTCTTCTTACCTATCACTATCGTGGATAGAAAATGGAGTGACGAAATGGAGAGCTTCGAGGTAATTTCCAATAATCTGAGGATCGGCTACCAATAATATCCGAGTGCATTTCCTAGTATTTTGACACATAGGTTTCTTCCATGACCAGGTATTGAAATAATAAGTCAAAATTTCTTGATACAGAATAATTACCACAAAGAAAATGACGGTGTAAAAAAGGAAATTTTTCTTTGTATGACGGCTAAAAATGATAAGGAAATATTAGCGATGTTATAGGTACTATACAGGGTGGGGCACGACGAACGCCTCGGTCTGTGTAGCCTAAATCATGCACAATTTAAGAAAATTTAAAATTGGGTATTATACAGGGTCGTAGTGCCTACAACTTAAAACTATTTTGGACTATACAGCGTGTCCCATTTGAGAGTGGCATATCAAAGTTATTTTTTTTTAATGGAATGCTCCTATGTTATTGTATTTTTAGATTGATTGAGAAGAAAAAATAAGATCGGCTTTTACAGTTGGTGTTTAAATTCAGAAGTTTGTGAGTTATAAACAAGTGAAAAATCGCCTTTTTTTAAGTTCAAGATAGAAAAAAAGGCTTACGTGTCCCTATTTCAACTTTTTATGTACTATCCTATGGTATAGAAACATTATTTTGTACTTTATTTGTTTTATTTATTTGGCGAAGCGTGGAGAAATCTTAGATTTTATCAAATTTTTTATCACCCTGTTTAAACATTTTATCTACATCATAGGATAGTACATGAAAAAGTAAAATAGGGATATTATGTAAGCCGTTTTCCTTGTACAGGGCCTTGAATTTCAAAAATGACGGTTTTCACTTGTTTATAAATCACAAACTTCTCAATTTAAACACCAACTGTAAAAGCCAATCTTATTTTTTCTTCTCAGATAATCTAAAAATGCAATAACATAGAAGCATTCCAGTTAAAAAAACATAACTTTGATATGTCACTCTCATATGGGACATGCTGTATAGTCCAAAAATATTTTAAGTTGTAGACACTACGACCCTGTATAAGACCCAATTTAAAAATGTTTTAAATCGTGCACGAATTAGGCTACACAGACCGAGGCGTTCGTCGCACCCCACCCTGTATAAAAATGTGTTATATTATTTTTTTCTTCATTATTAATTAAATGTGTCTAAATTATTAAAGATTTATATTTAATTTAGATTTAAGATAAAAAAATAGATTTAATTTAAATACAGGATGTCCAGGTATGAGTGTAAGAGCTACACGTGGCGGCCTTCCTTGAACTATTTTGAGTAAAAAATCTTAATACAATAATGCTCTACCATGCTTCAGAGACCATCAGGAGCCACTAGAAGAAATTTACATCTGGCAACACTGAATCACACAGGTGTCATGTAACCACATGTTACTAAGCAGAACGCAAGGAAATCGTTATGTAAAATTAATTTAATTAATCAAATTAATTAATGAAATTTGGCAGCGTTGACAAATGTAAAAATTAAAAAAAGCACTTTAAGAAATGTTAAAAAAGTTAATAATTGCACTGTTACGAAAATTAAATGAAATAAGACTTTGCAAAAGTCTTTGAAAATGTTAACCGTAACTGCAAAAGGAAATAGAAGTTCAATAATATGCATATTTGTGACCCGGAATTTCTAACTTTGATGACCTCGTGTGGCACCTTTAAGAGGTTTAGAGCATTATTGTATTAAGATTTTTTACTCAAAATAGTCCAAGAAAGGTCGCCACGTGTAGCTTTTACACTTATACTTGGACACCCTGTATTTAAAGATAAATTTTAGAATAAAAATTTGATAAATTAATTTTAAAAGAAGCCTAACGAGTAGGTACTCTGTCTTTGGTAACGAATAAAAAATCTAAACAAATCTTAGTCAAAAATAATTTCAACAACACCTAAAATGAGATTTTATGGTAAAATGAGATTTATCATTACGGTACAGCATAATGAGAAATACTTGATTTCAACCGCATAACACAAATGTCACTACCAATAATGCCACTCTAACATCGTTTGGCTTACAGAGACCGCTTCGAATGAGCTGAGACACCCGGTATTTCGATATACATTTTTTCAGGAATAATAAAATATTTTTAACTGACGAGATTCTAGAATTTCACAGAACTTGTTCAATAAGAATAACAGTTTCACTTCAGTTAGGTACTGTTCCCTTTATGATTTGTCATTTTCAGTTCAGTTCCTAGCCTAGTAAGCAATCATCTTTAGGGGAAGTAAACATAACATAAGGAAAAATAATCTTTTTTGAATGTATCTCAAAAAAGATGCATTTTCGAACACACGTTAATGGGAAATTTTTTGTCTATTTTTGAATAAAGAACATGTGTTTACATTTTTTGCAATATTAAATGTTAGTCATATCATATTCACCACGTATGGGTCTCTAGGAGTAGCACGGTATTAGTGAACGTCTGTTGAAAATAGCAATAAGGGAGATATTTGCTTTGCTATAACTGTAATTACCATTGAGATGGCCCATTAATTATTTGAGCATTTTTGGAAATTTTTCCTTACCCTTCCCGAAAGTTTGGGTTTAGGACCGGCCTCAATAACAACAGGTGATACAAAGAAATCGTTCTCCTGCGCAAGTTTTACCCCCCCCCCCTTTCCCAGTACCCCTATTCGCTCCACCCAGTACTGGTACCCTCGGACCAAATTATGAAACTATGATGAAAATGAAATGTAACATTCGATATTGTGATCCTATATTTGCTTTCTATTCCAGATACAAACAACACACCCTGGTGAAGGTCATCTCCATTTCCGTTTCCCAGCCAGTTAGCCATATGGGTAACCATTTTTTAGCCATATGGGTAACCATTTTTCTGAGACGTCAGAGACATCAATTCTTAGTTATGTGCAATGAGGTATGGGGGCCTTTTATATCCACAGGACCCTGGGCTGCGGCCCCACAAGCATATATTCATCCATCCCTGGATCTTCTACCAAATGGAATGGGTTGACTGGTGTCAATAAATTTTTAAATTTGAAATTTCGAAATTATAAAATTTTTCCTATTATTATCTCTGAAGAATAAAAACTCGTTAGGTATTCAGATTTTGTTTTAAAATTCAAAATTAAACCAAAACCACTTCTTATTATAATGCAGAGTAGTGATGCGCTCTTATTAGTCATGTCAAACAGCTACCAATGACACCTTATCTAGGTAGGTAGGTATAGGGTACCTAACTACCTACTTCGCAACCTTGCACTTTTAAATGTTACCATTATTATAACTCTTTAAAGCAAACTATAAAAGGACATTTTCTGTATCGAATTTTCGAAAAGCCTTACCCAAAGCACTTCATTATATTGTATTAATAATTATTCTTAATTAAAATTATTATGATATAAATTAACATTATTGCACTAAAGTTGGTTCATGTTAGTCTTTATTACTTCTTCATTTTGGTAAAAATTACACTGAATGATATTAGATAACTGAAACTTAAATTAAAAAAAAAACTATAAATAAATATAAGTTATTGAATTCAAGTTTATTTTGATTTTGATTCTTTCTAATAAAACATAACATAAATATAAATTATATAAAAGTCGACGGTATGTCAAATTCTATTAGTGACATGTGTGCTCTCAGTCAGAACTGTCAGGGTGATTAGAATGTAAAACATTAGCCTCCGTCAGTGTGACGTCACTGGGCGGGGCTAAGTGTAATTGGTTCCAGATAAACAAACCGTTCATGTGGCCATTGTTGTCATTTGTCGTGATTTGGTTGAAGTTTTAAGTTCACGTCCTGAATGTGGTACTGAAGTTTGCCTTATTGAGGTTGTTTTCAGACATTGACCTGCAATCACCATCAATCGAATTCAACTAAATCATATTTTAGGGTTCCGTCGAATTCAAGCCATCTGTCGGTAGATTTATTTTTATCACTAAAAATTCCGCTTTAACTGTTGTAGTCAAATCAAAAGTTTACAGTGAAATTATACAGAAGGGATTCCCCAACATATTCGGTATGCAAGTCATGTAGGTACTTTACAGTGCATTTTTTAAAAGTGTTGTCATAGGGAATAGCATGTAAAAAATACACCCTGCTTAACTTATGTTGTCTTGTACTTTGGAAGTCGTTTTTAATTTTAAATAATAGTACATGACATGTCATCTACTTTACAATACGACCTTTCAGAAAAGCCGCTCGTTGTTTAATTTAATTAGGTATACGGGCTGTCCCATTTAGGTTAAATGAACTGCATGAAACGGTAAGGATACGAGATCGGTTAAATTACAAAATGTTGCGCTGTTTTGAGACGAGTATTTGACAATTTTTTATTAGAAAGAGAGGAAATATATTATTAGCTTCCATAATCATTAAATCGTGTTCTTTTGGTCGGAATATTGCAATCGAAACGGGTATATCTAATCCCGATTCAAAGTGACTTGTTCTTTTTCTTTTGAAATGTGATCAATCCCCACTCTGGCTACTTTTGTGATCACGATCCGTAGTCCCCTTACCCCACTGAATCAAGATGATTTTCTGATTCCTTTCGTTTGAATGGACTTCACATGTGAAACACATAATCTTTGAATGTCTGATGTGCTCTATGTTCGATTTAAGATTTGTGATCCCATCATAACGAATCACATTATTAAATCATGATTCATATGATTCGAAAATTCACATCAAAAGAACAAGACATTTATCATAAATTCATAATTTTATGTCAAGGTACTTTAATCAGACTTGGAATAATAATAGTTAGACATTCCAAGTCTCGGAATATAATATAGGTATCTCACTCAGCAACGACTTGACTTTAGCTTACCTCTATGTGCCTTTAATCTAGAAACTGCAGTATTAGCAAGGTATTTCTCACATATTCTTATATTCCACATCACATAAAGCAGCATACTTTTATTGTTGTTTATTTTAATTATGGTGAACTGGAGCTCAGAATATTCCTGAGTTTTGACTCCTGCCAACCATCGTAATGTATTGTGTGTGGTAGTGGAATTCCATGAACATTAATAATAATAAAACAACATAAACAATAGTAATTTGTTATCAAAACAATTATTGTTCTCGTTCTTTACCAATTCTTTACATTCTTTACGTATTGTTTACATTGTTTACGTCAAACGTAGAGAATTGTTTAAGCGTAAAGGCACATCGACATCACTATTGTGTGCACCTGCCCCATATTCTAAACATCGATTATCGATTATACTGACCTGACAGCATGACAGACATCATCGAATTATCGAGAACCCCCGACGGCCAGAAGCCAGAATCAAAAATAAATAAATTGAAATTATTGAAAAACCTATTTCATTATTATTATTATTATTATATAATAAATTGTTGAAAGGCATAAATCGTCACTTTTTTTAAATTTTCGGATCTATAGTTATTATAGATCTTGATACAAAAACTGGTAAGTACACGGTATTAACATAATCGAAAGAGTTTTCAAAAATTTGAACGACATAACCTAATATAAATTCTGATGACAATAATTTTCAGATGGCCATTGGAATTGGCCAGCTATTTAAAAAATACTGTTTAGTTACTCTTCTTCCTGCTTTTGTAGCATATACCATATACGCTGATTACAATCGAACTCAGATATACAAGGCAAAGAAAGCGGAGCTCCAACTACAGCACAATGATATTACAGCCTAGTCGACTACTTTTAATGACTATCCCCTTCTTTGGAGCTGGATTCGGTTGGTACTTGGACAGATTGGAAACCGAAAGGTATTCTCTTTTTAGAGATAGAAGTTATTTATATGGAAGGGTCCTTGCAGAAGGGGAAAAACCCACCTGGCCGTGATTTATATCAGTACGAATTGTAGGATTGTAGTGTAAATAAGAAATTAATAAAATGAGTTGAAAAAATTTAAAGCTGGTAAATCTTTTTTTTTTCAAGTTATATAGTCTTCTCAAGGGTTGGATTATGAGTATGACGACCAGTGCTGCCAACCCATGAAGACTAAAATGCGGTAGATTTGGACGTGAATTTCGGTAGATGTTGCCAAATTTCGGTAGAACAAATAATTTTTTTTTTAAATACAGTCAAATTCGGGTTTTTATTATCAACATACCGAATCTAGCCGCAATTGATACTGCGTTCTGCACTCGAAAATGTTAAAATTTCTTTGTTCTTTACAATGCTACTAAAATAGAGGGTAGTTTACCACGTGCATAAATAATGGGATTCTTTATTTGCTTTGTTGATAAAATTACCTCCTATTACCCAATATTTGCAAGACTTCAGGTAATTGATAATAATTTTTAACCAGATAATTAATTTACATTGAAATTTAATTTAATTAATTTATTGTATACAAATTATCATAAAAATATCACGTTTTTTGATAAAAAATGTTAAAACGTAAATTTCGGTAGATTGAGCTTGTCATCGGTAGATCGGTAGACAAGTTCAAATTTCGGTACGGTAGGGTTGGCAGCACTGATGACGACTCCTGCTGTAGAGTAGACAACTATCTTATAGCCCCTCCCCCCTGTACGCATGCAGTGGCTGGGGATGTTTTGTTCAAATAAATACAATGACGCTAGAGGGGTGTAAATACTCTGAAAAGATGCTGCATGCGAGAAACATTTTGATGTTCACTGTTTTGCAATTTCACAGTTCATGTGGAAAGTCCCCCATAGGCAACCATAATATCATAGCTCTCGTTCCTCTCACTACAAAACTTAAAAAATTCCATGAAATTTTTTTGCCATCTTGAGATAAGATTGAATGACGATGCAATAAAACAATAAATCTGCCCATACCAGACTTGTTATTTTTTTCGGGGGTGGTTACCAGGGTGTCACGTCCCACACATTTTGATTTACGACCAATTAAAAGTTTACCACATAATTCTGTTCCATTAAAGAATTATTAAAAATACTATAAGTTTTTCACTCTGTTAAAGCATTATTGTTGCTCCCAACTCCGATATTCGATATTGCCTTAATCATAACCCTTCTCTGTCCCCAAAATTAAGCAAAACTTTAATGTTGTCTTTGCAATTTATTTACACATAAGACAGGAAATATTAAAATGTATCGCAGACCAATATTTGCTTGCTTTATCTATCTTTGGTAAAATAATTTAACACGCAGTCTTTTATAACTCTTTAATACCTAAAAAATACATTGCAAATTGTCGCCACTATCAGTTTAAAACTGTGTTAAAAGTTTTATAAGATAGAGTTGTAAATCTGGCAAACCTGAAAAAGATGTATTTAGAATATTTACAAATTCTATTTGCTCTGTATTCACTATGATGGCAGTTATGTCGAACCTTTTTTGAAGACAAACAGAGGTTCTGCATAATTAATTATAATCAGAGAAAGGTTGGGCAAATATTTCCGAATTTGGATTCGTAAAGACTAAAGGTTCAATATACAAGTAATGTCCAACATATTGGTCAACGTTGGATTAAAGTGTTCTTAAAATTTTGTATAAGGCAGATCTTTATTAATATCAAAATAAGAATACATGATTTCCTAAAAAGGATAAATTATTGTTAGAAAAAGTCTGTTGTACAATTTTTCTAGGAATGGATTATCTTTTAAATTTTTTTTTTCCTTCATAATGGTCTATCTCTAATAAATGTCATATACCTACACAAACTTATGTTCTTTTTCAGAGACTTTTTAATTTATACTTTTTAGTGTCTGATGGAAGAACATAAGAATGCAACCAATATTGTCAATGTTTGGCCATTGTGTGATAAGTATACCAATTTAAATATAAAGCAAAAGATTTTGTACTATAATAATTATTATAAAATACTTTTTTCAATAATTATTACATAATTATGTATAATAATCTATTTTAAATAATATACAGTGTGTGTCACACCCCCTTTTTTTTTCTTTATTTCTGGAGATAATTTTTTGAAATATGGTACGTCGCATATTCTCGATAGAGCGCACTTTTTAGCAGAAAATTGAATTTTTTCCCACATCCGGTTTTTCCGGAAATGTTACCAACTTTTTATTTTTAAATGGGACACCCTATATATTATTATATTTTTGGATTCTATACATTGGTACGAATCCAACAATACCACATAAGTACCATTTTAAATGTCAAATTTGTTCTTATTTAATTTTTTATTTCTCAATTATAGTGTCCATGACTATTTCATTTCACTCCAATTAATGTTAGAAAAATAGAATTTTTTTTCAAAGTACTAAATTAAGTGACTTATGGATAAATAATGCGCACCGGCACCGGAATGATTTTTTGAGCTGGATTATTGGTACCGAGGTACCAATGCCAATAAGGTATCTATGAGTATCTATAGTAGATATATAATCTACTAGTACCTACTTCCAATAAGGGACATTTTGGTGTACCCATTTTGCATCTGTGACGAACACAACTGAAGTCATGGCACACTATAATTATTGAGAAATAAAAAATAAATAAAAACAAATTTGACATTTAAAATGGTACTTATGTGGTATTGTTGGATTCGTACAAATGTATAGAATCCAAAAATATAATAATATATAGGGTGTCCCATTTAAAAATAAAAAGTTGGTAACATTTCCGGAAAAACCGAATGTGGGAAAAATTCCATTTTCTGCTAAAAAGTGCGCTCTATTGAGAATATGCGACGTACCAAATTTCAAAAAATTATCTCAAAAAATAAAGAAAAAAAAAGGGGACTCTGTGACACACACTGTATGTTGTACTATATTTTCTTCAATTGAAGCATGAACATATTTACATTTACAGGTAGGTATGCTTCAACTGACTTGGATCACCACCACTCATTTGTATTGCACTGTTCATCACTCGCAGCAACTCGAAAGCTTGTTTCTTATTTTCATCTGACCATGATATAGGTCGGCATTCATTTTCCACGTCCCCAATATCCACAGTTTTGTTTTCATCAGACCTTATTTTACTTCTCGGTCTCTGTAACAACTTCCGTGGCTTTTTTTCTTCCGGACGACGTTTTTCGAAATTATTGTTCTCTGATATTTTTGCTAATGACTCTGTGAATTTTTGTTTTGAAAAATTATTAGCTGATTGCTCCTTTAAAGTTGACCTTGACGTTCGTTTATTAAAATTTAATTCTTTTAAAGGACTGTGCCCTTTGAAACGAACTCTTCTTTCAGATAAAGTACGTATGAAATTCGAAGGTTTCACAATTTTATCGATGTTTAATTTATTACTCGTAGGAACTATCACCGAGTCTCCACAATCTGCTGAAACGGAATTATCCAGATTTTCGTAGCTAAGTTTCTGAGATTTTGAAGAGCCATCTTTACTGCTGCTATTACTGCTACTTGATTTTGATTCACGGCATCGCTTAATGTACAATTCTGCTTTCGTTAATTTTTCTTTCACGGTTCTTTCCATTATGGCTAGTTTCTTTTCCCTGACTTTTAAGCTGTGTTCTTTTTCAGCTAATCTTTCTTCATACGTTTTTAGACTACTTTCCCATTTTCTCAGGGCTTGTATTTTTGCTTGCAGATTTATTTCGTTTTCATTTTTATGAACGCATTTTTCATTATTAGAATCATTATTTACAGTGTCCAATTTATAAAAGTATTCGTCTTTTTTCAGTTGGGAAGACTTAAGTAAAATCGTAGGGTGACAAAGTAGCTTATCTACTTGTTTAGTGACTTGGCCAGTTTCTTCAAGTAAACCTTTTATCAAAGACTGAAATTCTATGGAGTAGTGTGAGTTTAGGGTAACATGTTTCAGGCATGTTTCTTCGGTTTGCAAGTTACATAATTGGTAAATTAGAGATCCCAGTTGATTAATTTTCATATTATCTTTTATCGTGCTTTTTTCAAAATCAAAATTCAATACTTTTATGTTGTAGTTATCGTCCAGGTACACATTGTCTAAAGTTAAATTGTAGACGTTATTTTTGCTCGTTTTAAAAACAAAAGCAATTACATATATTATCTTGGCAATAATAAATTCGTTTATTCCTTTTTGTTCATTTAAACATTTTTTAATAAAACTTCTCAACGTGCCATTTTTGCAGAATTCCATAGATACATACAAAACGTTATTTTGCTCACATTCTATGTAATTATAAAACTTCAAAAAATTTGGATGATTGATTACTTTTCTTTCATTGATTTTTTTGATTAACATTTGTTTTTCCGCATGATTGTAATTGTCGGTGTTTACCGCGTGCCAAGTGAATACAGCTGATGTTATTTTATTTCTAACTTTGTAAACTGGTGCATTGACAGAATCACCCAAAATTCCAAGAATTTCATATTCTTCAAAAGACATCTCCCTGAAAAGAAAAATAGCATAAACAATAAATTATACAGTGACCGCCAAAAAGTAGGCATCATATGGGAAAAATTTTTATTTTTGACTTGTGAAAAACTTTGAGAACAAAAAAATCTGCTTGCTCGAAAACTTATTTTTCCCTAATCAGATCTACAGAATGATTTTTACTTATGGAGAAAAACACTTTTTTTCAAAATGGTGAAAATCATAAGAGTGCTATTTATCGAAAACTATAAGCAAGATTTCGATTTGATTTTGGTACAATAAGTCAATTTCATCCTAGTTGATAGTCTCATGGTCCAAAAACATATACTGTATAGACGTAAATAGGCTTTTCTATCACGCTATTTTTGATTTTGAATTGATTTGAGTGAGTTAATGAGTGAATTGAGATTATTATTATAAAATGAATGAAACACAAGAAAAACGGTCTGTATTCCAACCCTTTATTCTCTCGTTCTTCCTAGTTTCGCTTTGCGCCCACCTGAACTTGAAAGATACAAGTTGCCAAGGGGTGCAATTAATCATGAAATATAGATACATACAGATAATTTATGCTATGATAGTAAAATATATATCAATACAAAACACATACCACTTTCAAATAATTTTTTCAAAAAAATATTTTCAATTTTTTTAAATTTTTTTTTCTGCCTAGGCAGCAAAACTATAGGTACAATTTTGCTGCCTATTATCAGGCATCAATTAGTATGTTTGGTTTCAATTTGTGGAAAATAAAAACTTTCCACGTGACCATAAATTTGCTAAAAATTTCAAGAGTGATTAATTCTATCTACCTAAAATTTGTTCTTACCTGTATGTCTATGTATGTGCGATATGTAAAGTTGTCCATACCTCTAGGTATGCCTAGTACCTACGTTAGTATGTAGGTTTATGGAGTTGAAAAAATTGGGTACGGTTCAATAAATCCTAAAATTTTGAGTTTTGAAAATACTGCAAAAATAGGTAAATTTTTTATTCAATTTATTTTATATTAATGCAAAAAATATAAAAAAGTTTTTTTTTTTAATAGGACAACCTGTATATTATTGTATTTTAATTTTTCCGGAGGAAATGCTAAGAATGGTTTTTAAAGTTGCAGTTTAAATTTATGAGTTATAGACAAATGAAAATCGCAATTTTTCATTTTGAAAACAGTGTACATCGAAAACGGCTCCAAATTCGAAAAACGGTTTACATAGATAGATTCTGCTCCCTTTAAGAACAGTTAATTATTGATTAAAAATAAAAGATCATTAAATATATTCGCCGTATTTTTTGAAAATTTGTAATTTCAAATCAGTAGGTAATTATCTGAAAATTTTTAATTCACGTTTGAACAACCGGGCCACAGACACACATTTTCAATATACAGGGTGTTATGTAATTGAATGTCAATATTTAAGGGGCTGATTTTTTGGTCCATTTTAAGAAGAAAACTTCATAAGAACGTATGTCCTAAGAGTCTTAACTTTTGAGATACAGGGTGGGAAAGTTTTATTAAAATAAATCATTTTTTCGTAATATCTGTAATACCGCTCTGGATATTTTAATGAAATTTCGTATACAGGTATTACGCATCAAGGGGCATTTTTTCATGTACAACGTTTCATTTTGTTTCCACTAGTGACGATGGTGCACGATCGTGCAGAATTTTACCTGCATATTTTAGCAGACATGCATTGATGGTACGCCACTGATTTCTGTTCAAATAGAAATCATTTTTGGAATCCCCATTTATTTCCAAGTAAATTTGATTACATTATTTTTTCAGTTCCATGCACGGTTGTCGCCTAAAAAAATAAAATCTGTTTCCCTACATGGTCACAAGATTGTCGTTAAAATGACAATAAAAAAAAATATAAAAATATGCAGGTAAAATTCTGCACGATCGTCACTATATGTATAGTGGAGATAAAACGAAAAGTGTGGTACATGAAAAAATGCCTCTTGATGAGTAATTTTTCAATTATTTTTTTCATACCGAAAGAAATAAAAAAACAATATAGCGGCCATAAGAAAAACGAAAGTTGACTATGAAAACTCTAAGATCTAGTAGGCTTTGAAAATTTTTGAAACGTCAGATGAATAGCTCTTAACGGCTTATGTAAGCCTACGAAAAATTATTTATTAATTTCCAATTGTAAGAAAGATACGGCAAAAATAAGATTTCTCGATTTTTCAGTTTTTTCAGGATATTTCAGGAACGGTCACAGATATCTTGCATCTTTTGACGGATTCGAGATGGCCACAAAATAGCGCAACTTTTCTCTAATTTAACCGACCTCGTATATTCAATGGTTTAGGATAGGTTTAGGCCCTTTAAATAGTTCTAACCCTGCATAATACTGAATTTTTTTACACATCTTACTATATTGGTATTAGCTATACATTTTTGATGCTTACTAAATTTTCTTCATATGCCAGTGGTAGAGATTTTAGGGTTGCTTGTAATTTTTTACCCCTAATTTCTATTATACTGGGAAAATTGGCATTGTGAAAGTACAATTTAAACTGTCAATTTTTCTACATTAAAAAAATACTCTTAGTCAAAAGCTTTAATAATGTGAACAGTTTTCAAGAAAAATAACATTTTATGATGAAAAACTAAAAGTAGCAACACGTGTACTTATTGTTTTTGATATTTTTTATGATTTGTTTCACTGTTACATAAAAAAATTAATTAGCCCTCAAAAAGAGATAATATTAATGACAAGATGTGTACAAATGCTGGGTTCTGGATATCAAACGATTGCTGAGATATTGTGAAAAAACTGAAAATTTATATTTTTTTGTACCTACCTAATTTCCTATTAACAACAGTAATTTGCGGACCTATGTTAATCGGAACTTTTTTCGTATAACGGAGCAGGGAATCATGCACAGCTTTCATTTTCCGACATATGTTTTGAAACAGCCTGTAAGTATAGGATTTTAGGATTGATGAAAAAATCTGATAATTTTCAGAGCAGTTTTAGATATTCAGCGCCCGGAGGGTACGAAATAAAAGTACTGCCCCCCACCCCCTTATAAGAAATATACAGAATGGCTATAGCAGCTGGCCTGGGGCAGTAGATTGCAGAATTAGTGCAGTGTATAGATTCTAAAATTTACACCTCGCTTCACACTAATAATGTTTCAATAAATTCAATAAGGGGGGAGGGGGGGGGGTTTCAAGGAAATTTTTTCGATGTTCAAGAAGGTCATGTAATTTTTCAGTAGTTGTAAATTTACTCAGATGTAAAAAGTAATAATTAAATATCAAAAAATATAAAATAAAATAAAAAATTGAGGCCAAAAGGTTTGCGCCATGGGGGCTATGGATGTCTAGAAAACGTGTGAATTGAAATAGCTATTTGTGATACAAGTTGCAGAATGGGAGTGTTTTAAGCAGAAAATCGACAATCGTCAAGTGCTTAAACACTCCTTTCTATGAATTATTAAAAGTCGTCAGGAAATATAAATTTGTGAACTCTTGATTTTATATGGGCAAAGTGACAGTATATCAGTATAATAAATCACCAACTTGCTTTTAATAATGTCACTTTTAAGAACAAAGTGCGTAAAAGAATGTCGTTTCGAAACTAAAATGACAATTAAAACAAAATTGCAAAAAAGGTATTTCGCCGCTGCAATAAAAAAAAATGCGCAGAGCTATGGTACGTTTAGGAAACTGTCGAGTCAATACTAAGTTCCGCTTAGATATATTTCTTTATTTTCCGAAGAATACATCTACGTGTTTAAAATGATGGAATTTTGGGAGGAAAATGAAAAGTTTTGAATTATAATTTACGCCCTTAAAATTCTGGCGCCGCTAGCTACCTATACCCCTTTTCGTCCAATGGTTAAGACGTTCCTGTTCCGATGTACACTGCATTCAAAATAAAAAATTGGAATTTTCATTTGTTTATAACACATAATAACCTACTTACTTAATTTAAACTGCAACTGTAAACACCATTCTTATTGGGTTTTCTCAGGAAAAATTAAAATACAAAAATATACGGGTCTAATTAAAAAAAAAAAAAATAGAGAGTGTCGTCATTACTGAGCCAAGGAACACCCTGTATAAAATTTTTTTACATCATAATAAAATAATTAAATGAACAAAATTTACCTGTTTTTCAATTTAAAACTGCTCTTCTAACACCCGATATAATAATAATTATTATAATATACAGGATGTCGCTAAAAGATACCACCAATAACGTTCTACCACAGATTCCCGAGTGCAAAATATGCTGATTCAACCGAAATTATCTATATCCAAAAAAGCACCCTTTTCAAGATGACCGCAAAGACGCCCTTAAAAAGGCGTCAACCAAAAAGGCGTTTTCCAGAATAAGTCAAAAATGGATTAACTGAGAAACTTCAAAATTGCACCGCCTACCACTATTGTTAGGAGCAATAATAGACTGACATAATTTTACAAACATCGACATACTTTTTACTCTCTTATAAAAGTTTGGTTTCTTGCATGATTTTCCCAGAATTAATTTTTATTGATGGACTTACTACGAAAACGTATTCGTGAAAATGACATTTTAATTAAAATAATAGGTAATTTTTACTCCATAGAAAAGATTCTATTCACATTTATTGGCCTTGAGATAAAATCGTATCAGGCGGTAAAACTAAAGTTTTTCATTTAATTAATTCTTTACTTATTTTGGAAAATGTGTATTCAGTTGACCCCCTTAAAGAGCTGTATCTTGAAAACGGGACGATTTAAGACATAGATATTACCGGTTAAATCAACATATTCGTAAGCCAGGAATCTTTGGGAACGTTGTTGTTGAAATTTATTTTTAAACTAAGAATAAGATTTTCACAAAAAAACGTTTTCAGTAGTGTAGGTCCATCATAAAAAATCAATTACGGGAAAACGATGCAAGATACTAAAGTTTTATAAGAGGGCAAAAAGTTTAGTAATACCTTAGGCTTTGGATAAAAAATACAGAATCAATTAGTGGCGTGCGGATAAAAAAGTTCTGGAGTAAAAAGTAAGTTGTGACCTCAAAAACAGGAACACGCCCTGAATGTCAATGTTTGTAAAACTAGGTCAGTTTACTACTTTTTAACAATAGTAGTACCTATAGGCGGTGCAATTTTGAAGCTTCTCAGTTAATCAATTTTACCTAATAAGCAAGCATACCTATTATACATACCATGTTTAATACCATGCTAAAACTTATCAGGATGTGATACCGGGTCATTTTATGAAAAAAAATTAATATGACATATTATGTCCACAACGCGGCGTAATTTTTTTTTCTACAGGGTGTTGACTGTTGAGTATTTTTTAAGAGTTATTTTTTATTATCTCCCAAAATGGCTTAGGTTTTTTTTTTCAAATTTAGCATGTCTTAATGGACTATAAAACCACATATTTCAATTAGAAAATATTTTCTATTGATTCACTCTGATATTTTCTGTTTTCAAAATAAAATAAATTATTCACAAATTTTGTTAAATTAATATAATTTTAATTTAATTGTGGTCAAGAATATTATTGGTCCGACAAAAAAAAAAACGCAAGAGTCCGTTTTCATGTAGAATTAATCAAACTAATCAGAAAAAATATCCGTATGGCTTATAATAGTGTGCCGCGCATCAATTAAAAAAAAAGCCAGAGGACATGTTTGTAGGGTTGCCACTGATGCACCAATAGAAAAACCTTTCTAATTAAAACAAGTAGTTATATACAGGGTGGGCCACGGTATACGTTATAAGATTATGGCCGTGTCTCTGGATTTTAGGATCTTTTTATTTTTGGAGTGGATAGAGACCGGGCAGAGGTACGTTTTAAAATTATATTCATAATGTACAGGGTGTCCCAAAAGCATAAAACATATCAAAGTTATGTTTTTTTAAATGGAATGCTCCTATGTTATTGCATTTTTAGATTGTCTGAAAAGAGAAAATAAGATTGGCTTTTACAGTGGTTGCTTAAATTCAGAAGTTTTTGAGTTATAAACAAGTGAAAATCGTCATTTTTCAAGTTCATGGCCCTGTACAACGAAAACGGCTGAAGATAGAGAAAAACGGCTTACATGTCCCTATTTTAACTTTTCATGTACTATCCTATGATGTGGATGAAATATGTTTATACACGGTGATAAAAAATTTGAAAAATTCTGAGATTTCTCCATGCGTCGCCAAATAAAAAAATCAAAGAAAGCACAAATGTTTCTATACCATAGGATAGTACATAAAAAGTTAAAATAGGGACATGTAAGCCGTTTTTCTCTATCTTTGGCCGTTTTCGTTGTACAGGGCCTTGAACTTGAAACATGACGATTTTCACTTGTTTATAACTCAAAAACTTCTGAATTTAAACACCAACTGTAAAAGCCAATCTTATTTTCTTTTTTCAGACAATCTAAAAATGCAATAACATAGGAGCATTCCATTTAAAAAAACATAACTTTGATATGTTTTATGCTCGGTTTTATGCTTTTGGGACACCCTGTACCTACATTATGAATATAATTTTAAAACGTACCTCTGCCGGGTCTCTATCCACTCCAAAAATAAAAAGATCCTAAAATCCAGAGACACGGCCATAATCTTCCGTTTCATATACCGTGGCCCACCCTGATATCCTATAAAGACATGCCAATAAATTTTAGAAAAATTTTGAATATGTAAAAAAATGAGAAAAAATATCATGTAAATCCATTTTCGTAGATAATAAAGTACAACTCGTAAAAAATCAAAAATCAATAGGTACACTGAATAAAAAAATTGAAGCCCTTGCGGGCATACGTTCATATGATATTTTCTTCATAAAATGACCTGAGGAATCACATCATGAAGTATTATAATAGCATGTTATTAAAAAACTCCCTGTATTTATGTATTTATAAAATTATTCTCAGATAAAAACAATAAACATTAGCAGAAAGGTAAGGTGCCTATCATAAGATTAAAATAAGCCTGAAACCTCAAACACTAATTGAGAATTTCACTGAATAGGAAAAACTACCCACTCAAAAAGTACCTATCTACCTTTATTCTATTTAATTTAATAATGAATTACTTAATTAAAGATGAAATATTTTATTTTTGTTAAGTAACCTATAATATACCTACCGGTTTATTTTCAAAAATCAAAATGATATAATATAAGGTATAAGTAGAAAACCACTTACTTTTTCCACCTTTATAGTAATAGTAATAATTCCAAATTTAACGCAACAGAATTTGTAATAGGTACCAGTAAATTCAATTCATATTTTTATAATCATAAACGACCGTTTGGTCAATGGAATGGATCTTTAAAATTCACATCCATAACAACATTAACGTACTACTACAACGAACTGACTGACTGGTTTTTAGAATTAGAAGGCCAACCCAAACCAGAACAGGTTCATCTCATATCTCATCTCATTTCATCTTCCGTTTATTATCCCCTGCTGATCTTCTATGCTCTGCTTCCTCCTCCCCCGCGGGTGGTAGCCCGCGGGGCTTCTTGCAAATTCAAATTTAACAGTTTATTTAAAAGGGACAGGTAGAGCAGGTAGACGACGTCTTCTTCTTCTCTCACAGAGATTGTTGGCCTCGCTGCATAGCTATTTGGCCAAATCAACGCATAAAATAGCTTTCGCACACTGCGCCTCCTTTACTTTAAAGTAAAGGAGTGGCTCTTTTTCACATGAAGTGAATGAAGTGCTACTTCTCCTATCTGTAAATAAATTTTTTCTCTTATTAGTGTAAGTATATTTTTTATTATTTTAGTATGTTTTTTTAGTTGATATATTTTTATATCATATATTCAACAATATAAGTCAAATATACAGCGCAAAGTCTGTGTTTTTGTTTGTTTTTTTTTGCAAGATTTCGTTTGACAAGATATCTAGTCAGCTCAATATTATTATTAGTTTTTTTCGGCAGTCGGATGTTAAATTCTTTTTTTTTTTTACAAAATGTGGTCAGTCCGAAAATTCGCTTTTTTAAGTTTGTCAAACCTGACATTGCAAATATTGAGCTGACTGGATTTTGTTTATTCGGCAAATAAAAATCTTGCAAATAAAAGATTTTCGAGCTAACCGGACTTTGCCTAAACGGACATTACAAAAACAAAAAATCGAGCTGACCCTACTTTAAAAAAACGAAATTTCGAGCTGACCGGACTTTGTTATTGTCCGGTTTGACGACAAGATCCGGTCAGTTCAGATTTTTGTTTTAGATTTTTTTTGCAATCTCCTATTTACCGAGGCCCTGTCAGCTCGATTTTTTTTCGTTTTTGCAAGGTGCAGTTTGAAAGGTGTTCTGTAAAGTTGATTTTTTTTTAAGGTTCGGTAAACTCGAACATGCGAGCTTTTTTAGAGCATAGTCAAACCGCCCTAAAATATCTTTTTTTATCAAGGTTGGTTGTCAAAGGTCCGGTCAGTGCGGATTTTTATTTAGTTTTTGGCAAAGTCTGATTTGACAAGGTTAGGTCAGCTCAAAAATTAGAACTTTTTTTGAACCTTATCACACCGGATCTAGCAAAAAAATCAAGCTGACCGGACTTTGTCTAACCGGATCTTGCAAATAAAAATTTTGAGGTGACCGGACCTTCCAGAAAAGAAAATAAATCGAGCTGACTGGACTGTGTCAAACCGGATCTTGCAAAAAAATCGAGCTGACCAATTTTCCAAAAATCAAATTTTCGAGTTGACCGGACTTTACCGAGAAAAAAAGTTGCTATAGCTGCAATTAAAGATTTGATTTGATGGACATAAAAATTAATAATTAATAATAATAATTGATCCTTGCGTTAGTGTAACAACGAGTCAATTGTACCTCAAAACTACATTGACGTAGGACGAAATAATTCAATCTAAACTGCAATAGATAAACTACTCATCATAGTACCTAGAACGAGTACCAAGCTGGAGAAAGTAAAATTAATCGTCGCAGCAACGTAATAAGGTAATTACGACAGCACACCGCTTGATTCAATAAAGTCGAATTTTGCATGCCATCAGTAACCAATTGATAAGATAAGAACACGGAATCATTCCTAAAACCCGGTCGGCCAAGTCGGCCGAAATATGCAACCAATAATTCGTCTAACACGAATTAAGTGAAACATAACATCTACAACAACCCAGCAATGGCCTCTGACTACAGCTGCGAGATTCCGCTTCAAGAAAACGTCGTCTACGCTGGGAATCAACATGGCGGCTGGTTGCTGCTACGAGTCACTACGAGTGCTCGTACAGTGAGAGAATCTTAGATGAGGTAAGCCTCAGGATAACTAAAGTCTTGTAGCTCACTACTTATCTGCCGTCAGTGTGACGTCACTAGGTTGGGCTAAGCGTAAACGGTTCCAAGTAAACAAACCGTTCACGTGGCCATTGTTGTCAGTTGTCGTGATTTAGTTGAAGTTTTAAGTTCACGTGGTCCTGAAGTTTGACTTATTGAGGTTGTTTTCATACATTGGCCTGCGATCGCCATCAATTGAATTGAACCAAATCATATTCTAGGTTTCCATGGAGTTCGAGCCGTTTGGCGGTAGTTTAATGCATATTGGTTTTTTATGTCGTTCGGTATGAAATAAATCAAGGAAACTCAAAATTAATAACATTAAAAAAAAAATCAAAAATTTTATTCTTTTTCGAAAAAAAAACTTTACATACCGAATATCATAATTATGAAAAGTAAAAAACCATACAGCAAATAATATGACTTCATAATAATGTAATTGGGTGAATTTTTTTTTGTTTTTTCCGCAAAAAAACACAATTCTTGAAAATTTAATTTTTTCGAATGTTAATAATTTTTGGTTTCCTTGATTTATTTTATACCGAACGACATAAAAACCCAATATGGCGGCTATAAGAAAAACAAAAGTTGGCTATGAAAACTCTGAGAACTAGTCGGCTTTGAAAATTTTTGTAATGCCAAGTGGATAGCTTTTGATGACTTATGTAAGCCTACAAAAAATAATTCATTATTTCTCAATAATAAAAAAGATATGGTTAAAATAAGAAATTTTGATTTTTCAGTTTTTTGAGGATATTTCAGCAATGACTGGAAATATTCAAAGAAAAAATTCAGATTCTCATTAAGCATTAAGTTGTGCAACTTTTCTCTAATTTAACCGACCGTGTATATCTTGCCGTTTCCAAGATCTCCATGTACTGCCACTTACACTTTTACACACTGTATATTATGGGTTGCCTAACCTTATTTTAGGGATAACTTGCTTTTGACAAGTGAGAAATTAATTTATTGATAAACAAAATGTTTGTTTATTTATTAACGATCAGTAAGCTAAAGCCCTTTAAATTTTACAAAAAAACATTTCATATTTTTCAATGCATACTATGTTACAAGAACTATTCAATAAATTGCTACTCCGCGGTAATTAAGTTAATAAAATGTTTGGTATAAAGTATACAGTTAATGACATCTCATCACCAATGACTTGAGTTTTTTTCTTAACGCCAAATTATGTATATCTGCAAACCCCGAAGGTATAACAACTTTATTCCATTACATAAGAATGAAAACACAAACAATAATATTATTAAATTTCTGGTCAACACAATTTTAGTTACGGAGATGGTGACAAAAATGCCTTGAATCTCCCAAATGGACGAAAAGCAGGCTTTTATATTATAGTTCGAGTCCCCTTTTGAAAATCCGTCATGTCAAGTAGGGGTCTAGTGCGTTGCGTTGCGCGGCTAATTGCCTTTTGCCCAGATTTACCCGAGCGATTTCAAAAAGTATCTACCATATATGGAAGAAAATTACTGGGGGGCATCTGGACAATTCCTCCAATTGAGGGAAGAACATTTTCTTCTAATTTGCACCTTGCGTTAACATCCAGTACCCGGTGAGTAATTAATATGGTCACTGGGAATATCTCAGAAACTATATAAGCGTCGTACATCCTCGGGCAATTTTTTTGCTTTGCTTGAGGATGTACGATGCTTAGTTTCTGAGAAGACGGATTTTGAGAAGGGGACGCGAACTATATAAAAACTCACCGCTTTGAAACCACCATATTACAGCCAATTTAAAGATCTAGCCTAATGATAAAAAAATTACAACTTACTATTTTACACATTTAGCATGTAAGTATAGAAAATATCTATTTTCGAATACTGTCATTAAAACTTCACTTTTACGTAATACTTATGAAGTATCAAAATGTCAAATTTGCATCTACTAGAGAGCAAAATACTTTTGCACACTAGTACGTGTGTACACGTCTTTTCATTTATTGTTTACTAAAGCTTGTTTGTCATGGTGAATATTAAAATATTACATGCAGCAAGTTACAGAACGTCAACATTTTCTATTCATATTCTTAGTGTTTTTTAAGCTTTCGGATAGGTTCAGTATTCGAAAAAATGTCGTTTGATACGACACTGTGAAATGCCACTTTTGCATTCTCGAATGATTTGCTTGCTCGGAAAAATTTCCATTCTCCATGTGCAAAAGTGTCATTTCACAGTCTTGTATGAAAAATAACTACTTACAACCTACTATCTACATAACAGCCTACTATTTATAAATGTAGCCTAACTATAAGAAATATCTATTTACAATGTTTTATAGTAGGATTAACTTTAAAAAGTCACATGTGACGTCACACTAACCGTCCGAATTAATATTTTTAATTTCACCAGAAAATGTCAAACAGTTAATTGTCAAGTTGTGAACGAGCGTAAATTATTGAAGGAATCATTCAAACAATGAATCGAAGCGCTTACGTCAGTTTGAGAGCCACTGACAACTACATAAAATTTATTCACGTAATGACATTCTATCCTCTGTGTTGTGCATTTAATTCTCATTCAAAACCAATGTTGACGTATACTTATTTATGCGGGATGGAGTGTTTTGACAAACTGGACGGTTACTATAAAAACACGTACATGAAACAAAATAAATCGAACTATCAAAAGGATGTGTATTCTTAATCGATACGTATGACTTTTTAGACTTTATTGGACTATACAATCAGTGTCCTTCATTCAGCATATCATTATTGTCTTTTGTCTTGCTGTACATTTGCCTTACAAAGTAACTGCAAAGCATCACCTAGCAAGGGCACTTTTTCGTTAATGCACATGTTCTGTAATATTTCAGAGGAGTTGACAAGAGTTCTGACAAATTGGGGTGAATATCTAGCAACACGTTCTTTCAGTAAACACCTAAAACGATTTTTTAGAAGTCCAATAAATCTCTTGATACAAGCTGTAACTCCACGTAGGTATGCATCTAGAAAAAACAATAATAAAGATTTAAAAAATAAATAAGTTCGTATATGCATAAGAAAATATTTCATAACTTACCTATGAAAGCATGCAGGTTTGGCTCAAACCCAAATTGCTCCTTTGGTAGCACCGTGTTGCATAAAAACGTAATGCTGTCAACACTTTGATTTCTGTGCTTAAACCCGACACATAGACTCAATTGTTTAATTATGGCCTCACAGCATTTATCAAGTTATTGGCGAGTTCTTTATTGAGTCTAAATAGCTCAACAAATCTCTTCCCTGGGAGAGCAAAGGCATTACAATTTGCCCGTAAGGCCTTTCGCTGCAGACATATAGTTGTTGGTTTTGCTCCCTTTGCTTCTGCTGTCCGTCGCCCCCCATCAACAAGTGATCAGCGATGATAGGTAACATTTCTGAAATATATTCACAGATTAGTTGAAAGTATTATTGCATAATATACTAATTTTTATTCACTGCATGTGACAAAAGACAACACATTCATGTGACTTCAGCGCAGGCCTGCTTGCAGGAGACTAATCAAGTGATCATGTGGATAATCACTGATTAGGTATAAAATGGCTTCTATATCAAAATATTGATGTCGATGAGAACTACTTAATTTACTTAAATCAACAATTTTATTTTCCCAATTACTTTTCCCTTGAAAATCGATAAAAGCACAGTAAATTTTTCACTACAACAATAATAGACCTTTGGAATTGTGGGAATCTGTGAATCAGCAATCAGCAGGCTACTAGCGATAAAGCTGTATTTGTATTGTTTGTTAAACAAAATAGTTAAATAAATAGATGGTTCTGGGATTTATGGGTTTCATTTACCAAGCTGAATTACCACAGAGGAATGTTCAAATTCAAATTATCCAAATGTCCTTTGTATAGTTATGATAATTAACCCCGCAGTCCCAATTTTACTTAATAAGCTTTACTTATTACCTGATTAAACAAGACAGTCAAGTGATTAACAAACAATAATCGCAGGAAAATAAAACAAAAACACTTCATCTTCCTCAAAACAATAAAAATGTTGTCACTGCCACTTGCCACTGCCGAGCCGAAAAGATTTAAAGGTTATTCTCACTTTTAATTTTTTTTTAGTTTCACATCACCACATTATGCTCCTAATAGCGTACCTTTCTATGGTGACGGTGACAAACAGTGTGGCTACGACGTGCTACGATCACGACATTTTGAGTCTTCTTTTTCCCAGCGTTGACGACGTTTTCTTGAAGCGGAATCTCTAGGCAGGGGTCCTCAATACTCACAAGTGGCAGCCATGCAGAGCAAACCCTACACTCCGAATAAAAATAACACAACCACCAGCCCCACAACTCAAACCACTACCGTCTTCCCAAAGAAAGATCAAGCAATCATAGCCCATGTAATAGACCCGTTCAAGTTACATGATTATGTGAAACCTATTGGACAATACATAGGACCCAAAAATATATTGTTTGCTTCAAGAATATCTAATAACCGGATATGCATCTATCTGGCCACCACTACTCTAGTTGACGACCTCCTCAACACCCATCCAACCATTACCGTGGGCGATCAGGAAGTATACCTCTAAGACGGCTTATAATCAACCCAGCAAAGAGACTTATCTTATCCAATGTATCCCCAACAATACCACATGAAACCATAGCCAATGCTCTTGAATGCACAGGTCTGAAACTTGTCTCTCCTATCACCTTTCTACGGGCCGGAATACCCGGAGATGAACACATGCACATCTTAAGCTTCCGACGACAGGTTATACATCGCACCCACAGATGAAACAAATAAGGACATACAATCGTCATTAGTTATCAACCACGACGACACCAGCTATCGTATATTTATTTCCACAGCTGAAAATATAGAGTGTTTCATCTGCAAGAACAAAGGGCACATCGCATCGAATTGCCCGAACCCACCAAGAACTACGCCTGAAGCCATGGAAGATATCACGACAACGCAGACTGAACAGAAAGGAAACAAGAGACCTGCATCCCCTACAACACCATCAGCCAACAGCAGCCAACCGACACTTGATATTTTAGACACATTAGACGACACTGACGAAACAACATCCCTCATGCCTCCGCCCAAAAACGCAAGCAACTGCCCCCAAACTGCTTCAGATCTAAATACAAGCACGATTAATACAAGAAAAGTCGACACCTCACACAGAACGAAGAAAATAAAGAGAACCACCTCACTAGAAACAAAAATATCTGAATCATACATCAAGGAGATAGAAGGTGTATTTGCGCAAAACCCCTCTGCGTTCTCACTAGACTCCGACAGCTTCATTGGTTTCTTGGAGGATTCATTCGGCAGCAGCACCCCCCTATCAGAAGCTCGAAGATACACCACTGACGCAAAATCCGTTATCTCAGTAATACACACCGTTTATCCCCACATCACAGAACGTTCCCTAAAAAACAGACTCACAAGACTATCGAAGCGCCTGAAGACCCAATACGAGATAGAAAGAACTGAAACAGAAAGCCTAATGAGCTTTCCCTCCACCTCATCCTTGATAAGTGAAGATACCCCAGGCAACAATCAAGAACTTGAACCCGAATCAGAATTATCCGAATACTAAACACAACGACTATTTCTTCAAATCTTTTCTCTCTTTCTCTCTATTAAAAAAAAAAAGAAAAATTCAGCGTCTTACAGTGGAATTGTAATAGCTACTTCACTCACCTACCCCAAATCCAACAACTTATCATGGAAACCCAAGCTGACATACTCTGTCTCCAGGAAACCAACTTCAAGCCCAACAAGACCGGTACCCTGAAAAATTATTATTCTTACCACCATATCCGCCTTCCACAGACGATTGCCAGCGGTGGCGCATCTATTTTTGTATCCTCAAGCATATACTCGAAAGAACACTTACTAAATACCACCCTAGAAGCCGTAGCTGTCACAATCTGGTCCCCCGCAAAAATTACAATCTGTAACATATACATTCCCCCCGATCACAAACTAACTATTGACGAAGTCAATACACTCACCAATCAACTGCCACACCCATACATTATTCTCGGAGATTTTAACGCCCACAATAAAATCTGGGGCTCAAACAAAACCTACGGAAACGGAAAAATTGTAGAAAAACTCCTAATGACAACAAACTTAACTCTCCTCAACGATGGCAGCAGCACACACTTTAACTCCGGAAATGGCACCTTCTCTAGCATTGACCTATCCATCTGCACCCCCTCACTAGCCCCAACCTTGATATGGCAAACACTAGGTTTCGCCTACGGCAGTGACCACTCTCCAATCGTTCTAGGCGACCAACAGCAAACAACAAGCAACTTCGAAATCTGGAAAATCTCCTCTGCAAATTGGGAAGAATTCAAACAAACAGTCGATACTTCACTAAACAACCACCACTTAGATGAAAACATTGACACGTCGCTCCGAACCATTAATGATATAATAATCTCCGCAGCCAACAAAGCAGTCGGCATCGCAGAAATCAACGGATCAAAAAAGTGCGTACCATGGTGGAACCAAAACTGCCAGACAGCCGTTAAACAATGTAAGAAAGCCTTAAACAAATATAGAAAGCACCGAACCCCAGAAAATCTTATACAGTTTAAGAAAAGTAGAGCAATAGCCAAACGAACCATCAAAGAAAGCAAGATAACGTCCTGGAGAAGTTTTGTAACATCCCTAAATACACAAACAACAGCGACCGAAGTGTGGAAAAAAATCAGGCAAATGAAAGGTCAGAAGACTAGCCTAAAAATACCAGCATTACAAATAAATAACCAAATTCATACAAACGATCACGACATAGCGAACTCCTTGGCAAATACCTACCACCAGAAATATAAAACCGACACACAGGAAACAGAGGAACACATAGCAATACCTGATTCAGATAATGAAACAGATGCTCTAAATTCTCCAATAACAATAGAAGAGCTACTCTCAGCACTAAGAACATGCAGAAAATCCTCTCCTGGACCCGACAAAATTCCATATGAATTCATAAAAAACCTATCAGATAGAGGCCTACATACAATTTTACAACAAGATATGGTCTGACAGATCGTTCCCAGATCTATGGCGAAGATCAACCATAATTCCCATTCACAAACCCAACAAACCAAAAACCGACCCAACTGCCTATCGACCTATTTCCCTAACATGCAATCTAGGAAAGCTGTTGGAAAAAATTGTAAACAGACGCCTAAACTGGTACCAGGACAACAAAGGCCTAATACACCCCATGCAGATGGGCTTCCGCACCTAAAGGTCTACACTCGACAATCTAGTTAAGCTACAGACAGAAATCTCCGATGCATTTGCCAACAGTCAGGAACTCATCGCTATTTTCTTCGATATTGAAGGTGCTTTCGACTCCATCAGAACAAGTAAACTGATGCAACAGCTTGTTGAAATCGGACTTAAAGGAAACATATTAGCCTACTTGTTCAACTTCCTAAAGCACAGAAAATTCTCTGTCAAAATAAACAATGTCACGTCAAGATGGATCCAACAAGAAAACGGTGTACCTCAAGGCTCCATACTTAGCGCTACCTTATTCAATATTGCCATAAATAACATCATAGTAATCATATCTTACCACCAGCACAGCACTTATTATATGCCGATGACCTCCTGATCTACTGTCGCGGGAAAAACGTCCTAGCAACCAGCAAAATATTACAGAAATCCATAGAAAGGCTAGAAATATGGTCAAACAATACAGCTCTTAAATTTTCAACCACCAAAACAAAACTGATACGGTTCTCAAGAAGAAGACTATCACCCCCACCCCCGAAACTCATGCTGTACGGTAGACAACTCGAAGAAGTCAAAGAACACAAGTTTCTAGGGCTAACATTCGACTCTAAGTTAAACTGGAGATCCCATCTAAAAGAACTAAAAGCAGACTGTTTGAAAAGAATCGACCTACTAAAAGTCCTAAACAGTCTCAAATGGGGTGCACAGGAAGAGATACTATTGCGCATCTACAGAACAATGATCAGGTCAAAAATTGACTATGGCTGCATAGCGTACGCCTCGGCATCCAAAACCGATCTTCGACATCTAAACGTCATCGCAAACACGTCACTAGACTAGCGCTAGGCGCTTTTAAGTCAAGCCCAAACGAAAGCCTGAACCGAGAGGCAGCCGAACCTCCTCTTTAGATCCGCAGAAGACAGCTTGCTGCATCATATGCTGCGAGACTATCCTCAAGTCATCACCATCCCAACAAATCGCTACTCCTACCGTCAATATTTCAACTAACCTACAGCAATCGCACACACACCCCACCATCTTTCCAATATCAGCTACAACAACTCAAAGGAACCGTAGACCTTTCCAAGACCACCACAAGATCCCCATCAGCAACTCCGCCCTGGCAAATAAAGACCCCTAAAATAGACGTTACGCTTACAAGATTCCCGAAACACGACACAGCACCACAGATAATACGGCACTCCTGGCTCAACCTTCTGTCTAGATACGAACCTCACTGTGTCATATACACGGATGCATCGAGGACCGTGAACGGAGTAGCGTGCGCTGTTACAGACATGGCAAATACCTTCACCTATCGACTTCCCAATTACTCTAGCACTCATACTGCGGAACTTTATGGGATTCAGAGAGCATTCCAACTCATTAAACAAGACACAACAGGAAGAAACAAGTACGTCATTTGCACGGACTCCCTGTCGGCAATCCAAGCCATAACCTCTGACGACAACACGAACCCCCTGAGCAGAATAATACGAGAACTTGATAATGAGCTAACAAATACTAATAACAAAACTATCATCATCGCCTGGGTACCATCCCACATACAGGGAAACGAACATGCAGACAAGAAAGCTAAAGAAACCGCCGCTAACAGCACCCACCCTATAGACGACATAAACCTCCAACTTGACTACGACTTAAAAGCCCACTTCGCAAACGAGTGTCAAACTATATGGCAAGAGTACTGGTCAAGACAAGGTAATAAATTAAACAGAATAGAACCTACGATACAGCCCACCCCTCTACCCCCCATGACGAGAACCGAACAAGCCAAATTCAGGCGACTCAGAATAGGCCACACTCGCTTGACACACGCCCATTTAATGGTCAGACAACCACCACCTACATGCGATATTTGCGAAGTACAAAATAACGATAGAACACATACTAATCCACTGCCCGAAATTCCAACATCAACGGAGCTTACACCAACTCGACAACAATCTAGAGAACATATTTTGACCATAAGCCCCAACAAAACTGAAAAACTGATCAACTTTCTGAAGCAGGCGAATCTCTATGAAGAAATATAAAGTTAGTGTAAGCTAAAGTACGAGTATGTATTATAAAGTGCAAGCACGGGAGTACAATATTAATGTCATTTATATAAACACTTAACGTAGAAAATAGCTACCAAAATGTTAACACACTACTGTACATAAGTGCCAATGGCCTTGATGTCGAGGTACTTTTCTAGCAAAAAAAAAAAAAAAAAAGATTTGATATTCTTAATTAAAAACTTCAAAGGAATTTGGCGCCAGTTAACCTGCTCAATAGCCGCAAATAAAAGCGTTTATCTGATACAAGCTATTTGTCACAATTAATCAAATTAGCTGAAGACAAATCAGTAATGATAATTATTGTACTTTCTATTTAATTTTTGTAAAGGTCATTTATGAATAATTATTGGTTATACTTCTCCCAATTATTCAGATTATTTCGGGTTAATACTTTTGTCATTGCTTAAAACATCGAAGAGTTACCGTTATTGATAAAGTTATTTAGAAGAATTGATCTGCGTTAATAGCGAGTAATTATTAGTATATTGTGAAACAAGTGCACAAAGTAGCGTATTTCTCACGAGTGTGAAAAAGTCAAGTACTGAATTTCACACGAGTGAGAAATTGCTTTTGTGCACGTGTTTCACACTATACTTTTCCTACGAACATAACAAGACGAATTTTTAATCAATTAAACGGCGGTAGGTATTTTCTATATCGGAATTACCCTCAGTCTTATAGTATCCATCACTCCAAGTAACCGAAGTCATTCAATTCACTTCTCCGCCACTAATATCTCAATTCACTTACGAATTGTACCTACATTTAAAATTAATATTTATAATTAATAACAATATTCATTAATATGTATTAATTATTATATGATTATTACGTATAAATAATCCTATAAACAATCCATGATGGTCAATGGTCCAGCCTCCATGAGCTCATTGCGAGTGCGTGGCGTAATGGCGTGAAAATCGACAGATTTGTGTCTACCTATAATTTATTAGAATTGCGCGGTACCCATTTCCCTGATTGAACTGATTTTAGAATTTTTATAATACCTGCCCTCTCATCTCTCAATTCGGTTAAATTATGTGTATTGAGTGTACGAGTATAGGTACATAATACTTATACGTAAATCAGCACAAGAATGTACTTATATGTGACTTCATAGTGAAAGTAAATACTGTTTCAAAAGTGACTGTTTTACCCATCACTATTGTTGTCATCGAATGTTGTCTATTTAGGTGATCCTACATAGTACGTACTCTATGGTTTGGACTATTGATTGCTACTTTTTATAAGTTTAAGTCTTGTCAAACCGGGTATTGGAAATAAATAATTCTCAGCTGACCGGACTTTGTGAAAAGAAATAAGCTCACCGGATTTTGCAAAGAAAGTATTAAGAGCTGACCGGATTAAAAAAATATCTAGCTGAAGGACCTTGTCCTGTGTAGAATTTCCACTTTTTGCAAATCTTCACATTAACTTTGCAATCCATGAGCCGTAACATCAGGCTGTAGAATACCTATACCTACCGTCGCATTTTCCAAATTGCAAACTTATCTCGAGGTTACCACCGGGCCACACTGTGTATTTAAATTTCTTTGCGACTGTATGAGATCGTTAACTTATACATACAGGGTGTCCCAGCTTATTCGAAGCGGTCTCTGTAGGCCAAACGATTGATTTTTTCCAAATAAAATTTGCAAATTCAAGTACAGGATCACAATGGCCATAATTTAAAATTATTTTGGAGTATACAGAGTGTCCCATATGACAGTGGCATATCAAAGTTATGTTTTTTTAAATGGAATGCTCCTATGTTATTGCATTTTTAGATTGTCTGAGAAGAGAAAATAGGATTGGCTTTTACAGTTGGTGTTTAAATTCAGAAGTTTTTGAGTTATAAACAAGTGAAAATCGTCATTTTTCAATTTCAAAGCCCTGTACAACGAAAACGGCTCAAGATAGAGAAAAACGGCTTACATGTCCCTATTTTAACTTTTCATGTACTATCCTATGATGTAGATGAAATGTTTATACAGGGTGATAAAAAATTTGAATAATTCTGAGATTTCTCCACGCGTCGCCAAATAAAAAAATCAAAGAAAGTACAAATGTTTCTATACCATAGGATAGTACATAAAAAGTTAAAATAGGGACATGTAAGCCGTTTTTCTCTATCTTGAGCCGTTTTCGTTGTACAGGGCTTTGAAATTGAAAAATGACGATTTTCACTTGTTTATAACTCAAAAACTTCTGAATTTAAACACCAACTGTAAAAGCCAATCTTATTTTCTCTTCTCAGACAATCTAAAAATGCAATAACGTAGGAGCATTCCATTTAAAAAACCATAACTTTGATATGCCACTGTCATATGGGACACTCTGTATACTCCAAAATAATTTCAAATTATGGCCATTGTGATTCTGTACTTGAATTTTCAAAAAGTTTTTCGAAAAAGTCCATCGTTTGGCCTACAGAGACCGCTTCGAATAAGCTGGGACACCCTGTATAGTAATTATACCTATGTACTTACAAGTGTCTCATATAACTTGTCCCTGTACCGTATTAAGGAACCTGAATGTGGTACGAAAAAATGTTGTTTCGGATAATAATGAGATCTTTTTCTATAAACCAATTTCAAAATGCGACGTTTTATATGTATACAGGTTTATGACCCTAAGTTACCTTTTTTTAAATACGAAGGCTTGTATATTTTTAACTTTTCTAAAACTAATGAAAAATACAAATACATTAATCTATGTCATAGGGATCTCCGACCTCCTGTCTCGATTTATGAGGCCTCTTCAGCAAAAAATGGCCCAACTTTGAAACATCATGTATAGATGGGTAGGTGACATTTTTGAACGCCGTTTTCACCATAAGATTTTAAAATTAGTCTTCTTCAATATTTCGGAACTAAAAATGTAAAATTTCCCATTACAAAACAGTGTTGCCACGTTTCGTAAAGTGCTAATTTTCTCCATTTTTTCAAATGACAGACCCTATATTACATGGGCTCATTCGAAAGTACTTTAAAAGACAAATTCAATGACATCTTACAACATAGGATTCAATTAATTTGTTTTCATTTAAAATGTGTTTTTTGGAAAAATCCTTAAAGATGTATTCATGATAAACAATCATGGTTTCCAAGACAACAAGATACCTAAGTGACATAAGGGCTCAACAACTTAAACTGGGCACACGACCATCATTGTCGTGGAAACTATTGGCCGTTCATAATAAATACGTCAGACTACATAATAATTGTATCTACCTATTCTGATTTTTTTCAGAAAAATACGAATTGAATGTAAAAAAATGAATTCACTGCTAGGTTGTGACATATCATTGAATTCGTCTTTTTTAAAGTACTTTTGATTGAGCCCATGTAATATAGGGCCTGTCATTTGAAAAAGTGAAGAAAATCAGCACTTTGCAAAACGTGGCAATACTGCTTTGTGATTGAAAATTTTAGATTTTTGTTCACAAAAAATAAAGAAGAGAAACGTAAAAATCCTTGGTGAAAACGGCGTTCGAAAATGTCAAATAGCAACCTATACATGGTGCTTCAAAGTTGAGCTATTTTTGCTGAGGAGGCCTCATAAATTTGAAACAGGAGGTCGTAGACCCATTTGTATTTGTATTTGTATTTTTGAGGGTGATTAAGTTACTGCGACCTAAAAGATATATTGTGTCCCCTCTACTGTGCTTCGTCTGGTGTGGAATCCCTTTAGTGAAGCCCCTCTCGAAGTCCGTTTTCTTGAGAAACTTCAGGATTTTGAGAGGATCAAGGTCGGGTAAGTTCCCGGCCTCTAGCTGGTGGTGGCCCAGAACATTACTTTTTTTGAGTTCTATCGCATCGCAGTTGAGCAGCAGGTGACGTGGTGTCTCGTCTCCTTTCCCGCAGAATCTGCAGACGCCATTCTCTTCTATGCCTAACTTCCTCAGGTGTTCCTTGAGCTTGCAATGTCCCGTTAGGAATCCCGTCAGTGTTCTGAGACGTTCCTTGCTGAAGTTGAAGAGTATCTTCGACCTTTCTCGGTTAAAATTCCCGAGAAGTTCTTTGGCTTGTCTCAACCCCGAGAGATTCCTCCAATGGGTTTCTCTCAGTTTTCTTCTTTCTTTTGCAGTTCTGCCTTGAAGAAAGTATCTTCGAAGCCACAGAATGGTTCTGGTCCTATGAAGGGTGTCGATGTTCCTTTTCTTGCCAATGAGTGGGCATTCTTCTTGCGTTCGAGGTGGTCTCGAGCACAAGGATTGTTTAGATTGCCGACTGTCTTGACGGGTGACAAGCCCCGCTAGGTCAGCAGTCAGTTTTGCGGTGATATCCCGCGATTTCTTGGTTTTTTGTTTCTTACCATGGTTGATCCCACGAGTAGCTAGGGAAGGGTGTTCCTACCTATGCAGAGCCCCGCATGCAAAGATGAGGGGATCGATACAGTGGGGTGCCCTCTGGTGCCCCAAGGTTGAATCCAGTAGGGCTGGTCTTCTATCCAGTCACGGATCCCATCAGCCTGGACCCCCGCCTTAGGATTTAGGTTTTTTAGTGAGGTTGTCTCCTCTTGGTTACGGCGATTAAGCCCAGACCCCCGCATCTCTCTGTGCGCGGAACGTGACCACGACAACAGATGATACGGTATATCAGAGATTCCACAGTCGGACGTCTCTGGCGCCTAGTGCAGACCTTTAGTCACGACACGACAACTAGGTTAGGGGAGGTGGTCCGCGGCAGGGCTTTAAGCTGCCAGTCTAGAATTTTACCTCCGACGAGCTCTATCGCCACTGCTAACCTTACTCACTTCCGCTCATTGTATGGCCTTCCCCCTATCCGCCACCTGGGGACGCGCCCGATGGGTACTCAACCGCACGGGTGTCGTAGACCCATAATGTGACATAGATTAATGTATTTGTATTTTTCATTAGTTTTAGAAAAGTTAAAAATAAACAGGCCTTCCTATTTAAAAAAATGTAACTTAGGGTCATAACCCTGTATATAAAATGTCGGCTATTTTGAAATTATAAAAAAAGATCTCATTATCCGAAACATTTATTTTCGTTGTTTTTCGTATCAACTCTGGATTCTCCAATAAGGTAGAGGACCATGTTAATATGGGACACCTATACATAGTAGTACGAACTACAAATAACTATTTTTGAAAAAAAGTATATTTTTGTTTTGCGATATAAAATTTAATAAGTATATAAAATAGGTACAGTACATTTGTTTGATATAAGAACGAATCTGAGATTAAAAATATCTAGGATTTATTCCGTAAAAAAATAAAAAATGTAAATAAAAAAAATATAAAGAAAATAATACATAGATATAAGTAGGTAGGTATACAAGTAGTATAAAATATAAAATAATTAATAATAATATTCAAATTAAAAAAAAGCATTTTGAACTGCATACTATCTTATTAAAGCAATTAAGATTACTTATCTACTAAAAATAAAATAAAAACTTGTGAAAAAGGTCCTTATTCTTCTTCAACTTCAAATTTGATCGATCCCGTTATGTCAATAAGTTCCTTTGAGCTAAAAGTAGCAACAACTTTTTGTTCACCAACTCTTTTCGGAATCAATTCTGTGTCAACTTTTACTAATGCACCTGGTTTCACATCTCCATAAGGGATTCTCTTATTTCTTACCATAAAAGGTCCAGAGATGTTGAATTTGCAATTTCTGAGGACTTTCTGCAGGGGATTCGTGAATTTTAATGTTATTGTTACTGGCTTACCCAAAATGACTATCTCTGGAATCTGAAAGATAATCGTATTATTTTTTTAAGATAATATCTGAGATAAAATAAGGTCGATACCTACTTTTATATCGATGTTAGGGGTGATAACTTGGAAATCATCCTCGTCAGCCCATGTTTGGTTCGTTTCAGTGACAGTAGCGATAGCATGCAACTTCATATTGCAATACTCTACAAGGTTTTCCAAATATTCGTCAGCTTTTATATGTAATTTTAGTTTCTCAGCTGTAATTTTTAAAGGAACATTTTGTCAAATAGATACACATAAATAATAAATACTGCGAAAATTGAGATATTTACACGAGTTTGGCTTAACAATAAATTCTCCTTCCGCTTTTTTGATATGTTTAGCTTTCACACCATTGTAAAATACGCTTCCTGCAGACAAAATTGCTTTTATATGACGAGGAGTTGTACATCTGTTTTTGATATGCACGACTACTTCAAAATCTTCACCAATTTTAATTTTATCCAAATCTTCCAAGTCAAATTCAACATCTTGCAAACCTGCATCTGGTACGGAATAAAACCTAAAATTAAAATTATATTTTTTACTTAGGTATACACCCAAAAATGTTTTTCAATTCCTACAATTTTGCCAACTCGGTTCCTCTGACAGCATTATATAGTGAAAGCCTTTCAGCTTGACTTCCTTCTTCAGGTTTATATAACAATGTTATATCTAGACGATCTCTGTCTCCATTAGGATCATACACAAATGGCTTCTTCGTTAAGATTATTCGACCAATACTGAAATTATACAAGTTCATATAATGATTTTACATACCAGACAAAAAATCTTATCTTACTGGTATTTATTGCAATATATTTTAGAGAAACCCATATCGGTCGTGTTGTCTTCTTTCCAGCGCATAAAATCAGCATTGACAGAGGAAATTAAAAATGGAACATCATAATTAAACCCAACCTGACCTTTTCTCACCGCTTCCACAGAAGCAGGACCGCATTGGTAGACTCCTTGGGAGGTTTCTTGGGGTGTTGCATCGATAGCTTGCCAACCCCCATAGCCTGGAAGTATTTGTAATAAAATATATTCTGGATCTGGAGATATATTATTATGCTCAGGCTTACCTGGTGGTAGGTCAGGTCTAGCCATGTAGACATCATTCCATACGTGGTAATTCCAAATAGAGTCAGCACTCATGGGGTTGTTGGGGTCATAATCAAGTTCTTCATTGTCCTTGCTGTAGTATTTATCAACTGTTAAAGTTGAATTGGCGTCATGAGCAGACACTAGATTAGAAATAACTCGAGACGGCAGTCCCAATGCGCGGCAAACTAAAAAAAAATGCTAAATATTTTTTAGTGTTTCTTGCGAGGAAGGACAGTTTATTTATTTCTTTACAGAAAAATCTTAAAACACCGAGACTGTACGAAAATTCTTCCGCTAGTTAAATTAAACAAACAACATAATCTCCCAGAAGTGGAACGTTTTTTTTTTTGACAGATACCACCTATGGTAGGACACGTCAAATCAAATATCATGTAAGATGACAAAATTTAAGAGTCCTAGTGTATTTCAAAGAATACATTAGGGATAGAAAAAGGACCCGACGGGGAATGATGGAGTATATGCACGTGTGTTGCAGACGCGACAGAACTTGTGCATACTTTTCGGCGACTCATACCTATACATGTCTTGTCCAGATAATGGATATTCTTATGTGACCACCACGTGAGGATCGCGCAGCAGAACAGTGGAGCAAAAGGTAGGAAGTGACACTAATAAAGCTCAGACAACAACACATGTGGAGCAGCACTCCAGATAGTTGGGGTCCTGGCGGCCACCGCCAAAGGGCCGCCAGCAGTCGGAAGGCCCGGTGAAGATGCGTGACTTTTTTGGATGACGGAGGACTGACGGAGGAATAACAGATACCTCCACTATACCCTGCGAATGACGAATAGAAATAAAGGAAAATTCTAGATTACAATTTTGTGGAAAACCAGGGATAACAGGGTAGTAAGTACACGGCCAGCGGCCGATCATGCGGTCACCTTCCCGGGATTGTGTAGAACGAACTCTTTCGTTGGATAAAAAAGTGTCATTTCATAGATGGGTAGGTTTTTCGAGGGGTTTTCATAGCAGTGAGCACTCATATCCCCTCCATGTAGCTCGAAGGATAAGATAGATTGATAAGAAAAGACTGAATATGTAAGAAACACCGCGTGTTTTATTGTAGTATTTGGTAGTTAAGTTGTCTTTCCATCTAAAGCCCATTGATCTCTAACCAGATACAGATGAATGAATTAAATCTACCACGTATTAAGTACTGAGGAACGCCAGAGAGCGCTCTTGCCCGTAGGTAAAGTAGACCTGGCTACCAGAGAACGATGGTGGAAGACTTATTAGGTGTAGGCGTCGGAAAACGTTAGGAGTTGGAAAAACTTTAGGAAAATGGTTAGAAAAATGTTAGGAGCCTACAGGAAAAGGTGTTAGGGAATGGTTGTTGTTAGGGAAGAGTATTGGGGGGAGTTAGAAAACAGCAGTGAGGAATTTGGCCCCGCAATTTGAGCCTAGGTAGGACCATATACACATACTTTTGAGGCAACACGCACACCCTAGCTGCCTATTATCGTCAGTGCCATAAAGGACCCACACACAAGCGCGCCTGTTACAGGGCGCACATCAAGGGGTGACGTCTAATATTTGCCATGCTAAAAAATCTAAAAGTTACCTCATTTAATACTTCTAAGTTGCTTATTCTCTATTATTTTACTACAATACTAAACCCAATACACCCAAAACCTGGAACGACTCTTGACGCCTTGAAAGTTATCTATTGGATCTTGTTCACCGAAGCAAGGATTACCCTCCGAACACCGGCATTATTTTTCGAACGCAAGCAGTGCATGTGAGCATCTGGCAGCCGCAGGTGAACGCCATCGGGGACGCAAGAGCAGGGGAGCAGAAAGCGTTCCTAGAACTAGTACTATGGTGCATCCCGGGAACTCACGCACGGGATCTCTGCACCAAATCACCACCGAAACCCATGGTGGAGTGGTATCAAGAGACGCTTTGGGACACGACCTACTGGTCTCGGGAGAGAGTACTGAGAGACGCCAGAGCGAGCCCCTACCCCCAGGCAAGGTAGAAATATGTCTCAAAACAAAACAAGTTTCAACCGACTGTCAAATAGGATTAATTAAAAATGGTGAATAATCTCAATTCTTCATTCTTTGCTTATTTAACTATTGTGTACTCTGCAGGCTGATATAAGTGTTGACGCTATAGAAAACGATATAAGCAAGAAATGTAAACCGGTGCCTTATCGGAGAAACTACCGGAGAATTTAAGAAGGAGAATAATTTCATCGATACATCATATACCTGCTACCTATAGATGACAAGAAATCTCGTTACAATATTGCTATTAGAAGTGGATTTGAGGGAGATCCTATTAGTACCGGATGAAAAAAGTACATAAAATTCAGTCGAAGAACGATATCAACATAATGATCAAGAAAAAAATCGCGCTTGCTATGAGGAAAATGTCAGCTTGATGAGGAAAATCGGGAGTGAAAATAGAGAATTTCATCGAAGTTGTAGGTGTTGTTAATTATCTGGAATGTTTTTCTCAGGAACTCTTTAGTATCTCGTATTAGAATAGTTTCTGCATGCGAAGTGTGTTCAAATTGTGAAGGGATTATGCCCAAGAACAGCACTGGAGGCCATCAAACCTGGGAAAACCGGGCATTCCAGAATAACTGATACCATCGGAGATCCTATCCTGGAAATGCAATCTGATAGTATGAGTACTACGATATCATTTGTGAAACCATTTAAGGTCCTAATAGACTGGAAAGAATGGCAACAAATGGAACAGCTGTGCCTAAAAAAAGGGCTGGTCTGGTATAAAGATGGCTCAAAGCCAGAGACAGGTACCGGAGTTGGAGTGCATGGGGTGGTCCCCAGATGCAGTATTTACGTACCACTGGGGACTCATGCCAGCATCTTCCAGGCTGAAATAAATGCAATTAGGTTATGCGTTGGAGAGTATACCAGAAAGAACTATCGAGGTAGGGAAATCTATATCCTCTGCGATAGTCAGGCTAGACTGAAAGCCCTTGCAGCTTACGAAATCAGATCAAAACTGGTCTCGGAATGCCTGCAAGATCTCATTGACTTAGCCAGGTGCAACGCGGTGACACTAGTTTGGGTTCCGGGTCACCGTAGGACGCCTGGTAATGAGGCTGCAGATCAACTAGCCAAGAAAGGCGCTGGGATGAACTACACTGGGCCCGAACCAGTGACTGGGCCCGAACCAGTGTTTGGCATCCCAAGGAAAACTGTACGCGGGGCGCTGGCTCAGTGGGTAAGAACCCAACATAGAGCACACTGGAACCGTATAACAGGAAACAAACATCGTAAGGTGATGATCAAGGATCCCTCTCAAAACCTTGCCAGACAGATACTGCAACTAAACAGAATGCAGATCAGAACATGGTGGGTCTTCTCACAGGACACTGCCACCTAAGAGTACGCCTACATAAGCTGGGGATATACAGAGAAGAACCAGTTTGTAGACTCTGCAATGAAGAAAATGAGACATTCGAGTGTCCAGCACTCGCTGGATCGCACTCTATGCGATTCTGGGACCACTCAACCCCGGGAGCCAGCTTGCGGAAAAGACCTTGATTAGCGGACTGCTGAACCTTGTCAAAGGCGTAGCTCTTCTAATCAAGGAAAATCTAAATGTGAGAAATACAATAAGCCCGCTGGCTTCAGTGTTTGGGACCACATAAACCATCTCTCACATTTAGTTAAAATACCAATACCAATACCAATACCAAATCGGTAAAATGGGAGCGAATCTAGGAATGCTAGACCAAAATCGATTCACAGAATGATTACTTTGTTGTAGTCGTGGACGAGTTGCAATAGCGGAGCTGAAAAGAACCACGAGGGAGAACCACGAGAACCATTCATGGTAGTTGTTCAACGAACAGACAGATATTTACAATAGATGAAGCAGACAAAGCATTATTTTTACAGAGTCGCCACATTGAAGATTAATAGAAGATTGAGAAGGACATTGAGGTTGAATGACATGAAACCTTTACAAGGTCATAAGCTACAAGTAGATGTTTACTTACTTGTAGTAATTACTCCGGCAAAAACCCAGCATTGTCCATATTTGACGGGAGATGCTGTTTCTAGGTAATCTTCCAGAATCGGCAGGGAACCAGTCCAGGCTGCGGGAGCGGTTCCGTCGTCGTATTCGCCATCCCAACGGCCCACCAAAATACCGTCGTCGTCTAAGCTGTTCACCATCTTGGATATCACGCGGGCCACCTTGATAGGATCGCCACGGCTAGAAGAAAAATTATGAAATATTATTTTTATGTCCAGGTAAAATCGAGAAGCCAAAGATGCTTGCTAAGGTAGACCGTATCCTGCAAAGCAAAAAATGAAGGGTAAAAAGGTCCCGGTTTCTTCTCACGGCTTAAGATCCTAAGAACTCAGTTCTGTTATGACATCCATTTTAAGGAGCAACTGCCAGTTAAAGCAGTTAAAACCAAAATTACCAACGGAATCGTTCTTAAATCAAATCATTCTCCAATTCTTTTAGCAGGGGCGAGACAGGAATTAAAAATTATTGTCAAAGACGTTAATAATTGAGGATATTATTTTATATTGTTATTTTTTTATATAATTTTGAAAGTTGCTCCTATGCCTATATGCACAGTGCACACCACTGAAATATCTCATTAGACATAATATTGTTTCTTTCTTCAAAATATTCAGCCGTTAATCTCGATTCTTTTACTAAACCATCAATAAAAGCTTTATGAATGTGACCAAAACAATGCAAAATATACAAAATTATTTAAATAAATTTTAAAGTAATAAGCGTACCTAGCAGGTGGCAAACCAGATTTGTCGAACATGAGCATTGCTGCCGGAAGCACGCAGGCATCGAATTGTCCATAAACCCATTCCCTTCCTTTAGCTGAACCCCATGGTCCGACCCAGATCTTACCCACATCCGTGAGAACGTATTCATCGAGTAGACGCTTCTCTGGCATGAACACCAAGTCCTCTAGAACAATCGTTGTGAGCATACAGTTTGTTTGCTTTTATGTGACATAAAAAAATAGTTTAGTTATTGTTATAAACTTTAATTACTCAAGGGGCAACGATTCTTCTATTCTATACAGGGTGTCCGGAAATTATGAGCAAAAAATTAAGGGGGTGATTCTTCTTGTTGAAATATTGCCAAAAGTATCTATAATTTTTTTTCGAAAACTCAAAAAGAAGAAAGTTATAAGCCTCCAAAGTTGATTTTTTTAAATCAATATTTTTTTATAACTTTTTTTCTCGTGTATGGATTTTCTTAAAATTTGACACACTTGTCACTGATGTTGCTTTACATCCTTGGTCCAAATTAGACTTGAATCCCTCGAAATCAAAAGGCCTTAACTGCCCTTGACCTTCAAAAAAGGCCTATAACTTTTTTCGTAATATTTTTTTCTGAGTTTTGAAGACGCACAATTGAAGAACATGAAGAAATATTCGGAAAAGGTCCTCTTTGTCTATCACGATAAAATGACCTGCTTCCGAGTAAAACTGTTTTAAAAATTTGCTTGCACTAAAATTGATCACCATAAACTATGATCATTCTGCAACAATACCAAAGCATGTTTTGGGAACGGTGGCAGGGTTGCCTAGGAAACAAGACGTTTGCTTTGGATTTCATTTTGACAGCAATTTATTTTTTTTTTATTAAAATTATTTTATTATTTTATTAAAAAAAAAATGATTAAAAATTTTTTTCATTTTCAAAAAAAAATCATTTCCAAGTCTATTTATATACGAATGTCTCTGTTTTGTACATAACTAGGCAATCCTGCAGCTGTTTCCAAAGCATGCTTTGGTGTTGTTGCAGAATGATCATAGTTTATGGTGATCAATTTTAGTGCAGGAAAATTTTTAAAACAGTTTTACTCGGAAACGGGTCATTTTATCGTGATAGACAAAGAGGACCTTTTCCGAATATTTCTGCACGTTCTTCAATTGTGCGTCTTCAAAACTCAGAAAAAAATATTACGAAAAAAGTTATAGGCCTTTTTTGAAGGTCAAGGGCAGTTAAGGCCTTTTGATTTCGAGGGATTCAAGTCTAATTTGGACCAAGGATGTAAAGCAACATCAGTGACAAGTGTGTCAAATTTTAAGAAAATCCATACACGAGAAAAAAAGTTATAAAAAAATATTGATTTAAAAAAATCAACTTTGGAGGCTTATAACTTTCTTCTTTTTGAGTTTTCGAAAAAAAATTATAGATACTTTTGGCAATATTTCATCAAGAAGAATCACCCCCTTAATTTTTTGCTCATAATTTCCGGACACCCTGTATATATATCATCTATTCTGATGTTACTTAAACAGAAGAACAACTGAAGACTCATGAATGTGGCCAAAGTTGAACAATATAAGGTGTCTGAGTACCTATACGTCTGCTAAGGTATAAAAAATACAGGGTGTTCTACAAGCTCTATGACAAACTTTGACAGATGGTAGGTTGCTTGATTTTAAACATATTTTTTCTAATAAACATGGGTCCGATTCGTTTTTGTTTAGAAGTTACAAGCATTTAACCTTTATTAACAATCAACAATAAAAATTTAAATTAAATGATAATCACAAAACTTAAGACTATAAAAATTGTTCGAAATGTCCACCCTCAGCTTGAATGCAAGCCTCACATCGACGAACTAAAGATTCGGTCACTCGAAGAATGAGATTTGGATCATTTCTTATTTGGTTAGCTGCATCTTGAATTCTTTCAAGTAACTGCTGATGGGTAGCGATTTCAACATGGTAGACCAGCTGCTTCATGTGTCCCCATAAATAAAAATCCAGGGGATTCAGATCGGGAGAACGAGGTGGCCATGATATTGGACCTCCTTGACCTATCCATTTATTCGGGAAATGTTCATTTAGCCAAGCAGCAACTTGTCTTCCTCTATGTGGTGGTGCACCGTCATGCTGATACCACATATTTTGAATAATATTGAGTTGCACGTCATCAATAAATTATTTTTACTTAGTGTCACTTTCTGGTTGACTGAAAAAAATTACGATTCTTTAAATGCTTGTAACTTCTAAACAAAAACGAATCGGACCCATGTTTATTAAAAAAAATATGTTTAAAATCAAGCAACCTATACCATCTGTCAAAGTTTGTCATAGAGCTTGTAGAACACCCTGTATATAGAAAAAGGCAGAAGTTTAATTTTAATAACTTAATTTCTTATTTCTATACCTTTAATAATTATATTTAAACTGAAAATCCTCGAGAACGTAAATTTCCAAACCGTTTTTTATCTAATTTTTGGTTGTTTGTTCTAGTCCAGTATTTATATGTACAGGGTGTCCCAAGATTTCTTTATCAAGGAATATCTGCGTTATTTAAAAAAAACAAACAAATGAAATTTAGGAAATTTCAATCATACCCCTAAGGCTTTGCAGCTGCACCCTCAATGCCCCTTTATGTCTTTCCACCCCTAAGTAATCATCCCCTACTTTTTTTTTCAAATGACACCCCCATATTTTTTTTGCTCGGCAGGATTGTTGACTTCTGTCTGAATACAATGCCATACGATTTTCTAAATCGACACATATCTAGCCTGCCTAAAACAAAATAATATAACAAACGAGGGTTGTCAAGGAATAACAATTAACATTTAATATGGCATTAAAATCACAGAAGCAATTATTATTATTAATGCCTATATCAGTTACACCGGTATTACTAGTTAAGGTGGTTGGAGGAAACATTAACACAAAAAACAAGCAATTACAACTCCTTGACAACCCTCGTTTGTTATGATATTATATTATTTTCGCCGTGCTAGATATGTCTCGATTTAAAAAAATCGTATGACATTGTATTCAAAAAGAAGTCAACAATCCTGCCGAACAAAAAAAATATGGGGGTGTCATTTGAAAAAAAAGTAGAGGATGATTACTTAGGGGTGGAAAGGCGTAAAGGGGCATTGAGGGTGCAGCTGCAAAGCCTTAGGGGTATGCTTGAAATTTCCCAAATTTCATTTGTTTATTTTTTGAAATAACGCGGATATCCCTTGATAAAGAAATCTTGGGACACCCTGTATAGGTACATTTGTAAATGCAAATGAACCGATTAAGCTGATTTTTGAATATTTTGTGAGGGGAGCTTAGAAAAGCTTAGCTTCAAATTGTCGACTAAGATTTCCTGTGTGCATTCATCGCCATCTTGAAAAAAGTGTTAAATTTTGTTTTTTTGCAATAACTCGGCTCTTCGTCGAGATACAAAAATTGCGATGGGATACTTTTTCGTTGATTTTTTTTATGCTCTACGATTTGGGTCATATACTTATAGGGTTAGAACTATTTAAAGGACCACTACAGGGATATCCTAAAATATTGAAGATACGAGGTCGGTTAAATTAGAGAAACGTTGCGCTAGTTTGTGGCCATCTCGAATCCGTCAAAACATGCAAGATATCTGTGACCGTTCCTGAAATATTATGAAAAAAACTGAAAAATCGAGAAATCTTATTTTTGCCATATCTTTCTTACAATTGGGAATTAATAAATAATTTTTCGTAGGCTTACATAAGTCGTTATGAGCTATTCATCTGACGTTTCAAAAAATTTCAAAGCCAACTAGATCCTAGAGTTTTCATAGTAAACTTTCGTTTTTCTTATGGCCGCCATATTATTTTTTTACGTCGTTCTTATTCTTATTCGATTTTCTCAGGGAATAAGAAAAAATAATAATATAAGATTGCCCTATTAAAATTATATTGACTTTCAAATGACCATGAAATTGGTCCACAAGGTCAAGTCATTAGTACAGTCAGATGACCCCCATTGTCCTGAACAACTTTTTTCTGCACAATTTTTTTGTTTCTGGCTTTACCAACAGAAATATCCGGGTCTGAAGGTTGAAATGACTCACCCTGTATATTCTCAAAGGATTTAGAGTTTGTTTTCGCATGTCAGAACTCCTGAGTAAATAAATAAAACGTTTTGACGTTTTTTTTTTTGTTTTGAATGTTCGTCCTCAGTCAATTCTCGTCTCTGGATTTCTTGCCAGAAGTTTGAGCTTCAACATGAGACCCAAATTTCCAAAATCGGTTGGCGAGGAAAAAATTTATCCACTTCGAGAGCGAACAGTTAATTTTTTGAAAATCACTCTGTAAATACATAATGTTGAATTGAAAATTTGAAACTCTCTCGAGGTGAGACATCGAAATTCAAAATTTGCTCATCAAAAATTACAAGAAAAATTAAATTGGAAAGCGGGGGTAAAAAACCATAACACCCTGTGGAAAATTTGTTGCCACTTTTTTTGAGCTTAGATCCAATAAATCAGGAAAATAACGGATATGTCTACTGACATGCGAAAAGAAAATCGAAATGGGAAAATCGAAAGTTGTACCCAATCAAAATCAGGCAAAATTTTTGGGTGCGACACTTTTATTTTGGCGTACTTAGTATAGTTTAAAAATAAATGAAACATTGGCATTTGTTTTTCCACCTTTTTGAAGTTCCCAATGTCACTTTACCAAACGAACGAATTACGTTAATGTCAAAGATATACAATGTGTCCCAGATTCGCGTCTCTATACAGGGATCTCAGCTCCTATTACACTTACAGCAAAGGTTACATGGGGAAAGTTTTAGGGGAAACTTTGTGCATTCGATGTTTCAGATTTACGATCGGTCAATTGGTTTTGGAAATATCGGCCAAAAACCGAAAATGGCGTGTATGACAGGTCTCAATCGTCTTTTGTTATTCCGCAACCCGTGTCCGGATAATGTCACATTTTGACAGCTGTCAAATTACCCGTTTCGGACTTACTTGCGAAAAACAAAATCCGCCATTTTCGGTTTTTGGGCGATATTTCCAAAACCAATTGACCGATCGTAAATCTGAAACCAGTTATCGAATGCACAAAGTTTCCCCTAAAACTTTCCCCATTTAACCTTTGCTGTAAGTGTAATAGGTGCCGAGATCCCTGTATAGAGACGCGAATCTGGGACACATTATATTATTATTAATTTGTTGGAAATTATTATCAACCCATCAATTAATGAAAAACAAATGCCAATGTTTTATTTGCTTTTTAAAAAGCAATTTCTTTAAATAAATACTTTGCAAATGGTCGCATAGCTTTATATCAAGTATTAGGTATTATATTATGTAAATATCATTAGCATTGAATTTTGATTTTGAGGAGCAGTTATTTTTTTTACATCGTGTAGGTACCATGTGCAGGTATTTATAAATTTTATTTCTGAAACATAAAGTAAGTGGTGAATATTTTTAGATCACCTTCGATTTGTAATTAATGGCCTGAGTATGAAATGAAAATCGAATATTGTGAACTTGACCTGAAAATAGTGTGTAGGTTTTGAGTTATAGATTTAGATATACCGATATACATACAGATAAAGTTGAGTGCGCCTGCATGTTTATAATAACACTTACCTAACAACATAATTTTGAGTTGTGTTTTTAATCTCTTTTACTTACCACTGGTCCATGGATTGAATAAAAAGTACATAACGCTGTCATAATTAAAGACTTCAGGCGGTGTTGTTGGAGAATTTATATGATTAGTCTCAACTTGCAAAGTCCACAAGCCAACAGGTATAGATGCTGGACAAAAAACCTAAAACAGAACATTTTTTAGCAAATATTTTAATATGAGTAAAAATTATTATTTATTATACAGGATGTCCGGTAATAACTTCCTAATTTCTGGAGTGTACAGAAGAGGTCAAGAAAAACCTAATCTGTCATAAAAAAATTCCTAAAAGGTCTCTAAACGGAGCTAGAGAGTTCCGAAACGATACCCAGCGATTTACTTTTTTGGTTCTAACTTTTGAACCGACTTGTACAATTTGATGAAATTTTAATACAGGTGATCCCGAAATGGCGGACACGGTATACAGGGTGCTGTAGTAGAGGATGTTCAGAAAGACTGTAAATTTAAAACAAAAATGGTTTCCTCGGCTTCGTTACCGAGATATAGGGTGTCCTTTTTCGAAAATTTAAATCAAAATGGCAGTCAACTTTAAACAACCTACACTGGCAAAGCACATGATTTCACATAACTATAACGATAGTGTTTGCTTTTTATTATTTTTATTATCGGGAACGGAATTACAGGCATTAAAAGTTTACCCATTCCTTGAGTTCAAAACAATTTTTCAATGTGGCATCGTTGTTCAAATTCGAGCTCAACAATGCAACTAAAATCAATTTTGAATAACATCATCAAATATGTATCCGCGCAACGATTATTGTTTTTAACTTGGTTGGATTTGCCATTTCATATGTTCCCATGGTAACATCTATCTGGGTATTATTGTAGACCTAGACATTATTTTTCTGCCTGAAGAAGGGTAGTGCAGTGTTGTGACTTTTTTGTCCACAAAAGTGGTCATATCTTCTTAAGCTAGGGGGCCATACTGGAGAAAAAAGTATAAGTGAACTTGGAATCTTTAATCCACAATGGATGCTGTGGTGGTGTCCGTGTCCGCCATTTCGGGATCAACCTGTATGTTATAGAGGCCACAAAGAATCAATAAGCCAAAGAGGTAAAGTTGAGAACTCAGATTTTTTAATATTGACAGTTTTAAAGTGTTTTGGCTAGAAACAGTTGTTGCGATTTTGTTAACAATTTTAAGATTTTTTATCTGACAATTCGTTCCATCGAGCAGTAGTCAATCTTTAGTAGTCGCGAAGATACCATCCGATGATTGTATTTCCGATTAAACCATTTCGCGAATCCAAATTAGTGCAAATTCTCATATTATTCCTTTGATTCCTTCCTACGCCTACCCCTTTGCCTCACTCAATAATTAAAGTGTTCGAAATATCTCCATGTAACCATCAGCCACCACGAAGATTAGGTGAAATTTTATTAATTTATTATACAAACAGTCAACATCATAAAGAATTAGTCTCGTTAAAAAATTACCGCAATTTAAGATTCACTCTGTATGTCTGGACGTGTATCTTGAATAAATGCTCTATGCAATATAATCCCCTATGTAGCCATCCTCAGTCATGATGATACGGTAGTCGGTACCATAAAATTGGTGTGACTTTTTTAGTCACGTCTGAATAAGACTCCCACTTTATTTGTAACTTCACCTTCATGTCACCAACCTGTACAGGTATATGACAGGGTAGCCGTTTTTTAAATATTATATAAAAATTTCATTAGGATACCGCATGAAAAGGCCCATGTAAGCAGTTTTCCGATATCTTGAGCCGTTTTCAATACAAGTTATCATTAAAATGGAAAATAGTGATTTTCATTTGCTTATAACTCATAAGGAAGTCAACTTTGAAAACTGGTATTTTTAAATTTTCTCATAAAAGCTAACAATGTAAATCGCAATGTAATAATATAGAGGATGTACTATTTAAAATAACGAAGTTGTTTGGTGTACATCGATATTTTGGACCACCTGTATACCTACCTGAAAATAATTTTACAAACTGCACTTCGGCACAGAATAGACTAGTTTATTCTGTGACTTCGGTGTCCCGTCCCGTTTGCAGCGCTTTTTGTTAATTTTGGTATCTTCAACAGTTTAGGTCTAATCGACCCTGTATATTATTACGAATTAAATACCAAATTGCTTTTCATGAGTTGCAGAGTTGGAAAGTGGAATTTCGTTTCAGTCAAGCAGGCTCTGTTTTCTAATAATAAATATAATTCAGATCACGCAGATGTGCGGATGCTATTTTCTTACATAACTCATAAAATAAATGTCTTAGAACTTTTAACTTTGACTAAATAATAAATTATCCTAAGCTTGGAGTCGTTCCAATCTTTAAATTCTTCAGAAATGTCCAGAATCTAAATGTCGTATCTATATAATAATTAAATTTTCACTCTGTTATAAATTGTATTTGGTGTTCGTTAAGCATACAGTGTGTGTCACAGGCATGGTACACCCCCTTTTTTTTTCTTTTTTTTTTTTGAGATAATTTTTTGAAATTTGGTACGTCGCATATTCTCGATAGAGCGCACTTTTTAGCAGAAAATTGAATTTTTTCCCACATCCGGTTTTTCCGGAAATAATACCAACTTTTTATTTTTAAACGGGACACCCTATATATTATTATATTTTTGAATTATATACATTTCTACGAATCCAACAATACCACATAAGTACCATTTTAAATGTCAAATTTGTTTTTATTTAATTTTTTATTTCTCAATTATATAGTGTGCCATGACTTCAGTTGTGTTCGTCACAGATGCAAAATGGGTACACCAAAATGTCCCTTATTGAGAGTACTAGTAGATGGTACCTCGGTACCAATATGGTACCATTTGAAAAAAATGAATCCAGGTCAAAAAATCATTCCGGTGCGCATAATTTATCCATAAATCACTTAATTTAGTACTTTGAACAAAAATTCGATTTTTCCAGCATTAGATGATCTAATTGTAGTAAAACGAAATAGTCAAGGCTCACTTTCCCACCCCAGACAGCCATAATGCACGTTAAAAATGCATTCTATGGCGCAAGCCGAACCCACCGTGCCTTTTATTTTTATTTTTATTTTTATTTTTTATTATTGATAATGAATTGATTATTTTTGGTAGGTTGACATAAGTCGTCAAAATCTATCCATTTGACATTATAAAAATTTCAAAGTCACTTTTGTTTTCCTTGTGGCTGCCATATTGTTTTTTATGTCGTTCGGTATAAAAAATCATGAAAACCAAAAATTCTATCACATTTAAAAAAAAAGTTTCTTCAAAATTTTATTTTCTGTAAGAAAAAATATAACTTTTTATATCGAATATCATATAAAAATTAAAAACCACAAGACAATCATTAATATAACTTCATATTGAACGTAATTGAGCGAAAAAATGTTTGTTTTTTTCCGAAAACAGAAGGAATAACATTTTTTTTATTCTTAAATTTGATTTGAATCATTTTTATAGGTACCGAACGATATAAAAAAATAATATAAGAAAAACGGCGGCCATAAGAAAAACAAAAGTTGACTATGAAAACTCTGGCATTTAGTCGGCTTTGAAAATATTTATACTGTCAAATTGATAGCTTTTGATGACTTTGTCAAGCTCCCAAAAATAGTCAATTCATTATCAATAATAAAAAAATATTGCACAAATTAAAAGTTTTGATTTTTCAGTTTTTTCAGGATATTTCAGCAACGATTGAAAATATCCTATTTTTTCAGATTCTTAATAAGCACGAAATTGTGCAACTTTTCTGTAATTTAATCATGTCTTGTATTCATATTCTGTATCTCTTAGCGTTTCCTAGATCCCCATATACTATACCTCTTAAAATGGACACCCGGTATACACCCTCAAGTCCAAGCCTTATTAAATATAATCTCTGGAGCGAGTGTTCTCTGTTCTCTGTTCTCTCGGGGTTATCTCAGGATTCAAAATAAGGGATAATAATAAGTGACTAATAATCTCTTGGAAATAATACCTATATTACCTATTTTATTTAGACTTACCTCAACTGTCAAAGTGTCTGATCCTTCTGAAACAATTCTTCCCCACCAAGTTTTTTTTTCATGTAAAGGCTTACTTCTTGGATTCAATGTCACTATGCCTTTGGTGCCTTTAGTCACATTGGGATTTGGTCCTAAAAAATTATTATTATAAGTATTATTTACTAATTAAATTTATGGTACAGAAAAGCGGCAGTTTCACATGAATAATAGTATATTAGTAGGTTTAATATTTAATAGTATTTTTAATCTCAAGCTCCGCAATAAAATTTACTGCTCTTAGTTTTTGATTTTGAACGAGGTGCTCGGTGACCGAGGTAGGTAGCTACTTACCGAAGTTAAATATAAGTTTTAAGCTGTCGTTATTCTTGTCCAGCCCTCGCCCTGTGAAGCGGATTGCAAGGGTAAATTTCATTCCTCTTCGAAACACAGCAATTGGTTGCTGTTCATCATGTACGATTTCAAATTTTTCAGTGCGGTGCTGCTTTGCGTTGTCCATGGGGTATAGATAGACAGTTTCCGTTTTCAGTAGTGATGCCATTTTCTTTGCTCAGTAATTTGCGCAATATTTGCTGTAGAATGTTATTATACCGTGTGTCCCCGGATAAGTGAAACGACTCTTATAAAAGACAAAAATTTTTTGATTTCAATTTTCATGTTTTGGGGTTCAGCCCTGCTTGGCTAAAGAGTAATTTCTAACCAAATTTTAGTTTTGAAAAATCAATCATGCCTTGGAAATTTCCAAGAAACCTGTTTTTCGGTTGAGTAAAGTGCCTTTTATGTAGCAAATACGAAAAAATGTTATTTGAAAAAGTTGTTCAGAATCAACATTTAGGTCCCTATACCAAATTTCAAAATCATAGGCCAACTTTGATCTTTTACATTTTTTTTATGTTTATTCCACAAATCAAAGAATTTCATTTGTAACAAAGACTTATATTGACAGATTCCTATTGCTATGGGTACAATTTGGTTTTTCCATGGCAGTCTTTGTTACAAAATGAAATTCTTTGATTTGTGGAATAAAACATAAAAATAAATGGAAAAAATAAAAGTTGGCCTATGATTTTGAAATTTGGTATAGGGACCTAAATGTTGATTCTGAACAACTTTTTCAAATAACATTTTGTCGTATTTGCCACATAAAAGGCACTTTACTCAACCGAAAAACCGGTTTCTTGGAAATTTCCAAGGCATGCTTCATTTTTCAAAACTAATATTTTGTTATAAATTACTCTTTAGCCAAGCAGGGCTGAACCCCAAAACATGAAAATTGAAATCAAAAAATTTTTGTCTTTTATAAGAGTCGTTTCACCTATCCGGGGACACACGGTATATTAAGAAAGATTTAAGTCTAAAAAATATGTTATTAGGATTAGGTAATATATAAAAATGTTCTTATCCTTGGTTGACGAAATTAGATCTGCAACCCTTTAACGCTTATAATACCTACCGAGTAACTGTTAAAAAACCGTTTTTCTAGAATCTAGAGGATGCCAATGCTAGATGAAAATTGCTTTGGCAGAAACATTTTCTGTTCATTGGAGTGACAAAACAGGTTGTTGAATGTCATTATTTTATAAGTAGATAGGTATAAGTATTGTATAGATACTTAAAATTGTGTAAATATTATTATAGAATTAATTTTGACTTTTCTAACTCGGTACCTACATATTATGTGGTACTTATAGAAACGGGAAATGGTAATCCAGCTGTGTGAACCTGGCCCCCTAAACTATGGAAATTTACATTTTCAATTGGCGTAAGTACGATTGACCAAGTAGTAACCATGATTGAGCAAAACATTTTGTTTGACGAATTTTTTCTACCCGAACAAAATAGTAGCCCGCAAAATTTTCTTTTCAAAATTTGTTCAGATTATGATTGGTCGACGTTTGGTCACGTTTAAACACCTACTAGTTTTACTTCTAAATTTAAGAGAAAAAATCAACGAGAAGGAATTCTAAGCTTTCTCTGTAAAAAATTAAAGGCATTGAATAAAAGCTCGAGCGTTAATGACCAAACTTTAAGCTTGGAAAAAACATTCCAATCAATCCTCTAATGCTGATTTCTCATAATGGCCAAACCATAATAAAAGATGGCCAAACCTCCAAAATGGTAGGTATCAGCAAAATGCTAGTTTCCAATAATTAAAAGGTAGTCAATCCTCTAACACGGTATAAGCAAAGCCACCCGGTGAAATAATATTTTTTCATGAAATGTAGTGGAAAGAGTCTAATTTTTTTTTTCGAAGAAATCCCGAAACAGGTCAATTTTTAAATTTAATTTATGTTCTATTGACGTAAAAATATTTTATACAGGGTGTTCCTTGACTCAGTAATAACGACATTGTCTATTTTTTTAAATAGGACAGCCTCTATATTATTACATTTTTAGATTGTCTGAGAAAATCCAGTAGGAATGGTTTTTACAGTTGCAGCTTACATTGAGTAGGTTATGAGTTATAAACAAATGAAAATCGCAATTTTCCATTTTGAAACCAGTATATATCGGGCACGGCTCTACATATCGAAAAACGGCTTACATGTCCCTATCTTAACTTTTGAAGCGGTATCCTATGATTTAGATGAAATTTTATACAGGCTGATCAAAAGTCTGATAATTTTCGTCACCGCCTGTATGAAAATTTCATCCACACAATAGGATACCGCTTGAAAAGTTGAGATAGGAACATGTAAGCCGTTTTCCGATATATGTACCCGTTTTCAAAACAAGCTGCTTTGAAAATGAAAAACTGCGATTTTCATTTGTTTATAACTCGTAAGCTACTCAGTTTAAACTGCAACTGTAAAAACAATTTTTATTGGATTTTCTCAGACAATCTGAAATTGTATTAATATACAGAGTGTCCCATTCAAAAAAATAGACCATATCGTCGTTACTGAGTCAAGGAACACCCTGTATAAATTTTTTTTCAATGTCAATGGAACATGCATTACATTAAAAAATTGACCTGTTTCGGGATTTCGAGGAAAAACATTTTTCAAGGAAGAATTCGGGGGTGGCAAGTTTTCAAATTGACAACCTGTACTTCCAATATCGCCGAACATGGGAACGTGTTGTACTTACCGGAGAAATTCTAATTAGTTAAAAAATCCAATTATTTAAAAGAGGAAGCAAAATTATACCTATTCATCGGTGTTGTAGAAAAGAACATATTTTTGATACCTATTAGAAACTTTGAATATAAGTGCAATTAATAAAATAGTAAAATTGTTAACTAACAATTAATCAATAAACTAGAACTAGAAATCAATATAATTTTTATAGGTACTTTAGTCCAGAAAAAAAATTTAAACAATATTTAGGATAATGAAGTTACGTTAGCTATTATAGGTATACTTACTTAAAATCAACAATAAGATCACAATTTTTTTTTCAAGTCGAAGAACACCTATGACTTACTATTGCCTCGTTTGGACTGTTTTTTTTTTAGCATGACATAATGTTTTATATAATTATTTCAACTATCATCATAAATATTGTTATCTAACCACAAGTACCTAGCTCATAACTAAGAATATTTCCTATTTCCTTTTATGCTATCTTTTACGCAGAAAACCGCATTTTTATCACATCTAATTAATTGTTACCTAATTAGTCTTGAGGAAAACTATAATTACTGGATCTTTAAAAGTTATACAGTCTGCACTAATAATTGTATAAAGTGAATTCTTCTATAATTAGCTTATGCGCGTGAATGTAACACCGTGATTTTGGATTTTCAAATAAAAAGGATGTACTTTTCTAAAAGGATGTTTTTATAAAAATCGCAAAATTCAGAATTTTTTTCTCTCTACAAAATATGGCAGCACAACGGGGGCACATTACGGCACAAATTCACAACTTGCGTATTTTAGAAAGTAAAGGTGGTGCTAACTCCTTAGAACTCCTTAGAATTTACGTTTTCAACCCTTACTTTGTAGAATTTCTGCATACTGATGGGTGATAAATAAACCACTAGTAGGTAATGGTTTAAAAAAATTCTACTGTATACTGATGCACAATATAAACGTTACGCGTTACGCGTGTTTCGATACTTTTAAAGTAGCTCTTCAGACATGTAAATGAATCAAATTATTGTCTTCTGATTTATTGGGGTGTAGGGTACGAAGGCGTAGAAGCGCCACACGAGTTTTATTTTTAAAATTCCGAGTTTAAACTCGGAATACGAAGGCGTAGAAGCGCCACACGAGTTTTATTTTTAAAATTCCGAGTTTAAACTCGGAATTCCGACTTTAAACTCGGAATTCCGACTTTGAACTCGGAATTCCGACTTTGAACTCGGAATTCCGAGTTTAAACTCGGAATTCTTAGTTTGAACTCGAAATTCCGAGATTAAAGTCGGAATTCCGAGATTAAAGTCGGAATTCCGAGATTAAACTCGGAATTAGGGGCGGGCCTAGCAGGTGTGCTATGATTGGCCCGCACGCAGGCGGCAAGTTCATAGGGGCGGCGGGCGGAAATAAAAATCCGATCATAAATAATAACAATAACAAAAAGTATCAAAATATCATGATAAACTTAGTTATTACAGTGTAGCACAAACATTACCTTCATAGTATTAAGTTCTGAATCCATACTGCACTAAATTTTTAATCCATCGATAGTCACTGATGGCTTGTTCCCGGCATTATACGAGTAGCCATCCTATGTATTTTCTTATGAAAAAGGGCGGATAATTTTCAGTCGCCCTTGCGGACGCCGAATATCTTAGGATGGCTCTGGCCGCGGAACAACCCGATTCAGCTTGTTTTATAATAAAAGTTTATAACGAAGGCTTTGACCATATTGAGACTAGATGTTGGCTCTAACGTAACTCCATTCAACTCTACAGGGTGTTTCACCAGCAGACCGACATAGCTTAGATAGGTATTATAAGTTTTTCAAGTCGATTCGGGATCTGGTATTGAAATTATTCTGAGACCCTTCCATCGGATGGAATTTAATGAAATTTCGTAGATATGCTCTGTTAATGACACTTAATACCTCGCATTTTTCTTCGATTCGAAAACTGCAGGACCGTACTTAATTTTTCAGATCTCTATCGGTTTTCTTAAAAAGTTCACCCTGTATTATGCATTTTCTTCAAAGTTTAGTACCATTTTCTACATGAAAAATGCTACAATTGCGGTAAAAAATTACTTTGCACTATTAAACTGAATTGAGAAGAAAATGAAATTTTTTTTAGTTTTTTCAGAATTTCAATTTATGGTTGTTACTAATTTTCAAAAACCCAAATGTGATTTTTTTAAACTTATGTATTTTGTTGCTATTTCGAATAAATTTGCTTGATCTACAGATTTAGCCAAGATTAGGAACCACTCTAGATTTTTTCGAGCTAACAATAAGTTTTAATAAGAAAAACAGGTAAAAGAAGAAATGGTAATTTTGCTGATAACCCATAACAACACATAAGCGTATAAAAAATACAATTTTAGCACATAAACAAATAAGCGAAACAGAAAGAAAAATATCAAAAAAGTATGGTGGCCTGTTTGAACATTATCCGCACTGAATTGCAGTTTTTCTTCCCAAAATTTGTGTTGATATTTTTCTTTCTGTTTCGCTTATGTACGTTTATGTTTATGTGTTAATGTGCTAAATTGTGTTACTTATACGCTTATGTGTTTGTTTGTCATTAAAATTACCATATCTTCGTTCAGTTGGTGTTCTTATTAAAACTTGAGTTTTTTCTTGTTAAAACTTATTTTTAGCTCTAAAAAAATCTATAAATTTCACTAATCTTGGCTAAATCTGCAGATCAAGCAAGTTTATTTGAAATAACTACAAAATATTTATGCAAGTTTTAAGAAATAACATTAACTCGGAATTCCGAGTTTAAACTCGGAGCCTAGCCTATTTGCCGTCTGCGTGGCGATACAAAAATTGCCGCCCCTCACCCCCCTCTTAAGAAGAAATGTCTACCAATGGGAGGGCAAAAACCAATTTTTTGTAGGTAAAAATTAAACACCAATAGAAACGTTATTTTAGATTAGGTAAGTTCTGCTGCACCGCGGGGCTTATTGGTGCGAAATATATCCCCCGAAAATCAGGGGGGTTCGAGAAATTATTTTGTAAAAACAAGTGCGAAAATGTCAAAATGTTAATCACACTAAGCAATAACAACATTCATACTGGTACATTTTAGCGTTACCGGACAATATATGTATGTATAGGGTGTTTCACCAGCAGACCGACATAGCTTAAGGGTTGGTGTAGGTTTTCAAGATAAGGATTCGGGATCTGGTTTTGAAATTTTTCTGAGGCCCTTCGTTGAGATGTTACAGGGTGATTCATGCATTTTGCCGAAATTTTTGATGAGCAGTATCTTTTGAACGAATTGATAGAATTTATGGAAATTTGGTAGATATGCTCTGCTAATGATACTTAATACCTCGCATGTTTCGTCGATTCGAAAACTGCAGGGCCGTAGTTAATTTTTTAGGTCTCTATCGGTTTTGTCAAAAAGTTCACCCTGCATGTATTTTTTCAAAGTTTACTTTAAACCATTTTCTAAAACGACATTAAAAATGCAACAATTGCGATAAAAATAATTACTGGCACCATTACACTGAATCGAGAGCAAAATAAAAACTTTTAGATTTTTCAGCATTTCAATGCATGTTTGTTAATGCATTTTCGAAAAATCAAATGTTATTTCTTAAAACTTGCATAAATATTTTGTAGTTATTTCAAATAAACTTGCTTGATCTGCAGATTTAGCCAAGATTAGTGAAAGTTATAGATTTTTTTAGAGCTAAAAATAAGTTTTAACAAGAAAAAACTCAATTTTTAATAAGAACACCAACTGAACAATTGAATATGGTAATTTTAATGACAAACAAACACATAAGCGTATAAGTAACACAATTTAACACATTAACACATAAACATAAACGTACATAAGCGAAACAGAAAGAAAAATATCAACACAAATTTTGGGTAGAAAAACTGCAATTCAGTGCAGATAATGTTCAAACAGGCCACCATACTTTTTTGATATTTTTCTTTCTGCTTCGCTTATTTGTTTATGTGCTAAAATTGTATTTTTTATACGCTTATGTGTTGTTATGGGTTATCAGCAAAATTACCATTTCTTCTTTTACCTGTTTTTTCTTATTAAAACTTATTGTTAGCTCGAAAAAATCTAGAGTGGTTCCTAATCTTGGCTAAATCTGTAGATCAAGCAAATTTATTCGAAATAGCAACAAAATACATAAGTTTAAAAAAATCACATTTGGGTTTTTGAAAATTAGTAACAACCATAAATTGAAATTCTGAAAAAACTAAAAAAAATTTCATTTTCTTCTCAATTCAGTTTAATAGTGCAAAGTAATTTTTTACCGCAATTGTAGCATTTTTCATGTAGAAAATGGTACTAAACTTTGAAGAAAATGCATAATACAGGGTGAACTTTTTAAGAAAACCGATAGAGACCTGAAAAATTAAGTACGGTCCTGCAGTTTTCGAATCGAAGAAAAATGCGAGGTATTAAGTGTCATTAACAGAGCATATCTACGAAATTTCATTAAATTCCATCCGATGGAAGGGTCTCAGAATAATTTCAATACCAGATCCCGAATCGACTTGAAAAACTTATAATACCTATCTAAGCTATGTCGGTCTGCTGGTGAAACACCCTGTAGAGTTGAATGGAGTTACGTTAGAGCCAACATCTAGTCTCAATATGGTCAAAGCCTTCGTTATAAACTTTTATTATAAAACAAGCTGAATCGGGTTGTTCCGCGGCCAGAGCCATCCTAAGATATTCGGCGTCCGCAAGGGCGACTGAAAATTATCCGCCCTTTTTCATAAGAAAATACATAGGATGGCTACTCGTATAATGCCGGGAACAAGCCATCAGTGACTATCGATGGATTAAAAATTTAGTGCAGTATGGATTCAGAACTTAATACTATGAAGGTAATGTTTGTGCTACACTGTAATAACTAAGTCTATCATGATATTTTGATACTTTTTGTTATTGTTATGATTTATGATCGGATTTTTACTTCCGCCCGCCGCCCCTATGAACTTGCCGCCTGCGTGCGGGCCAATCATAGCACACCTGCTAGGCCCGCCCCTAATTCCGAGTTTAATCTCGGAATTCCGACTTTAATCTCGGAATTCCGACTTTAAGGAATTCCGACTTTAAAGTCGGAATTCCGAGTTTAAAATCGGAATTCCGAGTTTAAAATCGGAATTCCGAGTTCAAAGTCGGAATTCCGAGTTTAAACTCGGAATTTTAAAAATAAAACTCGTGTGGCGCTTCTACGCCTTCGTAGTAGGGTGTAGGTTCTTGGTTAAAAATATTACTTTTTCAAAAGATTAAAAAAAAAATTGAAACCAATCGGTCCCGAATTTTTTTAATTTTTATAAAAATCTTTTGAAAAATTAATATTTTTAACCAAGAACCTACACCCCGATAAATCAGAAGACAATAATTCAACATAAAGGATAAGGTTCAATAAAACTTATCGATCAATAATTTTATTCATTTACATGTATCTCTGAAGATGCTCTTTAAAACGGAGTTTCCGAGTTGGGCGAAATTACCTGAGTGACCCTTCGACTCTACGGGGCGCCTTATAATCCTGGAGCTCAATTGGGGCGAAGGAATTTTTAAATGCCGTTGAGTTATTTGCATGCTCTTATATGGCTACGTTGCCAGATTTTACAGAAATTCCGATGTTCTAGTTTCAAAACAACTGTAAGCAACCATACCGGGAGCTGTTTATTTATGCGATGGGTGTTTATTATTTTTTTCCGCACTAAAACTCACCGGTAAGTCAGGTCTTTGGTCAGGGTATAGGTTTTTTTTTCTTTCTTTTTTCACCTGACCAAAGACCTGACTTACCGATGACGCTAAAGTGCAACATAGCCATAGGTAGGTATATTTTATTCCAAGATATGAGTAAGGAAACTCGTAAATAATAGGTACTGTAAAATATCTGTAAACTGCAGATATGGTTTATGACGACAATGGACCGTACTAAGGAGAATAAGTTTTTTTACACTACCTTTAAATTCGGAAAAAGTTACAGGAAAGTTTTGAAATTGAAAATTTTAAATTTTAGTGAAATAAACACCATGTCAAAAACATTTTTTTTCATAATTTTCAAAAAAATTCGAATATCCGCCCTTTTTCCATTTCTTCTCGAAATTTTTTAAAGTTAAAGGTTTTTAGTATACTTGTCTACTATAAAAATTTCAATTCAATTCTTTCAAAAAGTGGTTCATAAACGGTTATCGAAATTTAACCATTTTTACCCTTTTCCCCCTTTTTCGGTGGACATTTGATGAGTTTGAGTGATTTTCGTGAAGTGACGTCGTCCTCAAAAGTGTATTTTTTTATTAAGAAATAGACTAAAAAATCTAAATGAAGTATAAGAAAAATAAATTGCGTTCAAAAAGGGAAAAATCCAACATGGCGGTCATAAGGTAAACGAAAGTTGAGGCGGGTTGGGGAATAACAAAAGACGATTAAGACCTATCATACACGCTGTCTTATTAGTCTTAAAAAAGTGTCCGGATAATGTCACAGTTTGACAGCTGTCAAATTAACCGTTTCGGACTTACTTGCGAAAAACAAAATCCGCCATTTTCGGTTTTTGGCCGATATTTCCAAAACCAATTGACCGATCGTAGATCTGAAACCGGTTATCGAATGCACAAAGTTTCCCCTAAAACTTTCCCCATTTAACCTTTGCTGCAAGTGTAATAGGAGCCGAGATCCCTGTATAGAGACGCGAATCTGGGACACATTGTATTCTACACCAGCGGTTTTTGTAGAAACGAAACGATGCTTAAACCTTAATACGGCCCTGACCGGCTTCAGCAACCCTGGCATCCAGGTGTTTATTTACATTCCTTTCTATTGTTAAGGGGTAATTTTTTGTGGACAGCATAATAATGGCAATATAATTTACGAGTTTCCTTATACCTTGGAATAATCTATACGTACCTACTGCCTACTCGACTTCAATTATTAATAATAAATTGATTAGGTATACCTATCCGATCTACTAAAAGCACCACTAAATAAATTTGGTAACACTTCTATATATATGGGCAAGGCCGCACATGTATTTTTATCTCTTATAATCCCTTCATTTCTGGCTTGTCGCCCAATTGAGCCCTGGGATTATGGAAGAACAAAATCCTTCGCCCAACTCGGTATCGCCCCTTTAAAAGTAGCGAAACACGTGTAATGTTTATATTATCCATCAGTATACAGAAGAATTTTTAAAACATTAGTGTTTTATTTATCATCCATCAATATCCTTAGAGTTTTTTTTTCAAGTGCAGCACATGATACCACATCTCGAGCGCATCGCAGCATATCCTTTTTTAATGAAAGTCAAATAACGATGCTTTAACTTCATTCGCTTTGATAAGGTCTATTGAACATATTAATTTCAGACAAATTTCGCTATAGAATAGGACATCGAAAATGTTAGATAAGTGCCATGTGTTCATACAGATCTTTCTTTTATCTTGCTGTATCATGAAACATAAGACTTTTTTCGAAAGGAAAAAATTACTTTTGTACGTAAAAAATATTAGATAATAATTTTTAATAAAAAAATCGAAATCCTATCTCTTTTAAGAAAAATAAGAGAAATGAAAGATATTTAATCGGGTTTAATTATAATTGTTCATGAGAGCTCTTCAAAAAAGTGTCAAATTCAAAAATTTACAAAGTCTATAGTTCTTATAATCCGAATAAAAGATGCTTATTTTCATTGAAATCCTGCTTTCACATCAACTATTGACGTGTATGAGCAAATTCATTGTTAAAAGTTTTCTCAATTTTTTCCTCTCTTCTTCTCTTGCAGACGCTATCTCATACTTCAACTTCTCCCTCTATCCTCTACATCTGTTGCAATCGAGGAAGTTCGGGATGTTATTCTAGCACTGGTTTTCGAAAAAAAGTGGCTGGTAAAACTTTTTCGCCCATTGAGAGGTACTTCCTCAGGAGCCTTTCAAGAGCCTTCTTTGGTTTAGATTTTGAACTCATTCTTTACTAAGTCCGGCGCTTTGTCCTGTATGATGTTGGAGGGGATCCTCAGGGGTGGTCTCTTTACCGGGAGTTGAGAAGGGACTATTGAAAGTCAGTTGCGTCCGAAATGAGAGAAGCTTATTCGGTGATTCATATCTGTACAATTCAGCCAACAAAATCAAAGCTTGTTGGAGGCTGGTAAATTTTGAGTGCAACAGAAAACCCATTCCTAAAGCTAGTAAGTCCCTTACAGTGAATGATTTTAATGACTTCTTTGCTTCTGTGACTGCCAATTTAATAAAGAATATTCCTACTACCTCTGCTCAGAGTTGTGACTTTTTGAAGTATCTACCTCCGGTGAATTTTAATTTTTTCAGCAGGGAGTGACCACTGGGGAAGTACACCATGTAATAACTATTTCGGTGGGTGATTTTCTGTGGCCTGAGTGGATTTTTAATGGAGTCGGTCGGTGTATTGGCTGAGCCACTTGCATATCTAATAATTAATTGTTTTACTCAGGAAATTTTTCCGGATACTTTCAGTTTGGGAAAATTTTGCCTCTAAACAAAAAAGGCGACTTGGAAAATGTGGATAACTATAGACCGATTTTCATGATTGTTATATTTTCAAAAGTATTTGAGATTCTGCTGAATAACAGAGATTATACATACAACTATTTTGAAAACTTTAAATTATTAGGTACATTCCTGCCTAATTTGGATTTCGTAAGAATAAGTCGACAGTCAGGGCTCTTCTGGAGGTCGTGGAGAGCGTGGTGCGGGGCTTGGAGGAGCGTAAACATTCGTTGTTGACTATGTGCGATCTTTCGATAGTTGTCTCTCATAGGACCTTGATACAGAAGCTTGAATGTTATGGCGTGAGAGGTGTGCCTTTGAGTTTGTTTGAATCCTACTTGAGCCATAAACAACAGTCTGTTTGTATGGGTGGGAATAGGTCCAGGTTAAAAAAAGTTGAACATTGTGTTCCTCAGGGCTCTGTTCTGGGACCGCTACTGTTCGTCATATATATCAATGATCTTTGTGGATTTGTGACTATATGCGCGAGAAGTGTGGGGTTCTGCTCTTTAAGGACTAAATTAGCAGCAGAAAATCAGCTCCATACCTAGTCTTGCAGAGACTTCTACTGCCTGTCGAGAGACTGAAACAATCTACTAACACAGCTCTATAATGTCTTACAATCTATGACAGTTAACCTAAAAGCTTAATTTAGGTGTAATGAGATCCTAGAATCTGATTATAAAAACAAGCAAAAATCAGACGGCAGGAACGAGAGGCTTTTTTCAGATCCGATTAGAAGTTGTCTTTTCTAACTAGACGGTGACCGGGGATCTCTCTATCCGAGTGTCGATCGGAGTCCCCGTCCCCTCTTCTCTATCAGACAAGCTGAGCCGATAGGAAAAGACCTTGCCTTGACGGATGTACTGAATCCCGGATTACCTTCTAGTTCCCTACCGTACTAGTTCCCCAGCAAACACAGTTACATAACCGCAATAAAATAATTATATACCCTTGCGACCAACTTGATCTCTGGGATATACTATGTAACGTCAATGTAAATTGCCAGTGACTCACAATGTCCCACTCGATGCGCACATTTATAGTATATACTTGTTACGTTATCAAAGGATGTTGGTAGTATATTACGAGATTATGTTCTATGTATGTTCAATGTAGTCTTGTAGAGATGTCACGGATAGGTAACAGTGATGAATATAGTATATTTATTTTGACATTTCCATTATATACAGTCAATATTAGATATGTATCACATGGTCATTCACAGTTTATTGAAAGTTTCATACCAGTGATGCAAAATTTGTATTGCATAGATTTCACATTTTATAGTAAATAATTGGGGCTATGATGTATCAACTTATGTAATTTATACACATTATCTAATCACAAAATTATACTGTTTTATAAATGAAATGTCATAAAAGTTAGTGTTTTATTTTACAAAACAACAATATGTAGTTTTGACATGTTCGTTATTAAAGTAGTATAATTTAAAGATTATATTAATGTGTAAAAATTACATAAATTGATACATCATAGCCCTGAATATCTCTGCGATACCTATATACCTGCCCACTATCACTGAATTAATTTTAGCCCTTATTTGTGGGATATAGGTCTCTTAACAATATTAAAAAAATTGATATTACACCAAGTTTCAGCTCTGATTCGAGCCGATGTTCACCTGAAGTTTTATCTGAAAAATTTATGTCATTTGATTGTTAATTTGGTATGAAAAAAAAAGAACTTTCAAATAATAAAACTCACAGTTAACAACGCTCGACTCAGGAGCCAAAATGTACTCAATTTTAAGTCTTGTTAATTTTTAATATTCTTAAGTAAACCTTAAATCCATAAATAAAAACTAAAATTATATAAGAGAAATTTGTTCAAGAAATACAGGCACCTCTTAAATAATATAAAATATATCAATTTCATAGATAGGTATACAAATCAATTAAAGAATGGAATGAAAAAAATCACATTTTATTAAATTAAAGGTACATTAAATTAAATAACAAACATTGTAAATAAACTATAAAAAATATTAGTCTTATAAAAAATAAATATCTAATTCTCTTATAAAAAATAAATAGCAATTCTCTTATAAAAAAAAAATAAATGCATGAATCTCTTACATAAGAAAACAATGCATATCCTCTTGTAAAATCCTCTTAAAAAAACAAATAGATGTTTTAACAGAAATACATAATTCTCTTGTAATAATATATTTTGTTATATGATGAGATATTGAAAAGTGCATTTTTTAAGGATTTCCCTGCTCAGTATTTTTTTTATTTTCTCTGTCTTCCCTTTGTTTGGCATGTCTGAACCAGTCCGCACAGACCGCTTCGAATTCCTTTTCGCTCAGATTATGGTAGATTGAGAGTATTGTATCTACAAAACGTAAAATTAAGGTAAATATTATTCTATGAAGAAAACATTCTCCCTTTATAGGGTTACAAATAAACACTTGGAAGTCTATATATCTAGAGGAAAATTAAGAGGCGTTTAATAAAAAAAAATACTAGAAATATGCTCAATGAAATAGAATAGTCTTATAATACGATGCAAAAGAGTAATCACATCACTTTGTAACACTGCATCTACATACTAAAAATGTATTAGTGGTTTGTAAAAAATATATATCTGCGATGTAACACAATCCTCAATGACCAACCTCTATAATATAAAATATTCCTTCAACCTTAAAGCCCAATGTAACAGCATGGAAATTTCTTTCTAAACCAATAAGTACCATAGGGCCGGTCTCATAACAATGTTAAAAGTCGCTTCAAAGTATTGTTAAAATCAATCCTAACCAAGATTAAATTGAAATTTTAAAGAGACTCTAATTTTATTACGATAATGGCCTCTACATTAGACTATACTTACTAGTAGGTATAATAATAGGTATTATGCATTGACGACTGTAAAGTAACTTACGACCTCTCATTGGCAGGTACGCTAAACTCATCGTTAACCTTTAACATAAACATCTTTAAAATATGAAATTAACTGTAACCATGAGAGAGTTATTATTAATTTCAATCCGTTTGTGATGATTCAATTTTTTTATTTCGTCACATTCACAGTAAACGACGGAGGACGCACGCCACCCCATTCACCAAACACCAACGCCATAACGACGCCAACCGCCAACCGGACCAAACAACACAACACAACACCACCACCACCACCACCACCATAACAAGCGCGTGCGCGAGTCGCCTCGCCAGCTCCAAAACGCGACACTCACAAACACTACAAACGTAGTATTTTTTTATTTTTATTTTTTTAAACTAAATAATTTTCTTATAATAAACCTACCACTATTTTGGTGACTTTTTCATGTATTATTATTGGTTAGGTTATATAATATAATTGTTATGTAAATGTAGCCAAAAAGTCGCCGCTACGTTATTGCAGGAATATAAGTTTTGATACATAACTGATATATAAAAATTTGTGATGTGATTTTGCTTCCTAGATGGGAGGTAGATGTGATGTTCAGAAATTACAATCACTCAACATCAAGGGTACATCAAGGAGATTAGAAAGTTTTGTTGAGGTTATATAAAATATCAATGTCCCTGCAACGTCTTCGATACATATGGCTTGAAACCCTATTGTCCCACTTCCATCTATGTTGTATCATTAAGATATATCGCAATGTAATTCAAACGGTACATCGCTGGTATATTAAAATCACAAGTGTGTTTGTTGGGTCCGTCTTCTGCCGAGTGTGATGAGCTCGCAGAAGGGACCGTAACCATGCGTCGTTGGAGAGAAACATCGCAAATCGTTATAATAATTGTATACCATTTCTACTACTTTTTGTGACATAGTTGTAAATGCTGTCCTAATAAATAATTATTGTTTGGGACTTTTGGGCTACGAACCATTTGTTTTCACTCGAGAAAAAACCCCTTACAAGATTTGCACCCAACGTGGAGGCACTCCGAAAAACCCCTTACATAGGAAACCATCAAAGTAAGTATATCTTGATTGAGAATCAAGTTTTAAAAAATGTAGGCAATTGTAATAGACGGGCAAAGAAAAGGAGCTGTAGGTACTAACGGCATCAAAAAAGAATACATCAGGCACGTCATGGAAGAAGAACGCTAGTAAGTTTCTGCGACTACTTTATCGAGCATCGAGAGAAATATTGAGTAAAGGAGATCGGTGAAGGGAAGGAGGCAAAATTATTATCTCAAACGACTTTTGCGCCAGTGTTGTGGCCGTACATTTGTTTAGATCTTTAGAACTGCGACTTAGTGAGTGATAATGACTAGTTGGATTTCTAACTCCCGAGGGAGACGGCGTTCTAAGAAGTTTTATCATTGGCATCATCCTCAACATTTTTGTTTGTCTCTTCTCTTGGGCTATGGTGATGACAACACAGCCAAGACAGTCACTGGCAGATCCATCGAGTTGCATTATGACAGAAGTCCTATGTATCTATCTCACTATGTATATCACCTCACCTCCAACCTCAAGTCCGGTTGGATTGATCGAAAGCAAGATCGATTATATGCGTTAACACGTTTCATAAACGAGTTACCTGAGGATGTATTAGTGTTGTATTTTTTCAAGGGAGGAATGAAAAACCTAGCTATCACCTGATTGGACAAGTTCTAGTAGGACATAGTAGGACATGATAGGACATCTAGCGGAACATTTTGCTTTGAATAGAAAGTATAAAATTCCAATGGCAATCCGCCGGCCGAATCTCACCAATCATCAGGTCAGCATGGAAACTTCGATCGTCTTAAAAACTTCAAACTTTGTCTTTAGTTAAGTGTAACGCCTTCTAATAATGAATATATTTTATGAGACTTATGACTTCCAAAGCCCTGAAATTTTCGGTCGTTAGGCTGCACCAGGGTCTAGACCGTGAAGATACCTTCGTCGCCTGCTGTTGCCGATATCTGCTGTTGCTTGAACAATTAACCAGACATTTGTTGAGAAGGTTTGTCACTTGTTTAGCCGTCTGAATAAGTTGGAAGATCAAGACGGCTGGTACCGAAGAATTACTCTGAGATTCTTTTTTTTCTGGGGTGATTGAATCACACCACCTGACCCTGATGTGACATGAAATTTTTAGGCTACCACAAATCCTGTAGGCTTCGGACAGGAAACAAATCTTGGAACCCGGTTCCATCTCTATTTCTTTTCCACAGAGGAGGAAATCTCAGTCTAATTCTGAAGTGAATATGCCGAATGAATGATGCCTTAGATACCGGAGCAGACTCATCAGCAATTATTATATCACTTCAACTTTTCAATTGAGAAAACAGACTGGTGAGAAGGATTTCATTTAAGTGAAAGTACGGTTCAACAAGGTAAGACTAAAATTTATGTTTTCAACCTTGTAGAATACCCCAAAAGGGGGAAAAAAAGAGACTGGCTAATTGGTTCAACCAAAGCCAAATTAAATCAACAACAACAACAACAACCTTTTGTAGAATCTCTGCATACTGATGGATGACCAATATGTACGATGCATGCAAATGGTAGTATTTCGAATGATACAGGAATGCCTCAAATAACTCCGCAGTCCCAAATTACCCAATTTTCTATTCCTGGATCAGAGGCAAGATTTTATTGATATCAACCGCATCATTATGGAATGTAAAAATTCGACCAAGACTTTTCTCAGTTTGGGTGACATCTTGAGAGACAGAACTGTGGCTTTAAGGGATATTTGGATTGGATGGAACTAGAAAATGGACCATCCTGAGGACATTCAAGATAACAGTTCTCTTCACTGTTTTGTTCTAGAAAGTTTATTTTCGGATTAAGAGAACAAGTAATGATTTTTTTATCTAGTTTTTACATGATTCCTTTGTAGTTGCTACTCATATGAAAGGAGGGACAAAGGTACCTGCTAGGTATTTCAATAATAATGTTACATAAAAATAAAACTATTGAATTTTAGGTATACATATACCATTTTATTTAAAATTGCATAATCGATACATAGAAAACAACACAAATATAGTATAGGTATAAATGTGGTCTAGTTATGACTTATGAGAATAACAAAATAAACTTTTCCATGTCAACATAAATAATAATTAATAAAATAAAAGTGTACCTAGGTATAAAATGTAAAATACGCATTAAAAAACAACACCATATAGTTTTTATATTTCAATTTTTATGTGTACATAATATACTTTAGACAAGGCACCTAGTAAGCCAACATGCAGCTGCATCCTATAATGATAGACGTATTTTTATTTTGCGTTACAATAAAATATAAAGATATTATTAAGAGTACACATATTAAGGCAGCGAGCAAGCATTTCCTAGAGATGAGCACTGATGATGGTAACTTCAACTAGGTAGGTAACATTAAAGCATTGTCTAGAAACCAAAATTAAGAAAAATAAATTTCAAGCGCTCTTCCTTGTTTTATAAATTATTTTCAGGTGTGAATACTTTTGAATGTAATCACGAATAATTAATTACTGATTGCGGTAACGATAGTCACTACTCACTATAAAAGTGACTTTCTTGAAGAGAATATTTCAGGATAGGCACTGGTATCAATAGTAGGTAACAATTTTGGTAATGTTAGCGCTCATCTCTAAGTATTTGCAACATATCGGCCTATTGGACGAGAATCTCAAATTCGGGGAAGGAAAGTTCCTCACCCCCGTATGGGATGTATAGGACGCCATGACTGCGTTGAACCTTGCCCGTGGTCAAGGAGCCGTTGTGGCCAGTCCTGCCCACATACAGAGGTTCACCCTCTTCGGTCTGACCTGCAGCTACGGCATTTGGAGGAATGTTGCCGCCTCTGAAACAACAAAAATGTATTGTAGTATAAACATCATGTAACAGTTTTTCCATTTCTATAACATGCTGTGTTGACTTGAGGTAAATACTACGATTTTTTTTAGGTAGGCGAAAACATTGTTCTCGTATCTTTACTACTGATTATTTTGTATCTGCAAAGAGAGGGGGTCAAAAGAGTCTGTTAAGAAGTTGAACTTGGCACATTACAGAAATATCTACTAAACAAAGTCAACCTACCTGCAAGAGATCCAGCTAGCATTGCAGTCGCATAGAACCTCGTAGTTGCTGACGCCGTTTTCCTTTCCACCCCAGGGTACATAGGCGCAGCCATGACTTTGCAGCAGCTTGCCGGGAATCAGGGCACCACTGAAGCTGGCGCGCGCCACGAACATGGGCTCGCCGTTGTCCTCGCCGCCGACGAAGGCTCGGGGTGGAATTTGTCCACCGGAGGCACCCACCCAGCAAGCGTTGCCGATGTTAGCACCGCCACTGCCGTGTTGGGTGTATGGAGCTGGTACGCCAGGAGCGAATCCTCCACCGCCACCTTGGTAAGACGATTGGCCGGCTTCGTCGATTATCCACGCTCCACTTGAGCCCCAACCTATAAATATCAATTGGTTAGAGTCAAAGTAGTTTATTCGATGGGGCAAAAGAAGGGAGTATTATCACTTGGACCTTAATTTATGAAAACCACAGGAGTTAGAGACAAAATGCGGTAGTTCTTTAAAAGGAGGGGCATGGAGGAATTGACATGCTCTACCGTCTGAATTCATGAACCTTTAAATTTAAAGTCTTTAATTTTGTAAAAATAAGTACCCAATTTGAGTTTTCTGGTTCAAATTTCAATGCTGCTATAACAAGCAAGTCGCAAAGAATCCCCGTCACTTCTTGAAATTACTGGCGTTCAATAACTCACCTGTGCAGAAACCAACGAAACAAATGGGCAGCCTCTCGCTATCATCGAATCGGAGGAATTCAGGTCCCCTTTCATGACCAACAGTGATTTGTCCATTCTCCCAACGAATCCAGAATCCCCGGTGCTGGTTTGGGTCGAGGATGCCATGAGTTTCGGCAGTTGCTACGTCGGGCTTGGCGCGATTCTTGCGGATGATGGAGCGGGTGTTCCCCCAGCCTCCCAGAAAGATTTCGTACATGGGGTTGCATTCTGCTGCGCCGGTCGTCAAGGCGATATGGGCATCGTTGTTGGCGCGCACGCGGAACTGCACGAAGCCGGTGTTGTTGGGGACGAAGCGGTATTGGAGCTTGTCCTGGGTCTCGAATTCTGAAGAAGAAATTGAGTTTGGTCAAAAGCTGATCATATGATAATAATAAATGTGGAAATGAATGCGCCAATTAAATGATGGAAAGCATATTACATATTGTTATTGGAGATTGTCTGGGTCTGGAATTCTAAAAAAGAAATTTGGTTAAAAGATGAAATGATGCTTATGATAGAGGAATAATAATTATAATGACAAAATGAAAACAGAAATGTGAATGTTAAATACTAATAGACTTTTGGTCTTGTCTGTCAAGTCTTGGTCTCGTTTGCAAAACTCTTGTGAACTTAACACCCTCGTAAAAAAAAAAGAAATTTTCTTTGTAGTGACGACTGTCCTTAAAGATACTAAAAATAGAGAAGTAAATGTTTTTCGGCCAGCAAGATTTATTCTTGGTCAAGTGTCAAGTCTCGCAAACATAAAAAGTTGTTGTGTGGATTTTGGTCTCAGACTTGGTTTATTTGCTAGACCGAGCCCAACAAGACTGTAAGAGTGCAAGACCAAGACCGATTTTGCTCTTCACTGGTGGTGGATGGATGGAAGTGATACCTATACCTACATTAATTATTTAAATTCTGCAGCGTTTTAATCAACTTAATAAAATTCATTAACAGCAGTTATTTTCTTCAGGCAACAGGTACCGATAAAAGAGCCTTTATCCTGAATTGAATTTTTACTTAAGGCGTTTCCTTCGAAGCAAAGATTTTATGAGGCGTGAACTTTCCTCCAAATATTTACTCAACTCAAGAGTAAATAAGCAACCAATAACCTCCATTGCTATTCTTCGATTTAATTACTATCGTAACCATGTTTCATTTAACGGATGAACACAATCACATGAGGACAAACTTTACAGATAGTTAGCTATGTGTAGTGTACATGACAAATATGTGCACAGTAGTCATTAAAATGTATTCAAAGATCCCAAGGCAAGTTATTTTTAACTACCTATGTATAATATAATATAATATAATATAATACAGTAGGTACATTATTTAAAATAGTATAATATTGCTGCTGTTTTAGTAGTTAGAGAGCGAAATCAATTAGGTCTTGTAAGATCTTCAATAAAGTGTTAAAAATATATTGACCTATATATTTTTTATTTAATTATGAGCTTGAATTTTTTTTTTTGTATTTTTCTGCAATTTTAGTTTAAAGTTTCTAAATTTTTAGCTTATAAACTTGACATCTAGAAACACTGGTTTTGCCATTTTATGGTAAAATTACACATGTCCTTAATTTTATTTAACATTAACCTACATTTTGCCCCTGGACCTGGACATAATAAGTGATGAACCTCCCTGTTATTGTCCTATTTCCTTGCATGTACTTTATTCCAATATAAATTGATTTTTTTTTCATCCGAGAATGAGTAAATATTATTATCACTCTTCATTATAATTGTGTCACTCACTATGCATGCAGTATGCACAAAATAATTCCATGCCATGTGATTTTAAGCAAATGATTTCTGTGATTTCGTCTATAATAGATTTAGATTATCTGAATCTGAAAGAGGGTAGTATAGTTGTAAATGCGATGTGTTGACTTGACCAAGCTGACCCAAATATCTAAACCTGGCGATGATGTAACTTTTAGAGCAAGAATAAATCGATATGGTGACTTTCCTTTCTTTATGGCGCCAGACTAAGAGGAGCCCTAAAGAAATAGGGAAGCAAAACTGGATCATGATGATGTAATCACAATGAGGTCTGGAGCCTTTTATTGTCTCTTCATTATAAATGGCATTAGCTTATTCTTTTCTGATATTACACCAATAACCTTCAAGAATTTTTCACACTTTATTCATAATTTACTTAACGAATAAATATATTGATATCAAAGTCTAGAATAATTATGAAAATGACATTTAACTATGTTATACAACATATAGGTATGTACTTACAGAAAAAGTTAGCACAGTGTTCATGTTTCGTGTTATCATGCAAGGGGGTAGTTTTTTAATTCTACTTTATTTTAGTTTTTTGTAAGATAATTATCGTTCTCGACATGCAACTTTAGGGTACAAATGGGAAAGTGAAACTCTTTTAGGACGGCCTATTATAACTAGATTTCTATAAGTTTCTATTTCGTGCCATTTCTACATCAATAATTCGTGCCAAAAAATAAAGTCTTATTATATCGGTATTATAAAGGTTCTGGCGTTGAATAATATTATTGCAACCTTGACTTTGGTATCCTCTTAGAGCTTTTTTATAAATAGAAAAATTTGGTCGGTTTTTTTATCGATCTGAAACAACCTATTAAAACACCAAACACCAAATAATAATACAGTTTAAAATAATTATGCGAAACTGAGACTTGAATTTATTGTTTCCTATGTTAGCTTTTAAATAAAACAATATTTTAACGACCGTTTCAAGTGAAATTTAATTAATGAGGAAGTTGAAACCAGTTAATTTTCTTACATTTTGCATGCTTGCTCACCAACAGTGGCGCTAAACATGCAACCTTCCTACATTAATACGAATTAAAAATTAAGTTTAATCCACCTTGGAGAACATTAATTAAAATCACATTTATGAAGAGTTTTTCTCAATATCTTTTTAATTCAGTAAATCGGTAGGTATCCGAAAGGGTGAATAATTTGAAAAATCTCTTAAGCATGATCGTATATGTTACCAGTTTCATACTTTAACGTTTTGAAACAAAACCATTAAATAAAATGGAAACCAGAAGAAGCTAAAATAATTTGTACCTAGTACCATTTTTTTCTGGAGATTTTTAGGAATGTCAAGACATGTCTAAAAATGTGTCTATTATGTTAAAAAATAGAATAATAATTGAGTTTCAATTCATTTCAACTAAAAAAACTGCCGGGCAAAATGTTCGATGATTTAATAATACAGTATAAAGGAGTTTTTATTTTATCTTAACTCCTTTACTTAGAAATTTGTTCTCTTATACATAGTTGTCATGAAAGGCCCTTTGACAGGATTAAATTAGATACTTTCTGCCTAAAGTGAATTGAAGAGAAAATTAAAAGAAATAAAAGATTAAACCAAAAAATTAGTTAAAAAATAAGTGAATTAAGTATAATACGCGAAAAACCAGTAAAAATAGACACGGTTTATATTTTTCTTTAAAAATTATCGGTGAAAATTCAAAACAATTAGTTCTACTTTATTTACCTAACCGAGTTTTTAAAAATATAACGAGAACTTCGTCTCACCCGTATATTTTTCGGGAAGTCCGTATTGAATATTTTCAATTCACTAATTTATGTAATAATTATTATACATCAGAACGGAAACACTGAACAGGGGACCATTACATCCGCTTGCGTACAAGCGGGGCAGATCAACAGAGACCGCCCTGTATGAGTTGACAGAAAAGATTCAAGACACTCTAAAAATCGAGTACAAAGAAACGGACATCTGCGCCTTTCTAAACATAGAAGGAGCATTCGACAACACCTTTAGGGTTGCTATCAAGAAAGTCTTGAAAAAGGCATAAAGAGCACAACATCCCATGCACTGAATTCAACAAATGATTTCCACAAGAATAATTGAAACCAAGGTGGACGATGACATCATCCACGTGAAATGCCGATGACATCGTCATCATGGCCAGAGGAAAATATGAAGGAACACTCTGCGACATAGTGCAGAGGGGGTTAAGGATAACCTTGAAATGGTGCCAGGAAATAGGACTAAACATCAACCGTACAAAAAATACACTAATACTATTCACAAGAAAAAACAAACTTCCAAATCTCAAAATAAACTACTTAAATTACTTAAGTCGAGTTAGAATCGAAGAAAGAATTTAAATATCTGGAAATAACACTGGATAAAAAGCTATTGTGGAACAAGCACTTGAGCGCAACAGTAAGTAAAGCCACTCATGGTGTGCAGAAAAATGGCGGGGAATGCATGGGGTTGCAACCCATCCGTTGTACGCTGGATATAGGTACACCATGCTTGAGAGAAGTGACGCAGAGGTTTAATTCAGAATGTCAAGCGTGGGAATCAGGTCAGGGGTGGACTACGGATCGATGGTAACCAACCCCTAAACGTCTGTAAGAACCCCCTGATAGTGCCAAAAGACAAAACTGTCAAGAAATTCAACTTCAAGAAAATCTTAATCATGAAACTGTCTACGAAAGAGGAATGGAGCAACACATCCATACACATTCTCAAATAAAGGTACAATAAAATGGTACACAGACGACTCAAAGGCCACCGAAGGAACTGGGGCAGGAGTATATGGGCCAGGCACCAACTACTCCGAGCCGATGGGAACATCCCCAAGCATACTTCAAGCCGAACTGTACGCAATAGAAGTATGCGCCCAAATAAACCTCGACAGAAACTATAAAAATAGGGAAATAGCAATACTAACAGATAATCAAGCAGCCTTAAAAACGCTGAGCTCTTCTATCATCAATTCTAAAATGGCATGGAATTGCCTACAAAAACTGAACAAACTAGGTATAAAGAGAACAAAATTTACCTCAAATGGATACCAGGTCACACTGGGATTGAGGGAAACGAACTCATTAGCAAGAAAATAAGCAGCAGCTGCCTTCATGGGACCAGGAGCCATTCAATGGCCTTTCACGTTCTTCAAAGCAGAACTTCAAAAGGAAGGGGGTAAACTGAGAGAAGTCCATTGGAAAAATCTCTCATGCTTTAGGTAATCCAAGGAGCTCCTCGGGAAATTTAATCAAGAAAGGTCAAGAAAACTCCTGATCCTCAACAAAGGAAAACTCAGAATGCTAATGGAATTCTTAACAAGGTCATTGCAAGCTCAATAAGCATCTGAGGAAACTTGGCATAGAAAAAGATGGCGTTTGCAGATTCTGCAGGGAAGAAAACGAGACGCCTCGTCATCACTCTACCCAGCCTCGATCCCCTTCAAATCTTGAAATTCCTAAGGAAAACGGAATTGGAGAGACTGTCGCAATGAAGGGAATACACACCAGAGAAGCAGAGTAGAGGGGACACAATAGATCTCTAATAGATCGCAGCGCATCTGACACACTGAGAAAAAAAAATCGTATATCATACTTGATAAAGAGTTGGTTTTACTTGTTGTAGCAGTGAAATAGACACCAACTTATACATGTGTTTATATATACCACTACAAAATAGTAAATGTAACATAGTTATGGGATACACTACGCGACGTATTTGTTACTTTTCATTTAAAAGTTAATTTTACCACTACAGGTAAAAGTTAAATCAACCACTACAGCATGTGATTATATTCAGCACTACTCCAAGGTGAAAGAGACACACTACTTGTAGTAGTATATCTTACTACATTGTAGTAATAGCAATGACTAACAAAAATTTTAAATATAAACTTTTATTATCATAATTTAAAAAATCCCATAAGTAAGATAGGTATTATAGTACAGGTAAAATAACTAAAATGATAAAATGGCATTATACGTAATTAAAAAAACCTTCTTGCGCATCAATCGCAGAAATAGTGTATTTTTATGCGATTCAATTATGAATATTTTCACCGCTTTTTAAATTATTGGCTTTCTGAAATTTTCCATAGTCATGTCATGTTAGCGTAGTGCTTTAATGTGAAAAATTTTCTGTGATAATTTCATTTCATTTCGTTTCAACACATGCCTTAGAATGGATTTTTAAATTTAAAAATCAAAAAAATTGGCAAAATTTCACAATTTTGTCCCTTTTCCTATGCCCGCCACTGGCTAACTTTACTTGAAAAATACTATTTTTTACACTACCTTTAATAAATTCGGAAAAAACTGAAAGGAGAGTTTTGAAAACCGAAAGTTTGAAATTTTAGAGGAATAAACATCATTTAAAAATATTCGAATATATCTCCGCCATTTTTATATTTGCTTCTTGAAATTTTTGAAGGTTAAATGCTATTAGTATAGTAGTTGTCTACTATCAAAATTTCCGTTCTATTCCTTCAAAAATAAGCTCATGAATGTTTATAGAAATGTAGACATTTTTACCCTTTTCCTACCCACGCCTCTGGCTTATTAATAGAAATGATGCAAATTGTATTGCATTAGCTCAAATTTCAAATAAGTTTATTCCAATCTTGTTAATTTTGTTTAAAAGTTTTTGATCTTGCCTATTTAGGGGTTCAAAATCTAGCCATTTTCCAAAAATTGAAAAGGCCGCCATTTTGGAATGTCTTTACCTATTTTACTCAAATACAGTACCAGACGACTACTTGAGGGTATCTTACTCCCAAAAAAATTTCAGCGCTCTAGATTGAAAACTTCGACCAGAAACCGTGCCTCACGGACGGTTTTTTTTCTGAAATTCGGAGGGACATCCTGTAGAAGTAACACAACTCTAGGAAAATGTTTTTTACGAAAATCAAACGTCAGCCCTAAGGTTTATAAGAGTAAAAAATTTCGTTCATTAATCTTGAAAGATGAAGCTACAGGAGCGTTTTTAAAAATTTAGAGAAATTAATTTAAAAAAAACATCATGTAAAAAAAAATCGAATATCTCCGCCATTTTTCTTATTTACTTTTTGAAATTCTCAAGGGTTGAAGTCTATTAGTATAGTTGTCTACTGTAAAAATTTCAGTTTAATTACTTCAAAAATGTGCTCATAAATTGTTGGAGAAATTTAGCCATTTTTACCCTTTTCCTACCCACGCCACTGGCTTATTAATAGAAAAAATGCAAATTTTGTTGCATGAAATTAAATTTCAAGTCATTTACTTCCAATATTGTGAATTTGATATAAAACTCTTTTTCTATCTAGCTTATACAGGGGTTCAAAAAATAGTCCTTTTTCCAAAAATTAAAATGGCCGCCATTTTGAAACGGCTCGATCGATTTTGCTCAAGTGCAATACCAGACCACTCCTTATGGATATCTTACTTCCACAAAAATTTCAGTCTCCTAGATTGAAAACTGCGACCTGAAATGAGGTGACAAAAACGGCATATGGGGAATTTTGAAAGGACACCCTGTAGAAGTAACGCGACTTTAGGAATTTTTTTCAACGAAAATCTAACGTCGTTCCAAGGTTTTACAAGGATCCAAAATTTCATTCACTAATCTTGAAAGATAAAGCTACAGGAGCGTTTTGAAAATCGAAATTTCGCGATTTTGGAGAAATATATAAATATATAAATATATATATAAATATATAAATATATATATATATATCGTGGGCAGGTGAATTTTGGAAAACCACTTTTTCGTGATCTGGGGGTCATGATCGGTGGACATTTGATGAGTTTGGGTGATTTTCGAAAAGTGATGTCGTCCTCAATAGTGTATTTTTTTATTAAAAAATACACTAAAATTGACATCAGGCTGCTGGAAAACATCGCTAATTCATCGCTATCATCTTCATTTTTGCGACCATGCACATATGTTCTAATAACTTATCCTGTCCACTCAATAGAATCCTATTCATTCAGCGTCTTGTAGACACATAATGAAGAGGGTGCTGTTGGCGTACATTTTTTCCTGTGTGTTTTACCAGATTTTTTGTATTATCAATCTTTATTATCAATCAGTCGGTCAGGTTTTTCTCCATTTTTCAATTTTTGGTCACAGGTCACAGAACAGTATACCAACAAGCAACAAGAATGTAAAAGAATAAGAAATAAGTTGCGTTGACCGACACCCGTCAACCGTTTTGTTTGATTCTTTTCCTTTCGTTTCGTTTCTCTCCCGTTTACCATGACGCGCAAACGCACAAATCGACACATCCAATTTTCTGCGTCGAACTGATCACATGATAGTAATACGGATACGTGATTGGATAAACGATTGGTAACGTTTGTTAAACTTTTCGGAACTTGGTGTTTCTACTTATTTTGGTATTATGATCAACATTTCTGTAGTAGTAAATAGAACATTGAGGTTCTAGTTAAAAAATTAACAACTACGGACCGATATATTCTACTGCACGTAGTGTTAAACTTAACTATCTGTTTCAACTATTTTGTTGCCGTAGTTAATACAATTGGTAGACGTTGTAACAATAATTGCTCGACGAGTTTGGTAAACTTTTTTGCCATGTAATGACAACCTGCCCTTATGTACAACTACAGTTAGTTAATTGGATACTAAATATTTTTCTCAGTGCACCCTCATTATCAATATCAGTGTATAAGTAGGTATATCTCTTATGCTTATGGAATGAAATTCATAACTTGGAGAAAAAATGTTTTTTACCCCTATCGCTTTCCCCTACCATCCATCAGATCTTCTTTTTGTTTAATGGCAGTCTTTTGTTGAAAATCGATAATCCGTATTTTTCTGAGTATGATAATAATACCTACTTCGGAAGTGAATGGGATGAAAGTTGATAGTTTTCAATACTCAGGGTGATCCATTGTAAATTGAAATTGGGGTACATTTTGTTATGAAATAAATTCATAATTTGAATAAAAACTATTATAAAAAGGTTAAAAAAAATCAACTTAACTTTTTATTGGACATCTTTTACGCCTCAGTTTTAACTTTTATCACTATTGCTAATTCCGTACGAGATAAACACTTTTTATTTACAATGTATCACCCAGTAGATATAATTACATTCAGGTAAACCCGAATTATCAATTTCCAGCAAAAAACCGGTAGACTGCCATTAAATACAAGTAGGGGTAAAAAGTCAAATTGAGGCTTGAGGCTTAAAATATAAAATTTATGACAAATAAAAAATTGAAGTTGACATCTGCGGGCTTTTATTCAAAAACATTTTTTCTCTGAAAAATTAATTATATTCCATTAAGCGATACACACACCCTGTATTTAACAAATTATTGCCATAATTCGTCATCCATTAGTGTAGAAATTCAAAATACTTAGGGATGCATTTCACCAAACAATGAAAAGCAATCAGATTAATTACGAGCTAATGGCATTGTTCCAAGTGTTAAACTCCCAGAGTAAAATGTTCACAGATGCGTATCTTCTTCATCAGTCCACAGAATCTCTCGAAAACTAGGTCGCAGAATCCGCGTTTAAATTACCTCTTACGAAAAAATAATTATCGAGTTTCCAAAGAAAAATTAAAATGTACGTTACCCCCTCTTATTTTATATTTATAGATAACTTTCATGTAGTAAATTTAGGCAAGTATTTAGACTCAATTTAGGTAAGTATATAGGTCTAACATGGATCCAAAAGTTTACCTAATCGGATACTATGGATCAAACAATTAAAAGTAGAAAGCATCAAAGAACTAAATTATCTTAAAATCTGTGACATCATCAATGTCCTATGTCCTATATGAGTATTTAAGATTATGAATCAACTAGGTATACATAACTTAGATGTTTCCGTTTCTGTGGTTATAAAATACCAAAATAATTTATGTGGTTTACGCTTATAACTACGAATTTTTACTCTAATATAATATGTGGCAACATTTCAGTATTTTTCAAATTTTTGCAAATCACTCACTTTTTCCACAAGGTAAACAAAAAAAAGGTACATAATAAGCGGCAGTTCGATCTCAATATTTATCCTTTACACTGCTTAAAAATAACCCCTACGAAACGTAAAGTCTCCTGTCTTGCAAATTAAATGTGATGGGACACTCTCTTGTTGTAAACATGAATTTTTTTCTCAAATGCGACCTATTTAAAGACTCCAGGAAAGGATGCCATCGTGAACAATTAAAAAAAAAACAAGCGTAAAGCTTGACCGGAAATAAAGTCCCTATTGAATAAGATAAAGAATAGAGGATCAAGGATTTAGTCCTGCTTGGCGATATCCTGGCGTGGACGGAATCCCATGCAATAACACAAATAGCAGGTACCTATACTGACAGCAGAAGCTGAAATTAAAATGAAATTAAACTTCATAGATAGCTCTGAACTATTTATTTGGAATACTCCAAGTGGATTATATTTGACAGCTTCAGGTCCAATAATTATGTCATCGCTCCACTATCGCAGCGCTCCAATCAATAAATAGAAACACACACGGAGTTACACAGTCGACAAAAAATAAATAAATTCAAGGAAACAAAACAAAGAGGTATGACCGTAGCTCTAATATGACGTCCGTCCTAATATGACGGCATTCCTGGAAATAAAAAAGTAGATCTGGCTACAAAAAGAAGTCCACACAGTCTCTCAGCATGTTTGAAAAATTTCGTGCTGATGTAGCTTATATCGAGTTTATGTAATTCTGCATAAAATGCATTCAATCAAAGATATGGGCCATATAATAAGAAAAAATATCTATACAGGGTAGCTAGAGAGTCTGGCAACAGTTGAATAAATCTTTCAAAAGGTCAATTTTATAATTTATTTTGCTTTCTATTGATGTATTTTTTTATACAGGGTGTTCCTTGCTCAGTAATGACGACTGTGAACAGGACCTACATTATTTATTGTATTTTCATATTTCCTGAAAAAATCCAATAATAATGGTTTTTGATGTGTAAGTCCAAATTAAGTAGCTTTTAAGTAATAAACAAGTGAAAATCGCAATTTTTAATTTTCAAAGCAGTGTAGGTATGACGCCAAGGGTACGGGCTTGAAAAGCGCGGGTAAACGGCGGGAGTAATCTACATCGGAAACGGCTTAAGAAAAATTATCAGATTTTCCATCATCGTGTATAAAAATTTCATCTACATCATAAGGTAGGTAGTATACAGGGTGATTAAAAATTCAGTGCAAATATTTTAAGGACGTATTTACCAGCCAAAAATAAGAAGTTTTTTTCATATAATTGTATGTCCTAACTTGCTTCGTTTTCTAAATACAGGGTGTAATATTTTGAAAAAAAAATCGATTTTTTATTAATTACTCAAAAAACTTTCAGCCGATTTAAATAAAATTTGGTAGGCTTATTTGTCGTTATTAGGAACTTCCTTTGATGGGAATAACATAAATTTATTAATTGCAGTGGCGTCTCAGGGGGCTACCTACTTGAAACTTACAGGTAAAATTATGGTACGCCACTGCTCTTTTGACAATTTATATATTTTTTTAGATTAAGCGGTCAATAATGTAACTTTCTTGCCTCCTGAGCTTTACTCGTATCTAGCTTTGTTTCCAAGAAAAAAATCAAAATCTGTGCCAGGCTCTATTAAAACACAAGTAATAAATTCACATCGATTATTGAGATTCATTTAATTTAATTCAGGTAACCCCCTGAGACGCCACTGGAATTAATAAATTCATGTTATTCCCATCAAAGAAAGGCCCTTATGACAACAAATAAGCCTATAAAATTATATTTAAATCGGCTGAGAGGTTTTTGAGAAATTGATAAAAATCAATTTTTTTTTCAAAATTATGCCCCCTGTATCTAGAAAACCAAGCAAGTTAGGTCATACGATTATATGAAAAAAACTTATTAATTTTGGCTGGTAAATACGTCCTTAAAATATTTGCACTGAATTTTGAATCACCCTGTATAAAAGTGTTAAAATAGGGGCTTGTAGCCCGTTTTCCAATATCTTCAGTCGATGTAGGTACAGTGCTTAGTGCTTTCGAAACGAAAAATTGCGATTTTCACTTGTTTATAACTCAAAAACTTGGTACTTAATTTAGACTTGAACTGTAAAAACTATTATTATTGGATTTTCTCAGACAGTCTGAAAATATAATAATATACAGGGTGTCCTATTAAAACAAAAATAGACAATGCCGTCATTTCTGAGCCAAGGAACATCCTCTATAAAAAATTTACATGCAATAGAAAGAAAATTAAATTACAAAATTGACCTGTTTTTGCATTCTTTTTAAAACTCAAAACTGAAAAATTTATTCGACTGTTGCCAGACTTTCTAGCTACCCTGTACACTACGTGACCTAATACTGACATTAGTGGAGCATCACCTAAATAAAATACAAAAGTAATTCAACAATATTACGTAACGCATTTGAAAATATTATTATTAACATTCTCTTCAAATGACAAATAAATTCAACCTAAAAGGTTATGACAAAATATTCCAATGATCTCCTCTCAAGAACTCAAGAAAATTCAACTATGAAAACTCCTCTTCCTTTCGATTTAAACGTCCCCACTTCTAAACCAGATTCTGGATGACAGGAAAGCGATGGGATGGGGATGACAGCACAAACCGTTAAATAAATTTCTTCCGTCTTTATTACTTCTGCTCATCAAGATCACGTAAATGGAATGAGACCACATCGTGTCGTTTTCCTCAAAACCGACCAATATTTCATAAATTATTGGACACACGCAAACGAATTGTTTTAAGTAGCAGCCAGTTACAGTCATCATTAAAAGTAGTTCGCATGTTTCAGCAAGCCTTTGAAATTACGTTAGAATCGAATATCCCAGAAAACACGATCCATCAATCAAAGTGATAATAATCATCACTCTGGATTCAGTTTACTTTAAGGAGTTTAAGGTAACTTCAAATACCTAAGTAGATGAATAAAAAAAATGCAGTAACGTAACATCACACAAGAGCCTGTCAAATAATTGCTGATAATTTTCAGAAAACTTCCAAAAGCTTTTACCAACTGCATGAATTTGCCAGAGTGTTTTTCAGGAGCAGCAAGAACGAGGAGAAATATTTTATGATAAATTATTAGTGAACTTGTTCGACGCTAATGACTATTTTTTAACTAACTTACTTTGAAATAAGACTGTGAACAACTGAAAATATATTTTTGAGAAATTTTTATTTTACTTGAACAAGTTCACTTATTAGACACATTATGCGCATTTTTAAAAGACGTGATTTAATAATATGTTTGGAGGGTGGGTATAAATTTTTACATGTAAGCAGAGATCTAGCAGAGAATGAAAGGGTTGAAGGTAGGAGGGTAAAAACTTATCACGTATAAGGGATTTTAGCAAGATTTTCTGATTACAATACATTAAGACAAGCCTGACAAATCAATCATATGTAGATACTTAAAGTTGGTTGGTTGTTAGTTTAATATGCTGACTTACATTTCGAAATAGACGTGGGCAAAAACTTAACTGGATGTGGGTTGCAATTAATAATTTAATTCAATGCAGTCGTAAATAATAGCAAAATATTTTAGGGTGAATCATGTAGCAACGGTTAAGTAGAAATCAAGGCTAGCGCTTTAGATCCAGGGAATGGAAGCAGTTAAATCATTTAATTTTAAATCACCAAATCCTCAGAATTCTTCTATTAATAAAAAATCTATTTTCGACCGAACGACATTCTTATTACAGCAACGGACAGATGTGATATATTATATTTGTGCTTCTTAATTGATTAAAATCGGTACTACAAAAGTCTTCAATGCTAAAGTAATTGGCACAATTGCTTCCTTGGAATTAGCAACGACTGCAAATTGCGTTAATAAAGATTCTAGGATTGTATAAGGTTTGTATATTTTCGTATTGTCTAGTTTGTAACGTTAACAAAGAAACATCAAACGTTCGCAGTATCAGCAGAGTTGTTCTAAACCTATCCTAATGTCCTTGAATTGAATGTTTAAAAAAAATTGAATCCTTATCAAAAAGTAAATGGATCTGGCACCTATTTCTCATCTTCGAGTATCGAAAATCTCATTTTATTCATGTGATTCTAGAAGAATTTGGAGTGTTCCATTCCGTAATTTTTGATTTACAATATTATTTAATCCACCTACGAACATTTTCGGAACCACGCTCGTATAGCAACAGTCCGTGAAAAAATACAATCTGATGACCGTGAGCGAGTTGAATAAATATTTATGTTTAGGATGTTCTCACTCTTTCCATTAATTTATTGTTATAGCCTCGACCAAACAACCTTGGCTGACGAATTCACCTGGTCTTCCTTTACTGACTGTTACATGGACTCCCTATTGTGTAATAATTCGGTACGTGTCGCGACGTCGCAACGGAAAATTCCAACCAAATTGAGTCAATTAGATTCATTTGCTCATAAAAGATAGTTTGTCGTTCCTAGCCTTAATACTTGAATGCCAGTGTCCAGGCAGATTTTGCGTCATTACTACTTACACAGGACGTCTAAAACAATTAGGCAGAGATAGCGCAAAGATAGCACATATTCTAGAATGTTGTTTACGCCGACTCAACTTGGTTAACACCTATACTTACTTGAACCTACAGTACTCTTGAATAAAACTTCTAAATTGAAGAAAAAGATCTACTAACATTCGGAGACTTTTTTGGCTTCAATTTCATTGGGCAATCTACAGAGTGAGGGTGATACTTTAATTATAATGCTCACGCAGTCAGTGAGGTAATTTTTTCGATCAACTTCAGAAAAAATTGTAATTATGTATTTCAACGCCCCAAAAAAATCCTATTTCAAATATTTAGCATACTTAGTAAGGTGTAATCTCATTTGTTTACGAGTACATTATGATTTTTTAAGAACTCTAAAGTAATTTTTTGCGTTTCAAAAAATTGGACACGAATTTTAGATACGAAAAAAACATTGCAGTGATGCGTTCGTTCGTTACAGCAGAGTTGAGAGGTGTTATTAACAAAAAGTTACAACTAAAGTGTTCTTCATTTCATTTGGATGTGTATCTCTTCAGAATTGAAACCACCATCAGAAAAGAAAAATTGGAAACTTCAAAAAGGTCCCTTTGGAATTTTGTAGTTTTTGATTTATTCTTTCTACGATTTTTTCCTATTTTTTTAAGGATGGGCAAAATTAACATTCCCTAGTTATTCAGAGAATTATACCTACTTTTTTATGAAGACTCCAGAGTCCTGAACTTTGTCGCCTGCGGTCTGAGTAATAAAATATGTCTAATTTGCTAATTTACATGGCAAAACAGACTATTCACCTGTAAGTAATTACCTGATTCCCTTTTACATCACTAAAAAAACTACAATATTATTTTTTATTATACTATTATGCTAAAATGTACTAATTAAAATGACGTATAAACATACACGTGTGTATGTGCCAGTCGATAATTTTTTTAAATTATTTTTTGTGTCTATCAAGCACTTGTTCTGAGGTAATCTCCCTGTTTCTATGTTTTAATAAATGAACTAAATGGTCTCAACTTCGAAAATGGTCAACCAGTGAGGAGCTTGAGGAATTTTAATTAACATTTCGTCACTTGAGAAACCATACATCTTGCTACTTGTCGCCGGCCTGATAAAAGAAGCAAACTTTGCTGAGAAGTTGAAGCATTCTTTTGTTGAGGTATCAAATTATGCCAGACCAGCGCAAACCACAATCTTAAAAAGCGATGGCGAGGCAATTGAAAACCTACACCTAGGCGCCAAGTCAATGTATGGCTTAATTATACAGTAATAAAATGGAACTATGCGTTGGCGTTTTATATTTCTGAATCAAAATAAAATTAAGTGGTTTGCTAAAATGCTAAAATAACGGAACACATAAATGAAACCAATCGATGTGAGAAAATCCTTTTATTATACCTACACAACACAAAACACAAATGTGCAATCATCATACCGACCACAAAAATGCAAACGATACTTTATCATAACATAACCCTTGAGACATTTCATATAGTTCCTATATTTATTATAAAAATAACAATATATTAGGTACTTAGAAGGCACCTAAAGCCATAACATGCATTTGGCATACAACAAACGTATAAATTAACTCAAATCTAGGCAGCACGATAAGCATGATGTCTTCTTTTTTAGTATTTTTTTGATGTTGTTGTTTTTTCAAACATTTAGTCTTCTTTTACTGGACCAGAATCTCGAAGCTCGGGTAGGAGACTTCCTGTCCGCCGTATGGGATGTACAAGCATCCATGGCTCGGCTGCACTTTGCCGATGGTAAGAGTACCGTCATGGACGGTTCTGCCAACAAAGAGGGGTTCTCCATCTTCGCTTTGGCCAGCAGCAACCGCGTTTGGTGGTATTTGGTTTCCATGGCAAGAGACCCATGAACCATGGCAGTCGCACAGAACCTCATAGTCACCAACGGGGTTTTCCTTTCCACCCCATGGAAGATAGGTGACTCCGTGGCTGGGAACAAGCTTTCCAGGGATCAAAGCTCCATTCATAAAACCACGAGCGACGTACAGAGGTTCTCCGCCGTTATCTTCACCTCCGATGAAAGCGGTGGGAGGTACTTGACCTCCGGAAGACGCAATCCAACATGTACCTGGAGAAAAAATAATTTCTTGAATTGTTGATTATCGGTAATAAAAAGGGAACGTGCATATTTATTTTGTATATTACGTTGTAACCTTCGTAACACTAAGTTATTCTGTTCTGTTAGATTTTCTACTCACCAAGTGCGATAAAAATTGCTACGTGACCAATTTTCAGTAACTAATTCTGTTCTAGCTGTAACTTGAATAACAAATAGGAAAAATCTATTATTTTTCAAGCTATAGGTACGCTTAATTAGTTAATGAAAATGATCAAATAGATTTTATAACAGTGTTATTGTTTGTTAGTTTAAATCATACATAAAAAGTTATTTTATATTTCAAGTACAAATAAAGATACTTAACTGCTTTTTTCACATTTTACATTTATTTTCCTACACTAACACTAACACTAACACTAACACTACAAAAATATGCTGACTTCTTTATGAAAAGGTCAACAAAAATACTTGTTAGAAGGATATGAAATTGCAAAATGAAAACTAACGTTAAACTAGGTACTCGAACTCTAAGCTACAGCCACTTTAATAATAATTGTTATTAGCAAATATGTTGTGGTAACTGCAACTAATTCTATAATTCACCCCTTCACCCCCTTAGTAGTTGAAAATAACTTTGCGTTCTCATGTTCAGTAAATCTATTTTTTTGTGAAATTTTCTACTAATAATTCAGATGAGGATGAGTCCTCATCCAATCGTTTATAAAATTTGAATTCGTGTTGCACTTCTAATTAGCGAGTGCTGTATTTTATGACTCATGTTACTATTATGCTGCTAAGAACCCGGAAAATTTTCAGAGTAATTTGAATATTCAAGGTCATCTCGAGTATATGTAACATCCTCTCATTATTGGCAAAATAAAATGTGTTCCTTTATAAATACTCCCCAATATTAATAGCGTGAGTGTATGATGATAAATGACATGTCGTGTACATAGAAAATTACTTACAAAAGGCTACAGTAGAAAAAGCAGAACAGATGAATGTATGAATGCAGACAAAATTAAATTAAATACAACAAAACAGTCAAAATAAATAAATGCCAGACATAAAAATCATGTCAATTTACATTTATATTTTATTTGAAACTGCATTAATACAAAATTAGTGTTACGGAGGTCGACAAAGTATTGGAATTGACGCAATCGACGCAAATAAAAATAAAAAAGTATAATCATCAAGGTAGGTGGTCAAAAAATGCACAATAAAGACTAAGTGCATATTTTTACTACTACAGGGTACATAGTACTAATAAAAAGAAAATGTTATAACGTGTGAGATCATCTTGCTTTAAATCTGTATGTATTTTGCGCATAGTTGTGATTTTTACAAATTTTGTTTTCTTTCTAATGTTCCATATTTATAAAGCGATACCATACAAACACCATAAAGAAAACCAGAAAAGCGAGTGTGATTAAGTATTTACATGGTAAATGATAATTATATACAAGCTAAGTGAAATAAATTTAAAAATAGGAAAATAAAGCACATTTACATAGATAAACAGTCAAGTTTTGTTTTAAAACGTACGAAAACTGAAAGTTCTTTTTGTAATAAATTGCTTTTAATGAAGGTAAACAGCAAAAGTCGGGAAGTTTAGGACTAAGTTATAATAATTATTATTATCGGCGGAGGGGCATATTAGGTATTATTGTCCCTACCAGCAGTGTAAAAATAAGTAATTTTTATTACTATTATGACATGTCATTGTATTTTTGTAGTAAACATGACTAAATCCTATTGAATTTCAGGAAACGACGATTAAGGGGAACAATGTGTTCATCGTTCTTTGCAGTAGTTGTTGGCATGGAGTTTAGTTTGGTGTTTCCTGCCATTTCATGTGTCAGGTATTATTATTATTATGCAATCCGAAACTGGTCATTGTGATTTTACTCGTATGAACCTGGGTTCAATTTCAAAGCACGGTAAATAAAACTTACATAACGAATTAAACTGTAATAGGTCGAAGATGATTTTTGGCCGAGGTTCTTAATTTTTAAGGATCAACAAGGACATGGTAATATAACACCCCGAAAATAAATTACACACATATCGATCTTCTATTTTTAAGACGTTTACAAAATTCATGTGCGAGGTACTATACACATAGCAACTGTATTCTTAGATAAACAACCAAAATAGAACAGATTATGCAGAATTATAATTTTTTTATTCAGTCTGTAACGGATACGTTTGTGTAATATCAAGTATTTCATGGTCATGCCCAATCTGAGCTTCAATATTGGTTTTTTATTAAGCGATAATAAAAAAATCATAAATGGTTCTTGATTATACAGTACTTTATCTAAATGTGTATGTACTTTTGTAAAAATTCTTTGATTGCAAACAAGTCTACAAAAACAATTTTGTAGACAATAAAAATATCTAATGATGTAATCCTTGTCACAGTGAATAAACATCTGATGAACAGAATTAAAATAACATTTGCACTAATCATTAATAAGTGACCAGAAAAATTCCGTTACATGTCAACTGGATATTTCGATAACAATAATAATTTATTCCAGTGGCAGTATAAGATATAAATCTATTGCAATGGAATTTATTGACATGCACCATTACATAATGCAATGTAATTATTAATGTAAAAAATTACATCAGACCAATTCAATTATGAATTAGAGAGTCTTAATGTACCTGCCTACCCTGTTTCATTTTGAATTATTGACATGACAAATCACAAACTAATAGTAAAAATTTAATTTATACAGTCGGTAGGTGATTCATTGAGAAGGGGCGTCTCGAAACAGGAGGTACTAGACATTTATAAAATGCGCCATTGAGTCCTCATTCCAGAAAATTTACTTTAAATTTAAAATTGTGAATAATTTTTAGAGGTTTCATAGTAAATTAGAGCATTTTACTTTTTTTTTATATTTTTTTACTAAAAGGGTAAGGTAGCGCATTATATTTAGTTACATCAAAACGGTTTCAATTTCGTTGTTCTCATGTATTTGTCAATTTTCAAGTTATGAAAACTTCAGAAATTGTGCACAAATTTTAAAATAAAATACCAAATTGAATTTTTTACCAGTGAGATATATTGGGCACAATCGTCACATTTTAATGTTTGTCATCTCCATAAGTTTTGAGATTACCCACCCATTCTACAAAAAAAAATATAATCTTTCAAATCTTTTGATTATTTTTTGTCAAACTCTTTGATATTGCAGTGTTTGTTATTTGTTTCTTCTCTGCCGTTTCCATATTTCTAAGGCATCATGTTATAGCATCATTTTTAATTTGCAATATTTGGGTATGTTGGTTATTTTTATTCAAACATTTGTAAACAAATACAGCCTCAATGACGCGAGCAATTTTTTTTGCTCACTCACTTTATGAAAATTTTTCGATTTTAAATTTCCGCCACTTTTATCGTTTGAAGATGACGGCAGACCGAGAGTTAAGAATGAGTCACATTTATGTAACCTTATCTAACCTCTCTATTAACTGAAAAAATGTCCTTGACATTTTTTCTATTTGACAATTCGGTTTAACTAATTACCGGCATTTCCGTCATTGATGTTTTCAAGAGAAGGGCAGCTTAAATGGGGTCATTTCTCTGGGGCTTATTTACATACCTTACCAATAGAGATGAGTCATACATATAGCCTTAATTCTTGGTTTTATTCAACAACTCTAACAACTAAAAATGTTCTTCAAGGGAACTTTAGACGATGCTATATAATAGTAACTGGTACGAGTTATTAAAATCGAGTCCTACTGGAGGCAAGTCGTGCTATGAATTAAGCGCCGATACCTACTGATATTATTAGAAGTGAGCTTTTCACTTGAATCTAATCTAATCAAATTATAACCCCAATTCTCTAGTACCTCCCTATTAAAATGAGCTTTAATTTTTATGAAATTCCTAAAGATATTAAATTTGTTTGCAGTAAATTAAAAATGTGAGATGCTAAATGTGAAGTTTGAACATGAAAAGAGGATATAAAGAAAATAAATAGGGGTACATTATGCTTCTAAAAACAAACCCAGTGAATTAATGGTTAGGTAGACTGTGGTGGGGGTAGAACTCATGAAAAAAAGAGTAAACCAGATCTATTTACTTAATTGGAAAGACTTATTATGTAACGAGTGCTATTTCAGATAGTTTTAGTAGCATCGTGGTAAGCCTTTATATTGTTGCATTATGACATTTATGTCACTGTTTTACAATATATACATACTTCTGATAGGTTTAATAACATGCTGCAAAATAATAATTGACCGCGCTAAAACCGCGCTAAAAATTATTATTATTTTAATTTTTATTCTGAACATTCAAAGGGAGTTTTTCAATTTCCTCAATTATTATGGAAATATTACTTAATTTCAAGATCTCTCAACTTTTCTAGTGTTTTCGCGTCATTAAAAATGTAAGACAATAACTAAAAATCTTGTATGAAACAGATTGCGAGATTTTTGTTCTCTAGCTTTCGCTTCCATGGATCATTTACTAAAACCAATTCAATTTAGCAACTTATTGTTTCATAAATAAATAATAATCCTTTCGTAAACCAAAAAATAGTAATCCGACTAACGTAGGTAGGTAATTTAGATCCATACCAGGTACCTAATAACTCTGCATACTGCATAAGCATACCTATTATGAATAAATCATACTCAAACTATTGTGCTGTAATGTGGGTACTGCTGAAGGCCATTTAGTATAATCAACGCTAGGATAGCCTGAATAAGGCTTGGCTCCCACTTATTCAGACAGACTTACAAAACACGACATTAGCGGCGTGGCGCCTTGACCCAGAGAACTTTATTATAGGGGGATTGGTTGTAATTTTACCCATTAATTTTCTCATATTACAAACTACACACTCCCTTCCATTTAATTGAAAACCGTGCCATTAGGTTAATTTGTGACAAAAAATGATTCAAAAATTGATTGATGCAACGGAAGTGATTAGCTTGATTGAGGGAGCCATTATGTTGGAAACATTTCCGCCAATACCAATTTTTTAACTGATATCTGACGAGTTTCAACGCTAAGAAAGTATCGGCTGTTCGTGGAGCGCGCGCCTCCTCGTGTTTTTTTTTTCGCAATTCGGTGCGGCATACTAATCCTTGACAGCTCGTTTCAATAAAATGAAACCTTTTTTTAAATCATTATTTTGAAGTGTATTTCTTTCTAAATTTTTGAATTTATTATGACTACAATATAATAATTATTAAAAGTCATTTCCAAGCAGTCAATCTCGACTGCTTTCGTTTTAAATCGTTGAGAAATGGGCGAAATCTCATGATGGGTTTTCAGATGAGCGATGTTAGAGAATGCGTTTACATGGAACTTTTCTTCAAGGAATCGCTCTTTTAGAGAGACTCCTGGTGCACACAGCACTCGTGAAAATGAAAAAACCTATTATTGTCCCATTGTTCAGGTGATATAATTGTTCCATTAAAAAAAAACATAATAAGTTCACATTTTCATCTCACGTTTTCGGGGTTTTTATTCAGCTTATGTAATAAGTCGAAGAGTTTTTGGACATATTTTGCAGCTGTAAAGCAGGAAAATGTTACTGTAAACATTCCGCTGCTCAGAAACTGATTTATTGACCATGATTTAGAACCCTTCGTCTGAAATACAGCTCGAAAAAATTATAGCAGTAGTTATTGTTTTATTAGTGATATTACTTAATAAGTGTCTTAAATTAACTAAATTTTTTAACTTTAATTTACTATCTAAAAAAAAAGATTCAGGAGTAATAAATGTGTATGTAATCAAGCATATAAGGTACTCGTGTACAACAAACCCTTCCCGATTTTTTTAATCCCTGAACAATCATGTTTGCAATGAGAAATACATTAACATGCATAGCGGACACGCGGTACTTGTCGCATGGAATTGTCAAATTTGCCTACGTGGTGGCGCCACTATAGTTACTTATTTAGCCTATACCTCAACGCTTTCACAATTTTTCGTTGATGTTTTTAACAGGAGAATGTGGGCTGAACTGTTAGAATATTACAACACAAGAAGAGAAGAGGCTGCTATTTGGTCTAGGTATGTGTTATTGATTTAATTTTTATACTTTAAATAATTTTACTGAAAAAAATCTCAACATCTTCAATTGTGGCGAATGGCGTTAGAGCGACCTCATTTTTTATTGATCAGCTCTTTCATTTGATATACCTACCTAAGTAAATAGATGAAGGTCCCATAATTACCTAGGAGGAACCCTAAGGATTCTACGGAAGGACCGAATATACCTACGTACTAATTTGGAATGTGTTACTATAATTACTAATGAATGAGTAAGTGACCTTATAACACTCTCATGCCAAGTAGCGTGAGCGTTGATGGTATTCAGCACAATGACCGAATGCAGCGTAATAACCTACTTAATCAACCTACCTACCGGCTAACCTAAAGTTTAAAAAAAAAAACTTTGAAAATAAATGTTTAAATAAATAATAGGTGCGTTGATTTCTTGACCACACCTTGTATAATACCGGCCGGCAAACTAAAGAATGTCTGCCGCGATGACAACGACTCTATAAATAGCAAGTTATGTGAACAGCAATTTTTGATGTCGTAATAGCGCATAGTCTCAACAAAATAATAATAATAATTCTATGGGTCACTTCAACTATTAACATGGGTTTGCCATTAATACGAAGGTCACTTATTATAGACTGGGCGTTGTCATTTTATGGCCAATCAGGAATTTCGATTGATTTTCTTATTACAATTTTTTTGCATTCTGGTTTTCTTATGGAATCTTGGTCACGCTTCTGCTTCTGCAAACCGTTTTCAGGATAGTTCAGTTTTTATTACTAATTCATAGATTTAGAAATTTAGGTTACTTAGATGACCGTATTATTAGGTCCTATGCATAGAAAACAAAATGTAGTAATAATTACTAATTACCTACTCAACTCATACACCATCATCAAGAAAAAAACATTTTCGCAAGTCAAAATTTCTTCAAATCAAGCGGAAACAGGCGCGCCGCTACTTAGATTAGGAGATTACCTACCTACGTTTCTTGCATTTATTGCAACAGGTGCAACAAACGACCAGGCGTGGGATCATTTTATCAAATTTCCTTAGGAAACAGTCTAATTAATCGAAAACATAAAGCGGAAAGCGGAAATGAATGTAAAAAAGATTTGAAAACCAGCCACCTATTAAATAAAACGTTATTATTAAAGCTAACTCGAGACTTACCAATAGGCATTTTGTCGATTAAATTAATCAAGAAGGTCTGGATAAGATAACTACTAGTCACCTGCACGACACCTCGCGATGTTCAAAACTGCGGATGAAGCCGCGAAGAAGTTCTATAAATGATCACGTTTGCGCGGTGCGGTCAACCAGACACGTCAGTGTTTTAGAGGAGCGGCAGAGAGGGGAACGAGGGGAGATGGACACATCGGCGTGCCATGCACATCTAAAATGGGTACAATAATACATTAAATTTAATTTAATTAATAAAATAAAATTTTATAAAAGCAAAGGAAATTTCAACCGATATGAGTTAGCATAGTTGCACAAAAAATTTCATTCATTATTAAAGCACAAGTGCAGCTCAGATACGTATACGTATAGTGTATAACGTATTAACACTATAGTCCGATAAAGTTTAAAAAGTCATACGTATCGATTAAGAATACGAATACACATCCTTTTGATAGTTCGATTTATTTTGTTTCATATACGTGGTTCTCATAGAAACCGTCAAATTTGTCTAAACACTCCATCCCGCATAAATAAATAGACGTCAACATTAGTTTTGAATGAGAATTAAATGCACAACACAGAGGATAGAATGTCATTACGTGAATAAATTTTCTGTAGTTATCACTTATCAGTGGCTCTTAAACTGACGTATAAGCGGTTCAATTCATTGTTTGAATGATTCCTTCAATAATAATTTACGCTCGTTCACAACTTGACATTTAACTGTTTGACATTTTCTAGTATTAATTCGGACGGTTAGTGTGACGTCACATCTGACTTTTTAAACTTAATCGTACCATATACGCACATGCACTACGTATAACCTCTCTGAGTGCGAGACGACAATCATCTAAATTCTAAATAGTCACCAAAATATATATTTTGTCTTTACGCTAAGTACTTAATATTTTGAAAAATATTAAAAATATCGTGTTGAAGCTCTTATATCCACGGCCTTCTCCATTTTTTTTTATAATCGGGTTCTCCATTTTTTTTCTTTCTATTCCATTCTCGATAATATTTTATTTTATTATGACGTAATACAGTGAGGACGTTTATAGTCCCCCCTCGACCTTAAATTTTTAACCGAAAGAGTTAGAACTTTGAAACAAAAACCAAATCAAATGTAATGAATTTTACTACTTTTTGACGTAAAAACTAATCTGTCAAATGTCAAAGAAGACGTTGCAGTCGCTGTCAAGTTCACTTTTTTAAATGGCATGTGGGGTCATGTGACATCTCATTTTAAAGGTACTTAAATTATCCGCACAAAAATTATGTTAGTTGTCAATTTTGACAGTCTTTGTGTCAGTGAAGACGTTTATAGTGTCCCTCCCTCTTAATTTTTGATCCGAATCAGATAAAACTTTAAAACAAAAACTAAATCAAATGTCATAGATTGAACTACTTTTTGAGATACTATATAATTGATCTGTCAAATTTCACAGATGACGTTGCAGTCACTCTCAACTTCAATATTTTCAGGGGTATGGGGGGTCGTGTGAGACGTCATATTAAAGGTATTTCAATTATCTACACACAAATTATGCTAGTTCTCAATTTTGACTAGTCTGTTTAGATTTTTTAAAGAGGATGGGGAGGACTATAAACGTCGTCGACAAAAAATTATCAAAGTTGAGAGCTAATATAAATTGAAATACCTTTAAAATGATGTCTCACATGACCCCCCCCCTTGCCCCTAAAAATGTTAAAGTTGACAGCGACTACAACGTCATGTTTCGACAACGACATGCGACTACAACGACATTTGACAGATCAGTTTGATGTCAAAAAGTAGTAAAATCCATGACAGTTGATTTAGTTTTTTTTACCAAAGTTCTATCTCATTCGGATAAAAAATTAAGGGGGAAGGGGACTATACAGACTGTCCGTTTTTTGCGTGCCACTATGGGGATCTCGCTTATCTTAAGAGATACGAAGTTTGTTAAATTAGGGCAAAGTAGCGTATTTTTGCGCTGATTGATAATCTGAAAATAAATTTGAGCTGTCACTAATAGTTGTCAAAATATTAAAAAAAACTGAAATTTTCAATTTTTGTTTTTATTTTTTTATTCAAAAACTAATCAAGCAAGCCATTTTTAACTGAAACATTGTTAAGACACTTTTCAACAAGCAACCCAAAAATAATTTTACAATAGCTCTAGCACTTGAGATAGAAGAAAATCGTTGGTCAGCTTTTTTTTTCTTACGGGCGCCATATTGGATTTTTCCATTTTTAGATTACGTTAATTTTTCTCTTTACAACGATGTATCACACATGTTATTTCATTATTTCAATGTTTGGCGAAAATAAAATTTCTCATCTTTATTATTATTGGGTATTGGTGCCATCTGATGGTCATAGTTTGTATCTAAGTGATGGAAAATGATGTTTCTCCTCGAAAATTCCTGTAATTCATAATACCTGTTTTAAAATATTAGCAATAAGTGTAACTCCATGTGTTAGCATTACGGTGCGAAAAGTATTTATCTTCATGGTTTTCAGATAGTGTAAATTGTTTTTAGGGACAGAAACAGGTTACCCCCGGCATTGTCTTTACTTCATGCAGAGATACGTGTCACATGTCATAAGAATCCGTGGCAAAGTTTCTTGGCGCATCGACGATGGGAGGGTTTTTGTAAATCTTATTATTTTTAACATAAAATCTCCATCGGACTCCATCGTTGGAAAGCGGTCTACGGTTTCTATTTATTTACTTACAGCAACACTCGAAGCTCGGGGCGGCAAATTTCATTTTTTTTTTAATTTTTCATAACTTAAACTTTTATGAGAAAAATTTGGGGAAATATGCGTTAGTTTGAATACGTCAAAAATTACTGCCTGACCTGCATATTGAAGGCTGTCCTCAAGCCATCTTTTGGTAGAGGCGGCCGATTATTATAGGAGCAGAGCTGGTTAAATCCGGTCCTGCTGACCAGAAGCGTTTATAAGGTTACCTGCTGCAAAGCTGTCGAAAAACCAGCTAGTCTGGGAAAAAGTTTCTCAGGGCGCGAGCCGCAGTTTTCCTCGGAGCAAGAGGTGTTATTGAGATAGGAAAGAATTCGTTTGAAACACTATACCACTACGAAACGTGTTTTTACTAATATTTACTTTATACCTCGCGTTTATGAAACAATCAACCACGTTCGCGTTTTAGCACTATAGGTACTTTTAAAGTAAATTTTCTCTATGGGTGTATTATAACGTCCGCATAATATTAGCACCATGCACGCGATTCTACATCAAAAACAGAACATAAAGTTTTAATACCGTTTAGCTCTTAGACCTCAAATAACGAAGTTATCGACCATTGTAGTTTAAATTTGAAGTTTTTTAATAATCAAAAATATTGCTTAATATTAATTAAAAATTCTTAAGTAAGAAGGAAAATAGCCAAATTATACAAAATTTTAGATTTTTTTTGTAAAAATGGTTTTAATTAACATTTCAAAACTAGGAATTATTTTTCATTTCCTGAGTTCCAATCAATATTGCAACTGCGCGTTTTAATTGTTGAATAAAAAATTGAAAAAATAAAAAATCTTAAAAAAAATTGCAACATTGACACGTCGCAGCATGACATTTGTCTTGTTGCACCTTTTTTCGATTACATAGCAACGACGGCACACCATATACCAATTTAGGTGACTTCACGTCCAAGTTATCTTAATTTTTATACCAGGGCCAGTGTTGCAAAATTTAAGAACATTAAATTGTCAATATCTTAAAATCTGTGTAGGTACATCAAGTAAAAACTGTTAAGGACTTTTTTGTTCTGTTTTTGATGTAGAATCGCGTGGTGCTAATATTATGCGGACGTTATAATACGTATGTATAACTGTCATGCGTTATTAAACAGGGAAAAAATGTCGTGGAAAGCAGTTCCATAGCATGCTGGGCTCTGGAGGGAGGGGTGTGTGTAAGCTTCAGCGGGTGCTAAAAAATATAGGGCATAAAATTTCTGCCTATTTTTTTTAGGCAGCTACTCAACACACCCCTCCCTCGTACATCGCGAAAGATGTGTTTTGCAGGACGTCCGACAATGGAGGGTAAAATACTCGCTGGTTGATTCTATACTTGCCACAAAGTCATAAGTTCTTTGACATTTTTTTCTAAAACGGATAACTGGTAGAGTTACAAGCTCTTTTTTTAAATACATAGTTCCTAGTAAGTAATTTTTTGAAGAAATTTTTTTAAAGCTTTTCTCTAGGAAACGGCTCTCATCTTTATGGCGAAGCAATTATAGAAAAACTTTTTTTGCAGATTTTTAGATTCTTTCAAAATTCAAAAAATTTCTTAGGGTAAGAGATGTAAGGAAACCTTACATCTCAGTAACGAAGTTGAGGAAACTACAGGGTGATGAGTAACTCGCGCACTCGGAGTATGCTGCGATAAACTTGACTTTTTAAGAGTGGTAAATTTTCTTACTGCAGTGTTGTAAGTTCTTTTCTTCAAAAATACGACCATTTTTGTAAAAAAAAAGGTGGCAACACTGCACTGAACATGTGAATAAGTTCGGGTTAGATGGTATTGTTATTATTTTCATTTCCATAGCAACGAAGGAATTTGAATATTTTATATTCTCAGTTGAGTTTAGGCGGTTGCCAAACTTCAAATTTCGTTCAGTTTTATAGGTATTTCATCAATTTCCAACATTCTCAATTCCTCTGCAAAGAGGTTTTGTGGAAAAAAATTGATGAATTATACATATAATGGTATCCGTTCCAGACATTCAGTAAACTGAATTTTTCATTAGGTAATCTTTATCACGGTTATTGAAAAAATTACCTTTAAACTCGGACGAGGAAAACCAACCGTTGGATTCAATTTTTTTTGCAGAATGTCCTTAATTTTAATGGGCTCTATGTCGCCCTGTATTCGGAGTGCGCGAGTTACTGATCATCCTGTATATTGTTTTAAATTTAGTCTTTCTTAACATCCTCTTCAGCACTCTATACACCGTGTGTCTATCATTTCGGGATCACCCTGCTATACGCAGACAGAGTTTAAGGGAAACATTTTCGACCGTTTACCGTTTGACTTTGGCGGATTCACTTCTTTGGCCAAAAAAATGCAATATTACATGAGTTTAACAAATTTAAAAAGATAGACTCTGTAAAAAAACTATTAAAATCGATTGGAAAAAGGCTTTTCAAGAGCCTTTAATATGTTTTTTGAATTTTCGAAAAAAAATTTGATGGAACTGTGACTATCATTTTTCGATTAGTTTTAAGGAAACACAGGGGTCGTTTGTTAAGATTGGAAAGCCGCTTCTGTTGCTGTGGTTACATTTTAAGTCTTTCAATCAATTTTTATTCAAGAAAATTGGGATAAGTTTGCAATTTGTAACGTCATGTTCATTATTATTGCCATCATGACTAACAATTATTAAAAATTGCGTAAAAGACATGAATGACTTAAGTTAAGTCACAACGAAATAGAAACAATGAAAATGACGTTATATATTGCAAAACCTTTTCCGTATTTTTTCGGAAATGGATTAACAGATTTTAATTGTATATGTATACCTACCTAACTGCAGCAACAGAAGCAGCATTTCAAGCTCAACAAATGACCTATTTAACATTTTTCTCTCTAAAACATATAGGGAACCTAATAATTCAATCCTAAGTTTTTACTATTGGAGTCCCTATACTGGAGAGGGCGGTAGCTCGGAGGGTTAGAGTGTAGACTATTTAACCGTTGAGACTGCCACCGATTGATTCGAATTCCAGTCTCACTCTTGATGTTTATGTTTGTCTATTTAACTATGTATTATATGACAGATTATAGGTGAGAGAGAGAGAGTGTTATAGGTACAACTTGTAGCTGGGTAGAATAAGCAAGTTCTCAAAGCCCATAATTGCTTGGTTTTGTCAACCAGAGCGACTTTGTCTTATCTACATAGTTAAGTTAGTTAAGGTGCCAGTCACTCCACCCTTCACCCCGGATACAATTTCATGCAATATAACATGAAATGAGATATAAAGGCATAGACAACGCCGTTTCGCTTTATTTTGACCTCATCCATAGCAACAAAGAAGAGTAAAATTTTTGAATCACCAAGTACCTTCCCAACTTTAAACAGTCTGGTAACGATATTACCTATACTATACGGGAACACCGCATATATTTTTTTATGCTTTAGAAAAATCGCAATTATTGGTCTTGGTCACCTAAGTAAGTACATAATTGGTCCTCGTTTCTGATCATCGTAGCGTAGGTCAAAGCAAGTTACAACGATCTTGTCATTTCTAAATACACTCGGCAGACTTCTTTGAAACGAAACGATTGTTCAAGGCTCAAGCTAGAGAGAGAAGCTATGATATGATTGCTGTGACTCATGCTTTAATTAACAATTTTTACGAAATGTGTGCTATCAAAGGTGGTCTAAAGTTTAGCTAGAAAAGTGAGCTCATCGAGTAATTTTAAAAACATCATTCTATTCCATGCTGTATTAATCATTGGCTTACTTTATTGATGACACTCTGGAAACGTAAACCAGAGGCGTAGACAGTTTTTGTAGGTAGGATTAATGATAATTATCACCTACCATAATTCATTCATGATTATTTATTTATTATTTTATCACGCTGGATAATTTTACAAGATCATTTACAAAAATTAAGTTAATTTGGTAGATATATACAGGTGGGAATTCGTTGTACTACCACTACCCATCTTGCGGGATTTCGTCAACGGATAGAGATACAGGGTCGGTTAAAATGTTAAATTAGAGAAATGTTGCTTTATTTTGTGGTATCTCGAATACGTCAAGTCATACGTAAAGATGTCTGTGACCGTTCCTGAAATATCCTGAAAAAAAATGAAAAATTCTATGTTTCTCATTATTGGAAATTAATAAATAATTTTTTGTAGGCTTACATAAGTCAGCACGAGCTACCCATCTGACATTTCAAAAATTTTTAAAGCCGACTAGATCTTATAATCTTCATAATCAACTTTCGTTTTTCTTTAATGTATAGATTTTAATTTTAACCAAATCCATATCTCCTCTGAGAAAGTATTGTTTTCGCATTCAAGCAAAAATCTTTTTTATGATGTAATAGAGGTCTTAAACGTGTTTTATTATACAAGACAAAGTTTAAAATTTAACCCTTTTATACAAGATGTTTCTTAAGTAATGGTCCGTGGTGAAGTGGAAGATTCTTCGTTCCGAAATATTACAGTCTACAACTTGCTTTAACAATTTGTTGATAATAAAATAGATATAGGGTGGCGAAGTTTATATTTTAAAATTTATTTTTCAGAATATTTTGAAAGATTGACAGAAAGATCAGCGTATAAATTCGGGAATAGACTTTTAGCGAATATATGAGATATCATAAATTGGTATCTGTTTCAATGTATTTTATAGAGGGCGCCAAATAAGTCTTGTTGATCGTGTAAGTGAACACTTACCTATTTTACCCTAAACGTTATCTCGCTTTTTATTTTAAAATATTAAAGGTACATTCATTATTAAAAAAAGCAATATCTTCAAAAGTCGCCATCAAAAGTCTCTGCATAATTTTCATTTTATTTATTATCAGAAATATCAACGTAGTAGGCTTTTTTTTTTATTTAGAGGGCCGTCTGATTCAGGATCGTCGGAAACACCTTAGCCTCATATGCTCTTATTGTGCTTACACCCTTTGCTTCATGTCACCCCATTCCGTCAGTCACCCATAGTTTGTACAGCCACATCACTGGAGGAGTGTCATATTCTTTCGGACTCATTTTTTGTTGTCCGATATTCCCTGTCTTCTGCGGTTCAGAGCTTACGTAGTTGGCTAAGATAAAGACCAATATTTTGACGGATTAACAAAACAAAAATTAACTCGATACATTTAATTTTAGAAAAAAAAATAAAGAAAAATTACGTGTAAATTTCTCATTCAATTTTTTCTTTTTTTTTATCTTAAATTAAAGTTTTCGAGTTATTTGAAGAAAAAAAAGGAAAAATTAAATGAGAAAATTTCAAATAAAAAGCGAGATAGAACGTTAAGGGTAAAATAGTTAAGTGTTCACCAATAAAGGAGGATGAACAATAATAAAGTCACTTACAACACTTAAGATGACTTACTTGGAGCTCTATAAAATAAACCGAAACCGATATAAAATTATGATTCCTATCATACCGCAAAACGTCTATTCCCAAATTTTTATGTTTGTGCGTTTTTAAATCTTTAAAATTATTGCGAAAAATTAATTTTAAATTGTCAACTTTGCCACCCCCTTTTTTTATTATCAACAATTGGTTCAAGCAGGGTCATCTAATTAACCATTAGGCTAATAAAGCCATCGCCCAGGGGCGCAAGCATTTTAGGAGGCGTAAATTATTATTCATTTTAGACACGTTTGTTGGAAAATAAAGAAAATGGAGGGTTTTTCAGAGATAAAGGGCCAAATTTAAAGGAGTAGTTCCTCTCATACACCTAAGTTGAAATAATACATTTCATCTCAAAATGACGTTTCGTTTTAAAGATACAGGGCGTCAAAGATTAAAAAAATAAAATAAAGTTTTTCGTTATACAGGCTGTCCCAGCTTATTCGAAGCGGTCTCTGTAAGCCAAACGAGGGATTTTTTCCAAAAAAAATTTGCACATTCAAGTACAGGATCACAATGGCCATAATTTAAAATTATTTTGGGGTATACAGAGTGTCCCATATGACAGTGGCATATCAAAGTTATGTTTTTTTAAATAGAATGCTCCTAGGTTATTGCATTTTTAGATTGTCTGAAAAGAGAAAATAAGATTGGCTTTTACAGTTGGTGTTTAAATTCAGAAGTTTGTGAGTTATATAAACAAGTGAAAAATCGCCTGATCAAGCCGGTCATTCTTTAATTCTGGTGAAGGTGAATGAAATAACAGCTGACTTTAGTGTTTCCGCATGCGCATTCCCAGCGACGTATAACAATATGCGTATAACACAGGTTACCCTGAAAACCATTATAGGAGGAACCGGGAACCGGGAACGAATAAAAAAGCGAACAACCGAGCGGCGCAACGCACCCCTCATTATTGAATTATTGATACCTCTGCAGCTTCGTGGCGCAAGGCGCACTAGTTGCTGCCGGTGCCCGGTGCTGACACGTATGACGTATGACAAACCTGCCAACATTTCACCGATCCGTGATCCTATTGATTCTAATATTTTTTGGAAGGGGAAGTTACAGGTCACTACAAAACGATGAGCAAGTATAAGTATATATACAAATTTTTATCTCTTTCTAACGTACTCGCTTCGGCGGTACATATACTAAAATTGGAACGATACAGAGAAGATTAGCATGGCCCCTGCGCAAGGATGACACGCAAAATCGTGAAGCGTTCCACATTTTTTTTGCAAAATTTTGATTCTTATACATAGTTAGAACAATATTATAACATAATATGTGAAAGTTCATTTTTTTATATAATTTGTAAATATTTAATAGTTGCGTAATAATTACTACATAGGTATTATACCTACCTAATAAATACCTACCTATAACAAAAATGTCTATGAAATAATCACGATTCATTATTTTATTATTTACTTAATTATTTCATTATCGCAATCTATTATTTATGTATATCTAATAATAATATTAATAATTGTTAACAATATCATCTAGAGTTCAGATCATTTTTTTGCAAATATACAGGGTGTCCCAGCTTATTCGAAGCGGTCTCTGTAGGCCAGACGATGGATTTTTTCCAAAAATTTTTTGCAGATTCAAGTACAGGATCATAATTGCCATAATTTAAAATTATTTTGGAGTATACAGAGTGTCCCATATGACAGTGGCATATCAAAGTTATGTTTTTTTAAATGGAATGCTCCTATGTTATTGCATTTTTAGATTGTCTGGGAAGAGAAAATAAGATTGGCTTTAACAGTTGGTGTTTAAATTCAGAAGTTTTTGAGTTATAAACAAGTGAAAATCGCCATTTTTCAAGTTCAAGGCCCTGTACAACGAAAACGGTTCAAAATAGAGAAAAACGGCTTACATGTCCCTATTTTAACTTTTCATGTACTATCCTATGATGTGGATGAAATGTTTATACAGGGTGATAAAAAATTTAAAAAATTCTGAGATTTCTCCACGCGTCGCCAAATAAAAAAATCAAAGAAAATACAAATGTTTCTATACCATAGGATAGTACATGAAAAGTTAAAATAGGGACATGTAAGCCGTTTTTCTCTATCTTTAGCCGTTTTCGTTGTATAGGGCCTTGAACTTGAAAAATGACGATTTTCACTTGTTTATAACTCAAAAACTTCTGAATTTAAACACCAACTGTAAAAGCCAATCTTATTTTCTCTTTTCAGACAATCTAAAAATGCAATAACATAGGAGCATTCCATTTAAAAAAAAACATAACTTTGATATGCCAGTATGCCACTCTCATATGGGACACTCTGTATACTCCAAAATAATTTTAAATTATGGCGATTGTGATTCTGTACTTGAATTTTCAAATTTTTTTTGAAAAAGTCCATCGTTTGGCCTACAGAGACCGCTTCGAATAAGCTGGGACACCCTGTATAGAACTCTCGTAAATTTAAACCGATTTTGGTTATAAGCTTGGAATGAATAATGAACAAACAAAGATCTTTAATTTTGCTATTTTAGGTTACGAAGATATCTTCCAGGTGCGTAAACATTCAGGGTTGGCGCCACTTTTCCTTCCCTAATATCTTTTATGCCACTGCCCACTGCCGCTGACTTTATTGCAAATGCCAAATGTTAGCGAATAGTCCATAAAATTTAAAACAAAAAAGTATTTCTTAATTTTTTGATCTTTTTTTTTTGCACTTTTGCCTCCCTATCTTTTAAGCCACTGGCTTTATTGCAAATACGCAGACTATATTCAATAACCCATACATTTTAGAACAAAAAAGTAGGTACTTATTTGAATTTTTGAGATATTTGAAGTTTCCTCAGGCAATGTCACTAATCATTATAAGAATAAGAATAACATTAGAATAACATTAGCATAAAAAATCTAGTCAGATAACTTATAATGAAATCAATAATTTTGCAGTGGACCGTTGATTGACCCAATACCTGAGATAATTTCAAATATTTCAAAAACAATGCGCCGTATGAAAAAAAAAAAAATAGGTACTCTTTTGTTCTAAATTGCATTGGCATGTTGATTGACGATTTTGCAATTGAAAAAAGTTAGTGGCTTAAAAGATACGTAGGTAAAAGTGTCTCCATCCCCGAATGTCTACGCTACTGGAAGACGTCTACAAAACCTGAAATAGCCAAATTAAAGGTCTTTATTTGCACATTGTTCGTGATAAGTTTCCTCAAAATCGGGGAAAATTTACACGAGTTATAGCCAAAAATTGTTATAATTTTTTAAACTTTGACACCCTTTATTAAAACGAAACGTCATTTTGAGCTAAAATGTATTTTTTTCAACTTATATTTACGAAAGGAACTACCCTTTAGATTTCGTCCTATATCTCTGAAACACCCTGTATATCATTATATCTACCGCGAAACTTAAGGACAATAATTATGGAGGAAATGAAGGACTCGAAAATTGAGTCTATATTTCCTAAGGTACCATAATACTCGTAGCTCTGCGCATTTTGTAAGTTGCAGCGACGAAAAATATTTTTCTGCAATTTTGTATGAATTTTGTGTTGTTTTTAGTGTAATGGTTTTATTGAAACGTTTAACTAAATAAGTAAAAGTATTGGGCTGGTTTTATAAAGTCACTTTAAACTATTGTTAAGAACAATAGTAACCGACCACTAGACTTTAAATTTTAAAGTTTTAAAGTGAGTTTAATTTTATTATGAAACTTGATTTCATTTAAAAATGTGACAGTGTAAACTCTCTTGGTTTTATCGATCACAGCCACAGCGCCGATCAACCAAAGTCTAGAATTGTTTACGACCAGTCAACACACTATTTATGAACACAATAGAAACAACCATAAACAACATTGTTGGTTGAAGTGGCTGTTATAGGAACGTGAGCACTACAGGATCGGTAGCAGTGGTACCATAAATCTGTAAGAAATAATAAAGTAACAGTAATAATAGTGGTACTTAACGACACCACTTGACAAGCTACTTGAAAATACCACTTTTGTAAATTACTGCTTTTATGTTAAGAAGGAACTCCAATTAAGCAGTTTAAATTTACGCATATAAATAAAGCAAATTTAAGCAGTTTCATTATAATAATAATTAATCTTTTTATCAAGGCAGGGAACCATAATATGCCTTTAATCATGTTAAGGATGTATTAATCAATTAAATTAAAAAATTGTATTGCCCTCAGTATGTATAGTTCTTTGCATTCTGACTGTTAATTATTAATTTGTCAGCAAATCAGCATTGGATTATTATTATACATATTAAAAGGTTCGTTTCGCTTTTCGCGTAGAATATCATTGAAACAACCTGTAGAATATAAAACTGATATAAAACAACTATAAAACTAACGGATCCAGAATTTAAAAGAAATTTCTATTTACTCACTTTAAAATATTGAAATGCGAATTAATAGTCTATTACTAGATTTACAGGGCTATGGAATTAAAAAATTAGATGTGCGAAAAATCACTGTTTTCGCCGTCAAGCGAAAGTTGGAAAAAGAGCGCAACTTTACAAACGATTTTGGAATTGTCTTTGACAAATATTTTACAAAGAAAAAAAGATACCTACCAATAAAAAAAACAAAAATGTGTTTTCCTCTCTCTATATGTATAAATAAAGGAGATGAAGGGAGTTTTTAAAACTCCAGATTTTTTCAGTTACTATAACAAAGAAAAATACGGCAAGCAGAACATTGTAGTGAAAGAAATTAGCAATGCTTTACTTAAAAATAATCAAAATAAAGATTTTTCTTGAGGAGGTGTGTCACTTTGAACTCCAATGGAATTTTCGGATGATTCTTTAAAGTATTAAAGAATAACTGTACATAAAAAAAAAATTCAACAGAATAATACTCAATAACGTTTTCTGAACTAATTAATTTTAATTAGGGCCCTTCTTGGAAATTGACACCTTGGAGGCGTGTTTTAGAAATTTGTTTTCTGAAATGCATGGTTCACAATAAGAAACTCGCGTGGGGCTAGATTCTCATGAGCGCTGAGATGGACATGTAGTTTAACATTGATAAGATTCTTAAAAGCATCAGTCCAAACCAAAATAAGCGGAAAACTTTGTTATTTTTTGTTATTATTAGACCTCTGATTAAATCGGTTAATTTCATCACATTTGATTTATTACAAAATAGGAAGGTATAACTCTATAAGTAGGTACTTATATTAAAAAAATACAGCTTTTTATTATTATTGTTTTGCTATCTTTTGTCAAGTTTCTTAATGCGATTATAGGGCTATCTCTAATCTGGTACTCTTTCAGCACTGGACTGCTGGGCTATCGCATCCAGCTTATAAGTAGTAGAAACCGATGATATGGATGACCACTGTATCACATGTTTACACAAATAATGTTGAAATTCAGGGTGGAGGTCGCTGTATTCATCTCGCTCTCGTTTCTTATCATCTTTGAAGCGGATATACATAATATATTCTTTGTTGGAATGGAAACCTCAATAAGAAAAATATTTTTGTTGTTGAATTCATATAGGATTTTTTATATAGCTTGCGGAGCGATCTTGGCGCAATGTTGGAGATGATGACCAAAATAACTCGTAAATCTCCGCTGTCTTCATTTTGTAGCAATGTCGCATTATCCCCTGTGAGTCCTCTAAGTGAGAATTCTTATCAAATTAAACGGCATTTGTTTGTCCCCGTTTGTCCAACCAAAATTTTCGTTTGTCCACCCTCCAAAAAATGTTACGGGGAATTAAAAAAAATTACACCAGCACCACCTCCATGAAGAGATTTCATTAATTTTCAAACGGCATTCGTTTGTCCACGATTCGTCCACGGTTGCCCACCCGAAATTTTCGTTAACCCCCCTCAAAGAAAAGTTACGGGAAAATTAAAAAAATTTACATCAGCACCCCTCCATAAACAGAATTCATTAATTTTGAAACGGCATTCGTTTGTCCACGATTTTTACATTTCCGAAAAACAGTCGGAAGTGCTCAGGGCCCGTTACTGTTATATTTTTTATGTGCATTTGTTAACAGTACATAACTGTCAGTTTTTTATTACGTCTTTTGTACCTTTCTATTGTGGGGTGTACAATTGAACGGGGAAAAATCGTGGTCAATCGTATCCCGTATGAAAATTAACGACAAATAAGGTCAGTTGGGGGTATTTGGGCCATGATTTCACAACGTACGCATAAGTTTTACCATTGTTCTTCCCGAGAAGCACTATTTGGGATAATATTAATTAAAAAAAAGCACGATGGTCCCAGATTCCCCTATAAGTTGAGGGAATTGGGCCATGAGTGTCTTCGTTCCCTACTTGCAGTGCGTTTTCGCAAACTACCTACTGTTATTTGAATTGTTCATGGTAAGTGAACCCCCTTGAAAAACATGTACCTATCTGTAAAAAAAAAAACTGAAAGAGGTATTCAAACCACACCACAGAGTCGAGTTTTTGAGATGTAAGACAACTTAACGATTAGGAGTGAAACTAATTTAAATTTTGAAATTACATTTATTTAATAAAAAACAAGAATTAAGATAATATAAGTATTAAAAAATTCAACTGCTGATACTATTTGATAACCTATTTGAGTATGTACTTCATAATATTCTTTAAAGCCAAAGGTATGTAGTTAACAAAATTTTAATAAATGTTCGATAAGTCACTTAAATCATTAATGACCGTCATCATATCTTTGAATAATCTATAGGAGAGAAGCTTTTAAGATGATTTGACAGCTTTCTTAGTAAGTAGTAAGTACATCTTCTTTTGCAACGTTCGGTTTTTCTTCTGTTTGGACATCATATATCCAGCATTTGTCTGGTTTGTTACTTTTTCCAAGTACATACAGCCTGAAACTAAACGTTTACAACATCTATAATCATGTCATGTAACAAAATAACTTCAGTATTTAATTTTATAAAAAAAAAAATATTAAAAAATACCAATGATAACTAAAATGTTTGGGATAACTGGGTCCGAGGCGGACCCAGATGCCCAAAGCACATGGTCCACTTACCTCATTTCTAAAATCTTCCTGCGGTAACTGGGCCACCCCCACAAACTTCTCTGATCTGAAGAAGAATACGTTTAACCAGTAATGCTACAATGCTTTATTATGGATCTAATTTAGGAACATGAACTGTAATTTTAATAATATTTACAGTGTAACCTGTAGATATTTCGCAAAATTAAGATGGCAAAACTTTGCAATAGAAATCTTGCAATACAAAATTTTAAGAATTGCTACAAAACAATCACAACACTTAGAGACACGAAACGGGCTTACGTCATCGTCCTTTAGTGCCGCCAACCGCTTGCGAATGAAATTAAACTCACGAGGTTCATGGAAAGAAACAAAATGGCCCATGCAGTTACCCCCTGGGCCCAGATACCCCAACTGATATAAACACATAATATGTATAAGATAAATTTAATAATGTAAATATACAGTGCGCGAGAAAAGTAAAGAATACTCTAACTTTGTAAAAAAAATCGAAAAAATCCAAAAACATGTCAACTGTTATTTTTAAACTGTCATTCGGGAAAGTAGTTGTCAACCCCCCACCTTGTCACCCCTAAGAGGTAGCAACCCCATCTTCGAAAAGTCAAACTTTTCGAAAAGTCAAACTTTTCGAAAAGTCAAACTTTTCGAAGATGGGGTTGCTACCTCTTAGGGGTGACAAGGTGGGGTGTTGACAACTACTTTCCCGAATGACAGTTTAAAAATAACAGTTGACATGTTTTTGCATTTTTTCGATTTTTTTTACAAAGTTAGAGAATTTGTTATAACAATATACTTTTAAAGCCATATTATTATGCAATAAAATACACGCAACAAACACAATAAACAATAAAATAAAACAAACAAAAGCATGATAACCACAACTCACAAAAAAAGTCAGAATCAAAGTAAAAGTCAATTTATTTTCAAAAATTAAAATTTAAAACACTTTACACACCATCTTTACCATCAATTTTATTGTATTAAAAAAATATTTTTAAGTTTTTTTTCTACCTTTTTATGAGTGAAGAAGGAACCAATGGGCCCCAAAACGTTTTATACAGGTGTCCCGTATCCCGTATCGTTATGTTCAAATCTTGTGAGCATATAGTAGGCTTATGTCTAAGTCTATAAAAAACCCAAAAGTGGCAGGTCTATCTGCGTTCGTTACGAAGTTATAGGCCTAAGAAAATAATGTCTAGTAAATACCAGGTTTAACTTTGAAAACCACATAAAGCTTATTTTATTGACCAAATTTTTAGTTTATCATGTGTTAAAAATGCCCTATTCCTTGCTGAATAGAAACTTGTGCTCGGAGGCCTATTTCAGAAGTAACAGTTCTAATTTCTCGTCTTTTTCGCGACCGTTCTCTTGACCAGCATGCTGAATACGATCCAGTGATAATTGCTTTTTGGAATTTAGTTACAAACGCCAATTCCGAAATATGCTGGTACCCCATATATTTGAATCCAAATGCCATTTTATATGAGCAGGAGAACCTCTTCTAATGTTTATTTCGGTGAAATTTACTCATGTCGTTACCATAACAATTAATTACTAGCCTAAACCACAACACATGTGGTTGTATGGTTTTCAAAGTTGAATCTTTGTTATTTACTAGTCATAATTTTCTTAGGCCTGTAACTTCGTAACGAATAAAGATAGACCTGCCGCTTTTGGGTTTTTTGGGCTCAAAATTAAGCCTACTATATGCTAAAAAAATTTGAACAGAACGATACGGGACACCCTGTATAATTATTATAAAAATCTTTTAAGCAATATAATATTTTTAACCAAGAACCTAAGCCCCAATAAACCACAAGTTAAAAATTCAACATAAAGGAAGGTTTAATAAAAATTATCCAATGTAAATATAAATACCTTACAAACAATTCATGCATGGGGAGTGTTAGGTACAGGTAATTTATTTTCAATAAAACCGCATCTTTTTTTATGGTATACACAAACGAAAATTTTGGTTTGGCAACGTGGAAAAATTCTGGACAAACTAATGACGTTTGAACATTATTGAAATAATCTGTTCGTTTCGTTCTTCATTCATTTAAATTGTGCCGAAACTTTTTTTTTTAATGTGGACAAACAAAAATTTTGGTTGGACAAACGTGGAAAATGGTGGAAAACGAATGCCGTTTAAATTTGATAAAAATTCGCACTTAGCGGGTGCCAACTTCACTAAGCTTTCTATGTTCCGTGACTATTCTCTGTCTTCGACAGTGCTTTTTTCTTGTCTTTGGCATTAGATTATAGTAATTAACATGAGCCTAGAACCCACGATTTCCCATTTGTTATTCACACTTCTTTAATGCATCATTATTTATTAGTATGCTGTAGTTGGTAGTTCTTATTTCTTTCTAGTATTACAGAATTTCTACCTACCTACAATAACAAATTTCATAGTGGAAGAGAAAAAATAGTTCTATTTATAAAGGTGATTCTGCAATAAATCATTCAATTCATAAGTTTATAAAGATATAATTATTACAAACAATAATAATTATGGATGACGATTACAACAACAATTAATAATAATAGTTATAGTTATGAGAATTTAAATTACAATGAAATGAATCGATATTATTAGCGATATAATGATGATTACTAAAAATTGAACCAAAATTTGTGGTGCTCTTTTTATACAGGTGGGGCACCATTTCCAAGACACCCATATAGGATAATCCATGGAAAAAAAAAGAAATTTTGCAGATTGCTGCTTTCCATTCTGACCAATAGGAGTGAATAATTTTTTTTATATTCAAGTTTAACAGTGACTTCTTCTGGCACTCACCTGGGTATAACTAGAAAACGGTTGCAGATGCAGAAAAACCGTTTACGTATTTCAACACTAACTTTTCTAGCTCTACCGCATGAAAATAAAAGAAATCAAATAAGTATAGCGGGTGATCAAAAAATTCTAATTTTTTGTCACTCTCTTTTATTTACACGAAATGGAATTTGAAAAGTTAGTACCTATAGGGACATGTAAACGGTTTGGTCGCATCTTCAAGCTTTTCCTCGTTATAGGTACCCATATGAGTGCCCGAAAACATGTATGTGATCTTAAGTTATAGTTATGTACACTGTTTAGTGGTTTCTGTGATTCAAAACTTTCAATACATACATTTCTTGTTTACCTTAAAGAGGAAAATACTTACAAAACTTACAAAAAATATTTACAAGTGGTCAGCTTTGAAAATTGCTTCAGGTGCTTTTATAAAAGAAAACATTTCACTCATAGGCGAAATTCCATTCGATTACCGAGCGAAACTTCTGTAAATAAATTATTTCTCTTATCCTTCTTATATTCTACAAGCGGAAATTATTGTCCGCAGTCCAGTCAGAGGTATCTAATTTTTTGAAAGATTTCGAAGATTTTCGGTACTTATAGGTAGGTACTAACGCATGAACTGATTTTTTGAATTTGATGCGAAACGTGTTTCTGGAAACATCCAAATAACAAATATTTTAAACCACACCTTCCTCGGTGTATAAGCTTGGAAATTAAATTAACGATTATTTGCACAAATAGGTATTAAAAAAAAAGAATATACTTAAATTAATCAGATAATGTAAATATTGGTTACCACCACTCATTTAACGAAAGTTAAATCACCGTTGACCTCATAAAATTTTTATTCCATTAAAATTTATTAATGAATATATTTTTTTAAATATATTAGGGTTTTTTACTAAGAACCCGTTAAGAAAGATTAATTTTTATTACACTTTTAAACGTAGACGTGGTAATTAATTGTAAATATTTTGGCCTACAATTAATACCAATGGCAAAAAAATAGTTTTCTAGTAGACCTTAAAGCAAATCATTGACAAGGTCAAACACCTTTTCTAATAATAAAGCATTGGAATCACGTTTGAATTCCACAATGCATAATTCCAATCTGATATGGTCATCCTGGTGCCACAAGAAATATATATTAGCTTCATTATGTAATTAAAACTGTTGTTTCATTGAAGGTAGGCACTTTCTAGAATATTTTATTAGTAACTTAAATAGTTAATACAACGGATTAGTTCATGTTAATAATAAAAACTTTATCTAGCTAATAGCTAATGAAAATTAATGATTCATACATAACAATTAGACAATAATTATAAATAAAATTTGATTCAAATGTGTAGAAGCTGCGAGTCTGTTATTATAATCAGTCAACTAAATGAAGATAAAACTTTTTAAAATAGAAAACAGCCTCATCTATGATCTAATTATACTATAATTGACCCATTTTAGTATTTGAAATTAAATTAAATTAAATTTCTTAATAAGGTGTCCTATGTGAACCAACCCTACAATTAGGTATGGTACAGTGACTACAGTGCCATCCGAAAATGACGCACCATATGGGATTTTTTTTTATTAGTAAAATTAAAAAAAAAATACGCAGAAAGTTTGTGCATTGCCCTAAAACTCATTTGACACGTACCTACTTGTTTCAATTAAGTTACGATATGCCATAACTACAGAGTAGGACAAAAAATGCAAAAATTTTATAAGAGTTAAAGTACCCTTGCTTGTGAAGATATAAGAAAATTTTATGGAGAAAAGAGGTTCAGAATTAAATCTAAAGTCAGATAGGAATTTGTAGCTTTATTTGAATTTTTGTATTTTTTTTATTTTTACTTTTTTATTGGATTTTGTTTGTCGTGAGTTTTCTTGGGTTCATATAAAATTTTCTATTAAGATTGACCAATTTTATTTTAATTAGCTGAAATTTAACTGAGGTAAATTTTTAAAATAACAAAAAACAAAAAAATAATCAAAAACTATAAAAATCTACAAATTAATATCTGACTTTAAATTTTAATTCTAAGCCACTCTTTCCCATACATTTTTTAAATATCTTCACAAACAAAGGTTCTTTACTCCTATAAAATTGTTACATTTTTTGTTCTACCCTGTGTGTGTCAAATTTAGAGCATGCCCAAACTTTCATAGCATTCACAAACTGTATAATTAAATTACGAAAAAAATAATTTAGTGCTATACAGGGTGTTCTACAAGCTCTATGACAAACTTTGACAGATGGTAGGTTGCTTGATTTTAAACATATTTTTTTTAATAAACATGGGTCCGATTCGTTTTTGTTTAGAAGTTACAAGCATTTAAAAAATCGTAATTTTTTCAGTCAACCAGGAAGTTACACTAAGTCGCTATGTCACTAAGACACTATGTCAACATATTATGAATGCAACTCAATATTATCCAAAATATGTGGTATCAGCATGACGGTGCACCACCACATAGAGGAAGACAAGTTGCTGCTTGGCTGAATGAACATTTCCCGAATAAATGGATAGGTCAAGGAGGTCCAATATCATGGCCACCTCGTTCTCCCGATCTGAATCCTCTGGATTTTTATTTATGGGGACACATGAAGCAGCTGGTCTACCATGTTGAAATCGCTACCCATCAGCAGTTACTTGAAAGAATTCAAGATGCAGCTAACCAAATAAGAAATGATCCAAATCTCATTCTTCGAGTGACCGAATCTTTAGTTCGTCGATGTGAGGCTTGCATTCAAGCTGAGGGTGGACATTTCGAACAATTTTTATAGTCTTAAGTTTTGTGATTATCATTTAATTTAAATTTTTATTGTTGATTGTTAATAAAGGTTAAATGCTTGTAACTTCTAAACAAAAACGAATCGGACCCATGTTTATTAAAAAAAATATGTTTAAAATCAAGCAACCTACCATCTGTCAAAGTTTGTCATAGAGCTTGTAGAACACCCTGTATAGCTTTCCATTTCATGCATATAGAACTGAAGGGTGAAAAAAAATCGCGTAACCCATTGTGTGGAGTACCATCGGCATCGACGCGGTGATTTTAAAGACTATTCTGGTCTTCAAAACTAAAAATGAAATAAGTAAAGGTTCCTTTTATGCGAATTTTTTCATAAGAACCGATAAAAGCAGCACAGGGCTATGAAGGGGATACAAAATATGGTGATTTGCCATAACTTATCTCTATACTAAGTTGCACCCCTGAGAAGTTACAGGCCTTGAATTAGAAAGTATCAAGTTACATTACCAACAGCATTATATGAAATTGCATTCTTGGCTGCTATGCACAAGCGCTCACCACATGATATTATGCAAATTCACATGCAACACAGGCACATGGTAGGTACTTGTAGATTAATCCATCATACATCAGTCCAATGTGAATAAATTATGTATTGTATAAAAAACCCTAGCTCATCTAAGTAAATTTTTCTTGTTGATCTTATCATGTTAAAATAAGGGAAGTAGAAAATTCGGTAATCATGATATGAGGTGACATGTAACTGGCTCTCATTGTAACTGATTCCATCTATGCGTTCTCTCACTGGCACTCGGGACTTTCCAAAAACTTTTTGCGGAAAGGACAAATAATATTGCATTGTCATCGAGTTCTGAGCTATGTTTAAAATTTAAAGTCTCTAGCTCTTCAGGAAGTTAGTTTAAAATCGATTGGAAGACTTGCGCAGGAAAGACAGAAAAAAAAGCGATTTAATAAAAACATTGTAAAGAAGTCATTTTTTCATATCAACTATTCCAATTTTTCTATTCGAAAAAAAAATAGAAATTATCTTATGAAAGGATTTTCTAAATATAAAAGACACACATGTAGGAACAATGTTTATTTACGAATTATATAAAACAATTTATACAGTTTTTTATCGTTATAGTTTTCTATTAGATAGGTACTTCAAACTTTACCAATAAATTTATAATACCTTTTGAAATGACCATAAAGAAGTTTAAACATTTCTGTTGAGGCACTGCTTAGAATTCTCATTAAAAATGAGATGGAATTTTGATCACAAACTGACAGAAGGCAATATATTGAATTATTCAGATGTTTCTGAAAAAAGTAAACAAGAAAGTTAAAAATAGGGAAATACAAATAAATTGTCATAAAGTCATCATAAAGATAAGTAATTTTTCTCAGTTCATTATACATTCATATACAGGGTGTCTGCTTAAGGCTGGCCACCGGCTATATCTCGGAAACTAATTGGCCTAGAACCTCAAAATAAAAAATTTCCAGACATAAGTGATCATGAAAAATTCAATGAAAATATTTTCAAGATGGCCGCGCTTCCGGAAATACAGGAAGTTGACACCTACTTCGTTATTTTAACAGGAACACCCTGTATATTATTATATTTTTTAAATGTCTGAAAAAATCGAATACAGGTGGTTTTCACCATTGGAATTTAGATTGAGCGGTTTATGAGTTATAAACAAGTGAAAATCGAAAATTTTCAACTTCAAAGCAGTCTAGAACTAGAACGGCTCAAGATATTCAAAAACGGTTTACATGTCCCTATCCTAACTTTTCACGTTTTATCCCAGTATGTGGAGTAAATTTTGATACAGGGTGATGAAAATTATCCGATTTTTCATCACCCTGTATTAAAATTTAAACCACATAGTAGGATACTATGTGAAAAGTTAAGATAGGGATATGTAAACCGTTTTTAGATATCTTGAGCCGTTCTAGTTCTAGACTGCTTTGAAGTTGAAAATTTTCGATTTTCACTTGTTTATAACTCATAAACCGCTCAATCTAAATTCCAATGGTGAAAACCACCTGCATTAGATTTCTTCAGACATTTAAAAAATATAAAGTTTTACAGGGTGTTTCCGTTAAAATAACGAAGTAGGTGTCAACTTGCGGTATTTCCGGAAGTGCGGCCATCTTGAAAATATTTTCATTGAATTTCTCTTGATCACTTATGTCTGGAAATTTTTTATTTTGAGGTTATAGGCCCATTAGTTTCCGAGATATAGCCGGTGGCCAGCCTTAAGCAGACACCCTGTACATATTTTGTAAGTAATGAAGATAGCATCGTTCATAAGTTATTCTGAAGTATTAAAATTTACCACTCAGTGGGGATGGGAATTCCACCCCCCCACCCTTCCCGCGACTTTCTTAATGTGTAATAGTGATATTATCGCAAAATATTATAACTACTGGGACTGGGGTTTTATGCACTTCTAGCAGCAGTTGGTGTTATACAGAAGTGGGCTGTCCAAAAAAAGAAACAAGAAAAAAGATTGGTAAAAGTATAATGGATGCTGGCGAGCAGCCCCTTTAGTATGGGAAAGGGGATTTTTTAAGAAAAATTGAGTGAATTGCGTAAAATAGTACCATATTCGAATTTTTAATGTGATTTTTATCATGTATAACCTTTCTTTATTTGTTTTTTGTTCTTTTTACCTTTATCTATCTTTCACTGAAAGTACATGCAATGAAAAAGCATAGATTGCAGCGCTCCAACGATACACTGTTTTCAAGCACAGAAAAGAAAAGTACAGGATTGAGTATCCGTGAATTTCTGAAAGTCTCTACTATACATTTTTACAAGGGATATAAAATCGCGGACCAGGACCGCTGAGTGGGGCAGTACTGCAGCTGAGTGATGCGGGGTTGCGGAGGCCTTATCACCGTAATTGTAACTATAATAATGTTGGCCGCCATAGACTTCTGGACAGAGGGCATATGCATACCTACATAAAATATTGATGTAGGTATGCAAATATTATAAAATAATCCTCCTCTTTCAAAGGGTAAAAAATATCGGACAGAATTGTATAAAACAGTGTACAATAAAACACAATAATCATCGAGAATAAAAAATCTTACCTTGACATCAGGATAAAGGGTAACAGTTTCGAAGTGTTTCAGTATACTAGCTATAAGGAATGGTGATATTCTAGCCACGTGTCTAGGATGTTGAACTAAACTGTTCGTAAGTTTCTCCAATTGATGAGCGCAGTCAGTTACTTTCTGAATATGACTGGTTGAAGCACCTGCGTCTGCATTATTTTTACAAATTATTGCCAGCAATAATCTGTAACACTGAAAAAATGCAGGAAGTCTATCCATTGCCAATATGCTTCGGTGCCTCAGGAATGCATTCAAAATTGACAAGGCTAGATTAAATGTACTTGAAAAATCGGATGTTTGCTTCAACCCTAATTCTGTTACTAATTTTAATGAACTTTCAATCATTGAATGTGTTAGTGGAAGCTGAAAATAAAGTGAAAGATCAGAAGAGCAGGTCTAAAAAATTTATTGATAAAATATATTTTTGCATTATAAAATAAGTAGTAATGCTACAGTTGCCTTGGTACTAAAATTCAGCAAGGCTATTATTTCTTCAATAAATTGATATAGATCATGAAGTAAATCTCATTATCATGGTGAGGATGACAATACAGGGTGTTAAGAAAATGACGGATAAACTCTTCAGTACATTGTAGGGGACACTCAGTAGAGTATGGGAAAACTAATTAAAAGCTGGTCTTCAATTTGGTGAGATAAAAAATGCCAAAGTTAACATTTTACTTTTTTTTCAGTATTTTCAAAAAATAAATGATTTTACAGATATAAAAAGGGTACTTTGATCGTTATCAATTAAAAAAATTGCTTAAGATGTATTACTGGCTTGGAAAATTTAATAAGAATTGTTTTTCTTTTCTAAGATGCTGAAAAAAAAGCATTTGGCAACAACGGTTTTGATACCTTGACTACCTGCATTGTTAGATATTAGACGAAATTACCAAATACCAACTGTTATCATGTTAAACGTTGCCAAATTTATTGTTCAATATTTTGCTTATATCTTTTAAAATGTAGCTCTGGATTTTTTCTAATTACTTTTCCCGTAGTTTACTGAGTGTCCGTTACAATGTAGGTACTGAAGAGTTTATTCGTCATTTTCTTAACACCCTGTATAATAGAGCGAGCTGTGCTTTTTATCTTTGATCAAACTTTTGGTCTGCAATAATGGTCTCAGAATAAGCTATTCTATTTCATTCATGTGTAAGTAAGTAGAAATCCACTTCTATGTTATGTGTCCTCACTCATAAACACAATTCTGCGGTACTCAACTTTGTTACCTTACTTAGGTTATTAAGTACTAGTAGAGCAAAAGCCCGCAATGAATCACTCCTCAAAATCTTTGAAGTTTAAAGTTTTTTTAACTTAAAGGGCATGCAGGAAATGAAAATAGACAAAAAAATTTGTTTTAGACATGGGTGGTCAGAGCTTTAGTTTTCGAAATACAAAGTGTTAAAGTTCTTGGAAAAATTTAATTTTTTTTTAATATCTACAAACTGGTTGATCAGAATAATTCGAAAATTTTGACAGCTATTCTGCTAAAATTAAATTACACGATTTGATACTCCCAACAAAAAATTTTAATTCACTGGTGGAGATCTGAGTATGTCGTAAGTTTTTTTTTAAATAATTTCTATAATGGAAATGTGACATTTTTCATAGATAACTCGAGTTATTTAGAGGAGAAAAGTCACCTTACCTTTTTGCCTTATGACACACTATTTTCAAGATACTTCACAATATACAAAACCGTACAAGATAAAATATAATCAAAATCAATCATGAGTGGGTTTTTTTACCTTTGAAGGCCGTCTGATTCAGGATCGCCGGAAGCACCTCAGCCATGTGTGTGGGTACTTCCAGAATGAGTAGGTACATACTTCCAGAAATAATAATTAAACAGTGTGTTATACATACAGCAAAAAAGTAAGGTGACTTTTCACCTCTAAACAACACGAGGTATCTGTCAAAAATGTTGGGAGAATCCCAACATGTACTTTAATTAGTGCAACAACTACTGTCAAAAATTTCGAGTTATTCTGATCAGCCAGTTTGTAGATATTCAAAAAAAATCAAATTTTTCGAAGAACTTTAACACCCCGTATCTCTAAAACTAAAACTCCAACGACCGATGTCTACAGGAAATTTTTCGCCTATTTTTGCATTTCCTACATGCCTAGAGTTTAAAAAATTAACTTTATACTTCAAAGATTTTGAGGAGTGATTTCATACACCTTCTGTTGTTACCTACCAAAGTCACCATGATCCAAACTTCATAGTTGCTGCATTGTTCCTACCTGTATTGGGGACATGTGCACAGAAGCTTTCAGCTTTTAAAAAATAACGAAGGTCTGGCAGTCGCGTGCTATTAGTCTATAGTCTAAATAGCTTCAGATAGGTACTCAGTCTGGATTCTTCTAAGTAAGAGACAAAGATTACATGAAGCCAATGAAGGTAACCGTATTTCCCCCTCCCTAACCCTGTAGTGACACTCTCAGTCTCCATTCTAACAATCTATCCTTTGGGATATAACTAAAGAAGAGTCATCTTTTGATGCCATCCAGAGCACTTTTTTTGAAGCCATCCGAAGCACGTCTAACAAGTCAAGTGTAAACAAAATCGCCATTGCATTTTTGCAAAAGGGTTCAAGAATCTGGGACTTCAGTGCCTTTTAACCTTAGACAGGTGACACTCCAGCTGCCCATTTCCAGAATTCTGAGTCTTGATCGTTTCTATTTGAGCAAAACCTATGATCTTATCAGCCTCCATTTACCCTCCACATTATATCTCACAATAATATGGTGAGGAACTCGACTTAAAGGGAGTCGAGTTAGAATGGAAGGAAGAAGTAAAATATCTGGGAATAACACTGGATAAGAAGCTAATGTGGAACAAGCACCTGAGTGCAACAGTAAGTAAGGCCACATCCGTACTCATGGTGTGCAGGAGAATGGCGGGGAATGCATGGGGTTGCAATCCATCCATTTTACGTTGGATGTACATCATGCTAGTGAGACCCATCATCACATACGGAGCGATCGTCTGGTAAAAGGGGACCCAAGCTAATAACAGCGAGGAAAACACTCGAAAAGATCCAGAGACTTGCATGCCTCTGCATCACAGGAGCAATGAGAACATGCCCAACAGCAGCATTGGAAGTAATTCTAGATCTCACACCACTGCACTTAGTGATTGAGAGAAGTGCCGCAGAGGCTCAACTCAGAATGTCAAGAATGGGGATCAGGGGTGAATTAGGGACCGATGGGAATCAACCCCTGAACTTCTGTAAGAACCTCCTGATCATGCCAAAAGACAAAACTGTCAAGAATATAAACTTCAAGAAAAACTTCATCATGGAACTGTCTACGAAAGAAGAATGGAGCAACACATCCATTCACACTTTCAAAGAAGGTACAATAAGATGGTACAAAGACGGCTCAAAGGCCACCGAGGGAACTGGGGCAGGAGTATATGGGCCAGGCACCAACTACTCCAAGCCGATGGGAACATCCCCAAGCATACTTCAAGCCGAACTGTACGCAATAGAAGTATGCGCCCAAATAAACCTCGACAGAAACTATAAAAATAGGGAAATAGCAATACTGACAGACAGTCAAGCAGCCATAAAGACGCTGAGCTCTCCTATCATCAGCTCAAAAATGGCATGGAACTGCCTACAAAAACTCAATAAACTTGGCAGAGAGAACAAAATTCACCTCAAATGGATACCAGGGCACACTGGGATTGAGGGAAACGAAAGTGTCCACTCATTGGCAAGAAAAGGAGCATCGACGCCCTTTATAGGACCAGAACCATTCTGTAGCCTTGAAGACACGTTTTTCAAGGCAGAACTTCGGAAGGAAGAAGAAAAACTGAGAGAAATCCATTGGAATAACCTCTCAGGATTGAGACAATCCAAGGAGCTCCTCGGGAACTTTAACCGAGAAAGGTCAAGGAAACTCCTGACCCTCAACAAAGGAAGTCTCAGAATGCTAACAGGATTCCTAACAGGTCATTGCAAGCTCAATGAACACCTGAGGAAACTTGGTATAGAAAAAGATGGCGTTTGCAGACTCTGCAGGGAAGAAAACGAGACGCCTTGTCACCTATTGATGAACGGCGAAGCACTAGAACATGAAAGAAACGATGTTCTGGACCAACACCAGCTGAAATTCCTAAGGGAAGCGGAGTTGGAGAGGCTGCTTCAATGAAGGGAATATACTCCAAACCAAAGAAGCAGAGAAGAGGGGGCACAATAGATCTGTAATAGGTCGCAGCGCATCTGACACCCTCAATATCAATATCAATATCAATCAATGATGAGGAACTAGATCAGACATACTCAAAATTTAATATGTAAACTTACATGTTTAGTGTGAATCATACAAACAATGAAATTATTAAGAGCGGTGAAAAAGTTTTCATCGTATTCAATTATCCTTATAAAATTGACAAGCTCTGTCAGCAACAATTCCATTAAGTTCTGCCAAATTGCTAGTTTTGAAGGCTTTAAATTGCAACGCAGAGTAGATGTCCACATCTTTATATGTTTTTCTAGCGTTTTTAAATCATTTTCTTTGATGCTAGATTCCTGAAAATTCATAAACGAAATTAGTGTTGATGTATAAAAAAGATATCAGAATTTCTCTTACTGTGAATTCGAATAATTTTTGCGAAACTTTCTTAAAATCTTCAACTGGTATGTGCTCAAACAATAACTGCAGTAATTCGGTATAATGTTCGGCATGATCTGATGATATATCATCCATTTTATTCCAAATTCTTATAAGAATATCATCAGAAATCTTTACTTGAGATTTGAAATGCAAAATTGTGATGAATAATAACAGGAAACCTCTAGAACCAGCCGAGTCACATTCTGTTAAAGCTAATTCGATGTAGTCGTTCAAACAAGCTTTTAGATCTGTCGATTCGTTTTCTGATGAAAGAGAAACTTTCAGCACGGCAGCATAAGCTTCAATCAAACTTTTATCAACATTTTTCTTCACCAGTTTAGTTATTTTATCACAAATTGTATTTTTATACTTTGTAGTTAAGATAATTATTTCACTGCAATTCTTTTTCTTCGACACCTACAATAACAGTAGTAAGTAAACTATAGTAGGTACAAATTATAAAACGATAACAAACTAAGCAATACCTTTTTTATAGCATTCAATATTAGGAGGCTAAAATCGATACACTTGGCATTTCCCAGTTGATTTGTTAAGAATGAGATCACCGGTTCAAGTGATAAAGTAGTCTCTAGATTTTTTAATGCAAGATCTAGATAAAATCCGAAAACTACCTCACTGTTAAAAAAATACTTCAACATATATTCAGTTAATTTTTCAGGATCTATTACATTAGAACAGGTCATTTTCTTTGTTTGAAGAATCCCTGAAAGTAAATTATTATGTCTCGTAAACCTGCTTATTTAAAACCAATTTATAAATATAATAACAATTAACTTACCTGAAATCATCTTTTCACATTTAATTTTTAAAGAAGTCAAACCTACTGCATGGAAATCTTTATGTAGAGCCAACAGGTAATTTAGTAATATTTGCTGAGTATTGTCTGAACCAAATATAACTGGTATATTTAGAATAATATTAAAGGCATCTTCAACTTTAGAGCATGATTCTAAATTAAAAGTCTCGTCCACAATTTTCAATATTTCAAAATTCAAAAAACATTTCACACTTAGTAAATCTTCAGATATTTTCTCGGAATCTTCAGAAATAAAATTATCCACTGATACAAATTTAAGTACTTTACAGCCTAAAGGTTGCCATGAAGACAATTGTTCATTCTTCTTTTTTAAATGTCTCAGGCTTTTATTCACTTCTTTTAGAGCACTGTAAATCAATGCATTCCTCATTCTTCCATTTTCCAACAGGTTTGCGTCAGATAAGAATTTCCCGTTCCCTTTATGCAAAACTTCATCGATTATCTTGATTGAAATAAAATGCACTCCATCGTTATCCATTAAATTCAACAGGTTATTGGTAACATATTTATCTCCAATCAGAGTCGTCCAATTTTCCTCTAAATCTGTACTGATATTGCGCATAATTGACAATTTCATGTCATCACTGACTCTGTCTTCAAAAAGACACATAGCTTTTGCTTTTTGAATAAATAACTTTTGCTGCAAAGAAAAATTTTATAAAAATTTAATAAAGGAAAGAACAGTAAAGTCACTTGGGAATTTTTTACATGACTATAGGAAGACTGTGTAGGTATAGTATTTTCTGAAAGAGTGCATATTTTGCACTGTAAATAAAAATGTATCGCAATGTGAGAGTAACATACGAAAATTTGAGAGTATGGTAGATAAAAAAAAAAATGATGGCATCTATCAAAATTTAAATTACTTGATTTTTATATATTTTTTTCTGTATTCGATATCTACCTTTTCAGATTCAGTTTAAATTAAACTCCATTAAAGAGATACATATTTATTTTTTAGAAAATACTAGTAGAACATCCAAACATGGTAATTTAAGAAATTTGATTTTGATCGTATCTTTTAAGGGATGGAGAATGTAATGATTCATATTGGCTTAAGATGGACAGTCTTCTTTAAGTCTTTAAGTCTTTAAGTATTATACCTTCTTTAGAATGCTTTTTTTGTCAAGATCTTTAAAATCAATGATTTAATTAAGTACCTATGTAATGCGTTTGCTGATATATAAAAACCAAAACTGGATAGGCTTTTTATTCACAGATTGATCACCAAGATGTTTGGAAAAAAATATTCTGTTTAAAAAAACTTATGAAAATTAGGGAGAATAAATTAATTTGCTGATGACATGGTTGATGGACTAAATGAAAAACTTCCTTGACATGGCCTTAGCAAACGCACACTAGTAATAACAGACCGGCACTGTTGTTGAAAAAAATCCGTATAATTGAGATTTCTCTTAGAAGAAGATTTTACTGCTTAAATGAGTTGGGGTCGATGATAGAAAAGGTCTCTCATCTTCAGTTTTAAGAAAGCTATTGTTTTATTTAAGCAATAAACTCTAAAAAGTAGTTTTTCTGAGATATTGGAAATATGGCCAGCCATAAAGAAAAATGAAGTATGAATTGCACGCAACAAAAATGCCTACAAAATGCAAATTGAGATTTGCTAAATTAAAATTGGCCAACAAAAAAAACATGAAAACTGAGTATTTCAGTTGTTTCAATTGAGGAAAAAGAACCCCTAAAAAGTCACATTAAAAGGTGAGCAGCTGTCCAAGTTTCTTGTTTGTAGTACCTTAAATCAGTAGAAGAACTGCTGTGTTGTTAGGGAATTTTTTTCTACAGGAATGCGACCTACACAGGAAGGAGTGTTGGGACTATGTAAACATGTTTTATACAAAAGGCTCGCATAAAAAAAAAATGGGTGTCTTCTGAAAAACAGATATATACAGGGTGGGCCACGGTATAAGAAACGGAAGATTATGGCCGTGTCTCTGGATTTTAGGATCTTTTTATTTTTGGAGTGGATAGAGACCCGGCAGAGGTACGTTTTAAAATTATATTCATAATGTACAGGGTGTCCCAAAAGCATAAAACATATCAAAGTTATGTTTTTTTAAATGGAATGCTCCTATGTTATTGCATTTTTAGATTGTCTGAAAAGAGAAAATAAGATTGGCTTTTACAGTTGGTGCTTAAATTCAGAAGTTTCTGAGTTATAAACAAGTGAAAATCGTCATTTTTCAAGTTCATGACCCTGTACAACGAAAACGGCTGAAGATAGAGAAAAACGGCTTACATGTCCCTATTTTAACTTTTCATGTACTATCCTACGATGTAGATGAAATGTTTATACAGGGTGATAAAAAATTTGAAAAATTCTGAGATTTCTCCACGCGTCGCCAAATAAAAAAATCAAAGAAAGCACAAATGTTTCTATACCATAGGATAGTACATAAAAAGTTAAAATAGGGACATGTAAGCCGTTTTTCTCTATCTTCAGCCGTTTTCGTTCTACAGGGCCTTGAACTTGAAAAATGACGATTTTCACTTGTTTATAACTCAAAAACTTCTGAATTTAAACACCAACTGTAAAAGCCAATCTTATTTTCTTTTTTCAGACAATCTAAAAATGCAATAACATAGGAGCATTCCATTTAAAAAAACATAACTTTGATATGTTTTATGCTTTTGGGACACCCTGTACATTATGAATATATTTTTAAAACGTACCTCTGCCGGGTCTCTATCCACTCCAAAAATAAAAAGATCCTAAAATCCAGAGACACGGCCATAATCTTCCGTTTCGTATACCGTGGCCCACCCTGTATATACAGGATGATTTTCGCCTTTTTGGATGACAATCTATTTTGTACTCACGTGTTTCCCCTGTTAAACAAGTTAGTCTGTGTAGCCTAAATGGTGCTTTACGCTATTTGTTGTGTATTGATGAAAAACTATGTAAATTCTACTGGACTACTAATTTAATAATTTAAGGCGGCTTTACACGATGCCAGTAACTGGCGCGAGTTACTAGAACCGAGTACTGGGAGCAAGTGTTTTTCAAGACAGTGGTGTCTACACGGTTTCCAGTACCTACTTAGTGTACGAGTATTCAATATAAATGTCAATTTGAAGTACAATATTTTATAAGTTATGAACTTATTTTACAAAAATGAATTTGAATCAAAAGCGTATTATCAAAAAATCGTTATTAATTTAAAGTCAATACGCGGTAAATTGCTAGATATATTAGAAAAGGAACAAGAACCAAAAAAAAAGAATATAGGTCAGAAAATGGCTAACTAGAAAGGAAAAAGGAACATTCAAATAACATACTTTTAAAAGAGCTTGCATGGGAAGATATTATAGCTGAATACAGAAATTGAACTTCACAAATCACAACTAAACAACACGTGGCGAGTGGCGATCTACACCAGCTTAGTGCCCATGGCAGTCCAGTAGGACGAACGGTGGGGGTAGCTACTTGTGCCAGTGAATAGAAGGGCTTTCTATTTACTCGACTGGAATGGTTTACTGGAACAAGTGTTACTGGAATATAAAATTATTTGTTTACACTAGGGGAGTTACTAAACTCCAGTACTCGGTTCTAGTAACTCGCCCCAGTTACTGGCATCGTGTAAAGCCGCCTCATTTACTCGACTGGAACGGTTTACTGGAACGAGTGTTACTGGAATAAAAAATTATTTGTTTACACTAGGAGAGTTACTAAACTCCAGTACTCGGTTCTAGTAACTCGCCCCAGTTACTGACATCGTGTAAAGCTGCCATTAATCATGATTTGCAGCCAAATCGAAAAAATGTAGAACCAAAATGGTAGGAAATGTCCACTTTACAACTCTTGCTTGGTGATATTTTTCTCCAAAATGCGTTTTGGCTTGAAACCTAAAATAATGCCATAATAAAAAAAAACTTTAGTATTAAAATACATGTTGTTTCAGTGATATTGAGCCAAATTTAAAGGTGTAGTTCATCTCATGAATATAAGTTGAAAAAATATATTTCAGCTCAAAGTAAAGTTTCGTTTAAAAGATACAGGGTGTCAAAGTTTAAAAAAGTATAACAGTTTTTGGTTACAGCTCGTGTAAATTTGAACTGATTGTGGTGAAACTTGATAGGAACAATAAACAAGCAACAATAAACACAAGGCTCTTTAATTTGTCTATTTCAGGTTTTGTAGATGTCAGCCCATGCAGTAACAAAAATGTATTCTTTTATTTTTTTCATACAACCGTTTTTGAGATATTTGAAATTTCCTCAAACAATGTCACAATGTAATATTTATGGTTGGCTCCCCTTTTCCCTCCCTATCTTTTACGCCACTGACTTTATTGCAATTACAAAACCGTTATTCAATAGCCGTGCATTTTATAACAATTCTTGTATTCTTTATTTATTTTTCATATAGAGCACTGTTTTTGAGATATTTAAAGTTTATTCAGGCAATGTCACTCGTTATACTCGTTATAACATTACCTGAAAAAAACTACAAATATCTCAAAAACGGTGTGCTATATGAAGAAAATTAAAAAATACTTTTTTATTCCTAAAAAAAATTCAAAAAATGTCAAAATCAAGATCAAAAAATGTCAAAATCAAGATCAAAATTAATTTACTTATATTTTTTCTAAAATTTAAAAACACACCATTTACGACATTTTAGTATAATAGTTATGATTTTTTAAAGTATTTTTAAGTTTTTACATATTTTTTACAATTATTTATGAGTGAACAAGAGACCAATCGGTCTCGAAACGTTTCAATTTTATAAAAATATTTTTGAAAAATAATATTTTAATATCAAACCTAAAACCCAAATAAAGAAGAACATTTAACAACTAATAAGAAACAATGTTTAATAAAAATAATCAAATTTATTCCTAAATACATGAGCTATTGAAAAACGTTTTTGTATTTGCAATAAAGTTAGTGCCCTAAAAGCTACGGAGGGAAAGGGGCTCCAACCCTGAATATCTTCGCCACTAGAAGACATCTTTAAAACCTGAAATAGCCAAATCTTAGTTTGTTTATTGTTCATGCTAAGTTTCATCACAATCACTTCAAATTTACACGAGTTATAACCAAAAACTAATTTTTTTTTTAACTTTGGATATATTTTTTAAATGAAACAATATTTTGAGCTGAAAACTTACATTATTTAATGTTATGACCCTTTAAATTTAGTCCAATATCACTAAACAGCCTGTAGATAAAAGCTTGGGCACCCTCTTGGGCGGAATTTGAAAATAAAATTGTGAAACCTAATTTGTGGAAAATTTGGCTCTACAACTTCTGTTCTATGGAATTCTCCACCAAAATGCATTGTTTTTCATAAAAACGCAAAAAAAGGCAAAAACAACCTGTATATATCAGCTATTTCTCAGAAGACACCCTTTTCATGGAGGCGCCTTATGAAAACTAAGTTCACACAGTCCCAACACTCCTTCCTATAGGACTGTTGCAAGAATTTTTTCGAGGTTTATGCATTTCTTTATTTATTTTTACTGCACCAAGTGGTGAATGCACAGTGCTACAGAATGGCACCTACTGCAAAGAAAATACAAAATCTACTGTCAGTTTGGATCGATAAAATACAAGGCATGATAAAGGCCATGAGGATAAGGTTCGCAAATGAGTAAGCCACTGATACATGCTCAGAGGTTTGAGAGATATATGCAGCATGTTAATAAATAGTCTACCATCCATAAATAAGAATATTTAACAACATAGTAAAAACTTAAGTTTTAATATGAAGAGGCAACATTGTTTGAGTTATATTTTATTTCAAGACTTCTCTCCATGCTAAATATGAGTAAAGAAAATCAGTCTTTTATCCAGTTAAAGTTTGTTCGGTTGTAAGTTTTGACATCTAGAAAATAAACACAGCTTACCATAATCGTTTTGCAGCACTGATCACCAAAATTAGTTATCCTTTCAGAAATTGACCACCATTCATTAACTGAGAGATAACTATGTAGATAAGTGATATTACAAGTGGAAACATCATTTCTTAAAACTGTCTTGATTGCCATATCACCATCCGTATAATAAGACACCAATACATTTACTTCACCCCACGTGAAACATAAATTCAAAAAGGATTTCAGTAAAAAGTTATCCTACAAAAACAGTTCACAATTAGAATAATGAAGCAACTATTACATCAGTATGAGATTACGTACGTGCTCTTTTATTAATAAAGTTTTTCCAAACTTTTCTAAAATAGTCCGCAAGTGTTCCATTCCATTGGCGAATTTTGCAAGAGGTGTTGACAAAACGGTGTGTTCAGCCATTCTAACACTTGAAAGAAACTGACAGGTCAAGTTGATCAGTAACTGCACATAAAGATTTGTTTCTGAAAAAAGGTGAAATAAGAACCTATAACAAGCTAATGAATGACAAAAAAAAAAAATCTTACCAAGTTTTCCGATGGTTCTATCCGTCAAATCATCAATGGCAGCCTCTAAATGAAACAGGAGAGTTTTGAACAGGTTGATTACTTGCCAACTCGCTAAATTGATGACGCATTGTGTAAAGCACTGGAGTACCTTTACTGGTAATAAATTATGCTGAGATTTGATTGGTTTTCTGGTAAAGTCAACTACTCCTCTGTACTCGTGTACAATTTCTCCAAATCTTTCTCCATTTAAAGCAGATTTTAATGTTGGTATCATTTTAGAAATCAGATTTTGAACTCTGTGTAATCTGCTGAATACTTCAAATATCGAAATTAGCGATATTTCATAATCTTGAACGGTATCCTCGTGATCAGTTAGAATTATATACACGATAATTTCATCCACAAGGGATACTATAATCAAGGGATTCAAATCGGGTAGACTTTGTAATAATTTATAACAAGGGATACTTGGGCTTTCCGTTAAAAATATAACAGATTTCACAATGCCACTTATCAAATCTGAAAATACTACACCGTAAATTTTCTCAGATGAAAGATTGTGTTGATTTGCAACGTTTATTATTTCCAATAAAAGTTCCACAGATGTGCTCAGCGTAATGTCAATTTTTTTGTATTTGGATATTTTTTTCAAGTGAAAGGAGTTGTCCAAGTTAAATCCGATAATTTCTAGGAGAACGACAGCAAATTTGAACATTAAATCTTGCCTCTTGCAGTACGCTTTACAAAATGAGTGGTAAAATAATCTATAAGTGAATTTTGCGGTCGAGGTTGAAATGTTTTTAGCTATGAACGCTAGAACGTGCTTTTGGTCGGTAAGAAATTCTTCTGAATCCACTCCCTCAAAGATTTTATTGAATAGTGCTTCATATCCTTTCAAATTATTACGAAATAGACACTAAAAGAAAATGATAAGTAGGTAAAAGTATACATATTTTTATAAATAATACAGAATATTATGTTACTGTTACCAAGCTTACCTTTTGTGTAATCGCGGATAATAAATCAAACAATTCAGCATTTCCATTGAAATTATCCAGGATAGAGAGGAAGCTTTTGATATTATTTTCAAGAAAATGTTCTTGAAAAGTTTCATTTCTTATAATACTTTGAGGAAACAGTTTTTCGTTTGACAAGAAACGGCTCAAGAGTTCCTGTCTATTGAGATTGCGAGTAATCTTGTATATAAAACCACAATACTCGCTGACACGCAGTTCAAAATATTGATGGAATATACGAATTTCATGAAGAGATAGTACCGAATTTAAAAATAATACTCCCAAAGCTTCTTCTCTTTCAAAAATTGAATCTGAGTGAACACTGAAAGACTAAAAACAAATTAATCAATTTATTGTGTGAGCAAACGAGGCTTGTAAAACCCTATCTTTACCCTCTTGGTAAATTTGACCATAACATATTTTTTTAAAGACTAATTAACCGATGTTTTCCTACAATGGGTACTTATTAGTTATAGATGTTTTGAAAGTATAAAATTAATTAAAATATTACTTCATAAAAGCCTTGAAAGTCAAAAGTTAAGCAAGATATAAGTATTTTCGAGTAAAATATGGAAGAATTACTTTTGGTAAAACTGTGAACTATCAGAAATTTTTTATTTTAGTTATACAGATTCAATATAATAATAATAATAATAATGAAAGAATTAGAGGTGATTGGAATGTGAACGTGCGTGTTCAGCCCGCTCCAATCATAAACAAACGTTTTATTAGTGAAATTGTGACCCATTAAAAGCAAGTTTTCGATTGGATGTAAATGAGATAACCCTTATTGCTCTGCAATCATCAACTAAAGGCCACCCTAAGGTAATCCGTGGTAAAAAGCACTAGAACTACAAATACTAGTGCAATAACTTATAAATACCGAGTGACAAGTTTCAAAGCAGAACATAGGCGAATAGCACGGGAAATCACGTATTTGCAGTTTATTTCTCACCACTTTTTTCTACAAGAACGGTAATGGTGTCTATCGAAAGAGAATTATTTTCTGAACATGCTGATACCAAAATACCTACAAATTAACAGTTTTATATCATGACAGAATATTTTAAACATTTTCAAAATTAAAAGATGAGCAGCCATGACATGCTAAATTCGGACAACTTTTTCACTGTCAAAGCAAATATTTTCAATTATTTAATTTATTTTTTTTTAATTAATATTCCCACCCTTTTATAAATTGCGCTTCGAACTTGTCCAAGCTGTTGGTTATTAACGAGTGCACATTCGGCCACCACGAGCTCTGTAAATTTTATTTTTAAGGTAACCCAAGATCTCAAGAAAAGTCACAACATGGATAAGGTGCTAAATCGGGAGATCTAATAGTACCGGCCAATTAATAGTACCACGGCGATAAACACGCATTAGAATAGCTATTATTATTATTATTATTCATTGACAATATTTGCAGGGAAACGTGTATCAGTAATCAAAAATATTTGTTTTGACAGTAACAAAATTATTCGAATTAGGCATGTCATAGCCGCTCACACTTTTAATTTTGATAATGTTTAAGTTAATTCTGTCACCATAAAGAAACTGTTAATTGTTCAGTATTTGGTATCAGCATGCTCAGAAAACAATTCTCTTTCGATAGACACCATTACCATTCTTGTAGATAAAAGTGGTGAGAAATAAACCACAAATATGTGATTTCCAATGCTATTCGCCTATGTTCTGCTTTGAAACTTGTCATACGGTATAATTGATAAAAATAATCAATCACCGAAACGAGATAAAAACAACCATATTATCTCAGAGGGGTCTCTTGTCCAATTCGTTAATAGCAACCAGAAATACACCATGGATGTGTGGTTTAGGAGTTCCCAACAGACACAAATGCCAACCCTTGCAGATGAAACATCAACAAGTAAACAATCTTATGCAAAACGAGCCAGCATGACAGCATTCCCAAAAAAAGATCAAGCATTGGTCCTAAATGCAGTAGAAGAACTGAAACTCTCAGACTATGTAACATGTACAGGAAATATTGTAGAACCAAAAAATGTACAGTTTGCCTCGAGAATAGCCAACAATAGGATTTGCATAATATGCAAATTCTCTCCTTGATAGGTATATTATACCTATCAAGGAAAGAATTTTTTCAAATGTATGTCCATCAATAAGCAACGAACCCCTCCTAGATATTATTACCAAACTAGGACTTAAACCAGTATCCCCGATATCATTTCTGAGAGCAAGCATCACTGGGGATGAATATGTGCATGTACTGAGTTTCAGGAGGCAAATATATGTCCAGCCTGACGATGCCATCTGTCTACCTTCCTCTGTACCAATAGTAGATGACGATATAACATTCCGCATATTTCTAAATTGTGACGATATGACCTGCTTTGTATGTAGGCAAAAAGAACATCTCGCTGGAAAATGCCACACGAGAGGTGTTTACCATTTATATGGGTCAAAAACACTTTGAAAGAAACATTCCTTCAATTTAATATCCTGCACATTTTGAATTAACTTCAAGTGCTACAACCGAGGCTACAGCATTGTATTATTTTAGCCTGAGCTTGCAAGTAACACTTGCTGTTAAACAAAAAAAGCAAAACATTTTAATTTAATAAAAGTCAAAAGTCGTGTTAAAGATTCTGGAGTTGTTTTGGTTCTAAACATTCGATACTAAATTATGGTATGTCGTCTAAATCTAAACATCGTTGCTAGCTGTACAGATTTATTCACGGTATACGCGACGGAAGATTATGGCCAGTTTTTGTACATGTTATATCATTGACGCAAGTTACTTTTTTAATACCAATCCAGTTTTTTCATGTGCTATCTGCGGGGACCTTACGATTGAGCAAAGTTTTTTTGCCCGTAATTTTCCGACACGCAAGTCTTGAAACATCTAAAGCTAGTTTTTAATCGTATTCGTAAACGGCCGTTTTTCTCAAAAACGGCTCACGTTAGCAATTATAACTGAGAGTATCTTTTTTGTGTAGAAAATATTGTCAATTAAAAATACGTTTTTAACACGTTGACTGCCACGTCCCTTTCTTAAAAACCACTCCCGGACGCCACAGTGTGAAAATCGCAACTTCGTGTCAAAATTTGTCAAAAACCGATATTTTTTTAGTGACTCACGAGTTATCTCGTGGTCGGGCGTCTACGAACAGAATTTTACTTGCGACGCCCAAACAAGAGATAACTCGTGAGAGTGGGAAACAAGCAACACGGTATTGATTCGCCACTTAACACACATTGGCATGGCTTGCACGTGCACTCTTTCAGTATTCTGAAAGGGCAGAGACGAACACTTGTTTTATTGGTTGATACTTTTAGTTGTGTTCGTAATAGTTGTTTTTAGTTGTGTTGGTGAGAGTGTTTTGTTGTTTTTTCTAAGAAAATGTTGAGAAAACGAAGTTGTCAACCGGAAGAACTCGAGAGATATGCTGAAATGAATGAGTCAGATTGGGACGATTTCAAAGAGGATAATATAATTGAGGATCTGGATTATGAAATATCACGTGAACAAAGTTCAACAAGTAGTGACAATGATCAGGAAAATACTCAGCCACCAGTTCCAAATTTAGATGAAGGGTGGGTTGATACCGAGGATGAACCACCAGTTTTTGATTTTTTGATAAATGATGTTGAACTAAAGGAGCATGGGCCAGTTACAATAGAATATTTAGTAAATTTGTTTTTTTCTGATGAATTTTTGGGTTATTTGGCTCATCAAACGAACTTATATGCCAACCAGAAAATCGAAAAAATCCTTTGACAAGGTCCTCTAGATTGACCAGATGGGTCGAAATAACTCCAAACGAACTAAGAATATTTCTTGGTCTGCTTTTACACATGGGTCCTTGCAGTTTTCCATCTATTGAGCATTATTGGTCTCAACATATTATGTACAAAATGCCTTTTTGGGGTCAAGTAATGAGCCGAAATAGATTCCAATTGCTGTTACGTTTTTTCCATTTTGCAAATAACGCGGAGGAGACACAAGATCGATTGTTTAAAATTAGACCAGTCCTTGATCATTTCAACAAGCTGATGAAAGACCACTATGTTCCCGACAAAAACTTATGCATAGACGAATCTATGGTATTATGGCGTGGTAGATTGTATTTTAGACAATACATCATCAAAAACAAACAGCATAAGTACGGGGTGAAATTATACGAGTTGTGTGAATCTAATGGCATGGTTTTAAAAATAAAAATATATTGCGGCAAATCAGAATCTTCGAATAGTGATCTTGGGCATGCGGCAGGAGTGGTCTTGCACTTATGGAGAATTATTTGGACAAGGGTTATATTCTCTACACTGACAATTTTTATAATTCAGTGAGCCTAACTAAAAATATGACATCCAGGAAAACGTA